>JAGTTD010000020.1:5541110-6245534 GCA_018398585.1 Simmondsia chinensis
CCAACCTCTTCTTGCTCCTTCTCTTCAACCTGAGCAAGAAGATCAGGCCCCCATTGTTCAAGGGACATAGAATAACGAGGCTTTCGCATTAGGTGAAGGGTGACCGCCCAAACTCTTCTTGCTCCTTTTCTTCACTCTGAGCAAGAAGGTAAAGGCCCCGTGGTTCAAGGGACTTAAAATACCGAGGCTTTCACATTAGGCGAAAACCATGCGGTTCCATCACTTTAGGTGAAGTGTAACCGCCCAACGTCTTCTTGCTCCTTCTCTTCAATTTCTCTTCAACCTGAGCAAGAAGATCAAGCACCCATTGTTCAAGGGACTTAGAATACCGAGGCTTTCATATTGGGAGAAAGCCAAGCGGTTCCTTCACATTAGGTGAGGGGTAACCGCCCAACCTCTTCTTGCTCCTTCTCTTCAATCTGAGTAAGAAGATCAAGCCCCCATTGTTCAAGGGACGTAGAACACCGAGGCTTTCACGTTAGGCGAAAGCCAAGCGGTTCCTTCACATTAGGTGAAGGGTGACCACCCAACCTCTTCTTGCTCCTTCTCTTCAACCTGAGCAGGAAGACCAAGCCCCCATTGTTCAAGGTACTTAGAATACCGAGGCTTTCACATTAGGTGAAAGCCATGCGTTTCCTTCACATTCGGTGAAGGGTAACCGCCCAACCTCTTTTTGCTCCTTCTCTTCAATTCTCTTCAACCTGAGCAAGAAGATCAAGCCCCCATTGTCCAAGGGACTTGGAATAACAAGGCTTTCACAATAGGCGAAAGCCAAGCAGTTCCTTCACATTAGGTGAGGGCTAACCTCCCAACCTCTTGTTGCTCCTTCTCTTCGACCTGAGCAAGAAGATCAAGCCCCCGTTGTTCAAGGGACTTAGAATACCGAGGCTCTCACATTAGGCGAAAACCATGGGGTTCCTTCACATTAGGTGAAGTGCAACCGCCCAACGTCTTCTTGCTCCTTCTCTTCAATTTCTCTTCAACCTGAGCAAGAAGATTAAGCCCCCATTGTTCAAGGGACTTAGAATACCGAGGCTTTCACATTAGGCGAAAGCCAAGCGATTCCTTCACATTAGGTGAAGGGTGACCGCCCAACCTCTTCTTGCTCCTTCTCTTCAATCTGAGCGAGAAGATCAAGCCCCCATTGTTCAAGGGACTTAGAACACCGAGGCTTTCACATTAGGCGAAAGCCAAGCGGTTCCTTCACATTAGGTGATGGGTAACCGCCCAACCTCTTCTTACTCCTTCTCATCAACCAGAGCAAGAAGATCAGGCCCCCATTGTTCAAGGGACTTAGAATACCTTGGCTTTCACATTAGGCGAAAGCCACGCGGTTCCTTCACATTAGGTGAAGGGTGACCGCCCAACCTCTTCTTGCTCCTTCTCTTCACTCTGAGCAAGAAGATTAGGCCCCCATTGTTCTAGGGACTTAAAATATCGAGGCTTTCACATTAGGCGAAAGCCAAGCGGTTCATTCACGTTAGGTGAAGGGTAACCGCCCAACCTCTTCTTGTTCCTTCTCTTCAACCTGAGCAAAAAGATCATGCCCCCATTGTTCAAGGGACTTAGAATAGCGTGGCTTTCACATTAGGCGAAAGCTAAGCGGTTCGTTCACATTAGGTGAGGGGTGACCACCCAACCTCTTCTTGCTCCTTCTCTTCACTCTGAGCAAGAAGATCAAGCCCCAATTGTTCAAGGTACTTAGAATCCCGAGGCTTTCACATTAGGCAAAAGCCAAGAGGTTCCTTCACATTAGGTGAAGGGTGACCGCCCAACCTTTTCTTGCTCCTTCTCTTCACTCTAAGCAAGAAGATCAAGCCCCCATTGTTCAAAGGACTTGGAATACCGAGGCTTTCACATTAGGCAAAAGCCAAGCGGTTCCTTCACATTAGGTGAAGGGTAACCGCCCAAGCTCTTCTTGCTCCTTCTCTTCAATCTGAGCAACAAGATCAAGCCCCCATTATTCAAGGGACTTCGAACCCCGAGGCTTTCACATTAGGCGAAAGCCCAGCGGTTACTTCACATTAGGTGAAGGGTAACCGCCCTACCTGTACCGGTGGAACCAAAAGGGGTCGCACCACATGGCACTTTCTCTTTCCTCATGCCCCTTTCGTTCCCTTTTCTCATAAAAGCCCCACGAAAAACCCTAATTTCTCACTTCCTCATTTTCCCTGCACAGCCCGACTCTGCCTCTGCGACTCTCCCCCTGATTCCTTTTCGAACTTCACCCTCACTTATTTTCGTGACGATTAAAAGGTATTTGCTTGTGTTCTTACTATTTTTGAACCATTTTTTGGGTTTTTCCCTCTTTCTTTTTTCGCCCCTTTTTTTTTTTTTTTTTTTTACCGGGATGCTTTCTCGTTGGGGCTCCCATAGTAGAACCTGTGGCTCCCATGGTGGAACTTGAGGTTCCCATGGAAGAACTCGAGGAAAGCTTTGAGCTGGACCCCCATCTCATAAACGATCTTACTGCGATTCTTGCCGGCTGTCCTGCCGTTTGCCCAAGTGAAGCAGGGGTGTTTTATGATCAGGGACTCTCTCCCTCTGCGTGTTCGCCTGGCCCTCAGGCGGTACCTCCCCCACCTGACACCAGCACCCCCGCCCTACCAACGGGAAGCTCTGGTGGGGCTTCTACTATTTTTCAGGGTACGATCCCTTTCTAACTTCTCCGTACATTTTGTGAATTACTTAAATGGCCCCAAAACGCGCACAGATGGGAATTGGACGTTCAGACCGTGCTGGAGGAGCGTCTTCAGATGAGGGAATGATGGTGGAGCCGTTATCTCAACTGGCTCCTTCATCACCAACGTCACCTTAGGAAATGACTGTGCGTGCTCAGTATCCTGATACAACCGCGGCTCTTCCCATAGGAAGCCTTGTATCCTCACTGGCCACGGTAGAGGGGATGAGGAAATTTCGTGAAAAATATTTTTTCCCAAACGATTACGAAGTTGTCGGCCCCCGGGAGAGCGACAAAAGAGGAAAAGAGGAAAGCAGTAGAGGTGGCAGAGAGAGCTAAAAAAGAAAAAGAGGAACAGACCGGGGTCATGCTTAGGGTGGAAAGGGAGAAAGAAAAATGAGTGGCTGAGTCCAAGAGCTTAAGGGATGATATGGGCAAGCCGAGAGAGGAGAAGGAGGCGTTGGCTATTGAGGCCCAAGGACTGAGGGAAGAGTTATCTTCCCAGCAGGCATGGTCATAGAAGCTCCTTACCAAGGCTCAGCATGCTCGGATCGAGATTGCAGAGGCGGTTTCCTGCTTCAAAGAGAGCCTTGAGTTTTGTTCCTCGACGAGCACCTACTACTGGGAGGGCTTTGCCTCAGGTCTGTCAACCTTTGCACGGCGCTTAGCTCACAGTTATCCTCAGCTTAGCCGGGAATCTTTTCAGCAGGTGGCGGACCAGCTTCGCCAGGATATCATTCGTTCTCAGGGAAGTGCGGGTAGCAGCTAGGCCCATTTTTTAAACTGACTTTGCTTCTTCTTTCTCCTTTTCCCTTTTCGCACATGTAAAAAGAAAGTTGGAGGGGGGGAACGCCCCTTTTTGCTGTAACCCCCTATTTTTTGACTGATATATGTACTTGCACATGGTAATATCTAGAGGCGGAGGTTTCGCTGTTACTTTATCGGATGTATATTGTAATGAATCTAATGATATGTTGTTGTACATTACCTCTCATTGTCTTTATGTTGTGATTTATTTTATTTTTTATTTTTTAAAATCTTGGCCTCTTATCAACGATGTTGATGCAATCTTTAGGAAAGTACCATTTATTTATGTGCATGGGGTACCGCCCAATGTTCCATGAGATATAACTTATGCAGTACCTGTATAAGTTCAACATTTTAGATAATTCTTACAAGACTTACCAAGCTATGCGTAGTACTTTTTGAGATTCTTGATGTTCCATACTCGGGGTACCCAGGAACCGTCTATGCGTTCCAGCTTGTAACTTCCTTCCCCTAGCTTCTGAGCCACGCGGTAGGGTCCTTCCCAATTCGCGACTACCTTGCCAGCTCTGATCCCCTGGGCCACGGTATTTGCTCGTCGTAGGGCTAAGTCCCCCACCTCTAAACTTCTCGTCCTTAGGCGTTTGTTGTAGTACTGAGATATTCGTTGCTTTTGGGCCACAATTCGAAGAAGGGCATCCTCCCTAACTTCGTCTACTAAGTCCAGAGTGCACCTTTGTTGATCTTTGTTGGGCAAATAATTATAATGCTGTATGCGGTAACTGGGTTCTCCTACCTCCACTGGGATTACGGCTTCAGCCCCATAGGTTAGCATGAATGGGGTTTCTCCCGTAGCCAGGCGGTAGATTGTTCGGTGTGCCCACAATACACTAGTAACTCTTCCACCCATCTTCCCTTAGCCTCATCCAACCTTCTTCGAAGTTCGTTGAGTATTTGTTTGTTTTCTGATTCAGCTTGACCATTGCTCTGAGGATAAGCGACGGCGGTGAAATCAAGAGCAATGTTCAGTATGCTCGGAATCGTGGCGAAGTGAACTGTGTCCCGTTGTCAGTGATAACGGCTCTAGGGATTCCAAAACGTGTGATGATGTTTTTCCATAAAAACTACCGCATTGCGTTGTCTGTAATCTGAGCTACCGCCTCGGCCTCCACCCACTTTCTGAAATAGTCTACGGCTACTATCAAGAATTTTCTATGCCCACTGGCCAAGGGAAAAGGTCCTAAGATGTCCATTCCCCACTGGTCGAAAGGTATGGGGTCAACGATGGGTTGTAGCGGTGCGGCGGGAGCGTGGATGAGCGGTGCGAATCTCTGGCACTTATCATATTTCCGCACAAGGGTGCCAACATCCTTCCTCATGGTGGGCCAGAAATACCCGGCCCCTAACGCCATCCCGGCTAGGGCTCGCTTTCCAATGTGAATCCCACATATTCCCTCGTGGATTTCCCTTAGAACGTAATCCCCTTCCTCTGGCGTTAAACATTTTAATAAGGAATGTGTGAACAACCATTTGTGTAACAGCTGATCAACGACTGCGAAATGTACCGCGCTCCTTTTCAGCCTTCATGCTTCCGCCTGATTCGAGGGTTTTACATCGTGAAGGATGAAGTCTAAAACTGGATGCATCTCGTTGTCCTCATGCTGCACTTGCATCACATCTAGGGGTGCTGGCTTGTCCACATACTTAACATGGGACTCATGCATATGAACATGCCCGTCGAGGTCCCTTCCTCCAGTACTAGCCAGACGGCTTAGTTCGTTAGTGCGGTGATTACTTTCTCGTGAAATGCCCGTATGTTAAAGCCTTGAAATTCGGAGACCTTGGTTCGAACCAGTTCCAAGTACTGGAATAGGTGTGGCTCTTTTACTCCATAACTACCCGTGACCTGGTTCACCACCAACTCTGAGTCTCTTTGTGCCTCTAGGTAAGTTGCCCTGGCGGCTTGGCTAAGTCCATGCCCAACAGTAGTGCTTCGTACTCGGTTTTGTTGTGAGTTGCATTGAAGTGTAACCTTATCGCATATTCCGCCTGCTCTCCCTCGGGGTTGATTAGTACTATGCCTGTGCCTCGGCCTTCTGAGTTTACAGACCCATCTACGAACACTTTCCGGACGGAAACCTCTCCAAGGGCGTCTGCTGATCCAGGCGTCTCGCCCCAAAGTCACATTCTACCAGGAAATCGGCCAAAGCCTTGGCCTTAATGGCTTTGCGAGGCTGATAGTGTATATCGTACTCATAGAGTTCAACTGCCCACTTGAGCAGGCATCCTGAACAATCTAACTTGGAGAGCAGCTTCTTGAGTGGCAGGTTAGTGAGTACCGTGACATTGTGAGACTGAAAATAAGGTCTTAGCTTGCGTGCAGCGACGATTAGGGCCAAGGCGGTCTTTTCAATGGCAGGGTACCTCTTTTCTGGGTCTTTGAGAGTCTGACTTACACTGCGCTCGTGGCGCTCTCTGAGATGGCCAGGTAAAGCCCTAACTTCTCGTTTGGTTCAGGGGAGGTGATCACCGGGAGGTACGCCAAATGTTGCTTCAGTTGATCAAAGGCGCGTGCGCATACCTCATCCCAGAGGAAAGGTCATTTCCCTCATAGCACCTTAAAGAACGGCAGAGCCTTTTCTGCAGCTCAGCTAATGAATCGATTGAGCGAGGCCATGCAGCCGGCCAGTCTTTGTACATCTTTGGGGTAGCGAGGAGGCCTTAGGTCGAGTATGGCCTGCACCTTTATGGGGTTTGCCTCGATTCCTTGGGAATTTACCATGAAGCCCAAGAATTTTCCGTCTGGTACTGCGAATGAACACTTTTCCGGGTTCAACTTCATGCGGTATTTCCGAAAGGCCTCCAAACCCTCTCTTAGGTTGGAAATGTGGTCCAACTTACGTTTTGACTTAACTATCATGTCGTCCACATAGACCTCCATATTGTGCCCTACCTGAGGTGCAAAGACTTTGTTAACCAGCCGTTGGTAGGTGGCTCCTGCATTTTTAAGCCCGAATGGCATCACTTTGTAACAGTACGTTCCCTCAGCCGTGATGAAAACCGTTTTCTCTTCGTCAGCCGAATGCATTTGAATCTGATGGTATCCGGAGAAGGCATCCATGAAGCTGAATAGCTCGCAGCCTACGGTGGAATCCACCAGCCTGTCTATTTTAGGCAGGGGGTACGAGTCCTTTGGGCAGGCTTCGTTGAGATCAGTAAAATCTACCCACATCCTCCAGCTTCCGTTAGATTTCCTCACTAATACCACGTTAGCCAACCACTCAGGGTACAGTACTTCCCGTATAAACCCGGCCTGAGATAGCTTTTTAACCTCAGCTTTGATGGCCTCGTTGCGTTCGGTGCAGAAGCTGCGCCTCCGCTGTTTAACAGGCGTCTTGTCATCCCGGACGTTGAGTTGATGAGTGATCACCTCAGGCGGTATTCCTGGCATCTCACTGGCGGCAAAGGAAAAGACGTCCCAGTATTGCCTCAAGAGCTCGCCAATCTCTTCACGCAGATGTCTAGGGAGTGAAGTGCCCAGAAAGGTGTAACATCCAGGCCCCAGCTCGTACTTTTCCAGAGGCGGAGGGGAAGGACGTTCTCCAGGAGGGGAGCCCAGCTCAAGCGGTTCGGCTGTCATGACCGCCAGATTGGAAAAGGTATGGTAATACTCTGAGAGTGCCCCGTGCCTCCCTCGTATTGTCATGATGCTCCTAGTGTCTGTTTCAAACTTCATTGCTAGGTGGTAGGTAGATACCACCACCTTCAAACGATTCAGGGAGGGCCTCCCCAAGATCACGTTGTAGGAAGAGGGAGCGATGATAACAAGGAACTCTATCTTATCCGTTCGCCGCTCATTCTCGTTTCTGAAAACTGTAGGCAACGTTATTTTACCTCGTGGCAGATCGGGCGCCCCTGGTGCTGGCACGAGTGCGCTAAACGGGATTCCCATCTTGTTGTGGCATTCAAAGAATAAAAATGTCTGCTGAACTGCCCTGGTCGATCAGTATCCTATGTACCGTGTGCTTACAGATGCCAGCGGCAATAACGAGGGGATCCTTTTGCCGTGCGTCTATTCCCTGGGCATCTTCTTTAGTGAAGCTAATGCACCGGGGTGCATTCCAGGCTGCATCCGTTCCCCCTCCTGGGACATTTGTTCCCCCCTTTGATGAGGGGGGAGCAAACCTTGGGGTGATGGTAGCAATGACCTTGGCCGCCGTATTCCTAGGACCTTTTTCGCCGTCGTTAGTGGTTTGAGCTTTCCCAGTCTTCATCTTTTTAACGTGGCATATTCTTCTCACTGCCCGGTACGTTCGGCTTCTTTAAGGCGAAAGCTCAAGCTCCGACAGTTAGCCGTGTCGTGGGTTGGTACAAACACCAGACTGGCCTATTGCCGTCAGATGGAGTAGGGTCCTTGTTTTTGGGTGGCCCCTTCGTTTTTACCTCTAAGAGCTGGCGAGGCACAGGCTTCCGATTTTGATTTCGGAAAGTAGGTACAGTCGGCTCCCTGGCCTGCCAGGCACTACCCTGGGGTGGCCTAGGGCGGTCTCTTGATCCTAGAGATGCCTCAGCCGCTTCGGCCCTGGGCGTTGCCTGCATGACATCCTCCGCCAGGATGTACTTATTGGCCTTCCGCCATAGTTCATCAACGGTGGAGGGCGGCTCCTTCGCCAATGCGAATTTAAAGTTGGAATTCTGCAATCCATTGACAAAGGCGGTGATGGCCATTTCATCAGACAAGGTAGCGATGTCGATCATGGCTTGTGTAAACCGTTTCACATAACTCCTCAAGGGCTCAGTTTCATACTGTTGCAACTTGAGAAGATGCGCCGCCGTCCTCCTCCTTCCTTTATTACTAATGAAGTGCCGAGCGTACCTTTCAGAAAGGTCCATAAAGCAATCCACAGAAGAATTTGGAAGGGAGGCGAACCAATTTTGTGCGACCCCCTTCAAGGTAGTGGAAAAACATTTACACCAAATGTCTTCCCCCACATCTTGTAGATACATCCGTGCCATAAAGCTGGCCAAATTATCTTCAGGGTCTTGAGTTCCATCAAATAGATCGATGTTTGGGACTTTTACCTTCCCTGCCGGAGCTGACAGGATTCGAGATGAGAGTGGTGAGTGAGTCCCTGGCACAACGTAGGATGTGGCCGGTCGGGGGCCCCCCTGGAGTCCCTCCTGGCATGATTAAGATAAGCGCTTGGTGTAGAAGCCGTAGCCACGCTTAAGTTTTGAGCTTGGGTCTGGGGGGATGCCGTGGTGGAATGATCAGGTTCTGGGACATATTCTGTATTGGCGGGTGTATGTGAAAAGAGCTGGTGTATTTGCTGTTGGAGCTGCTCAAACTGGCCCTGCGTTATGTAATCGAGGTTGTGATGCCCCCCGTGAGCGGTGGATCGACTGGTGTTTGACATGGAAAGGTTAGTAATGCCCTTCCCACAGACGGCGCCTATTGTTTCAGGATTTTTTTGTTGGGTTCTAGAGGGTAGAACTAGGCTCAAGTTTCTTGTCCTTCTTATGAGGTCTCTTCCCCTATTTATAGGGGAATGTATGGGTGGGTAGCAAGTAATGGGGGTAGGGTATCGCCTGGTTCCCATAGCCAGTAGGGGTATTGGTGCTTTCTAGAAGTGAGGTTACATAGGTGGGGGTGTCCAAGGAGGCGTTGGTGTCCCCTGGGCTTTATACCGCCTGGTGGCAGCTGTGCAGGGGGCCGGTGATGGCCCCTGGACCCTGTACCGCCTGGTGGCAGCTATGCAGGGGGGCGGTGATGGCCCCCTGGACCCTGTACCGCCTGGTGGTAGCAATGCATGGCGGTGGTGGTGTCCCCTGGGCCCTGTACCGCCTGGTTGCAGTTGTGCAGGGGGGGCGGCAATGGCCCCTGGGTCCTGTACCGTCGGGTGGCAGCTGTGCAGGGGGGCGGTGATGGCCCCTGAACCCTGTACCGCCTGGTGGCAGTTATGCAGGGGGGGGTGATGGCCCCTGGACCTCGTACCGCCGGGTGGCAGCTATGCATGGAGGCGGTGGTGTCCCCTGGGCCCTATACCGCCTGGGTGTAACTTTTATATTCATCAGTAATATATTTTTGAGGTACTCGAAAGTTTTGAAATGGTTTTGAGGTACTCTGAACTTTGGTAACTTTTTTTTAACTAAACTTTGATTTAACTCCATTAGGGTTCATTAAGCTAATGATAACTTGAAAAAAAAAGCTTTCCAACGATCAGGATACCTAAAAAATATTTCAAAACCTATGGATACCTGCAAAATATATTACCGAATTCTTAGAGTATCTGACCAAATTTTCTCTAATATTTAACTTATTTTTTAATATTTAAAATATTTTTCAAATAGTCAAAATATTTGTAATGTATTTATAATATCTTAAAATGTTAAAACTTTTTAAAATATGCATTTTTAAATAAATAAAATATTTTTAAAATACAAAATTTTTTAATGTTCAAACTATTTTTCATATATGCAATAAACTATCTAACTTTTCAAGGTAGCACCTACAACGCTGTATATATTTCACCCTTATATCCTGCCTCAACACTCAGTTGTTTTTGTTTTTTTTTTTTTTTTTTTTGTTAATAGTTTTTCAAATATTTGGAATATTTTTTATATATTTTAAATATTTTAAAATATTTTTAAAATTTTAGGATATTTTTAAATATTTAAAAAAAATTTAGATATTTTGTATAATTTTTAAAATATATAAAAGAGTTTCTAGATATTTAAGATATGTTATATAATATTTATAAAAATTTTTCTGATATTTAAAATATTTTTTAGAATTCTATATACAATTTTAAATATATAATATTATTTTAGAGTTACATAAAATTTGGTTTAGGTATCATAAGATTTAGTAATATATTTTTCGGGTAACTTAAGGTTTTGAAATATTTTTGAGATACTTTGAACACATGAAACTTTTTTTTTTCAAGTGCTCATGGCGTAACGCAACTCTAAGGGAGTTAAGAAGAGGGTATCTAAAGAAAAAAAGTTATCAATGTTCAAGGAATCTCAAAAACATTTCAAAACCTTATGGTGCCTAGAAAATATTTTACCAAACCTCAAGATAACTAAACCAAATTTTCTCAAAGTGTTTTAGGGGAAATTTATCGTTTAGGTATCTAAATTTTAACAATTTATCACCTACGTGCTATGACGTTTTGATATATATAATTAGGTACCTTGAGGTTTAAATATTTTTACTTAAATACCCTAAAATTTTAAAATTTTTTTAATTAGATACCTTTATTTTATAGATTTCCATTTAGAAAATTTTTTGGGTAAGTTTTCATTTGGAAAAAGTTAAAGTGAAAAATGATTTCTACAATGTGTAAGTATTTTTCACAAGAATTCACGATTTTTTGCCAAAAATACCGAAATGATACATGAATTAGACAAATATATGGGTAATTTACATAAAAAATTAATAAATATTTTATAGTAATTCCTTGAATTTTTACCATAAATGTTGCATGAATTTTATATATTAGTATAATTTTACACTAAATCAATACTTTTTATATTAAATTGGTTAGATTACCACAAAAATTTGTAAAACTATGACATAAGGTTAGTGATAAAAAATTCAAAACTTCAAGATATCTTATTATATATATATATTAAAATATCAAAATGAATAAGTAATAAATACTAAAACATTAGAAAACTTAAGTCATAATTTGTGTTCTTTATATTAATTTTTATATATTACTATAATCATGGATTAAATTAATATTTTTTTTGACTTCTTCTAGTACACGGGCATTGCCAAGGGATGATTCGTGATTGATGTCATGACAAAGGCATATGTGAAATCACAATATTCATATTTTAAAAATATGAGTACACACTAACCAAACTAGCCCCGCGCGAGTTCCATTTTTTAAGTTTACGAGAAAATAGTTTTCCGTCACTTTTTTTATCCAATTGACACTTTTTAAGAAAAAAAAAACTATTAAAATAGTACTTTTTTAAAAATATTTACCAAAATAGCATTATTTACTTTAGCTTAGTAATTTTTTTTTAATAATTTACTCAACATACTCCATTTAAAACGGAGTGTGTGGAGTAAATTTTTTTTAGCTTACTCAACGTACTCCATTCAAAACGGAGTACGGTGAGTTATTGTATTTTAAAAAAGAGAGGTTATTTCTAAGTACCCTCAGACCCAGTATAAGTGGGTGAAGGCTAACACTGGCATTCCCAATAATTCCTAGAGCCTGATATCTCTTTACCCACCTATGCAAGGTCTGGGGTACTCGGAAACAAGCTCTCTTCAGGATAGCACCGTGAAAAGAGAAGGCTGCGACGTACTCCGTTTTGAACAGGTGGTAACGGTTATTAATATTTAAAGAGGTAGCACCTTTGAGTAATTTTTTTTATAGTTTAATTAACGTACACGATTTGAAACTGAGTACGTTGAGTAATTTTATTTTTTTCCGAAAGTACAGCTAATTTGTATTTTAAAAATTATTATATTAAAACTATTTGATATAAATAATTTAAATTTCAATAATCTTTTAAATTTTTTAAGAAAGTATATTAACTTCATCAAAACATTGTATGTGTCATCTTTTTATTATCACGTCATCTACCACATATTTTTTTTTTTTGTCATGTTATTTTTTCGAGTAATTGTCCTGGTCACTTATAAATAGTTAATACATTTCATGTCCTTTTCTAAATAATACTTTTCTTCTTGGTCGTTTTTGTAAAGTATGTTGCCCTTACTATGTATAATATCATTTTTGAAAACTTTCAGCATTTAGGTTCTCATCTAAAAAGTAATGCATAATTTTCATGTATATAATATTGGTTCAACAAAAATTTAACGAGTACCTAAATAATGAAATGTCTCCATATATTATCTCTATTATTCACTATATTAAATATAGTAAATATATAGCAACATACATTTTCAATGCCCCAATAGCTCCCGCCTATGTAGGGTCTAGAGGGGTGGATGTACACAACCTTCTCTCTTTAGGGTGCTACTCTGAAGAGAGATTGTTTCCGAGTACCCCCAGACCTTGCATAAGTAGGTGAAGAGATATCAGATTCTGGGGGTTATTGGGAATGAGAGTGCTAGCCTTCACCCACCTATGCAGGGTCTTGGGGCACTCGGAAAGAGTCTCTCTTTTTAAAATTCAATAATTTTAATGCAATAAATTAGCTGTGCTTTCTGGGAAAAAATAAAATTACTCAACGTACTCCGTTTCAAATGGAGTAAGTTGAGTAAGCTAAAAAAAATTTACTCAACGTACTCCGTTTCAAATGGAGTAAGTTGAGTAAGCTAAAAAAAATTTACTCAACATACTCCATTTGAAATGGAGTATGTTGAGTAAACTATAAAAAATAAAAAAAAATAAAAAATTACTCAACGTACGCCGTTACAAATGGCATACGTTGAACAAGCTACAGTAAATAATGCCATTTTGGTAAATATTTTTGAAATGATGTCATTTTGGTAATTTTTTTTAAAAAATGCGCCAATTGGGTAAAAAAAATCCACTTTTTTTGGTTTTTTTGTAACATATTTTGAATTTTATGAATGATAATGAGAGGGGAAAACTCGTTACTTATTATATCTTTTGCATTTAGCTCGGATATGAATGCTAGTGAAACATGTAGCGGGTATTGGTATGTGATACAAACCTCATAACTGATGGGGACTTCAGGCCACGCCATCATTCCCTCACTAAACGACAATAGGGACCATCTACTGTTAGGCTCCGTTTGTTAAAGGGAAGAACTATATTATAGGAAGTTGCTTTCTCCTTTTTCGTTGTTTAGCGCGAGTTTTGCTCACAGAAAAGGTTTTCCGACGGAAACCTTTTCCCTCAATTGGGAGAAATAACTTCGCTTTCAAAACAGGGAAAGTCATCAATTCGAGGGATCCAATGAAGTTTGAAGGTATATATTGGTCTGAATATAGATCCAAAATGCACTTTGCTGGATTTTAGATCGCTAGAGATAAGAATGTGGGACAATAACTGGACAAGCAAAGATCAATCAGCTCCAAATCCTAGAGTAAATTTGATGCAGGAAATGAAGCTTGCTGGTGAAAAGAAGCGGAGAAATTGTTACATATACTTAAGAGTAATAAAGTGCAATTAGTGGAATTAATTGTGTGAAAGTATAGATAAGGATGTAAGTGATCATTTGAGGCATTCAATCAAATAAACTCTTTCTCATCTTCTTTCTACTTCTCATCCCCTTCTTTCTATTTCTTTCTCTCATCTTACTCTAACTCACTCAAACCCTAACCCTAGCCCTAGGGTCGTTACACCAAATCGGTGTAACAATTGGTATCAGATTCAGGCCTAATGCTGCGTTCGTTCATCAATGGCGGAAGGCACTCATAGTGCATTGGATTTGCGTCGTTTAGAGAGTCGCTTGGACGACACCGAGAATCGAATGGACGAGCGATTCAATAAAATTGACGGGCGATTTGAGTCCTTGCAATCCGAGGTTTCTTCGATCAACAGTATATTGCAAGAGATCCGACAATCGCAGCAGACCCGCAATGGCTTGCTCGCTCGGCCTACCGCTCAGGCACCGCCACCCCCTCCGTCATCCCCTCCGCCGCCTCCACCACCACCGGTAACCTCTGTGGGTCCGTTAGCTGGTATGGATTCGTCCGCCTCTTCTCCTTATCAAATTCATACAAGAATGTCTAAAATTCATTTTCCTCGATTCTCCGATGGCTTGGCCATCAAGAATTGGATTTGGAAGGTGGAACAATTTTTCGAGATTGATAATACTCCTCCTTCGGCACAAGTTAAAATTGCTTTGATGCATTTAGAGATGATGCTTTAGAGTGGCATCATGCCTTTGTTCAAACCCTAGGGCGTCCGATTGAGGATATTTTGTGGCCTGAGTATTCTGCACTGTTGATTGCTCGGTTTGGTTGTAGTTATGAAGATCCTATGTCCGATTTAATGAATTTACGTCAAACTGGAACTGTTTCCGCCTATCAGACGCAATTTGAGCGTTTAATTTCGCGCTTGAACCTTACTAAGGAACATTTGGTTTCTTGTTTTGTCACAGGCCTTAAAGATTCGATTAGATATCCAATCTTGATGTTACAACTGCGTAGTTTACAGCATGCTATGCGTTTGTCTCGGTTACAAGAGGACAACTTACTGTCCGGATCTCGGTCCTCTTATTCCGGGAGTTCTAGGCCTCCTGCTCCACGTTCCTCAGTACCTGCCATCACCCCGACCTCCGGGTCTGTGATGCGATCTTCTTCAGATCTCAATTCTAATTTCCGACCTATTAAACGTGAAGGGCCTACCATTCCAGCGGCTGAAATTGAGGATAGGCGTGAACGGGGTCTCTGTTTCTTTTGTAATGAAGCGTTTATACCCGGACATATGAAAGTATGTAAGGTTAAGAATCCACAGTTACGTATGATCTTAGGTGATTCGGATGAACCACCCGATTTGTTTTCCGAGGAACCGTCGTTTGATGTAGTTAAGACCGACCCCGAGGATGTTCCCCGGATTTCATGTAATGCCTTGGCCGGTTTGGCTACTTATAATACGATGCGTATGACAGGGGTGCACAACCGCAAATCTTTACATATCCTTGTGGACAGTGGGAGTACGCATAACTTTCTCGATTTTGGGAAGGCTCGTTGGTTAGGGTGTGTTCTCACACCTATTTCTACAACATCCGTTGTAGTGGCTGATGGCACCCGTATTTCTTGTCGTGCTATGTGTCGTGATTTCAAATGGAATGTGCAAGGAACCGAATTTGTGTGTGATGTTCTCACCATCGATTTAGGTGGATGTGACATGGTCCTTGGCGTTCAGTGGCTCGCTACCCTCAGCTCCATTGTTTGGAATTTTGAGACACTACTTATGTCATTTGAATGGCAGGGGAAACCATGTGTGCTACACGGTCACTGGCCAACCGTGTCTATTGTGGGTAAGCGTGACCCTTTTCATTCTTCGGTACATGTTATACTTGTTCCTTTCTGTATTATGTCTATGTCGGGTGCTACGGATTCTTCTTCTCGTGTGACGGACAAACAATGGGCTGACCTAAATGCCTTGCTCACTGAATTCTCAACCGTGTTTGAAGCGCCCACTACACTTCCTCCACCTTGGCCCAGGTTTGACCACCGAATTTTGCTTAAACTGGACCCTCCTACGGTGAACATAAGATAGTATCGCTATCCTTTAGTTCAAAAGGATGCCATTGAATCCATGATCCAAGAAATGCTTGACACGGGGTTCATTCGTCATAGCAATAGTCCATTCGCATCCCCGGTTATCTTGGTGAAGAAAAAAGATGGGTCGTGGCATATGTGTGTTGATTATCAAGAGTTGAATCGACACACCATTAAGGACAAATTTCCGATTCGAATCGTTGAGGAGTTATTGGACGAGTTGTATGGCTCAGTGGTGTTCTCCAAATTGGACCTCCGGAGTGGTTACCATCAAGTACGTATGTGTGATTCCGATGTGTATAAGACCGCCTTTCGCACTCATCAAGGCCATTACGAGTTCCGTGTAATGCCTTTTGGGTTAACAGATGCTCCGGCCACCTTCCAAAGCCTTATGAACGCAGTTTTCAAGCCCTTGTTGCGGAAGTTTGTGCTTGTTTTTTCTGATGATATTTTGATATATAGCCCGGATATCGAGTCGTATTTATCTCATTTTCGTTCGGTCTTCAAAGTCATGCATGCCAACTGTTTGTTCGCCAAAGGATCTAAGTGTGGATTTCTCCTCGAGGAGATTGATTACCTCGGGCATCGTATCTCCACTCATGGGGTATTTACGGGCCCGACCAAGATCGCAGCCGTGCGCGACTGGCCAGCACCGCAGAATCTGAAACAGCTGCGGGGTTTCCTTGGGTTAGCCGGCTATTACCGTAGGTTCATCCGCAACTACGGCGCTATTAGTAAACCCCTCACCGATTTATTAAAAAGAGACGCTTTTATGTGGTCCATAGCCGCCGATGCAGCTTTTCTTGCGCTTAAAAAGCCTCTTACTCAGGTTCCGGTACTTGCCTTGCCGGACTTTACAAGACCCTTTGTGGTCGAGACCGATGTTTCTGGGACTGGGCTCGGAGCCGTATTAATGCAAGACAATCATCCCATCGCTTATATTAGCAAACTTCTTGCCCCAACCCATCTCGGGTTGTCCGTTTACGAGAGAGAATTGATGGCCGTGGTGCTCCATGGGAACATTACTTAGCTCATCGTCACTTCATTCTTCATATCGATCAACAAAGTTCGAAGTTTCTACTTGATCAAATGATCAACACACCACTACAATGAGCTTGGTTGTCCAAACTCATGGGATTTTCTTACACCATCGAGTACAAAAAAGGAATCGAGAATAAAGCCGCAGATGCTTTATCCCAATTACCTACTACCGGTGTCGAGTTGCACGCTTTGATTGTTAATTTGGACACACCACTGCCGACAGCCATTCGCGATTCTTGGTCCCAAGACCCGTCCCTGCAGCGACTGATTTCCGAGCTGCAAGCCGATCCCAAATCACACCCGACATTTTCCTGGTCCGATACCGAGCTGCGCAGATTCGGTAAACTGGTGATTAGGCCAAATTCTTCGCTGCGACGTCGCATTTTTTATTTATATCATGCTTCGGTTGTTGGGGGTCACTCGGGTATGGATGCCACATTTCGGAAATTGAGCGCCTTTTTCTATTGGAAAGGTATGCGTCGTGACGTATATACTTTCATCTCCGAATGCTCTGTGTGTCAACGATGTAAAGCGGACAACGCTGCTTCCCTCAGATTGTTACAGCCTTTACCGATTCCTCTCACGGTTTGGAGTTCCATTTCCATGGACTTTATTGATGGCCTCCCTCCTTCTCATGGCAAGGACTCGATCTTTGTGGTAGTGGACCGGTTGAGTAAATATGCTCATTTTATGCCGCCCACTCATCCCTACACGGCCCAAGCCGTGGCCCGGATATTTCTTGACTCTGTGTTCCGCCTTCATGGTTTACCGACCTCTATTGTGTCCGATCGGGACTCGGTATTTCTGAGTTTATTTGGGAAGGAATTATTCCGTGTCTTGGCCGTTGATTTACATAAGTCCTCGGGGTATCACCCCCAGACGGACGGCCAAACGGAGGCGGTGAATCGGAGTTTAGAGACATATCTACGTTGTTTCTGTTGTGACTTGCCTTTCTAGTGGGCCACATTTATTCCAATGGCGGAATGGTGGTACAACACTTGTTTTCACTCGGCCATTCAATAGACTCCTTACGAGGTCTTGTACGGTCAGACTCCGAATTTGCCCGGGGACACCGAGGTTGTTGCGGTTGACCGGACACTCGCGGCTCAGGAGGAGGCAGTCCAATTACTCAAGCACCACCTAAGCCATGCACAGCAGCGCATGAAACAGCTAGCCGATGCTCATTGCTAGGAGCGAGAATTTGCCGTTGGGGACTAGGTCTATTTGCGTTTACAACCTTACCGTCAGATATCGGTTGCTCGGCGTTCATATTTGAAGATTGCGGCTAAGTTTTACGGCCCTTATCGTGTGATCGCACGTGTGGCGGCTGTTGCTTACACTCTTGAGTTTCCTGATTCCGTTAAGATTCACCCTACTTTTCATGTTTCGCAATTGCGCCGTCACGTGGGCCCGGTGACAGCAGGACATCCGAGTATGCTTCCTCATCTTCCCGGTCAGCAATGGGAACCCGAGGCCGTTTTGGACCGTCGTCTCAGTAAGCGTCGCAATGCTGCGGTTACTTAACTACTTGTGAAGTGGAAGGATCACGAGGTCGAGGAGGCAACTGGGGAGGACGCCTTCGAGCTACGCTTACGTTTTCCGAGTTTTCTTCCTTGAGGGCAAGGAAGTGCTCGAGCGGGGGGTATTGTTACAAATACTTAGAGTAATAAAGTGTAATTAGTGGATTAATTGTGTGAAAGTATAAATAGGGATGTAAGTGATCATTTAAGGCATTCAATCAAATAAACTCTTTCTCATCTTCTTTCTACTTCTCATCCCCTTCTTTCTATTTCTTTCACTCATCTTACTCTAACTCACTCAAACCCTAACCCTAGCCCTAGGGTCGTTACACCAAATTGGTGTAACAAAAATCGAGCTAGAAGTGATGAAGAAGAGGTGGAGGCAATTTTTGGTTTTGGCGGGAAAATTGGGTAGGATTCAAAAGTTAGTTAGGGACCCGGTGGCATGTGCCGGGCACATGAGCAAGCGAGAAATAAGAATTAGTTTTATTTAGTTTTGTTTTGCATTTTATTTAATCTAGCAATTTCTACTTATAAATAGAATATGATGTATTAAATTTAGGGTTATGATGTGAATGAAAACCCTAATCTTCTCTAAATATGTCTCTTTCTTTCTCTCCCTTCAAACTCTAACTCCCTTTTCTTCTCCCTTAAATCTCTTGTTTGTGATTGGAATTGGTAAATTGAGTGATTAATTTCACTTAATTTGATCTGCCGTATCAGAATTTAGTGGTTCCATTTAATTTTCATATATAACTTATACTTTATATTTGAAATATCTTTAGTAATTCACACTATGGTGAATATTATAATTATAAAATAATATTTACATCAACCTAAACACCAAAAAATAATTTACAAATTATATTCTTTGCTAGAAAATACTTTCTTTTGATATGTTTCTAGAAACATTATCACTTTAGTATCATAGGTTTGATTATTTATCACCTAGGTACCATAGCATTTCAATGCATACATAGGGTACCTTAAAGTTTAAACATTTTATTACTTAGGTATCCTGAAGTTTTGAAATTTTATTAATCAGGTGCCTTTATTGAAATTCAATGGATCTTCAATAGAAAATGCTAAAATAAAACATAATTTCGACACTATAAGTATTCTCATTGAAATTTAATGGGTTTTTGCTAAAGAACGCGAAAGTGACATATGATTTCCGCCATATTCAGGTAGTTTACATCAGCATACAATAAACTTTATACCATAATTTGGTGAAAACATTGACATGGCTTGTAAGTATTATCATAATTATATATTAAATTAGCACTTTTATATTCAGTTAGATTCATAAAAAAATTCATCAAATTTTGATATATAGTAACTAAGTAAGAAAATATTGAAATGTCAGCATATATGTGTGAAATCCTCAAATCTCAAGATACCTTACCAATAGTTTCACAACCACGCAAAATCTAACTAGTTTCAAATATATTGTTTGTTCCTTATATTATCCTATGGCTAAAGTTGATTGATAGAAAGTGATTCCTTTAAAACAAACAAAGAACGTCGTAATGGGAGAACATGTTTTCATTGAAAAAAAACAACGGAAAAACTCCACAGGAATTGCCTTTTCCATGAAAAACCCTTTCCAAAGGAAAATATTTTCAGGGGGAAGAATAATTTCTCGAAACAAACAAGGCCATAGTATAATTAAGGCCCTCAAGTGAGAATAGAAGATATGAAAAGATTTGAGCTCTGTCTTTTCATCTCTTTCCTTTTGTTTGGACCGAAAAAAAGATTTTAGGAATAAGTTTTCGACTTTTTTCTTGTTTATTGGGCATTCATAGATGGAAAATGCTTTCTGACAGAAAAAGTTTTCCATTATTGGAAGGAAAATGACTTCCTTTTTAAAATGGGGGAAGTCATGATTCTGAGTGAAGCAAAAATTTTTGTTGTAATCATTGTAAAGCAACATTCCCAGTGCCTCAAGGGCTTCTACCTAACAATCATTGTAATCATCATTGTAGTCATTGTACGAATCTTAAATGAACTAAAATGAACTGATTTGAAACACAAACCTGTGACGACATAACAATGGATACAAATTCGGTCGAATAATCAAATGAAAGCCAGATGTTATTTTGTCATTGTTTAAACGAAACAAATTTCATCATCTCTAGTTGTATAATATTATACAAGGAAGGTATCATTTAGGTACTCTAAGATTTGAACATTTATTATATAAATACTTTGATGTTGTAATAATATGCAATGATATATCCTGAAATATAAAGATTAAATTACCCAAGTGCGCTCAAGTTTATAAGTTCAATAAGAATTCATTCGATTCTGACATAAGATATACCTAGATAATAATTTCATATGTGAGGGTAACTTATTAAATATATTAAAATGATAGGGTACTTAGGTGATAAATGCTCAAATTTTAGAATACCTAAGATATAATTTTCCTACTTTATATAGCTCAAATTCTAGACCAAGGATCCATTTACCTTTCTCATTGTATTCATTCAATCTTTGCACTTTTAATTGTATCAATTTAATTATTTTATAATTAATATTGTGTTAATTTAGTCCTTTGTTGAAATTCAAGTAAAGTAAATGATGTAGTAGTTTACGGAATAATAATATTAGATGCAAGTAACTTGCTATAAATCCACTCATTAACTCAGTGCAATCTAATCCATAGTTGAACCATTAAATATGTCATTAATGATTTAACATAAATTTTATGCTAAGGACCAAATTGACACAATTTAAATTATATAAAAACTAAATTGACACAATTAAAGTACAAGGACTTGATTCACATAATGGGCAAAATACAGGGACCTTTCACATAAATAACTCTTAATTTTATTTTTCTATTACTTCTCATATAAGTTGTGTTCCTACTTATATTAGCATATAGTAAGCTGTAAGATGATTAGTGAAAAATATTTCTTTGTATTGTTATTTGGTTCCTATATAGTCTAAAATATGTCCAAAAACAAGGCTAGAATAACCTAAGCTATTAGTTGCTTTGTTTGGAAGCAAAACATGTTGTTTTGATAAATAAAATCTCTAAAATGCGGTATTTTAATTTGTGCAAAATATCAAATATTTACAGTGGCACTTTGGCAATTAACATGTAAAATTTCAAATAGGTTTTAACCATAATTACAAAATTACCCCTAGCCAAGCCGCTTACAATGCTGCCCCTCCGAAATCCTCATTGCCCGTGCCCTTTATTGCAGGCCAGCTATTCCCTACGCCTTGATGAAGCTTCAACGGGAAGCTTTCCGGCTTGAAATTGGAAGGCCACGATCGTGCCACACGTCATACATCCAAAAGGTGAAAAATTGGGTTTGTTTGGGCTAATCTCAGCTCTCGATTCTCTCTCATCCAATGGCCCACGATGGGCCATGTGTTAGCAGATAAGGGCCCATACTTGTGTTTGGTCTTGAGCAATCTTCACCCTTGCTTTTGGCTCTGATGGACGGCTGCGATGACTGGCACACGGATTATGCCTTGGGGTTTATTAAACCTCATTTTTCACTGTGAAAATAATCAAAACCTCATTTTTAGATCTTATTTTCTCCTTCCTTCTCCTCGGTGGCACTCTAAGGCATTCCTAGGGTTTCGCTTAGGGTTCCTTTGCTTCCAGGCTCCATCAATGGTGATTTCCTAGCTATAGGGTGCTGGGATCCACGAAGTGAGATCAAGAAGGCGTTGATCTCGGGCCGTATTGTATTGTAGCACTAAGTTGGAGTAGGTATACCGTTCCTACTCTTCTCTCTTTAAGTTCTTCATTTCATTTGTCTGAGTTCGTTAATTTAAAAAGAGGCTTGTAATTAATAGCCTAGGTTTCGATGGAAAGCGCCTTGTAAATGTATCAATTCTATTTTGGTTTGTAATAATAAAAGTAGAGCTCTCTGGTGGTAGAGGGAACTGTGGATGTAGGCCATTTAGGGCTGAACCACATAAATTATTGTGTTCTCTCTGTTTTACGTTTCGTTTTTTACTTCTATCATCGTTTGTAAGCTTAATCTCAAATCTAGGGCAACATTTTGTGAACATTTTCAAAGATCCTAAAATTCGTAAAGATTTGGTGAACTTTAACAAGATAACTGTTTAATAAGCAAAGTTTAAGTCTAAGTTTATTAAGATAGGTTTTAAATGTTATAGTTTATCAGATCCCGATTTTTGCAACAAGTGGTATCAGAGCATTTTAGGTTACGAAAATTGTTTTGAAAAATGGCTGCAAAATTTGAGATTGAGCGCTTTGATGAGAAGAACGATTATGCTTTTTGGAAGATCAAGACCAAGGCACTACTAATGTCCCGAGGCGTGGGATCTGCTCTACTGCCACCGGAGGAACAACCTTATCATCTGACAGAGAACGATAAGGTAGACATGAAGCAACATGCTTATGGTACTCTTGTTATGTGTTTAGATAATAATGTTCTTCCTCTTCTTTCCTCTGAAAATACTGTTGCTAAAATATGGGCTACGTAGGAAGAGATTTATAAAACTAAATCACTGTCTAATAGGATTTTATAAATGGAAAAAATTTTCACATTTAGGATGGAGGAAAATAAAACATTAGACGACTTTCTAGATCTATTTAACAGTATCTTACAAGACCTAAAAAAGGTTAATGTCACTATAGAAGATGAGATTCTAGCTATTATATTGTTATGTGCTTTGCTTAAGTACCTTATAGCATTTAAGGATACCCTTAGGTATGGTAGGCAAAAGATCAGTCTGAGTAAAGTAACATGGGCCCTTAGAAGTAAGATCTTAGAACTAAAAAGATAGGAAAAACAGTTACACTCTAGCAATAGTAGTGAGGAACTGACAGTGAGAGGAAGAACTAATAACTGAGTGAATAACACTAACAAAAGAAGATCTAAGAGTAAACATCGTTCATAGTCTTAAGGGTAGAAGGGATCTTTCAAAAAGTACAATTCTATGAGTGCAATAAGTTCGGTCATATGAAAAGAAACTGTCCAGATAAGAATAGAGCACCAGGAACAGCAAATAATGTGGTTTCATTTGAGTTTAATCATGCTGAAGTATTACATGTTTGTGTGATTTATCTGATTCAAATGCTGTATGTGAGAAATATATTTGTGATGATATTGAATGTGATAAATCAAATCATGTCGATGCTTTGTCTATCAAATCTGACGAATTAGAACATGAATGGGTGTTAGACTCTAGATGTAGTTTCCATATGAAACCCAGTAGAGGAAACTTTATTAATTACAAACTAGTTAGTGGGGGAGGGGTACTGTTAGGAGATAACAGGGGCTATAAAATAACAAGAATACGGTTTGTTAAAATTTGCTTAACTAATGGCACGGTGTATATCCTAGAAGATGTTAGACATGTTCCTGACCTGCATAAAAACCTCATTTCCTTAGGTTAGTTAGACCCCAAAGGAATGTCTTTTAGGGCCATGAATTCAGAACTTAGGATCATAAAAGGATCCTTAGTTGTCCTACGGGGAGAACTTAGAAATGGTATCTACGTGTTGAAGGGTAGGATTGTTTCAGGTGAGTGACATGCCGGAGTTAAAGCAGATCCTACTGATTTGTGGCATAGATGTTTAGGACATGTTTTTGAATGTGGGTTATGTGAGCTATCAAAAAGTGGAATGCTGTCTGGTGACACTATTTCTAAGCTTGATTTATATGAATCTCGCATTTTCGGTAAACAGCACAGGTTAACATTTAAGGTAGGTAAACGCATAACCAATGGGCCACTGGATTATATACATTCTGATCTATGTGACCATCTAGGGTCACCACATTAGGTGGAGCGTCATATTTTCTGTCCATTTTAGATGACTATTCTCGAAAAGTTTGGATTTTTCTATTGAAACACAAAGATGATTGTTTTCCTGCATCTGTAAGGTGAAAAAATCAAATAGAAATTGTAACAGGGAGAAAAATCAAAATTCTAAGAACAGATAGTGGACTGGAGTACATTAATTCTAGATTTGATGAATTTTGCGCTAAAAATGGTATAAAACGTCATAACAGTGTTAGGGGTATGCCACTAGAGAAACAGGCTGTTGAACGAATGAATAGGAGCCTGTTAGATAGAGTACGGTGTATGTCATTTGCATCAGGATCAGGCAAACCGTTATGAGGAAGGCTGTCAAAACAGTATGATATTTGATGAATCAGATACCCTCAACAGGAATAGATTTTAAAACACTGGAAGAAATTTGGACAGGAAAGCCTACTGATTACTCTAATCTAAGGGTATTCGGTTGTGCTGCATATGCCCATCAATTTGAGGGTAAGCTAGAACCCCGAGCAATTAAGGGTGTGTTTCTAGGGTATCCTGACGGTGTTAAGGGATATAGAGTAGGAGTCAAAAAGGATAATACGACCAAGGTTGTTATAAGTACAGATGTCACATTTAAGGAGTTAGACATGCCCTACTTAACTGAAAATAATAACTAAATTCCTAAAAATAGAATATTTCAACCAGATAAGTATGAATTTGAAATAAATCCACCTGAACCAAACTATGAGAATAGGACTAATATAGAAACTGAAACTGAACTGGAATTACCTATTCCCTTCCCACAACCCATGAGTATCTGTTACTTGCCTCATACCCGCCCTAGTATGAGTATCAAATGATTAGCTATGTCTGCCCATATTAATTATTTAATACTATTTTTTAAAAAATTGAATTGTATTTTGTTCTAATATTGATAAATAAATTAGATAATTGAATTTAAGTACATTTGTTTTTTATTTTGAAAGTTAGTTAATTACAAATTGAAGCAGGTATGAGTAGGAAAACTTAAATATCGGTCAGGACTGAAAAATCGGACCAGACTGGTCATTAGGTCCAAGACCGGACTGGACCAATTCAATTTCGGTGTGGTCCTTGATCCACAAATTGACTTTATTTTGGGTTTCAGTCCGGTCCGGTCCAAACCCCAAAAACATGAGACCGGAACGAAAACTCGAATTATATTAATGGGCCTCCTATATATTTTATTAGATTATAGGTAAATTAATCTAGACTTGTAATATTTAGGCCTAAAATTAGTTTAAAAATAGTCTATATACTCTTATATTGAATTATCTTTTTTTTTTAAAAGCAACTATTGCATTTTATTTAGATCAAAAAAAAAAAAAAAAAAAACTATTGCATTTTATATATCGCTACAACTCATATACATAATTATGTATAGTTAATTTATGAATAATTTTGTCGGTTATTAGTGAAGAATCGAGAAATATGAAGCAAATCAAAAGGGGCAAATTATAGGGATCGGATTTAGTAAATATAAGTTGTTATGAGCCGTTGAATTTGGTGGATGATCATTTAATATTTTTATATTTTTTATTATTTCTATTATTTATTATTTATTATTTTTTTCCTATTAGATGCCTTTAAAGTTGCCTAAGATTGACAAAATGTAGTAAATTCAACTTATGTTAAAAAACAAAAGAAGTGATAATCGGTCCATTTCTGTCCGGTCCGATCCGGTCCATGAAGTAACATGTCTGGTTTCAGACCGGACCGGATAAATTCGGTCTGGTCTTCGGTCTTCAAAAGAGGCAAATTTCAGCCTTTGTTCTGGTCCGGTCCGGGTTTGGACCAATGAACACCCCTATGTATGAGGCAAGGTGGGACAGGTATGGAGTAGAGTGATACATATCAAAAGAGGTTTCAATCAAAAACCAATTGGTAAAGAGTGGATTAGCTCTCTTAGTTAATATATTTTTACATTTCTTACTCTATCCTACTAATGCGGGATGAAACAATCTACCAAGCTCAACATCTCGCATTCACGCCAGTTTGCTTTGTACTAGATACTAGTCCCGGGCACTGCAACTTCGACATCACCATTTGCTTTTTTGTACATACTTGCTTTGTACTAATATCTAGTCCCGAGTGAACACTACAATTCTGACGTCACTATTGGCAATGAACACGGCTTTGAGCTAGATTCTCCTCTAGTCCCGGTGCACATTGCAATACTGATGTTTCCATTTGAGACTCGGGGCGTAGGCCTATAATATTTTTAGTGGCAATCGATCTTACAACCCGCCAGACATTGAACCCCCATAACACTATTGATGAAGTCGATGAACAGCATCGCACGAGGTCCCCCCCCCCCCCCCCCCCCCCCCGACCAGCAATTCATTATATAAAATCGATGGCTTTGATACTATTGATGCACATTAAAGGAGGTTTAATTTCAAAATCAATTGACAATGGTTGTAGGAACTCCCTTATAACTATAGCCCTTACCTATGGTAGGTATGCCCCCTTGTACTTGAACCGTACTTGCCATCCTCCCCATTTGCATCCATACCGGCCTCAAATGGGGTAGGTACCCATGGGTAATAGATTTTATCCACCTTATTGTCATTCCTAAGTACAAAAACAAATGCTCGCAGCAGGGTATGGACAGGTCTAGTTACAAATAATGTTGTACCCATCCGGTTCCAATCCTGCCTCATATCAATCCAATTTGTATTTAATTAATTTCAATATAAAATAAAGATATATATACTCAATTCATCTTTTAAAAATAAACCAAATACAATTAGATTACAAATGACTTTAACTAATTACACATACGAAAATAGTTAACTATTGGATATTTCATTTCAGTAATGAGATTATAAATTTAGAAGATGATAAGATATATTAAATTTCCATAAAGATACCTATAAAATAAACTATAATAATTTTTCCTTAAAAGTAAAATTTAAAATTAGATTAATAAATTTAAAATTAAAAATATATAAAAAATAAAAATTTGAAAATAAATTATGAAAAATAATTGTTTTTTATAAAAATTTTAAAAACTAAAGTTAAAAAATTATTAAACGTTTTCAAACTCTTACAAAAAATTAAATTTCCCTAATTAGTTTTCAAAGTTTAAATTTTGCATATTTTTTAAATTTCAAATTTATTAGTCTAATTTCGAAGTGGCGAAGACCGAGATCTCTCACGATGTAGCGTACCCAATCACTTTCATCCACGGCTTGAGCGAACACACTGTATTCGAATTCGATGGATGATTTGGAGACAGGGCTTGCTTTTTTGCATGCCAGGAGATGAGGTTGGGGCCAAGGAAGAATGTGTAACTGGTGGTTGAACGAATTGCATTAGGACATCCACCCCAATCAGTGTTAGCATACACTACCACTAACGTACAGGAGCCAAGAAGGATTGATAGTCGGTGATCAGGGGTGCTTTTGAGATACTGAAGGATCCACTTGACAACCTACCAATGGCGGCGGCGTGGGGTGTGATTGGTTTGGCATCATGCATTTGGTGCTTGGTAAGCAAATCAATGGTGCACTTGTTTGTGAAAGGAACAAGCCATGCGAGGTTCGTTTTGCTTAAATGCCTAAAAAATAGTGAAGAGGTCCAAGGTCCATCATGACAAATTGGGAGTAGAGTTGTCAAATTTGGGTGTCAACGGACTGAGGGTTAGATCCTGTGAGAATTATGTCATCGACGTAGAATAGGAGGCAAACAATGTCCTTTGATTTTCGAAAATCAAACAATGAAGGGTTTGCGCAACAACAAGTGAAATTAAGACTACAGAGGAACGCACAAAAACGTTGGAACCGTGCTCTCGATGCTTGTTTAAGACCGTAGTGAGCTTTACGTAACCAACACACATGGTTTGGAAATTTTGGAAGAGTAAAACCCTTTGGTTCTCGCATGTAAACTTCTTCCTGAAGGTGACCACGTAGGATTAAGTTCTTAACGTCCAATTGTCGAATTTGCCAAGTATTGGAAATAGCAAGTGAAAGGATAAATTGGATAGTAGAGGGTTTGACAACAGGGCTGACGATTTCCTAGAAGTTAATTCCTTCACGTTGGTGGAAGACTTAGGCCATGAGGCAAGCCTCGGAGCGATCCACCGAACCATCTGCTTTATACTTTACTTTGTATTTTCATGTACTTCCTAGAAGGTTTTTTGATGGGTCATGAGGAACGAGCTCCTAAGTGTTGTTTTGAATAAGGGAATTAAACTCGTCAGCCATGGCTTCTTGCCATTTAGGGTTCTTTACATCATGTGAGCAAGTAGGTTCCTATATAACTGTTATCGAGGATAGGGAAAAGGGGTATTTAGGCTTTTGAATACCATCTTGTGGTCTAGTTCACATAGAGTGATTGTTTATTACAGGTGCTAGGGGTACCGTAGGCACGATTGGGGAAGCTAGGGGCGGTAATGGAGGTCAATCATTGGAGGTACCGATGGGGGCCATCATCGGCATCGAGGGCACAGCCTACTCTCAGTTGTCTGGTGCAACCTCAGGTACCAAGGATGGGGGGGATGTTCGGTGCAAGTGATAGCCATCGTCGGAGATGAGGGTGTTTATGAGGTGGAGTTGTGCTGGTAAGTAGGGGTTGATGTCGGTGGGGAGGTAAACATTGAACCACCCAAGGCACTAGAACCAGTGCTAACGATACAATAGTGAAGGTGGCGTGACCATTGAAGCAGGCTCAAGATAGCCCACCAAAGCCACCGTGAGTGCCGAGGCCACTGGTGAAGGCGGCAGGGTGTCCAGGTCTAGTGTTAACTATAGGAGGCCCAACAGCAAAAATGTGATTGATTGGCCCTTCACTGGTAGCGACAGGTTGGCGTACGAAGGTTGAGGGAAGGGAAAAAGGGATGCACGAGCCAAAAAATTGAGAAACTTGTAGCCTCATGGTGGCTACTGAAGTGCCAGAGATGGCGAAGTCGGAATTCAGTAGCCCGTGGATGAATAAACTTTAGAATATGGCACAGATATGAGGGAGATCGGGCATATTAAGGTTTGGACCTAGCACCCGTATACTCTCTAAAACACCGATATGGGAAGAACCGGGTTCCATTGAGATGGAACTGCTGGTCATTCATTATGAATTGGGAGGAGAGATGGGAAAGGGGTTGGGTTCAAATTATTAGCTGTCATGAAAAAAAAATTAAGATCTTAAAGACAAAAAAAAAAATGGAGAACTAGTAAATAAAAGAACATGAACGAATAGAAAGAGACTAAAAAGAAAAAGAAGAGTCTCTTGTTAAGACTCTGATACCATATGAAAGTAAAGAAATAAAAGACTACTATTCAATGATGCATAGTACAAAAGGATGGCCCTATATATAGGGTTTGAAATAATAGGATAATAATTTCACTACCCTTTGACTTTTCAAAGTGAATGACAGTATTATAGATAGTGTGAAAGGATAAACCAGATAGTAGAGGGTTTGACAATCGGGCTAAACGTTTCCTTGATGTCAATTCCTTCACGTTGGTGGAAGTCTTAGGCCACGAGGTAGGCCCTAGAGCGATCCATTGAACCATCCGTTTTACACTTTACTTTGTATTTCCAAGTACTTCCTATAAGGTCTTTTGATGGGTCTTAAGGAACAAGCTCTCAAGTGTTATTTTAAATAAAGGCATTAAATTCTTTAGCCTTGGCTTCTTGCCATTTAGGGTTCTTTACATCATGTAAGTAGCGCGTAGGTTCCTGTATAACTGTTATCGCGGAAAGGAAAAGCGTGTAATTAGGTTTTCGAATTCCATCTTTTAGTCTAGTTCACATAGGGTGATTGTTTACTGGAAGAACTAGGGGTACCGTACGCATGACTGGGGAAGCTAGGGCCGGTAATGGAGGTCGATCACTGGAGGTACCAATGGTGGCAATCGTCGGCAACGAGGGCACCATCTGCTCTCAGTTGTTTAGTGCAGCCTCGGGTACCGAGGTTGGGAGGGGATGTTCGGTGCAAGTGATACCCATCGTCGGAGATGACGGTGATTGCGAGGTGGAGCTACGATGGTAATTAGGGTTTGATGTCGATGGGAAGGTAAACATTGCACCACCGAAGACACTCGAACGACTGCTAGTGACACACCAGTGAAGGCAGCGTGACCATTGAAGTGGACTTCGTATAGCCCATCAAAGCCACCGTGAGTGCCGAGGCCACTGGTGAAGGCGGCAGGGTTTCTTGTTCCAGTGTTAACTATGAGAGGCCCAACACCAAAAAGGGGATTGGTTGGCCCTTCACTAGTAGTGGTAAGGTGGCGTACGGAGGTTGAGGGAAGGGGAAAGGTGGAAGAGAATAGGGGATGCTCGAGCCAAAATATTGAGAAACTTGTAGCCGCACCGGCTATCGAAGTGCCAAAGATGGCAAAGCAGGAATTCGGTAGCCCGTGGATGAATAAACTTTAGGATATCACACCGATGCGAGGGAGATCGGCATATTGAGGTTTGAACTCAGCACCCGTATACTCGCTGAAACACCGATATGGGAAGAACCGGGTTCCATTGAGGTGAAACTGCTGGGCATTCATTGTGAAACGGGAGGAGAGATAGGGGAAGGGGTTGGGTTCGAATTATTAACTACCATGAAAACATTAAGAACTTGGAGACAAAAAAAAAAGGAGAAGTAGTAAATAAAAGAACATGAACGAATAGAAAGAGACTAAAAAGAAAAAGAAGAGTCTCTTATTGAGGCTCTGATATCATATGAAAGTAAAGAAATGAAAAACTATTACTCAATGATGCATAGTACAAAAGGATGGCCCTACATATAGGGTCTGAGAGAATAGGATAATGACTTCACTACCCTTCAACTTTTTAGAGTGAATGACGGTAGTCTTGATAGTGTGAGGAATCCTAACAATACTTTCCTAAATACTCACCTCTAATCATTTTAACTATCATTTCCTGAAAAGTTCTATTTCTTATTTTGACAACCAAACACTTCGTATATACTTTTTGAGAAGTTGGCATTGGAATTAAATTTTTTTTAATACCTATAGCATTGCTACATTAAAAGCCTATTAACCAATTAGGAATTCATTATTGTCCAAAAACCAAAAAAAAAAAGGAATTCATTAATGCTTGCATATAGAATTAGAAAGTGTTGGTTAAATGGGTGAGTGAGTAGTCAAAATATAACTCTTATTGCAACCAGATTGATCTCAATAATTACAAAATTGATGAAAGAAATGACTTTAAACAAAATAACAAAAGGGAAAAAATTAATCAAAGAATCGCCGCACCATGGAGAATCCACTACCCTAAGTCGTTTAGGCTCCCACAGAGGTACAATGGGATGAACAGCACTCCGACCCCCGGGGTTAACACGGCACCCCCCTTAGCAGTGTTATCCAGGGAGATGGGTTAGAGTGCACCCCAACTTGCTTAGTAATGGAGGAGAGGATTATTTGAGAGAAAAGAGAGTGGTGAGAAGAAAGAGAATTTCTATAATTCTTGGTGTTTCTGAGTATTTTACAAAACCCTAAGATACGGTATTTATAAAGGAAAATCGTTGTAGGTTAAAGAAACGATCATGGCTGAGAATCCACCTGAGACAAGAAAAGTGGTGGATTTAGGAGAACCTAAAAACACATACTCTAACTCGAGCTTGTAGCCTCGAGACTCGAGACTAGGCACACAACAACACTTTAAGGTAACACCATCGAGCTCAACAGAAAGAGCTTGAGCCAAAGGCCTCAAGCACAACTCAAAGATGAGAACTCACCTTAAGTTCTTTTACGACAACTTAAAGAAAAACAATGGTCGTAGAAATAAAAGTCCAGGTCTGAAAAATTCTATACCACAACACACCGCGACGCGCCAGCTTGCTTGGCGGGGTGGGCGTTCGTGCTTGCATGTGTGGTCCACCAAGCCCGCTCTAGGCCAATAAGATTGTACCAAGTATAATGACAAAGGGGTAAATAAATAAGACTCCCCTCCTCTAGATTTCCTATGTGGGATTGACGCTTTTCACAGGATATTAAAATTGTAGTGTACCATCCCCAAATTCCAACAAAAAGAACTAAACATGTGAAATCTATTGAAATTGGAATTTTTTAGTATTTTAATGTATTTATGTATTTTCTTGTATTTTTAATTTACATTGTATAGGGAATATTTCTAGATCTAGAATTCAAGGAGGGCATTCAATGTGTTAAGTTTCCTCCTCCTTCCTCTCCCTAACTGGCCACAAATGGCACTTGGGGAGTTTTGTTTGCAATTATTTTGACAATTTACTCATGTAATTGCTTAGTATTCTCTAGAGTTTTACTAGTTATTTTGCTTGTTTTCTTGTATTATAAATAGGTCTCCTGTTGCCAAGTCTTGGGGCTGATTGATGCGGACAAACTTTTTAGGCTGGGGGTCCTCGAAAACAGCCTCCCTTCAGGGTAGCCCCCTGAAGGGGAAGGCTGCGTACATCTACCCTCCCCAGACCCTGCTTTTACAGGAGCCCTTGGTGGCACTGGGTTTGTTGTTGTTGTTGTTGTGTTCTTGTATTATAAATAGGTATATTCTTATGAATAATAGATCATCCACAAATTCATTTTATTTGTGTTGTCTTGATTTGGTCTTGTTCTTTGTGTTGTGCAAGTTTTTACATGGTATCAGAGCGGGATTGATCCAGAGGACCACTCCTGTTCTTGTCTCGATCGAAATCAAGCACTGTAAGCTGCTATTCTTTTGTTTTTGTTGATTTTGTTTGTGATTTTACATCTTAATTTGTGATAGAAAATGAGAGTTCTAATCAAACTGTTGCGCCAATTGCTATTTCAAGGGGAGTTCCTGATGTGAACTCACCCTATTATCTTCATCCCTCGGACCATCCCGGGCTTGTTTTTGTTTAAGATATTTTAACCGGGCCTAATTTCCCAGCCTGGAGATGTTCTATCTTTAAGGTTTTTAAGGCCAAACATAAAATTGGTTTTCTTGATGGGTCGATTGAAAATCGGACGAAAATCCGCCGAATTTTGAAACCGCAGTTTTCAAAGAAATCAATGCTAGTATAGCATATTTTGAGACCGCTCGCGACAATTGGCAAGATCTAAATGAACGTTTTTTTACAAGGAAACTTTCCCCGTGCCTATAAGATAAAATGTGAAATTGCACACCTAAAACAAGAAAATATGCCAATTTTCACTTATTTTACCAAATTGAGGTCCTTATGGGATGAGCTATATACTCTAGTTTCCATCCCATTGTGCACATGTGGGTCCTCTCAGGCCTTCGCGGCCATTCGTGATGTGGAGAGGATTCTAGACTTGTTAATGGGTTTAGATCCATCTTTTGCTACTATTAGCTCTCAATTAATGAACACAAATCCTTTACCTTCCATTGCTAGTGCTTACTCTACTGTTTGTCAAGAAGAAAAGCAACAAAGTGTTGCTTCCGCTAGTATTGTGATCCCGCAAGTGGCAGCTCTCGCCGTCAAAGGGAATAATGTTTCCATGGGAGGGAACTTATCTATTTCTAATGGTCAAGACCTAGGACGCAATAATTGGTTATCTTGCTCTCATTGCAAAAGACATGATAGGAGCTTATTGGCTATCTCGTAGGGTGGAAACAACGCGGGCAGCCTCAAACCGCGCTGCTACGGCACTGTCTGCTGCGGCAGGCGCCCCGACTTCTGCCTGCACCTGACTCACCGATGGATGCGGGCAAGGGTCCAGCGATAGTCCCATTGTTGGGCTCTCAGAATCCCAATAGTAGCAACTGTTAGCTCTTCTTAGCCCTAAGGGAAGGTCTTGCATTAACTTAACAGGTCAGGTTTCCTACAAAAATGATGTATGGATTATCGATACGGCGGCTTCCGATCACATGGTGTTTTCAAATTTTCCTTTACATGATACTTTTGTAAACAACATGGTTAAACCTGTTAGACTTCCAAATGGTCCGCTTTGCCCATTTCTCATGTTGATCGTGCCATTATATCAAACGAAATAGTGCTTGAAAATGTGTTGAAAATTTTGGGTTTTAATTGCAATTTACTTTAGGTGAGCAAGTTAAGTAGGGATAGAAACTGTGCTGCAACTTTTCTTCAAAATTTTTGTTTGATACAAGACCTTCTATCAAGGAAGCTAATTGGAGTCGGTAGAGAACGGGATAGACTATATATGTTGGAGTCTCAATTGGTTCCAAGGGTTGCACATGTTCAAGATTCTACTAAGAAGGCTGTTTTATGGCACCGTAGATTGGGCCACGTTCCATTTTCCAGAGGGACTAGTTTGCCGCATTTGAGTTTTGGGAATAATGTTGATATTGATGTTATTTGTGACTCGTGCCATCTAGCCAAACAAACTCATTTACATTTTTCTTTGTTGGTTAGCAAAACCAAAGGTTGTTTTGATTTGATATACTATGACATTTGGGGACCATACCGTACTTTATCTTTAATAGGAGCTCGTTTCTTTCTTACTACTGTTGATGATTTTAGTAGACATACATGGGTGTATTTGAGGCGAGACAAGTCTCAGTCTCATTAGATTCTCATGGATTTCTGTCAGTTAGTACAAACTCAGTACGGCTTGTAGGTTAAACAAGTTAGAAGTGACAATGGTGCAGAATTTCTTTTTGAACCTTTGCTTGACTTTTATGCGGGAAGAGGAATTCAGATTCAAAATTCTTACACATATACCCCACAACAAAATGTTGTTGTGAAGAGGAAGCGTCGTCACTTGTTAGAAGTCACTCATGCACTACTATTTGAGGCTGGTCTACCAAAATAATTTTGGGGAGAATCTATCTTAATTGCCGCTTAATTGAATAAAATCGATGTCCCTATGAGGCATTGATGAAAAGGGTTCCTTTTTATTATCATTTACGTGTCTTTGGTTCATTATGTTATTTTCATACTAAAGATTGTACGAAGGATAAATTTCAAGATTGTGCTAATCAGTATGTTTTTGTTGGTTACCCTCATGGAAAGAAGGGTTTTAAGATGTATGATCTAGACAACAAGAAGCTTATTGTTTCACATGATGTGGTTTTTTATAAAGATAGATTTTCATTTCTTGAAAAGTAGGATAAAAATGGAAGACTAATTTTATAGGAGAATTTTTCTAGATTTATTGATAACGATGCACCGGGGATTTTGGCCCTGGAAGAACCCGCGGCACCACCACAACAGGGTGGTGATGCCGTAGGAGCGGTGGTGGTGCACCAGACACTGACTGACACTAGCAATAGGGCGTCAGTCAACTGGTAACATACCAAGAAGAGGGAGCCAGAGGGGTGCTGCGAGACCGAGACGTGTTCGGTCCATGCTAGTTAAGTATCGAGACTATGTATGTGACGTTCCGACATCTATAGCCCATCCTCACCCTATCACTCCTTCGGCCAACTCAGGTATAAGTTTTCCTTTATCAAATTTCGTTACTAATGCACAATTTTCTAACTCTCACTCAGTTTTCCATGGGGCCATCATCTCTTGAGATGAGCCAAAGTATTTTGCATAGGCAGTGCAATCTCCAGAATGGAGAGAGGACATGGAGAAGGAAATTCAGACTTTGGAGCAGAATAAAACCTAGACCTTAGAGAAATTGCCACCCGAAAAACGTGCCATTGATTCAAAGTGGGTGTACAAAGTGAAGTACAAGTCCGATGGGTCCATTAAGCGTTACAAGGCTTGTCTTGTTGCCAAAGGATATACCCAAGTCTACCATGATACTTTTGCTCCTGTTGCAAAGTTAGTTACTGTGCGGTTCTTGTTATAGCTGCAGCAAGAAATTGGATAATTCATCAATTGGATGTTAATAATGTGTTTTTGCATGGTGATCAAGATGAAGAGGTGTATATAAAGTCACCTCAAGGTTTTGAGAATCAACATGTGGGTAAAGTATGTAGTTTGCAAAACTCTCTTTATGGTCTGAAGCAAGCTTCTCGCAATTGGAATTTGAAGTTTGCAAATTTCTTGATTTCTATTGGTTTTAAACAATCGAAATTAGATTATTCCTTGTTTACATTCTCAAATGACACAACCTATGTGGCAGTTTTGGTGTATGTGGACGATGTCATAATAACAGGGAATATTATCAGCTATATAGAAAAGGTGAACTCCTCACTAAATAAGTAATTTGGGATTAATAACTTGGAGCTCGTGAAGTATTTTCTTGGTATAGAGGTTCGTCGCTCTAAGGAGGGTTTCATTTTAAATCAACGTAAGTATGCCCTTGATATTTTATCTCTGACTGGACTTTTAGGTGCAAAGCCAGTTAATACTCCGATTGTACAAAACCACCATTTGATCGATCAAGAGGGGGACCCGGTTGAGGATGCAGGACAATACCTCCGCCTAGTTGGGCACCTATTATACCCAACTATTACTCGACCTGATATTTGTTACGCAGTCAGGATTCTTAGTCAGTTTATGCATGATCCACGGGCTCCACATTTAGAAGCTGCATAAGGGACACCGGGAAAAGGAATCTTTCTTCCACATAATTGTGATTTTAACCTTCGTGCTTTTTGTGATGCTGATTGGGTAGCTTGTCCCACTAGTTGCCGCTCCACCACGGGATTTGTAGTATTCTTCTCTGGTGCTCCAATTTCATGGCGTGACAAGAAACAAATTGTTGTTTCTTGTTCTTCCGCTGAAATAGAATATCGTGCAATGGCTATAGTAACTAGTGAGTTATTTTGGTCGGTTGTTATGTGACCTTGAAGTCGGAACTCAAGAACCGGCCATTCTCTTTTGTGACAATCAAGCAGCTCTTTATATTGCATTGAACCCAGTTTTTCATGAAAGAATGAAACATATAGAAGTCGATTGTCATTTTGTTCGCAAGAAGTTGTTGGCAAAGGAGATCTCTACTTCATTTGTTCGATTTTCAAGCTAGGTTGCCGATATCATTACTAAGGCTCTAGGTTCCCCATCCTTTTCTTCCTTCCTTCCCAAGTTGGGCATTGTAAACTTGCATGCTCCAACTTGAGGAAAGCGTTGAAATTGGATTTTTTAGTATTTTAATGTGTTTATTTATTTTTTATGTATTTTCTTGTATTTTTAATTTACATTGTATAGGGAATATTTCTATATCTAGAATTCAAGAAGGGCATTCAATGCATTATGTCTCCTCCTCCTTTCTCGCCCTAACCGGCCACTAATGGCATTTGGAGAGTTCTGTTTGCAATTATTTTGATCATTTAGTCATGTAATTACTTAGTATTCTCTTTGGTTTTACTAGTCCTTTAGTTTGCCTTCTTGTATTATAAATAGGTATATTCTTGTGAATAATAGATCATCCAAAAATTTATTTTATTTGTATTGTCCTGATTTAGTCATGTTCTTTGTGTTTTACATTCATTCATTTTCCATTTTCATGGAATATCAACATTTCATCGCCAAATTTAACCCCTTTACCATTTGACCCAAAAAAAAAAAAAATTTAATAATTTAACATCTTTACCACCACCTTAAAAATATCTTATTTATTAGCTTATATAAAAATAATTATGTAAAATTAATTTTATTTCTAACTATATTATATAAAATTAAGGAGTATTTCAGTTAGATGCATAAATTAGATATATGTAATATTTTCTAAAACAATTTAGGAAACAATAACCTCAATGTGCCTATTTGGGTATTATTCCTTTACATTTTTCTCAATGTGGACCTGCCTTCTGTGAAATTTTAGCGAGTAAAAGTTTATGAGTCAATTTCTTCTTTGCCGTTGCAATTTTAGTATGAGATTTTTCCATAAGATGTATACGTAAGGTTTTCACCATCCCCGATTTCTTTGTAAATTCAGTTAGCGAAGCAATTCACCAGACTTTGATACTAATAGCATTTTACAACTCTTATATATAAGACTGTTACTGTAAGCAAATTTCACATTTTTGTTTGCTGTCTTTGGTTTATATAAAATTAAAAGCTTGGTTTTCTGTTTTTTTTTTTTTTTTTTTTTTCTGATTTCTGATTTTTTATTTAAGTTCTCATTCAAATTACGCAAAAACTGAAAACTAAAACAAAAAACATGAAAATTTTTTTTTGAAATATAGTTCTTAATTTCTAAATGTTAGAATCGCTCACAAATATTGAAACTCTAAATTAAAATTTAGTGCTATTATTGTCATGTTGTACGGTACGTTTATTAAAATCCCAGTTCGAATCTTAGAATCTTACGATTCTACGATTTCACACTTGTCGACCGATCTGAATTTTAAGTAGAATTTTAATTTTGTAGAATCTTGCGATTCATTGATATTACATGAAGCTAATGGATATAGTCATAATACGATTTTACAATTCTACCAAGCCAATCTTGATTTTACCAATGTATATAAATAAAAAGTTAAAATGTAAAAATTCAAGCATATATTGTAAACGAATTTACTTCATTAGTTTGAAATAAAAGAAAGTTAATTAAGCGTTATATATTTTCAAAAACTTAAATTAAGTTTAGTTTTATGATTTAACCTTAGTATAAAATTTGATTAGCAGCATCTATCTTAAAACCTTTCATAATTGTTATAACATAAAATGAGACATATATGTTACATGCTAATATTTTTATCATATTTGATCATATTTTGTATATATAGCCATGTAAGTCGAGGTCTTATTAATAATTTTTTGAATGATATAACTGATATTAGTATGAAAACAATTATAATCTACATTTAGTAGAATCTTACGATTCTCGATTCGATTCTACGATTCCGATTCTAAAAGCATCTACCGATTCTAAGTAGAATACCGATTTTAACAACCTTGTGCCTGTTTTTATTTCTTTCTACATGTTTTTTTTTTTCCCCTTACTTTCATGTTTTCTTTAGTGTTTTCTATTTTTTGTTTAATTTTTTTCAATCTCTTTCGAGTTCTCTTAGACCTCACTTGCTCGAATGGCCTGTTATTTATTGTAATTTCTTTTGCTAATTATCAAAAAAAAAATTAAAATAAAATAAAAGAGGACCGTGGAGTTTATATGAGATGTCTAACTTTCAATCCTTCCTAAACCTTTATGTCAACGTACATGGCCCAATTGTAAATATAAAGGCTCGCATACAAAAACCTTAGTGTGTCATGAACCTAAATCGGATTGACCAAACTTGGTTTTGCAAACATTTTTTTTTTTTCTTATTTATGATTTTGCATTGTTAGCTTGAATTCGAATTAGGGAAAAAATGAAAATCAAAACCAAAAACGTTATATATTATTTTTAAAAAATAACTTTTAATTTAAAAAAAAAAATTATAAATAAAATATGACACCAAACATGCGCTTTGTTATTATATGATGGGGGCTACCATTGCTTATTTTTATAAAAAGGAAAAGGACAATCACAAATAGAGAAAAATCACACAGTCAAACTGAAACAGCATGGAAACATGAAAATCGGTTTTGAACACATCAAACTATAACAAATATTTATAGGTAAAACGAAACCCTTAAAATGCAAAATTACAAAAAAACCTAAAATATCAAAGTACGAAAGTGCCACTAAAATCCAGCAAACATAAAAGTGGCCCCAAAACCACGTTTAGAGGCCCAATTTAGGGACACTAGGCAGGGCCACCAGCAAAACAGCTTGGGTTGTATAGTTCAATCGGATAGCATTGATTTGACAAGTTATGGGCCCCGTAACTCCTTACATATCAAAAGTTACGACTGTCCGAAGTTCTCCGTACAAATTAGTACTTCCAACCCACCTATTTGGATTTCTGACATTCCACCTGCTTCAAAAACTCTTATACTATTCATCCTATGTGACAAACACTTCATCATCCCCATCACACACACGCAAATGACTCCCCCTATACACACCATTCTTAGCCGACCAAATCAATCCTCATTTGTGATTGAGATTTTCCAAGACCAACCATCCCATTTAACGAGTATGAACACAGCTATAAAACGTATAACAATCCTATGTCTATGTTTAATAGGAGAATGTCACATCAAGTGAACGATTGGGATGCCATGTATCACACCACGTAAAACATCTAAAGGACACACCATTAAAGCCTTTTTTGTTAGGCTCTGATACTACTTGTAAGACTTTGGTGCTACTTGTTAGGCTCTAATGCTATTTGTTTGGATCACCCATAAATACTGCAATCCTAAGTTGAAATATTAATCATAAACAAAAGGGGATTAAAAAGTAAAATCAAGAACACCGGAATTTATGTGGTCCAGTCGAATCCTGCAGCCATAGAGAGGAGTATAATAATTTTACTATTTAAAAGTTTATACGAAACATTTCAACTTTTTTCTCAACTTTAATGTTTGTATACACAACCCTAGTGTATATATAGAGTCCCTCACACTAAATTTTTCTACTTTATTAAAAAAAAAAAAAAAGCCTAATACAATCAGTTTCTACACGTAACTCAATAATAGCCCAAATTTGGGGCTGAGATTGGAACTGGGGTCCAAAATTATGATTTTGGTGTTCAATTCATATGTTAAATTCGGAATCATAATTCCATTATTCAATGCTATGGAATTGAATTTTAATAGAAAATCATATATTCTAGTTTCCTATGGAGGGGAAAAGGAGCTGTATTTCCATGTTAACTTTAGTGCAGAACCAAAAATAGTGTAGCCTAATTAACGTAAAACCCAAGATGGCTTGAAATCAAACACTTAACCTAACCTAAATTTGACTCGAAACTCAAAATGACCCCACTTGAATGACTCGAAATGGAATTGATCCACCCCATGTATGACATGATCTAACTCAACTTTGGAAACACCGGAACCAATAGTTCAAAAATTCGAGATGACTCAATGCTGAAACGGCCCTACTTGACTCTAGTCTAACTTGAACGAGACCCAACCAAGATAATCCAGAATCTAACATGACCCAAACTAATAAATTCCGAAACCTAAAGACAAAAGTAAACATGACATGAAATGACTCAGCCCAATCTAAATTTGACGCGTCCCAGGGATCCCGGAACTTGAAAGGACACAACCTAATTGACCAAAAATCAACACAGCTCAAGTCCTGAAACCAACCACCATATCTTACTCAATCCTAACCATGCATGTGAACCCGAATCCTAGAATGCACCAAGCTAATGAACCCAAAATTTGATACGACTTGAGCAAGATAAGATTCAAACCAACTAAAACACGACTCTCTATCCAAAAAAAAACTAGAACACGACTCATTGACCCAAAACTCGAAACATATTGAATAAAAAAATTATTCAATCCAATCGAAACCTGCAAATAGTTGACCCAAATCTAGAATAATATATAATCAATTTTACCGAGTAGAAGTTTCTAAGTCAGTTTCTTCTTTGTCGTTGAAATTTTAGTTACGAGTTTTCCATAAGATGTATATGTGAGGTTTCCACCTTCTTAAATTTCATCATAAACTTAGTTGTTATTAAGTGAAGCAATTCACTAGACATTGGTACTAATATCATTTTACAACTCTTATATGTAAGACTTTGTTGATACTAATATTTTGAAAAAGTTTAAAATATTCTCCTTTCTCTCTCCTAAATGCCCAGCCCAACGGCTCTTAAACAACCACAAGCGCCACCCAAGTCCGGCGCGTGTGGGCGCGTGGGTTCCATTCCAGGGGCCGGAGTCACCGCCAACGACTCGCCGTCGACCTACCGACCTAGTCGTATAGCTGTGGCTGCCGTCCTTCAGCTCTCGGTGGCCTTCGAAGGAGCACCACTGCCTCCTTCCTTATCAACCAGGCTCGCCACCACCACCACGACCTCCACCAACGTTCTCCACCCCTAGACCCTACCATCCACCACCGTATCCCACCGTTTCCACCACCACCCAACACCAACTCCACCAGACCCCATTTTCACCAAAAAACACCACCATCTCCATCTCCAACACCATAGTCCACCACCACTCACCACCATCTCCGGTCCACCCAGACCCACCAGCCACCAGATTCCGGTGCCAACCAACAGAGCCCATCACCTCTTGCCACCAACACCTCCCGTCATCTCCAATTTCACATCCTAACACCAGCCTTCATCAAATCCACCACCACCCTTCGCCACCAACACGTCCTTCTCTCTTTGGCCTTCATTCTGCTCCCGTCCACTGCTCGCATCAGCAACGATGCCTGAAATGCCGACTTCAAATGCAGGGGTGTCCATCTTAGTTGATGGCCTACCAGAAAAAACGACAAACTCGTGGCTTAGGGCTGTTTTTTGTGGCTTCAGGTCAATCTATGACACATTTATTCCTGTGAGAAAAAGGCTAAGATCTAGATGGTCTTATGGCTTTGTTCGATTTTATGACTCCAATGAAGCTACACGGGTAGTTACATTCTTGAATGGACGATGGGTGGTGGCTGTCAAGCTTAAAGTGCAATGGGCAAACCCAGATAGAAGGTCAGTAACTACACCCGCAAGTAGCCAACCGCAGGAAAGAGTTGCCCAACAGGTTAGAAACACAAGTGGTACTAAGGAACAAGGGGACACACCACCTAATCGAGTTGGGGAAGATGTCAACACAACTACTCCGACAATTGTGGTGTCAAATACCAATAGGAATGTTGAAGCATGGCTTGAGCGGACAATCATTGCCCATTCGTTAGATGAGGTCAGTCTTGATGATAAACTTACATTTATCACGGAGAATAAACTTCATGGGCTAACTCCTAAAGGCTTAAGCAACACTACCTTTATCTTGGTTTGTAACTCTGTTGGCACCTTGGATTCCTACCAGGGCCCGCGTAAGTAGACTCTTTTACGGAAGTTTAGAGAGGTGTACAGGTTCTCAGGTGAGACCCTTGGGTCCCTTAATAGAAGAGTGTGGCTTGAGATTCATGGTCTACCTATCCAATGTTGGTCCAAAAACTATTTTGTGGATATCGTCAAAATGTGGGGAAAATTCATAAGAGTGGACTCAAGAACGTTCGCTATGAGGTGCGCCGATGTTTCCAGGATACTGATTGACACCTGTTCCACAACCTACATTCATCATTTAGTCCAGGTTCAGTTTAGTGGGGGATCCCGCCTGGTCCTCGTTAAAGAAGGCAACTCTGTATTAATCCCTGATTATTCTCCCAGTGCTGTTGCCCGTGCGGCCTCGAACAGATTGGCTAGAGAGCAAGCATCCTTTTCGACACAATCCCAACCAGAAAGTCGGTGCAACGCTGTAGCTCGACACACTTTATGGGTCCGACCCTCCTTGGAGCAGATCACGGATTCCTCAAGTGCTTGTGAGGTGCCTAAAACTTCTATCCCTTGGTCTACAAATGAAGGACCGAGGGTTACTTCGAAGCCTTTCAATCAGATTTCCTTCCACCTTAATGGTCAGATCATTGGTAGATGGGCATTGGAATGCTCTTATCCCTTTGTGACACGACAGCCTTGCCTTCTTCAGCCTTTGACCCATCCTCCGAGTTTACTTCCGTGGGTGGAGGAAGATGTCGATAGAGGGTCTAGGGAATACAGTCGGGCACATACTTCTCTTCCTCTTCCGTCTCCTCAACGTGGCGATGTTATTCCAGTTCAGGAAGTGTGTGGAAACCAACATTTGCCTCCTTTGATCCAGGGGGTGGAGGGTGACATCGCCAGTCATGCACACTCATTGCATCTTCAGAATGTAACTCAAGATCCCGCTAGTGAAGATGACTCTGGATCCTCAGGACCTATGTTTCCTCCAGGTTTTGAGTCCTTTGCTTTAAACAGGTCAGAGAATTATATGGGGAGACCCAGTGGAGTTGGAAAGCGAAAAGGAAAAGGAGTGATGACAAAAAGAGAGAGGAAAGCGTTGAAACAGAAGGAAAAAGTGAATGAAAAGTGGAAGCTTCATGAGTTCCTGAAAGATATGTCGCCTAGGAACAGCACGCCGGAAAAGACCAAGGCCTTAAACAAGCAGAAAAAGGGGAATGAGGCGAAATGGGGAAGATCGTCAAAGACAGCCGGGAAGAAGAAAAAATGGAATAGGGAAAATACGTATGACAAGATCTCGGAAGCAAAGTATGATGAGATGATTATGCAAGCGAAGCGGACTATTCTGATGGGGAAATTAGTAGGGTTCAATTTTGATGGCTTCGACCCGCCTAAGGTGGCAAAGCTGCTTGCTAACTGAGGTGGTTGGTTTGGGGTTGAGGTTTCAACCCAGCTCCTGGTTCCTGTGTTTTTTCTTCAGCTGAGTTCCAGCCAGGTGATCTTTTGGGTGGCTCTGCTTCAGCTTCTTCCGTCGTCCTGTCTTTTTTGTTTTTTGTTTTTTGTTCCCTTCTCCTGTTTTGGTGGTCGTGGTTTGTTCTGCTTTTTGGGTTGATTGCGCTTGTTTCTTGTTGTTGTCTCCCTGTTTTTCTTTTGGGTCTGTTCTGTAAGTCTCCTGGTTTCAGGATTTCCAGGGACTCGTTTTGCCGAGTTCCCTGTTTTGTTGCGGTTTTGCAGCTAATTACTAAAAAAAAAAAGACTTTGTCGCTATAAGTCCCCTAAGGACATAGCCTAGTGGTAGATAACACAAGTGACCTTGCATGTCACCTATGTTCGAATCTTCACTATAGTACTTGTGCCATTTTACAGAAATTTTAAGAGATACCCCCCCCCCCCCCCCCCCCCCCCAAAAAAAAAAAAACCACCCTACCACAAAAAAATAAAAAAAAAATAAAAATAACTTTGCTGCTAAACAAATTTCAATTATAGTTCTTAATTTCTAGAGAACAAAAATTGTATGGTTTTTATTATTGTTATTTTTTTTCATAGAAAACCATTTTAAGAACTTGTCATTTTTATTTAAGCACCAACTTTATAATTTTTCAGAAAAGCACCTCAAAAAATAAAAAAATTTCAATCAACCACCTTGAATCACGCTGTTAACGTTTCTTTTAAATATTGCGTGACTTTCACATGGATTTTAGCTCACCTTTTTTATTTCTTGAGTCCACAAGAAAATGAGCTGAAATTAGTCAAGTTGGTAATTCATTCACGTACCCCCACCTCACTTCAGTTTGATCCTAAAGGGGTTTAAAAGAGACGCAATTCAAATCTTTGTTAGTGAACGAGTGAAATAAGCTTTGGTGGCTTAGATACTTCACGTCATGCTTAATGAACACTTTAAACCTATATAGAAGCCACTAGTAGTTAACAAAACAATTAACAGGCTTTAAGATGGTTGATTGAAAGTTTTCAGACTTTTGGAGTTAGTTTTCTAAAAACATAAAAGAGTTGTAGTGTTTATGTGAAAAATGACAACTTTGTAGGTTGTATATTTTAAAAAAAACTGAAATTGTAAAAGAGAAACAATACTGAACATAGTAGCAATATTTTCAGTGCCCCAAGGACTCCCGCATAAGCAAGGTTAGGGGGAGAGGGGGCGAATGTATGCAGCCTTACCCCTTCAAGGGCGCTACCCTGAATAGAGGCTGTTTCTGAGAACCCCCGACCTGAGGGGTGCAACATGAGGACTTCTCAGGAGGTCAAGCACACTTAACTTCGGGATTCTAATGGGATCCGATACTTGTGTGTTGATACGGAACATAGTACTATAGAGGGTATTAAAGTTTAATCCTTACTTGAATTAGTTCATTATATATGATGTGGCTACCATTGTTTTGGACAAACGAAATTGCATGGGAAAGTTTGGTGAAACAAAATGGAACCTCATTTATGATTGAGATTTTCCTAAGCCAAGAAATTTAACGAGTATGAACACAACTACAAAACGTATAACAACCCTATGCCGAACTACGTTCAATAGGAGGATGTTACATCAAAGCGATTGAGTGCCAAGTATCACATAATAAGGAAGCATCCCACAAATAACATGAAAACTCTTAAGAAAAGACCTAAGTTGGAAAAACACAAAATCCACAAAAAAAGACACACCATTAAGGTCTTGCCTGGTGCATGGAATTGGAGTTTGAAATTGGGGCTGTGACTGGGTTTATAATTCGAATCATGTTGTTCGTTTCATCTGTTGAAATTGGAATCGCAATTCTACTGCCTAACTTAGTGGAATTGAGTTTAATTTGAAAATCATACATTCTAGTTCATAGGGATGGGGAAAAGGAACACTATTGAACTGGAACCCAAAATGATTCAATTTAATTAAGCTAAAACTAAGGATGAGTTGAAATCAAAACATCCAACCCAACTAAATTTGACCCAAACTCAAAATCACCCTACTTGAATGACTCGAATTGGAATTGATCTGACCTAATGTACATCTAATATAAACGAAATGCCTGAACCAATAGGCTGAAAATTTGAGATGACTCAAACCTGAAATGGCCCAACTAAACTTGGGTGTAACTTGAAGGGGACCCAACCAAGATAATCCAAAATCCGTGATAACCCGAACGAACAAACCTCAAAACCTAAGATAAAACTAAACAGGAATGAAACGACTCAATCCAACATAAATTTAATGTGGCCCAATTAACACAAAACCAAAATATCTCGAGTCTTAAACCACTACGAGGTGTTCATTGGTCCAAACTCGAACCGGAATGGACCATATCGAACCGAACCAAAGACCGAAAATGTTCTCTTTTAAGGGTTGAAGCGGACTAAATTTTACTGGCCTGGTCCAAGACTAGACCGATTACTACAAGGACCGAACCTGATCGGACCAATTTGGACCAATTAGCATCTTTTATATTACAAGTTGAATTAAACACATTTTTTCAATTTCCGGCAACTTTAAAGGCATCTAAAAGGGGGGAAACAAGATTAAAAAAAAAGCATTAAAAGCAAGAGAAAGTGTAAAAATGTAAAATGATCATCCATCAAATACCATGACTCGCCATAACAATTTATATTTACTGAACCTGATCCTGGCAAAGTGCTCCATTTGATTTGATTCTCTCATTCCTCGGTTCTTAACTAATAATGATTGAAATTCTTCATAGTAAAAAAAATCAACTAGAAATAATTATGCGTTGAAGTTGTAGCAATGTATATAATGCAATAGTTTTTCATTGAAAACAAAAATTAAGGCAAATAAGATGATGTAATTTATAACAAAAATATAATAGAAAAGAATAAAAATTATATAATTTATTGATGAGATTTAACGGACAATAGGAAACAAATTTGATTAGCATACAAATGTGGAGAAAGGAAAAACATAAGCTAGGCATAAGTCGATGCATGTATATATATTTTACAATTAACTTTAGGGTAAGGTATTTTGGGATTATTTTTAGCATACTTTAGGCACAAATTTTATAAATATAAAATAATCTAATTATATTCTAATAAAGTACATAGGTGGCCCAACAACATCAACCGGTCTTTCAGTCCAATATCAGGTTTTTGAGGTTTGGAATGGACTAAAATCCGAAATAAACTCAATTTGAAGACCGAAGACTGGACCGAAATTAATACAGTTCCGTAATCTTGTTTATGAAAACCCTATAAACCATCATATCTAACTCAAGCCTAACCATATACGCATGCGACCCCGAATCCTTTTTTTTTTTTGATAAGTAACCCCGAAGCATTGTTACAAGACAGGCGCGCTCACTTTCGCGAGGCCTGGACTAGCCATTTGGGCCAGTGATACATCGGTGGTATAACCACAATCCCAAATCCAAATCAAAAAACAAAAACAAAAACCCCAGAGTAAAACCAAAGCAAAAAACAAGTCAAACACAAAAACAAAAGATGTACACCCACCATACAATTGTAAACTCTTACATCACAAACAGGATCAATCTGCACCTTCTAGCAGTGGGAATTAGCACCATTTGCAACCCCGAATCCTTGATTAATGAACCCATCTAATGAGCCAAAAATCTGATATGACTTGAGCAAGGTATTACTCGAACCAACTAAAAATTATCTCACTCATTATACAAAAAAATGCAAACAAAAAAAAAAATAAATAAATAAAATGGCTGCCGTCGCCGCCCCACTTTACGTACACACATTTTCAATGGCTTGAGTTGGTAATGGTATATGAGAACCACATATTCCTCAGTAGTTAGCAAACCATCACTATCATACCAAAATCTCTAACCACCAATCCCACATCTCAACCTAGAGAGTAACCACGATAACGGAAAACAAGTGTAGTAACCAAGAGAGGAGAACAAAATGAAAGCTAGAACAACACGAGACCACGAGTAAAAGTTAAACAAAAGGGGTTAGAAATAGCCGATTCTGGCCAAATCGATGAAGAAAGAGAAAAGTGACAAGGAAAAGTTTTAAGTCTTCAACATACCGTATTATCTTCAATACATTATTGTTTACATAGCATTGGAATCTAAACTAAATTGAACATTTATTCAAAGATTAGACACAAAATATTGGGTTGTTTGATAACTTTGGTCAATATTTAGATTTAAATTGATCATTAACTCAACCTTATTCCTATTCGGAATATTTTTAGTTTAGTGGAGAAATCACTAGATCTTTCTGAGCAATTTTATTAGTACCTAAAAGGGTGCATTGTGCGTACCTATATTTTTGTACTATCGCAGTATATCAAGTTTAATTATAAAAAGAATATAATAAATACTTTTTGTATAATTTATATATTAATATTCTAAAATTTGGAGTATTACTTTTTAGTACAAAAGTTACATGCGTTTAGTAAAATAGTCTCAAATAACGAATGAAATGGTAGAAAATTTTGTTTGTGGAGTTCAAGTCACTCTCTTCTTGCCGTTCTCCTCATTCGACGCACAAATCGCAATGAAAAGTTGGTAAAGAGGCCTATTTTACCTTTACACGTTATTTTGACTGTTTTATTAATGATATAAAAAATTTTAAACTAAAATATTATTTCATAAAATTTATAAACAATAAAATTAATACACCAAATTTTGAGGTACAAATGTATAATTTACCGCAGTGCTTTTTATATGTGCTAATAATATTAGATCTGAGTATTTCACACCAATTTAAAATAATAAAAATATAATAATTTTTGGTATACAAGGGCCGAACTGGGAATCATCGAGGATGATCATGAAAACAAATGAAAAAGTAGTTGAGTTGTACACTCACTCAATAATGATGCAGCTAAGTCTTAGTATACTTGGTGGGATGATTGGCGGGATGGCGCTTAGCGAGTTGAAGCTTGGCGAGTTGAGGACAGGCGTGCGGCACGTGATCCTGGCGAAAGAGTTTAACATCGAAGAGGAGAGCTTGATTTAGATTAGTAGATTTCTTTATTATCTCTTCTAATATTAGTCTTTTATCTTGGATGAAATAGCTCCTCTACATATGGAAGAGGAAGACTAGGGCTTTGTCATTCAATTTTTATAGATTTTATTCATTTTATAGTTTTCTCTCTTATATTCTCGGGTTGTGAGAATTAAAATTGAACTTATTTCCCTTTGTTTCATAAATGTTTTAGCAATAAGAATTCAAAGGAAGGCCATTGAATCTTCCGTTCCCAAATTTTCTTCTTTATACGCTGCATGAGTTGGTATAAGAGCTCATAACATTTTCCGTGATGCCCCCTTGGCGATAGATGTACTCCGACTTGTGTGAGAGAGATCATTACCGTCAAATTGATCGGAGGTTCAAGGAGATGGAAGCAAGATTTCGGCTTATCGAGTGGAGGATGGAGCAAGTGGGTATCGGGCTTCATCATCTATCTTGAACTCGTGCCTAATGTGAGAGTTACGAGACATGCACAAAGGAAAGCTTCGACAACCACCACAGTCGATCGTCCTTCACAATCTCACCATCATAGTTAAAATCGGTGAGTCATTACTTTACCACATCTTCAACCTATGTACCACCATCCCCATAGCCTCTTTTGGCCTCACGACCACCGCCATCACCAACCAAACCAATCCCACAAAATCCATTTCTACCCTTGACAATAGCAGAGCCTATATTTAGCACATTCAAGGAGTATGTTCTTGATTTATTTTCTCCACCTATCTTTGATGAGCAAGCCCATCTACAATGAGAAGAAAATCAAAGATAATGAGATCTTAGACCTAATTCCACCAACAACTTTACTGTTGGTACAACCACAGCTACCACTATTAGCTCCAAAAACAATATCATCCACCCAACCGTCATCACAAGCACCACCTAAGGCACCTCTACATTGAAAAACTTCGGGCCATAAATTGGGAGCAGTTGATTTTCCCCGTTGGCACCTTCAGCCGCTAAAAAGACTAATAGGTCAAATTCGAGGGCAGATTCTCCCCAGAACAGGGAGGATAATGCGGCCCATATCTTGGCAAATAAGAGATTAGGCGAATAAAAGGTTGTACCGACATAGGCATCCTCTAGATATAGGAGATGCAAATTGACTTAATTTTGCTAGATTTGCTTTTATTTTTAGATAGGAGTTCTATTGAGATAGAATTGCTTTAATTTCTTATTTATCCTAATTTATTTTAACCTTCAAGCTCAGTTAGGAAAACTCCTTGATATAAAGATGATGGCTGATTAGGGTTTATTTATTCAATTTCATAGATTTTTAATTACTTTTATGCGTTCTTTCTTACTCTTAGGTTGTGAGAATTAAGAATAGAATCCTCTTTGTTTCTTATTTGCTTTAATAATAGAAATTTAAAGGAATGTGTTGAGTCCTTCCATTCCAGTTTTAATCTTTTTGGTGCTGCTTCAGTTGGTATTAGAGCCAATTGGGTGCGAATCCCAACCAAATGCCTATGGCTCAACCTCATAAACCAAAGGTGGGAGGAGAGGATGAAACCAAGAAAGCTTCAACACTCCGTTTGATCAGGGTTGGAAACCAAGAACGGAACATCAGGAGAGATCGACCAAATCTAGCATTTCCGATTACATAGAAGATCGGAGGTGGGAACTCGAGCTTCAAATTGAAATTCCAGAGTTCACCAACGGAAGACAGCCTGAGGAGTTCTGGGATTGGTTGGCACCAGTAAAGGAAGTGCTCGAATTCCAGGAGGTTATGGACCACAAGTGGGCGCCAATGGTTGCTACATGGTTGAGGGTAGAGTTGATGCCTAGTGGCAATAACTGAAGCATACCTGGCTTAGGCAACATAAATCAAAGATCGAGACGTGGGAAAAGATGAAGAAACACATGCGGAACGCCTTCCCTTCCCACAATCATGCTAGGGTGATGTATCAATGCCTACAAAACTCGCGTGAGGGTTCTCGGTCAGTGGAAGACTACACTACAGAGTTATATGCCTTAGTCGCCAGGAATGATTTGACCGAATCGGTGGAATAGTTGGCGGATAGGGATGTTGCGCGGGTTGTAGGAATTGATTCAAGAGGTGTTAAAAATATTTGGCATCCTTTCGGTCTCGGAAGCAAGTCAGGGCTTTGAACTTCTAGAAGCAACAAAAGTGAAGTCTAATTGGCAGTACTTGGAACTCCTAGAATAGTGGGCGTGATCAGGTATGTTTACCAATCAACTTGGGTATACACGGTAAACCGGTTAATGCCAACCCTAATAAGCCGAATAACCAGGACTTGGTGGGTAGCTCAAAAACCTATTGTTTCAAGTGCGAAGAGATGGGGCACCATGTCGCCAAGTGTAGGAACGATGATAGACCTGGCAAAGAGTTGTACATCGAGGGTCTCTGTGCTACGGATGGTGAGGTAGTTGAGGAAGAGGGTTAGGGCGAGTTGGTGCCAAGTGGCAACGAAGAAGTTGCGGTGATGAGGGCCACCTTTTAGTGGTCAGGAGAGGTTCCTTCACACTTAAAGAAGTTGAAAGAGATGGTTGGCTCTGAAATAACATCTTCGAGACGACATGCATGATTGGCGAAAAGATGTGCTGCCTAGTCATTGATTCCGGAAGTTGTGAGAATGTGATCTCTGAAGAAGCAGCCCGAAAGTTAGGGTTAAAGACAGAGGAGCATTTGAAACCTTACAGATTGTCTTGGCTCAAGAAAGGGAACCGGGTAACTGTCTCAAAACATTATCTGGTTAATTTTTCTATTAGAGCATTATACTGGGATGAGTTATGGTACGATGTGGTTACTATGGATGCATGCCACTTGTTCTTAGGATGCCCATGGAAATTTGACAGAGGTGCCACCCATGATGGGAGGAGAAACGCATATAGCTTCATGTTTAAGGGAATAAAGATCGTCTTGTTGCCTAAGGCAGATGAGTGTTGCGTTCGTTAGTAGCTTAGAATCAGAGTCTCCAAACTAGGGCCATATTTGCTAAGGAAGTTGGCGAGAACATGTTGGTGTTTGTGTTGATCGACAAGGACTGTTAGGCGGAACACGGAGGAATACCGAGAGAGGTAGGAGATCTGTTAAGAGAGTTTGCGGGCGTGTTCTTGGAGGAGTTACTGGATACCTCACCGCCTTTGAGGGACATCCAACATCGGATTGATCTTATGCCAGGAGCTACCTTACCGAATAGGCCACACTATCGCACAAGTCCTGCTGAGCATGAGAAACTTAGGCTCCAAGTTGAGGAGTTACTTGCCAGGGGCCTTATTTTGGAGAGTTTAAGTCCATGAGCGGCTCTAGCTCTTTTGACACCAGAGAAAGATGGTACGTGGCGGATGTGCATTGATAGCAGCAATGAGATCACGGTATGTTACCAATTTCCTACTCCTAGATTGGATTACTTACTTGATCAGCTACAAAATTTTCAAGTGTTTAGCAAGTTAGACCTGAAGAGAGGATACCATCAGATATGTATCTCCCTTGGTGAGGAGTGAAAGACCACCTTCAAAACCTAAGAGGGGTCATACGAGTGGCTTGTGATGACATTCGGGTTATCTAATGCACCTAGTACGTTCATGAGGTTCATGAATCAGGTATTACAGCCATTTATATGAAGGTTTGTTGTCGTCTACTTCGACGACATCTTGATCTTTAGCCGAACCCGAGTTGACCACTTGAACACCTTAAGGAGGTATTAACTATCCTTAGAGTGCAGCATCTATTTGCTGCCTTGAAGAAGTGCGAGTTCATGAAAGACGGGGTAATTTTCCTTAGGTTTGTCGTGTCCAAGGATGGGATTGTGGCTGATAAAAGGAAGAAAGAAGAAATCCTGGATTGGCCACAACTGAGAATGATATCGAGGTACATAACTTCCTTGGCTTGGCCTCTTTTATTGAAGGTTTGTGCCGGGTTTCAATTTATCATGGCACCAATCAGGAATTCCATGAAGGGACGTAGCTTCAATTGGACCCTGAAGGCATTTGACGCCTTCGAGAAAGTGAAGTGGAGATTGACCATGGCTCTGATATTAGTTTAGCCAAAGTTTTAGACGACGTTCGAGTTGGACACCGACGCCTTCAAAGTTGGCATTGCCGCAATGCTTAGTCAAGAGGGACGTCCTATTGCTTACTTCAGTGAGAAGCTTAATGGAAGTAAGTTGAACTGTTCAACTTAGGATGTGAGTTCTACGCGATAGTGAGAGCTTAGAGGCTATCAAAAGTCGTATCTCACCAACAAGGAGTTCGTGTTGTACTCAAATAATGTTGCACAGAAGTACATCATTAGCTAGACAGGCTTTCTGATTGTCATGTGAAATAGCGAGTTACATTCAACTCTTTTACTTTGTGATGAAGCATAAGTCTAGAGCTTTGAACAAGGTTGTTAACATCTTTAGCAGGCGTACAATGATCCTGACCGATAGCCAAGCTTCCATACTCGGTTTTGAAAAGTTAGCGGAACTGTATGAGGAGGATCTTGCCTTTGGGGAGATTTGGTGAGCAGCTCAAACCAGGACAATACCAAATTATTCTATCCACAATAGATTTCTCTTTAAGGGGAATCAACTATGTATTCCATATTAGAGTTTGTGCCTCAAGAAGCCTAATGAGGGACACATGGGTCGAGATGAGACACTCAAGCTGGTGAGCGCTGCTTATTTTTTAGCCAATGATGAGGCAAGGGGTTGAGCGGTTTGTCAAGCCTTCAGTAGATATCAACATGGCTATTGTGCTTGGCTTGCCTTGAACGCAGAGGGGTATAAATTCGATCTTCGTTATTATGGATTGTTTCTCTAAGATGGTGCACTTCATGTGGTGCAAGAAAGCAACTGATGCAGTGTATGTCCCACAGTTGTACTTCCAGAAGTCTACAAACGTCATGGATTATCGGTTAGCATTGTCTCAAATAGGGACGTGCATTTCGTGAACCGCTTCTAGAAGATGCTTTCGAAGATGGCGAATACATCTCTCGCCTTTTGCACTATTCATGACCCACATACGAAGGGCCAGATTAAGGTGACAAATAGGTCTTTGGGTAATCTTCTTCGATGTCTTGATGCCGAGATCATCAAGGGATGAGATCAGAAGTTGTACCAAGCCAAGTTCGCTTATAGCAGCTCGTTAAATAAAAACATGGGTTTTCCTCCATTCAAACTTGTATATACCATTGTTCATCATTCTCCTATAGATCTTTTACTAGTACCAGATTTTAATCATCCTCATGGAAAGGCGGAGGCCTCCATCTCTAACCTTCAAGAGATACATGAGCAGACTCGATCATGGTTGCTTGTGGCAAGCGCCAAATATAAGATGGCAAGTGACAAGTGACGCAGAGTAGTTCAACTTCAGGTTAATGATCAGATATGGGAAATTCTTACTAGCGAACTATTTTCGGCTTCAGAGTACATCAAGTGGATGGCACAAAAGATTGGGCCTTTGCGAATCATTGAGAAAATCAATGATAATGCTTACCATCTGCGGCTGCCTAGTGGTATGAGGACTTCAAACCTCTTCAATATCAAACACCTCGTCCCTTATTTCGGAAAAAATAGTCTAGACAATCCTTTGGCGAATTCGGGGCTGAATTCTCTTCTACCCGGGGAGGATGATGCAGCCGAGCCTTAGTATACTAGGCGAGATGATTGGCGAGTTGGTGCTTGGTGAGGTTGAGTACAAGCATGCGGGACATGATTCGAGCGAAGGAGTTTAACATCGAGGAGCAAAGCTTGATCTGGATTAGTAGATTTCATTATTTATCTTTTGTTTATCTCTTTTGATTTTAGTCTTTTATCTTAGGTGAAATAGCTCCTCTATTTAAGGAATAGGAAGACTAGAATTTTGTCATTCAACTTTCATAGATTTTATTCCTTTTGTAGTTTTCTCTCTTCTTCTCGGGTTGTGGGAATTAAATTTGAACTTATTTCCCTTTATTTCTTAATTGTTTTAGCAATAAGGATTTAAGGAATGCCATTGAACCGTTTGTTCCAAATTTTCTTCCTTTTGCTCTGTATCACTCAAAAGTGGCCATTCTAATATGTAATCAACGTATGTGAATGTATACTCAATGTAAATATTTGTGTTATTTACATTTTAATTCCTAACATTTGTAGAATAATTAAAAAGATAGTTAATCCTTTCGATTTACTCTTTTAGCATTTTAATTTTTTTCACTAGTTAATAAAAAGGATCATCTTCGGTGAGATGATGTCATATTCCGGGAAAAAAACTATGTCAAGGCATTTTCATACATAATAAAGTATTTTGATGAAAGTACCATTTGAACTCCTTGGGGCGTTTTAAACAAATTCTAAAATGACGTCATTTAATTGTTTTACCATTCAAATGCTGCATTTAATTGGCCTCGGGAACTGAAGGTTAATCATGGCATCAAACTTCAGTGTTAGGAACTAAAATGACATTGTTTTTGTTAGGGGAAATTTCAACTTTCCATGTTTTTGATAGGAGGTATTGTCGAAGAGAGTTCTATTTATTAATAAAAAAAAAATATAAGGTATTATTAAAAAAATAAAAAAGCAGTCAGGGATATTTCTATTATTTCAACAAACTTAAGGATATTAAAATATAAATAACCCTTAAAATTAAATTTTTCAAATATATATAGAAAAGTACACTAAAAAATAATATAATAATTATTTTTGGACTAGAAAATCTACAATGTGATAAAAATTTTAAAATAAGGAAAAGTAAGCATTTTCTCTCAAAACTTTAAGGGTAAATTACAGAAAACCCCATGTCTTTTGTTTTAAAAACAGAAAACCCCTTCACAAATAAAAGCACTTACAAAACCCCTTCACTTTTAAACATTTATCATTTAACCCCCATGCAACTTTTTTTTTGAACATTTTGCCCCTTAAAAGTGAGGGGGTTAAATGTTTAATTATATTTTTAGAAGAAATTTTTATATTATTAGGCAAAAATTTTAAAAATTTTATGTTTTTCACAATAGAATTAAGAGAATTTTATATATTTATAAAGAATATAATTATTATAATTAATTATAGTAATGATATTATAAGTTCAGAAGATAACAAATATTTTTTTAAATTTTCATAAAAGGTATTATAAGATTATAATGTCACAACAACAACAAACAACAACCACCCAGTGCCTCAAGGGCTCCCGCAAAAGCAGGGTCTGGGGAGGGTAGATGTACACAGCCTTTCCCCTTCTGGAGGTTGCCCAGAAGGGAGGCTGTTTCTGAGGACCCCCAACCTGAAAAGCTTATCCGCTTATCCGCAGTAATGTAGCCTGGCAACCTGGCAGCACAAGAGCCAATAAGCATATAATCATAAAGTAGGGCAAAGATAGTCAAATAAAGACAAAGACATAGCAGATCGCAAATATGTCAATGAAAAACTAGTCAATCAAGAGCTCGGATCGCACATAAGCGCGCCAGATCTGGACTACCCTATAGGCCTAGAACACTAAAGATAGCACAAAAGGTGGACTACCCTACTCTACTCTGCTACTCCTATGCTAACCCTCCATTGGGCTCTATCTAAGGTCATCTCCTCCCGAAGGTTTTGGTGGATGAGGTCTTGTCTGATCGTCTCCAACCATCTCTTCTTTGGCATGCCTCTCCCTCTCCTGTCTAGCGTAGTATGAGGCTACTCGCATCTCTTGACTGGAGCGGTGCTCGGTCTCCTCCTAACATGTCCGAACCACCTCAAACGTTGCTCCTTTAACTTATCCTCGATGGAGGCCACGCCCACTTCACCTCATATGACGTCATTCCTAACCCTATCCTTCATTGTGCGTCCGCACTTCCACCGCAGCGTTCTCATCTCCGCCACCTTCATCTTCTGTGTATGATATTGTTTCATCGCCCTACACTCCACCCCATAGGATATGGCCGGACTCACTACTGTCTTATAGTATCTTCCCTTTTGCTTTGAGGGAAACTTTCTATCGCAAAATACCGCTGAGGCCATTCTCCATTTATGATATCCTACCTTAATCCGGTTGTTGATATCCTCGTCAACTTCACCGTTGTGCTCTAACAGGGACCCCAAGTACCTGAAACACTCCTTTTTTGGTATAGTGTCCAATCCAATCTTGACGTCTTCTCTACTAGGCGTGGGGGTGGGATCGAACTTGAGCTTCATGTATTCGATCTTAGATCTACTGAGTCGTACGCCCTTCGATTCCAATGCCCTTCTCCACAGTTCTAGCTTCTCATTAACCTCCTCCCGTGATTCCTCCATCAGCACTATGTCATCTGTGAAAAGCATGCACCAAGGTACATCTCCTAGGATGTTTCTAGTGAACTCATCCATTACCAGAATGAACAAATAGGGGCTTAGGGCAGATCCTTGGTGTACCCCGATTGTTATCGGGAATGCGTATGTCTCACCTTCCACTGTGCGTACCCTAGTTTGTGCATCCTCATACATGTCTCTAATGGCCCAGCTATAAGGCACGAGGATGCTTTTCCTTTCCAAAACCCTCCATAGCACCTCCCTTAGCACTCTATCATATGCCTTTTCCAGATCGATGAAAACCATGTGTAGATCCTTTTGTCTCTCCCTGTAGTGCTCTATCGTTTGCCTTAGGATGTGGATGGTTTCTATTGTTGATCTTCCAGGCATAAATCCTAATTGGTTCTCAAACACCCTGTCTATTGTCGTAACCTCCTATCTATGACCCGCTCCCACAACTTTAGTGTGTGGCACATTATTTTGATACCCTGATAGTTGGCGCAGCTCTGAATGTCACCTTTGTTCTTATAGATCAGGATCAATGTGCTTTTCCTCCACTCATCGGGCATCTTCTCCCCCTTGAGGATTTTGTTAAATAGTTTAGTCAACCAACTGATGCCCTTCTGTCCAAGGCATTTCTATGCCTCTAGGGGTATATCATCTGGGCCAACTGCTTTACCCTTTCCCATATGTTTCAAGGCTTCCTCGACTTCTATGGAGCTAATTAGCTTGCACTTCCGGTGGTTCTGGTGCTCCTCAAGTGTTTGAAGATTACCAAGGGATATCTCTGTATCCCCCATATCATTGAACAGGTCATAGAAGTAGGCTCTCCACCTAGCTTTAATTAGTTGAATGTCCACGATGACCTGTCCATCTTCCCCTCTTATAATGCCACTACTATATAATTAATTAAAATAATAACTTTATAAAATATAGAAAGCACCTTTTTTTATAAATATAAAAAAATTTCTTATTTTTCTTCAAAACATAAAATCCTACTTAAAAATAAAATCAAATACTTAATTATTTTATTTTGAAGGAAAAAATGGTCAAAAAAAGTTATTTGGAGGCACAGTGATAATTTTTTAAAAGTGATGGGGTTTAATAAGTGATATTATTTGTTAGAAAAATTTTTTATTTTTAAAGCAAAAGTCACAAAAATTTTCGGTAATTTACCCAAAATTTAACACTATCCCCCCACCACCACCACCCACGAAAAGCCGCCATTTGGCCTCCCTGCCGAACTTTTAAGGCTCAACATTACAACTTTATTTATTATTTAATATAAAGTATAGTTGCTCCAATTGGAGTTTATGAATACAAATTATAAATAGTTTTTACTACTTACTCATTTTTATACAATTTTTAATAAAACTTTGATAATTACTATAAAATAATCATTGTTTTTAACATAAGTGCATATTTTTTAGAAGGTAAGGAAAATAATGGACGAGTTATTGATGGAAAGCCGTGTTTATTGCGTCATTACAAAATCTTCTCAATATGCTAAAGCTATTCGTCTAAAACTCCAACTTGGACTTTCCACAAAGGTCTATATTAGGGATAGTATCAATGTATTAGGGATAGTATCAATGTTAATTTTATTCTGATATTATTCTGATTATATTCTGTAATTATTCCTCATCTCATTACTATAAATATATGCCTCAGCAACTCTATTGGGTATGCTCACTAACTCACATTCTCACATGATATCAGAGCATACCAAACCCTAAAAACTAATCCCTTCTCCTAAACACAAAAAAAAAAAAAGAGAAAGGGCAGCCATCAAGAAACCCTAACCCTAACCAGCCGCGAGCCGCTACCCGCCGGCGACCCCCCTTCTCCTTCACCTCCTTGGTCGAGTCGACCCCCCCTCCCGTTGCGCTGGCTCTGGCCACCACATCGGCCGCCCCACATCGGTCGAATTGCCAGCCCCTCTCTCTCTCTCTCCGGCCGCCCTTGTCTCTGATTCATGGCTGCCCCGCCTCGGTGCTTCCCTTACTTGGACACCGAATCCACAGCCCAGTTAATTTCTCCGAAAATGTGAGGAACTCTGACAGAGTGAAACACTTCAAGCATCCTCTTAAGAATATCTTCGATGATGGTTCATATTTGCCAAGGGTACTTAAAGTGTTTTTGTATCACCGTAAAGACGAGTAGATTATTAGCGTCTATATGCACTTCATGATAACCAAAATTAATGTATCTCGGAATGCCATCTCTAGCAGCCATATTGCTTCTACTACTAATATTGGAGCTTTACTAGGCACTTGACATTCGAATATTGAGTATTGCCCACATAGTGATTACGTATTATGAAGCCAAATGCTTTCCTTCTTATCCTACTTTGATCTATCAAACTTCAATTTCAGACATTCATATCTAGTGCTTTTATCTAAACAAAGCCAAGCCATTTGTGCAATTGTCAGGTTGCTTCAAAACATCCTGACTCTCGATCCACTTGATCATGCAACTTTTACTCGAGACTTTTTGCTTGTACTTCTAGCTTAACTTTTACCGGACTTGGCAAAGATCTACAAAATACTGGTCCATTGCAATTCTCCCACGTGACCCACAAGTGAGTGAGAGTTCTACACAATTGCTTTCTCGCATTCGCACTTTTTGCTCATTGAATTTCCTATAGCCACCAACTAAAGCTCTGTTTGTTTTGATGAAAAAGTAGATTTTAGAAAGTATTTTCCCATTTTTCATTATTTATTGCGCATTTAGTGACGGAAAACATTTTCCGTCATTGGGGAGAAAACGATTTCCCTTTTAAAATGGGAGAAATCATGATTCTAAGTTGTACAAAAATTGTCGTGGTAATTATCATGTGAATCTAGATCGAATCGAAGTAAATCAAGCTAGACCATAAACATTTAACGTCATGATATCGGACAAAAATTGGGCCGAATAGTTAAATGCAGCTTAGAATCTTACTTTGTTATTGTTGCAATAGAATAATTTTAATCCTGTTAAATTGCTATATAATATTATATAGGAAAATTATCAAGGTACTCCAATATTTTGGCATTTATTATATAGGTACCATGATGTTTCAATAATATGATGTATCCTAAAGTTTAAAAGTATTGCCATGAATCAAGTATCTTTTGCCAAAATTTATTAGATTTCAAACTAAAATTGTTGACGTTGGACATGAGTTTAGCAATCTATATGTGTCATCTACGATAATGCAATAATTTCTTTTGTCCAAAAATGCTAACATGATTTTTTGATAATATATAAGTAATTTTTGTCAAAACTCGGACAACCTTTTGGTAATATGGTCACAATTTATATCACATCAGTTTTTTGGCAGAAGTTAGCTGAATTTTAGTGAAAAGTTACCAGACTTAACAATGCGTATACGTAAGTGATAATATTTCTTATTTACCTCATAGTATATATTAAAATGACAGGGTACTTAGATGATGAATGCTCAAATTTTAGGATACCTAAGAGATAGCTTTCTTAATTTATAAAGCTATAATAGTTAATTTATTTCTTTATTATTACTTTTCATACATGTTATATTGTTACTTATACTATCCTATTTAAAACCTACAAGAAGATATTACAATGCAGAATTAAGTTTTTCTTTGAAACAAACAATAGAAAACTACATTTAGATTTTATATTTCTTAGGAAAAACCTTTTTCCAAAGAAAAATTAATTTCTAAAATCTAATTTTCTGTCAAAATAAACGGAGTCTAAAACACCTTGACTAGGCACCTACATCAAAGCCATCCTCTAGCATAAGCCTAAAGCCAACACTTTTAGGTGAAGATAAAATACTAAAGCAAATGATCAAACACTTGCTCAAAGCAGAAATGGCAGCGATTCTCTCGAGGCATTTCACAATGATTTAAAACACTTCCCGTACGAAATGTATTATGCAACAGTTGCCAAGTAAATCGCATAATTTTTAGGTAAGTTCAAGGTTCCAGAACCAATTATTCATGTGCCGTCGCTAGATATCATGAGCTAGTTAAGTGGTCTGCTTTATCCGTAAAAACTTTCACTAACAATTAATAAACCCCAACAAAGCCGATCTCTTCTAAGGTAAAGGGGATACGAACACAAAAGTAGAGGAAGTGTATCGTTTAGAAGCAATTTAGATAGCTTTTTCACATGTCATTCTCCATTCCTAATAAATCAAACTGTGCTCAAATTCGAATCTTTTCAACACTAAACATTTTGTACTAGGTCGGCTGGGGGAATATGAGAGCTCTAGATATCTCCAAAAGGAAACCTACATGCCATCACCAGTTAGTCATCATATTTCTTTCCGAATATGATGCCCACAGCCCATAATATGTTTCCATGATCATGAATGAAGCTTAAGATTTCTTGTTGCCGCAAATTCTACCCCTCGACTACTTGAACCAAGAAATTATTTGGGTTTATTTAGCACCTTTCATCTTAATTTATATAAGAAAACTTTGTTTGCAATATCTATACATCGTAACCCAAGGCTACATGTGAAGAGAGCAAATCAAAATTTTAAACAAATTTAAGCATGGAACGCAGGGAAACGATATTAATTTTCCCCTTGCCCTCCTCTAGCTCTTGACATAGTATTAGAGTCATATTGATCAAAAAGTCACTAGTTCGAATCCCTGCAGTCTCCACTTTTAATATTATATTAATTAATATAATTTAAGCACAAGGTATAAGGTGTGCCTGTGTAATATCCACACTTCAATCCCAATTAACATTTACGTGAGGAAATATGTTCAAGTATAAAATTATAGTTTTAAACTTTTATCTATCAACTTAGGTTTTTAAAAAAGTTAAATCCTTAACAATATGTCAAAACACTGAATCAATATTATAAAAATATGATGTGATTAGGTGGAAATAATGGGGTGAATACATGCTTTTGGAAGTGGGCCACGTGTACTATTCAAATAGTACATGCCTCGTCTGGATGGTTTTTGTGATTGTCGTTAGGTAGGAAATGGACAATGTTAAAGTTAGATCCAAATTTATATCATAAATGATATAAAATTATTAAATGGATAAATAAAAATAAAAATATATTATAGACTACCGATCAAGATCAAAATCAAAATAAATTTTTAATTTGATCAAAGATAATTTTAAAGTATTAGTCAAAATTAATATTATCTCTTAACTTCTAATTTTATTAAAAATATGTCTAAATTATTAATATTAATTTAATGTGACATACTTAAATTTTAATTTCATTAAATTTTCCTACGAAAATATACCCTCAACTTTAATTTCATCAATTGACCACTAAGTTGTCAATATATATATATATATACACACACACATAGCTAATTAGATATTTAATTTATGTATTCAATATTATGACAAAAACTCATTGAATTATAATGAGCAAGAATTTTATAATTTGATTATTTTCTATTATACATATTACTATTAGAGGTCTCATATTAGGCAAGTTCATTAGGGTTACGTTTAATGACTCTTTTACCCTTCTTGTACTATTAGATACCCAAGGGCCCTATTGTCCTTTCATTATCTTGTAGCCTCTATATATAGAGGCCTTCTATTGTTCTTCCAATTATTCAATACACAAACATTACATTAGTGTATTCTCATATGGTATGAGAGCCTAGTTATGAGACTTAAAATTTTTTTTGCTTCCTTCTACCGCTGCTCTGATTTTCTTTCCCTTAATTTGCTAGCATTCTCTATTTGTAAGTTTTTCCTAATCTTTTATTAAGGGTAACTAATTTCATTTATGGCAGCTAACAATTCCCCCTCCCCTTCTTCCTCTCCTTCCCTAATGAGGCCTGCCACCGTCGCCACCTCTGATCCCGGCTCCCCTAATGCCGTCGGTTAGGGCGCTATGTGGTGGGTGGCTTCCTCCCAACTTCGAACCGATCTTCCCCATATCGGATCTCTAAGTTCGGGACAATTGCTCAATGGACTAATGGATCCCGGCGTTGTCATCTTCGGTGCTCCGTTAGCCTCCATGAGGCCTCAATTTTCTCCATTTTTTGGCTCGGGCATCCCTACTTCCCTTCCCCCATTTCCTCTTCCCACATCTGGCTTTGCACCCACTCACGGTCTATCACCGGTGCCTGGCACCAGTACCGGCGGTGTGGTCGCTGCGACTATGGGTGGTGCTGCGGGCTTTGCTCATCCCGGACTCATGTCCGGTGGTGGGGGGGTCTCATCTCTACCTTTCCCCCTGCCACAAAACCCCAATCTATATAACAATAATCCTTTACTTCTCCCTCTTTCAAGTATTACAAATATTGTAACTGTTAAACTTGAAAATACAACGGGTTACCCTGCTTGGCAAGAACAATTTCATATGATTCTTGTTGCTCATCAACTCATGGGATACATAGATGGGACTTATGCCTGCCCTTCCCCCACTATAACATACCTAAACGGATCTACTTTTCCTAATCCTGAACATCTAAATTGGATAAGGACTGATCAAAGCCTTCGGTCATGTATTGCTGCTACCCTTTCTCGTTCTCTAATTAATGACATCGTCTGTCAACCCACCTTCAAAGCCATGTGGGATGCCCTTGCCAAACGATTTAGAGATCATTCCCTGGCCAAGGAGTTTGAACTAAGAACCCGTATTGTTAACATTAACAAAAATGGCAAGACAATGGAAACATATCTTTTCAAATTAAAATCAATAGCGGATGACTTAGCTGCCATAGACTCACCCGTATCAAACAGAGAACTAGTTCATTATGCCCTTTCGGGACTCCCAATCGAGTATGCTGCCTTCAGGACCCTTACTCGAAATACCTCTCCATCCCCTGATTTTGAATGGCTTGAGACGGCCCTTCTCAATGAAGAGGGTGCCCAAAACCGTTACAAAGGCTGCCCCCACCCCCCCCCCCCCCCCCCCCCCCGCCCCCCCCTTCCCGAACAAACTCATGCTCTTGTGGCTGTAAGTACAAATAACCAGGGATCTCATCCTGGTCGTGGTCGAGGTAACAAAGGCCAAAATCACGGCCGTGGTAACAAAGGCTGAGGGGGCCGCTCTAGTGGATAGAATTATCAGCATTCATCGGGTCAAAACAATGCGCCTCCACCTTCGCCTCCCTCTTACCGAAACCCGCAAGCCAAGCCCAACAACTCTCCTGAAATTTTATGCACCGCTCCTCAATTCTATCAGATCTGCTCTCACACCGGTCATAGTGCCATCTCATGCCCTCACCGCTACGATCAACCCTCATTCATTGACCCTTCTCCCTCATCGGCTGCCATGACACTTGGTGACTCTCAAGACTATAGCTGGTACCTGGACTCCAGGGCTTCAAATCACATGACTTCAAACTCAGGTATCGTATATAATCCCCTTCCTTATACTGGTCATAAAAGTGTTTTAGTTGGAGATGGTGCATTACTTCTAATTTCGTATATTGGTTCCTCTTCCACTAAAACACACACTAAATCCTTAAAACCCAATGATATCATGGTTGTCCCTCAACTGACGCATAACCTTTTATCAATTAAATGTCTCCATCAAGACAATAACTACTGTGTTGAATTTTACTCCAATTTGTTTTTGTATAAAGGACAAGGCTACGGTGACCCCAATGCTTCGAGTTCGCAGTAATGGACCACTATATAGCTTCTCGCCCCATACCCTCAGCCTGGTTGGGCAAATCCAAAATGGTGATCTCTAGCACTGCTGTCTAGGTCATTTAGGTCATCTTGCCATGGATGTTCTAAGCCAACGTCATCTCATTCCTCGTTCCTGTTTTTCTGGTCTTTGTCAATTATGTTGTATAGGAAAGTCCCATCGTTTATCTTTTCAGCATGTTTTACATTCAATTAGTTCTCCATTTTCATTTAATTCATTCTGATGTATGGCAATCGCCAATTTCATCTACTTCTTGCAATAAATACTATGTTGCCTTCATTGATGACTTCACTAGTTTTACTTGGATCTACCCCATCACTACAAAATAAAGTGACTACTACCAACAGCAGGATTGTTGTTAGCAATGACAATTTTTCTGTTGGTAAAGGCTTTACCAACAGAAATCGGTCTGTTGGTACACTGTTGGTGTTGCCTTTGTTGGTAAAGGCTTGACCAACAGAAATTTGAAGTTGTTGGTAATAGCTACAATTGTTTATTTGTTGGTAAAAGTTATACCAACAAAAGCTTTTTGTTGGTAAAGGGTATTACCAACAAAATATTTTCTATTGGTAAAGGATATTACCAATAACAAATTCTTTATTGGTAAATGATATACCAACAAAAAATTTCTGTTAGTAAAAGTTTTACCGACAAAACAAGGTCTATTGGCATAAGGTATGCTACCAAAGACTTATTTTGTTATTACTAACAATAATTTCATATTGCTACTCTCTACATCAAAAACATAGTTTGTGAGTGGCATTACCTCGTCACAATAATTTACCAATTTATATAATCAAATCTATTATTACATCCAAAATGTATACAACTCCATCCATGTTTAATCCACAACAAAAGGAAAGCATATAATACAAATCTACAACTCCATCCAAAATCTAATCTAACTAGTACAAATAGCTAAAAAGAAAAATCCATCATCTACCAAAAAGTTCTAAGTAATTTGTCTACAACAAGAACAACCAACATCATACATCTTCCAACACATAATCTTCATCGGCAAATCTTCCTCTTCACATTCGTGATTAAGCTCATCATCCAATGATCTTCCATTTTCCTAAGACAATGACCAATAGAGGCATTAAACAACAACATAAGCTCGATCTCAATTTTTCAGCATAAAGGCAAATTATTATACTAAAACATTGTCATAGAGCCTATACACAACATCATAAGGATTTCCTTAGTAAATAGAGAACATGACTTTCTATTGGAATATATTATGACACTAAAACATTCATATTTGCATAATGTAATAGAAAGTTCAACTCCTATATCCGAATTTGGAAAGGAGTGTGTCATCTTTTCCTCTGCATCTCTTAACTTATAAGCATCATGTACTAACTCATGCAAATTCATATGCATTCTAGAGCTATTCATTGGTAAACAATCATAAGAATGTGACCTCCCAATTAATATGGTTATTAACTCATAAGCATCAATAATGTCAATGTATATTTCCCTCAAATGCAGTTGTCTCCCAAGAAATGTTCACCAAACTGCAGTATTATTACATGAAAAATGAATTCATTATACTTCATAAATGCATCTAAAACGTCAAACATACGCACAAACAATTGAACTATATATATCAGTATTCGCATCAAAAACCAGTTATGTATAGACGGTTTCTAGTCTTTGCTAGTTATAAAGGATGAGTCTTTCAAAAGTAAACTCCCACATGGTCTAGCAGATACAAACATATCTAAAAATCTTTATTTGCAAACCCTATTTAGCTTCCAATGCATCAAACATATGAAGAAAAAGGTTTTGTAATCTATCAAAATCCACCAAACTATATAACAATTTGCTTGGGTGCCTATATTCACGAGCTTGCGAAATACATTTTCCAAAACAATGGCTTCTTAAACAGGGAATGAACACAACCAACATGTCACTAGGTTTCTCCTTGGCATCAAATTAAACACAAGTAACACATAACTACCTTGAGTACATCTATTTCATTATAACCATTTACAGTACATTTCAGAGTTACCTAAATCTGAGTCCAATGGAGAAAATATTTCTAAGAAGCAACAATAATCAATATGATTCACTCAATTATATCATAGAAAGAATAAAAACGCCAAATAAATGATCCACTCAATATGATTCACTCAATTATATCACAGAAATACTAGTTAATACACTTACTTGCTAATGTTAATCCATGAACAACACTAGGAGCTTCAAAAAGCAGTGGAAGGCTTCTAAAACCTGTCCACAAGACCTACAAGATAATTAATTCAAGATGAATAACAAGAAACAAGAGCATACATCAAAATCAAAATAACTGCAACAAGAAACCTTAGCACTTATTTAGAAAAAAATAGTTCTTTGGAAGCAAAGAAATAAAGCACAACTGATCTTTGAAATATACAAAAGTATACTTTATGCAACAATGGTTCATCAAAAAGATTTTGAAGCAGGAAATCAAATTCACTAGAAGCAAATGCCCAATACATATGCACCTTAGTGTCTAAGAATCGTTTAGTGGACATAAGAATTATAACCATGGAATATTATGCCCATTACATTTGCACTAAACTAAGTCTCAGAAACTTTCATGGTTCTGAATGCCATGTCAAAGAACATAGGCAAATCATTTCTTGTATAACAAAATGAAAGCAAGATATGATGGAAAGTTAGAAGTAGGTATTTAGAGTATAATTTCAAAACTCTAGAGACTAAAACATATATTGAAGAGCCCATGGATGTTTCACATTTTAACGTAGTTCTTGATAAAAGAACAAGAGATAACATATAAAGAGTAAATTACTTGCAAAAACCTATCGAACTTTGTTAATTTAACCCTGTATCCTAAAAAAATCATACACACTATGCTCATAAAATTTCATAATGACAAGAAACATATGAAGAACATAGAAAGTTGCTATGCTAATAAACCAATCAGTAAGTATTCGATGAACTATAAAAGGCTTACCTTAGGGCACTGATTTGAAGGCCTAACTGAAATAATAGAATACTAATCCAAGGTATTTCACAACATTTCAACTAATTCTAAAAAATAATAACAGAAAAAAGTGATTAGACATGCCAAAATGATATGTTGAACATGATGTTCCAATACCAATTACCAAAACAAAACTTTTTAGCTAAATTTTTACATTTGAGCTCGAAGTCATAGGTTATGAAACTATCAATTATGAAATCAGCAACTAAGGCCTCAAATATTTCTCAATTGTTTGATAACATCCCAGTTTAGCTTTAGAGCATTAAATTTTTCAAAAATCTTAACCTAGTGGTTTACAGCCTGATCTGGAATTGTTTTACAAATACGTTATCAGAATAGAATTTAACCCGTGAAGTTCAATTCAAAGTTCATATAAGTTGGAACATTACTCCAGAAATTATTAAATTCACAACCAACCAAGCAAGGTTCTAGCCTAACTAACTCGATTGCATATCATAAACTTAACATACTGCCACAAACGTCAAGTACGTTCAATTCAAACAACTGAAATCCATAACTCAAATTTACAACCAATAGATATAAGCTTACCACAAAAGGAGACAAAGGGCAACCTTGAGAGGTCAACACCAATGTTAGTTTTATACATTGGGTGCTATTTTAACTTAAATTAACAAAAATAAAGAGTAACCCAAGAAAAATAGTGATATAAGTTAATTATAGTTTATTTTCACAGAAGAAGAAATCGGTTGATCTCAAGAGTTGCAAATAAGGTCTAGGGTTCCCATTTTTTGACCTTAAAACAATGTCTAGGGTTCAATTTCAAGACATAATCAACAGCACTATGAAAAATCAACAAAAATCAATGAAAAAACCAACGAAAACGTGAACGAAAAAAGAGAGGGAGAGGTGCAAACAGAGGATGAGTGAGCGAGCGGCAACGGAGGATGAGTGGCGAGCAGCAACGGAGGATGAGGTGAGCGGCGACGACGATGGCGACGGGAAGGCGAGCGGGGCGAGCGGCGACGGCGGCGATGGGATGACGAGCAGGGTTTGAGTCAGAGAGAGAGAGAGAGAGAAATGGAAATGAACAAAGATAGAGAGAAGGAGAGGATGGGTATACTTTGAACAGTAATTTTTTTTTTATTTTTATCAAAGTCTTTGAATTTTTGAAAACAAATTGGGGATATTAGGTTGTTTAAAAAAAAATTGGGGATATTAGGGATGTAAATGGGTGGTGTTTGTGGTTGTGGTGGAGCATCGGGGAGCTCGTGGATAGTGGTTGCCAGTGCAAGCTGGTAGGATCGACGGTTTAAGGTGACTGGTGGTTGGAGAAGAAATTGGGTAAAGTAGGGATACGTAAGTGAATATTAGAATTTGGTAATAAGTAAAATATAAATATAAAAATAAAATAGTAAATAAAATTAAAGAATGGAGAGACAATGAAAGTGAAGAGCGAAAAAAAAAATTTTTGAAAACATTATTATTATTATTATTTAAAGATAAATTATTTAAAATACATGTTCAATTATAACTTATTACTAGTATGAGGTTTAGTGTACTAATTTTTTAGTTCATAAGTTTTGTAAAATAATATTTTAATACAGGAAGTTATGTATATTTTATAAAATTATCTAAATGACGGTAAGAAAAAATAAAAATGGGACCTACTTACATCAATACAGATCGTTATTTAAACTATATTTTAATTATATTTTTAACTAAAAAATTATTTCACAAAAGGCACTATAAAATTGATATATCAAACCTTACGGCATTAATATCTAAATTACTCTAATAAAATTTTTTATAATTACTAATTTTTTTGAAATTTTGTTTATTGATAAATACATCTATTGGTACTAATATAGTCAATACCAATAAAATTTATTTTATTTGGTAATGATCTAGTTAATACCAACAAAATTTATTTTTGTAGACATTGAGCTAGTCAATACCAACAATACTTATTTCTGCCGGCATTAAACTAGTCAATACCAAAAGCACTTATTTCTGTTGGCATTGAGCTGGTCAATAGCAACAAAATTTGTTTCTGTTGGGATTGACTACATCAATACCAACATAAATCTACTTTTGTTGGGACTAGATCTTTATTATTTTCACTTCCTGCTCCTTCCGAGTCATTACCAATAGTAATATTTTGCTGTTGGTAATGTACAACCATTACCAACAGAACCTGAAATACTACTGTTGGTAATGGTCACTTTTTTTGTAGTGCATGCATTTAAAATCTGAAGTTTTCACGATTTTTGAAACATTTAAAGCTATTGTTGAGAATCAATTCTCCACTAAAATCAAAATTTTCTAAGTGATGGAGGTCATGAATTTGTTCACAAACGCATGACCGCTCTATGCACTCAACATGGCATCCATTTTCTACTTTCGTGTCCTAATACTCCACAACAAAATGGAAGAAGTTAATCGAAGAAGTTGTAATAAAAAAAACTACATTCTAATTGCTTCGTGTTGATTTCGTGCTATATCTTGATAACAAGTTAATCGAAGAAGTTGTATCTGGTTGTGTGACAACTATATTAAATCTTCAATTGTGCCAAGGTATGGTACTTTGGCATAAAGAATTAATTCGTTACCTTATTGAGAACAAAGGAGGTCTTTATCTATATAAGGAATTAAACAAAAATTGGGACACTAAGCATATGTGGTTTAATCATATTAAAATACCTAAGTATCATCCTTGGATAAGTTTGACCAATACACTAACACTCGGCATATTGGTGCTCGATTTATTATCTTTTTCGAGATGCTTTGTCTCAAATTCTTAATTTAGGTGCATAACAGCCTCTTTTAAGCTCTTCAGGAGTCATGATGATATTAACATATCTCTTTTTTAGTAGATATGTACCAAAACACTAGTGTCACATTGGCTCGAATGGTTTTCATTCATACAAAAATCTTTGTAATTTGATTGAGTATAATTCCCACTGGGTTGAACTATATGCTTCTGGCATCTCTGGGCCTTCAGGTACTTTCATATAAATATCATATACACACAATAAGCTGTTAACACATTCATTAGACGCATATAAAGACTGCTAGACTAGTTGCATTCATTTCTTATATGTATGTCCTATCAATTTTTGGTCTCTATAATGAACCTTGGGCTACAAATCGTGCTTTCTATCTAACACCTCATTCTTTTCACACTAATACTCGTTAGTAGCCTACAGATTTCGCACTTTCGGCATTTGGACCACAGGTGCAAAAGCTACAGATTATTAATTCTTCCTGAATTGCATTTTTCTATTTCAGGTAATTATCTCTTTTGTTGGCCTTCTTATTTCAAGATTTTCAATTTCTTTGATCAGATTAGTAGCTACTATATATACAAACATTTGATCAATAGTAGCATCATTTCGGTTCCATCATATTAGATACTTTATCAAGATCTCTTTATTATCAAAATTTTAATAGTTTCAATAGTCTCATGTACCTAATGATCTTGAAGAATTTAATTTGTACATTCTCCTTATACTATTAGCTCTGCAGAGTTTTTCTTTTTAGGCGTTTCATAATAGAGGGACTAATCCTTTTCTCATGCACCTTTTTTATTTCTTGGATTTAAATCTTAGGAACCAATATGTCAACCACACGTCTAGCGGTGCAATGGATGCATTTGTCTATATATTAGAATATCACTGAATTGGTTTATTAATTTGAGTAGGAGTACATACAGCGGGATATATTATTTGGTCACCATCTTTGCATTAGTGAATGCATCTGACAATTGGCTTGCAACCTTTTACAAGTAAACAATTTTATGAATTTTTCCTTCAATGATGCATTCCACATGAATTCTCATTTTATAACTTTCGTTTTTCTCCCCTTTGTTTGGGAAACCCTATTTTGTTAAATTTACAATTGCAGTTAATATCTCTAGACATTTTATTATTAACATAAATTATAACTCCCTTGTTTGAAGCAATCCTTTTGCATTGAGGTGGAGTAATCAAGATATACATTATATAATCAAAATTTGTGGATGGGATATATCTAGTTCTTGTAGAGACAAGTTATAACGGGGAGTATCCATGATAATTAGTTGGTCTAGTAAGAATTAGTGTTGCAACATATCATGTATCAATGTAAAAATAGGCAATTGTAATGATCTAGCAATTAGCTGCAAAATCAAAAACTTATGCTAGACTAATTTGTGTCTATATGTGGGCTATATGGTGGTCCATTGTAATTCTAAAACATATATAATCATTAAATTATTTGGATATAAATGTCATGTTACAAGTGTATCATCTATATTCATATGACAAATGTGTTGAGACCTCTATTAATATCATAAAATATAAAATTCGTCCACATGATTAAATAATTAGCCCACATATATGCCCTTTCGTATTCTTTCTTAGTTGGGGATGACCTAATAATCATTTTGCCTTAACCATGTGCAACACACAAATTTTCATCTAACATAAGAATATTTTATTTTTTCAATGGGTGTACTAGAGAATTTCCGACGATTCTCTTAATCATTGTTATTCCAGGATGATCCAAATAGTCATGTTATAAATTATAAGCCTTTGGGTCCATTAACTTTTGGTTGATCATCTTTACATGTGTCTCAAAAACTATTTAGATTTCTCTGTGATTTAACAGAGAATAGAGTCTTACTTATGAAAAATGTTGTTTCTCCAAGATACATAATATGTGCTTTTCTAGATCCTTTAATTAAGTTTCAAATACCCATAATTGTTACACTATCTAATGGATATGACATGACTTTTCACCACTCATATTCAAATATAAAATACATATAAGCACTAACAATAATAAAAGTGAGATATCATAAAATATTTTAAAGAACAATATTATAATAGTAAGTTGTAAATTATGGTTGAACATGTCTGTTCCTTGGTAATGAGACATGTTAAAACTAATTCGCACATATAAATAAACAGATGTTTTATAAAATATCAAATAGATAATAGTACTCTAGTTTGTGCGTAGTAAGACAACATCAATTTATTAAAGTCAAGCGTAGTTTAGTACCAAAAAAAAAATAAAAAAAATAAAAAATTAAAAAATCTAAAAACACAAACTTTAGTCAATTTGAACATTTCCATCACTTACCAAATGATCAATTCTCCCATTAAGATTTTCAAAAAATCAGAAATATCTAAATGTGTATCATTGAGTAGAGGATGTCTTCAACAAAAATGGTTTCCGGATGTTTTTCTTTCCTTTCCAAAGACACTCAATAAAGGTCCATTAGGCAGTGGATTATACGACAGGTATACGTCCAATGGCCTTTCATACTGCATTGGTGGCAATATGTTTTCAGACCTTTTGACGTATTTTGTTCAGGGGATTTCCCCATTTTTCTCTTTCTCATCATCGTTTGTGGACTTCTTAAACTTCCATTTTGATTACCATAGTCTCTATTACTATGACCGTGACTATAAACTCGTCCATGGCCATGACCACGACCATGTTTTCGACCTCAACTAGGTCGCTGATGGTTGTATGTCTAGCATTCACTTCAAGTATGATTCTGACCTAGTTGGTCGTGACTGATGATTTTTCTTTAGTAGTTCATTATTTTGTTCAATAATAGGGAGACATGATATTAGCTTCAAATATTTTTTAAAACCACTTTCTTGATATTGCTGCTGCAAAAGCATGAGATATGAAAGGTAGAGAATGTTTTCTCTAACATATCTTCCTCATTAATATTCCTCCTACATAGTTTCAGTTGGGAGGCAATACTAAATATTGCAAAGTTATACTTGCTTACAGTTCTCATGCAATCACAGGTGAATCTACTCATACCGAGCTTTAGGGAGGATTAGAGACTTGTGAGCATCAAACAATTGCTTTAAATTCAAGTGAAGGACGTACGCATTCTTTACAGTTAGATACTCAACTTTCAATACTTTGTGGATATGATGCCTGAGATATATCATTGTTTTGGCGTGATCTTGCAAGGATGTGCTATTTGCCACTTTAATTGTGTTTTTGAGATTAATAGCATCAAGATAAATCTCAGCATCAAGAGTCCATGGCAAAATATTTTCACCAGATATATCAAGAGCAGTAAATTTAAGCTTAGTAAGATTTGATATTATAAAGGACAAAGATCAAGGAATGATAACTTACTTCAAGTATACAATGACCCTCAGCTGGCTATAGACTCGTTTTGATAAAGTATTATAAAACTAGGGACATAAAGTATTCAATAGAAAAAGGATAAAAACATAAATATATAGAGTGAAATGGCATCTATTTCATTCAAAAATTATGGGACTTAGATTTTACAGCTCTTCTCAAAACAAGTCATACAAATTCCCCATGCCCACATATTTATATATGAGCTTATTGATCAAGGTTGTGCATGTTGTATACCATGAACAGTGTCATGCTAGAAGCTCTGCATTGCAAAACCATGAAGAGTGCCACGCCAGAAGTTATGACATGTGTTGCTTTTGCAACACATTTACATATACATATTTGTAAACATAAAAATCTTGTTAAATTTTCAAGTATTTGATAATATTCAATATTGCCTATAAAAATTGCACTTGAATAATATCTAATATTTACAACAATATATTAAATATATTAAAAATATTGTTGGAATACTTCATGACAGTTGTCTTGGAGAAATTCAATGAAAGAAAATGTCAATTACTGCACATCTTGCAGCCTATCAGTTCACATGTATAGTTCATCTTTAAACACTTTCAGAGGATTCTTATTGCTGCGGCAAAATTGTTACTACTAGATAGGGCTAAATATTACTACAAGTAACTGTTTAAATCCTTTACATTGTAGGGGCCCCAAAAGGCAACCAAACATAATGTTGTTTGTTTTATTTTTGTAGTGATTTCAATGATCAATCTTTAATAACATAATATAAGGGCTAGCTATGATACCTACATATTGTTCGAAAAAAGGTGTGATGTCTACTTATACAAAAGAAAGGATACATATAGGGTTCATGTCATACCCATTCTAAAGTCTTAATTGCATATTTTATGCCAATGAGACATTGACCTAGTGGCAAAACGCTATCAAGATTGGAGCTTTAGCACCCAAGATCTTGAGTTTGAAGTCCCTCACCCTCAAACTCGCTCATCTGGTTTAGCAATTTGATGTTCGATCGATAATTGAATAAAAGGACTAGTGTATTTTTGTCTTTTTAAATAGGACTAGTGTATTTTTGTCTTTTTAAATCCTTGTATTTTAAAGGGTTGACCCACGTTTTGTTTATACGAGTTTCCTGTAATGTATTGTGACTTTATTGCTAATTATTGAAAAAATCTAATGATCTGGTCATTTTACAAAACAATCACACAAAATCAATCTGATGTAGCATAGGACAAGAACAACCTGATGGAGACACCAAACTAGAAGTTACAAAACAAAGATACTGTTAAAATTGATTCAAATATGGACAAGTCATTAGTTTGGTGTAAATGTGTAAGATTGAAGGTGGTAATTGATGTTAATGCTCTGCTTAGGAGGGGATTCTGGCTTAAGAGGGTAGGAATGAGGGACATTTGGGTTAGCTTTAAATATGAAAGACTCTCAGATTTTTGTTATACATGTGAAAAATTGGGTCACACAATTAAACAATGTGCTAAGGATGGTTATCTTATATTTAATCCATCCTATGATAAATCCTTGAGGGCTTCAGAATTTGGGGCCCAGAAGATTAAACTTCTTATGGTGGGAGGGGAGGAGTAGGAACTAGAGGGCCATAGTGGATTACGGCTAGGAGAGGCGAATAGGAGATTGTCTAGATCCAAAAAAGCTGAACATAAGGGGAAGTCTGAAAAAATGGTAGATGATGCTATGATGTTGTTGAGATATGGAGAAAAAGCATTATCGGTAGATGCCCCTGATAATAACTGTAGTGTTGTTGCTTGTCCCAATGTTATGTGCTCCTCTATTGTTCCCTTTGTCAGCAGAAAATGTGCAATTGTAGCTGGTGATCAACTTGAAGCTAATAAGAAAGCCAAAGCATATATGCAGAATTTTTTTAACAAATGGTGAATCAGGACCAGTTTGGGAACTGGTTTCTACCCAAAGAGATGATGGATTATATTGGAGATAATATCACATTCATTTTTTATGTGTAGGGCTTCGAGGAGAAACTTGCGTTTTATTCCCCTAGAGGAGGTCAAATTCATGCTAAAAGGTATGCAAATAGGGTAATAGGTAGCCTTAAGTGGGTAACACGGTATAAATTTGAGTTGGAAAAACTGAAATCGCATGGTATAAATTATGTCCAGATTGAGGATTCTGTTGAAATGATCAACGATGCAAAGGAGGAGGCTTCTGGGTTTCGGCCTTCTTCCCAGGAGGGATTTGCGATGGTTGTCTCTAAGCAACCACCTCGGGTGCCATGAGTATAATTTGCTACAACGATCAAGGATTAGGGGTGGCCTTTGACCGTTCAAGCTCTCGGGAATTGACCCGAAACTATAAGCCCTCGGGAATTGGGCAACGGGAAGGTTCAACGGCCTTCCCTTTTGAATTTTATTATTACTGAAATAAAATTAACAAAAGAGATTTATAAGCTCGTTTCTTTCAGGTCGAGAAATCGAGGTTACAAAAAGGAAGAAAATAATTTATTAGAATTCTAGATTGGATTCCTCAATCCTAACTCTCCTTCTCTATTTATAGAGAAAGATTTTGAAATTTGAATTCAAATATGGTGCTAAAATTAAGAAAAAAAACAGATAAGGAAGAAAAACTAATTAAGCAAGAAATCAACAAACAATCCCAAAAATCACGGCTGGAATGGGGACCTGTTCAACTTGCTAAACTTGGCATCACGCCAAGTTCCTTCACTCCAAGCGCGTGGCTCGCGCCAAGCAGGCTCCTACTGAGGCCCCAGTCATCCTTCCGCCAAGCTGAGTCTTGACGCCTTAGCCTGCTGCATCATCCTCCCCTGGTTGGAGAGAATTTGCCCTCGAATTTGTCTGGGGATCAACACTGACATTTTCCCCAAAGTAAGGGTTGAGGTGTTTGACGTTGAAAATATCTGACGTTCGCATACCAGGCGGGAGCTGTAGTCCATAAGCATTGTCGTTGATCTTCTCAAGGACCGTCAATGGGCCTATCTTACAGGCTGAGACTTGTTATATTCCCAAGTCGGAAAGCGTTCTCGCGTTAGGATAGCCCAAACCTTGTCTCCAATTTGGAGCTGAATTTTTCGTCGCCTGCTGTCACGGTCGTCCTTGTACTTGGCGTTAACCTTCAACAACCGCGCCCTTGTCTGTTCATGAATGTTTTGAAGGAAAGATATGAAGTCTTCAGCCTTACCATGAGGACGCGCAAGGTCTAGAACTGGCGCCAAGTCAATAGAAGCTCGTGGAGTGAACTCGTAGACAACTTGAAATGGCGTGAACCCCGTGCTTCTACTTACTGAATTGTTATAGGCGAATTCAGCTTGGTGAAGCTTCACTGCCCAACTCTTGGGATTTTCTGCAGCCAAACATCGGAGTATGTTCCCCAAGGAACGGTTGGTGACCTCAGTTTGGTTGTCGGTTTGTGGGTGATGGACCGTGCTGAAGGAAAGTGTAGTGTTGGCCAACTTCCAAAGCCTGCGCCAGAAATGGTAGATGAACCGGACGTCTCTGTCGAACACAATGCTGGACGGCAAGCCATGGAGCTTATAGATGTCTTTGAAGTAAAGACTTGTAACATGGGTGGCGTCTGCAGCTTTCTTGCATCCAATGAAATGAGCCATTTTCGAAAACCGGTCAACAACAAAAAAAATGGAGTCAATCCCGCCAACTGTCCACGGAAACCCCAATACGAAGTCCATGCTCACGTCTGCCCACGGTTGGTCGGGTACCGGTAACGGTAAGTCGAGCCCCACATTCGTCATCCCTCCTTTAGAGATCTGACAAGTACGGCATCGGTTGACAAATCTTTCAACCTCTTTGCAGATTGTTGGCCAGAAGTAGGTGGAGGTAATGAGCTTTAACGTCTTGTCACTGCCAACATGCCTAGAGTTATGCTTCTCCACTATTATCTTCTGACGCCAACTAGAGCTCGGTACACACAGTTGGTTTCCCTTGAAAAAATATCCATCGTGGATCGAGTAATTCGGTACTGGGCCAAGTTGTGCGTCACGCCAAATGCTGCTGAAGGTTGGGTCATTACGGAACATATCGTTGAAATGCTTGAACCCGGTAACTTCAGTCTTAGATTGCGCCAGGATCAAAGTCCTTCTGCTTAAGGCGTCAGCCACCTTATTTAATGTGCCTAAAGTGTGCTTGATGTAGAAGTGGAAGAGCTAGATGAAACCCGCCCACTTTGCATGCCTCTCTGACAGTTTTCTTGACTATTGATGAAATTGAGTGCCACGTTGTCTGAGTAAAATATAAATTCACGATTCGCCAAGTAAGACTTTCAATGCTGTAGAGCCCTCACCAAAGCGTAAAACTCCAGGTCATATGTTGAATACCTCAACTTACTCCCATGAAGCTTCTCACTGAAGTAAGCAATCGGTTTTCCTTCTTGACTGAGGACGGCGCCAATATCGACTTTTGAGGCATCGATGTGCAGCTCAAAAGTCTTCTGAAAGTCTGGTAACTCCAACACTGGAGCTGTTGTTAGCTTTTCCTTGATGATGGTGAAAGCAGATGCAGCCTCAGGGGTCCACACCTAAGAACCCTTCTTAAGGCAGTCTGTGATAGGCGCCACGATGGAGCTGAAGCCAGGAACGAAGCGACTGTAGAATGACACCAATCCATGGAAGCTTCGGGCTTCGCCAATGGTCTTGGGTGGTGGCCAGTCACGGATAGCTGCGACTTTACCTTCATCAGCTGAAATACCATCCTTGGAAACAATGAAGCCAAGGAAGGTCGCCTTCTCCCTCATAAATTCACACTTTTTTAATGTTGCAAACAAACTCTGACTCCTCAAAGTAAGAAGAACCTCCCTCAAATGATTGATGTGCTCATTACAGTTATGACTGTAGATTAAAATGTCATCAAAATAGACGATAACAAACTTGCCAATGAACGGACATAATACCTGGTTCATGAACCTCATGAAGGTACTAGGCGCTTTGGAGAGACCAAACGGCATAACCAACCACTCATAGAGACCTTCTCTTGTCTTGAAGGCTGTCTTCCATTCATCCCCGAGAAATATACGTATCTAATGGTACCCACTTTTGAGGTCCAGCTTGGTGAACACCTTGGCGCTTTGCAATTGGTCCAATAGATCATCTAGTCTTAGGATTGGAAAACGGTACCGCACTGTTATTCTTCTTTGGCACTAGCAAGGCCGGGACAGCGCAAGGACTCAAGCTCTCCCTGATGAAACCTCTAACAAGCAACTCCTCAACTTGGCCTCTGAGCTCTTCATGCTCGGAAGGACTCATGTGGTAATGGGTTTGGTTCGGTAAGGATGCGCTAGGAATCAGATCGATCCTGTGCTGAATGTCACGCAGAGGCCGCAGCGTGGCCTATAAATCGTCTGGGAACACATCAGCAAACTCCTTTAATAGAGGCAATATCTCACTTGGTGGCTTGTCGGGCACACTGTCAGCAAACTCCTTCCCAACCAGAACGAACACCACCTTAGTGTCGCCAACTTCTTTAGCAAACATGGCGCGACCTTGCACGTTGGGGTGTTGAGCCACAGTAGCCTTTGGTTGCTCTTCCTTCTTCGGTAAAAGCACTCCTCCATACATGAAATTGTACGTGTTTCTCCATCCATCGTACATAGCCCCTCGGTCATATTGCCAAGGACGCCCTAAGAGTAGGTGACATGCGTCCATGGCGACTACATCGCACCATACTCCCTCCTTGTATCTTGGTTCTATAGAAAAATTCACGAAACACCGTTTGGAAACCGTCACCGGATTACCCTTCTTCAGCTAAGACAAACGGTATGGTTGAGGATGGGCTTCAGTCTTTAGCGCCAATTTGTTAACCGCCTCCTTGGAGATGACATTCTCACAGCTTCCCGATTCTATAACCACACGGCAAACTTTCTCGCCAATAGTACACGTTGTTTGGAAAACATTGGTGCTTAACTAGCTGTCTCCTTGTTCATTTCTTGGCGTGAGGCAGACACGCCTAACGACTAGACATTGACCCTCATCTCCTATAATGAGGTCCTCTCCTTGTTCCGCCAATTCTTCTTGACCATCTTCTTTAATGGCCTTGTCTTCTTCTCGAGTAGGCTTGTTAATGTGAAAAGCCTTACCTGGTTTCTCTCCCTTTCGGCATTCGGAGGCACGGTGACCTACTTCTCAGCACTTGAAGCAACATATACGGGATGACCCACCTGCCTCTTGATTAACCTGCTTCCCAATAACAACTGGAGGGGCTCTGTTCTGGGCTTTCTGATTCTGAGTAGGCGGTACACGGTTCAGATCCCTTCTGCCTGCTTGTGTATTCCCGGTCCGGCCAAAAGGGCAACGCCTTTGTTGCCGTTCCACGTTCACAGCTCTCTGAGACGCCTCAGTCATAGTAAAAATATCAAACATGTTGAGTATCTCTTGGATGGGCTCTCTTAGGCCACTAATAAAGCGATCCGCCAACTTTTTCTGCCAAGTCATTTCTGGCGACTAGGGAGTTGAACTCGGCAGTGTAATCCTCAACAGACTTCGAACCTTGGCGTAATCCTTGAAGGTGTTGGTACATGATCCGTGCCTGGTTGTATGGTAAGAAGGCGCTGCAAAAGTGCTTCTTCATCTTCTTCCACCTTTCAATCTCGGACTTCCCTTGCCTGAACCGGGTTTGTTTCAGTTGGTGCCACTAGGGGACGGCTCTACCCCAAAGGCGAGTAGCGACAAGTGGTGCTAGTTTTCTCTCCGATATCTCCCTAAATTCAAGGACTTCCTCGACGGCTACAAGCCAATCTAAGAACTCCTCCGGACGTCCTCCTCCATTGAACTCCGGTATCTCGATCCGAAGCCTGGATTCCCACCTCCAATCGTCACGGTCTTCACCACGGCGCTGTTGGCGCCTAGGCCTTGGGTCTTGTTGGTCTTCATTGAAGAAAGGGTTCACGAAGGGGTCATCCTCATCTTCACCATTCACACCAGGCGTAGGGTGGCGTTGGTGCCTCGCTCCACCCATAGAGTTGAGGTTAGAACCGATTCGGACCAAGTGTTGCTTGATCCGCCAAAATCTCTTTTCCAGTTCCTCAAATCTCCTTTTGTGCTATTGGTGGTGATCTCGGTCGGTAACGTCTTCCACGGTGGCGTTCCTTTGACGTCTTCTAGGGGCCATCGTTACAGGAAGTGAACCTGGCTCTGATACCCGATGATGCAGCGTGCGGTGGGGAAAATTGGGCAACGAGAAGGTTCAATGGCCTTTTCTTTTGAATTTTATTATTACTGAAATAAAATTAACAAAAGAGGTTCATAAGCTCGTTTCTCACAGGTCGAGAAATTGAGGTTACAAATTGGAAGAAAATAATTTATTTGAATTCTAGATTGGATACCTCAATCCTAACTCTCCTCCTCCTTTTATAGAGAAAGATTTTGAAATTTGAATTCAAATTTGGCGCTAGAATTAAAGAAACAAACAGATAAGGAAGAAAAACTAATTAAGCAAGAAATCAACAAACAATCCCAAAAATCGCAGCTAGAATGGGGACCCGTTCAACTTGCTGAACTTGGCGTCACGCCAAGTTCCTTCACGCCAAGCGTGTAGCTCGCACCAAGCACGCTCCTGCTAAGGCCTCAGTCGTCCTTCCACCAAGCTAGGGCTTGACGCCTTAGCCCGCTGCATCATCAATGCAATTTCTTTTATCACTGACAAGATGGATGGTGTTCAAGTCTTTGGAGAAATCCATATATTCAGGGTGCTCCACTCGATATTCTTAATAATGTTGATGATTCGTGTTAGCTCATGCAGCTCTAATCAAAAGAATGCAGATACTCTTGGGCCTCTATGAGTGATTGCCTCGTATATATTAGCACAGACTGAAGTTTAAATTGAGTTTTTTGCAGAGCTCCAGAAGCTGGCATCATGTCTTTATTTATGAAGAATCTGCGTGGCACATAGGAGGGTTTTTTGGAACGACTTTACATCCAGATAATCGAGGTACGCAGAAGTTCTTGCCGTCTTTGGAGACTTCAACGCAATATCTTCTATCACTGACAAGATGGATGGTCTTCAAGTCTCAGGTCCTCAACTCGATATTCTTAATAATGTTTATGATTCATGTCAGCTCATGCAGCTCCAATCAAAAGGATGCATATATTCTTAGGCCCCTATGAGGAATGGCATTATATATATTAGAGAAAGAGTTGATAAAATTGTTGTTAATTATACTTGGTTAGCTAACTTCAAATTTGCAGAGGCCATTCTAATTCCAGCGGTTGGTTGCAATCATTTGTGATTGATATTTTTGCTTGATGGAATGGTGTCTAGACCGAGGCCTTTGTTTAATTTGAAACCGAGTGGTTGTTAGAGGAAGATTGTGTTATTTCATTAAAGATTGCTGGCAAATCAGGTCCAGAGGATCCCATATGCATAAATTTCACTAGAAGTTGCAGGAAAGTAAGAATGAGATGCTGCTGTGGTGGTACGAACATAGAAGAAATAGGAAAGAATTCCTAGAGAATGTCCTCAGCAAGCTCTCTACGTTTTAGAGTCAGCTACGTGAACCTAACAATTATGATTATAAGAATCAATTGAAGAATCAACTCCAGGAGGCGGAAGAAAGGCACTGGCGTCAGCGTTCCAGAATAGATTACTTAAAGTATGAGGATTAAAATACCTTCTTTCAAGCTGCTTCTATTTCTATAAGAAAATTTAATTCAATCATGATAATCATGGATGAGAGAGGCAACTGGGCTGAAAGTGTTGAAGACATTCATATGGTGTTTTTCTAATTATTTCATGAAGCTTTATGAGGCAAAAGGAGGCCATAAATTCAATAAGGCGGCCAGTGTCATCCCTTGCATAGTCTCTGACGCAATGAACCAGTCACTATGTGCTCCAATTTCCCATGATGAGATTCGTCAAGCGGTGAAATAACCAGGGAAGTTGAAAGCTCTGCGACCAGATAGTTTTCGTGGTATTTTCTATTTGGTGTTTTGGGAGATTGTGGGGAATGATGTGATTATTGCAGTATCGGCCTTTTTCCAAAATGGTCAGATTCTAAAAAAATTTAATGAAATTAATACTGTGTTCATCCCAAAAATTAATAGATTAGAAGCAATGACTCAATTTCGACCTATAAGTTTATGCAATTTCTTCTACAAAATTATAGCTAAAGTTATTTTAAACCATCTTAAGCCCATTATGCTGTTGTTAACCTCTCCTTATCAAGCAGCATTTGTGAAGGGGCGCCAAATACAAGATAACACAATTATTGCACACAAAATGTTTCATGTAATGGGGCTAAGGGAAGGGGGGAAGGGGTAATGGCATTAAAAATTGATTTGGAGAAAGCCTATGACCAAGTAAACCGGGTGTTCTGATTTAAAAAAAAAAAGTAAACTGGGTGTTCCTTGAATTTGTGCGATATAAATTCGGATTTCATGAAACTTTTGTTCAACGGATTTTGCAGTGCATAACAACTATCTCTGTTAGCCAAATTGTTAATGATATACGACTAGGAGTTCGGCATCAGTAGGGGCTTCTGTCAAGGGGACCCTCTATCACCTTATTTATTTTCATTATGGATGCTTTATCACGTATCATTGCTGCACTTGAGTGTAATAATTGGTATATGTTCTGAATTAATCAATATATCCTACCAATTTCTCATTTACTTTTTGCTGATGCTTGCATCCTATTTTTTGAAGCTAATATTCAAAAATGTGTTAAAGTAAGAAAGATAATTGATGTGTTTTGTCGAGCCTCCAGACAGGAAATTAATTTTTCAAAGTCTAGAGCCTCTCTACGTCTAATGTTGATTCTACTATTAAGAATGCTTGTTTGAATTTCTTTGGGGTTGAATCATTGAGGGAGGATGAAAAGTATTTGGGAGTCCAGCTAATTTGGGGAAAAACTAAGAGGAAACTTTAACTTATATCATTGATCGACTAAGGAATAGATTGAATGGGTGGGATAATTCTTTACTGTCACATGCGGGAAGGGAGGTTTTAGTAAAATCGGTTTTGTCGGCCATTCTGATCTATGTAATTCATTGCTTTAAATTACCTAAGTCGTTTTGTCATAAAATCAATAAGCAAATGGCTGCATATTGGCGGAAGGTGAAATGAATCATAATAAGGTCGTCCATTGGACAAGTTGGAATACTCTTTCCAAACCAAAAAATGTGGGAGAACTAGGATTTAGAGATTTTGAGGGCTTTAACCTTTCATTGTTAGGTAAATAAGCGGGGTGCATTATTCAAAACTCGGATTCTTTTTAGGTTAATGTTGTTAAGGGTATCTATTTCCCAAATTCTTTGTTTACAAAAGCTCATTTGGGTACAAATCCATCTTATTGGTGGAGAAGTATCCCTATGGGTAGGAGCTTTTTCGAGGACGATTTGTTATGGACCATTTGGAATGAAAGGCGGATCCCCGGGTTTGAGTTTATTACTCCTCTTAATTCGGGTTTTAGTGATAAGAGAGTGTCTGAGCTCCTCTGCCTTATTTCTAGGCGTTGAAACGAAGCCGTTGTTCTCTATTCATATTGCTAGAAGAATATCAGGTTATTCCAAGTGGGGAACCTGGTATTGAAAACTTGTGTATTTGGATATGGGCTAAAGATGGGGAATATAATGTTAGGGATGGGTAAACTCATGGGAAAGGTAGGGAGTTGGGGGACTAAGAAGCTGACGTCTCGGGTGCTAGGTGGAGACTGTTTGGCTGATTTGTTTCAGCAAAGATTTGGAAGCCGATTTCTTTCACCACCACATTTAATGCTCACCTACTTTTGTTGACCAACTGGCTACTGTTGATGGCAGTAATGGGAAGAAATTATTGAGCTCCATGGCTGTTCTAGGCTTATAAATAGAGCCTTGTGTCTTATAGAATGGAAGGGCAAAGTGAACAAAATAAAAGAGAGAGAAGAGTGAGAGAGTAAAATACTCTTGTAATACCTCTGAATTTTATAGTGAAATTTCGTTGCTCCCCCTCCATGGATGTAGGTTTTGGCTGAACCACGTAAATCTTTGTGTTATTTTCTTTCTTTATCTTGATTTCACTTATTTTGGAACCCAATCTAGGGTTTCTGTGTGTCATTTCCTAACAACTGGTATCATAGCCGTTTTAGACCCAAATTGGGTCTGACAGAGGTGAAGGAGGAAGAAAGAGGATGGATGAACCTCGGTGGTGCTCCGGCCGCGTGGTCGGAGGTGTACGGATTTGGTGGCCTCCATCCCAAATCTGGTGGTTCGTGGTGCTCGGTGGTCGAATTGGAGCACAGGTGAGCAGATCTGGTGGTATCCGGCCAGATCTAGTGTTTTTCGGGCTTGGTGACGAAGATCCGGTGGTGGTGTCGTGAAATTGACCGAAGTCGGGTCCCCGGTGGTAGCCCTCTCTGAAATCGACAAAGCTGTTGAAATCGGTGGTTCTCGGCGTCAAAGCGGTGGTGTTCGAAGGAGAGTGAGAATCGCCCAGTGAGAGAAAGAGAAGACGCAGAGAGAGAGACAGAGAAGACGCAGAAGAAGAAAGAATTGAAGTTGTGATTTGTTTTTGGGTTTTGGTCAACTTTAATAATTGACCAAAGTGAAAATTAAAATAAAAAAAAATCAGTGTTAATTAAAAAAAAAAAATTTTTTTTGCAGCCCAACATAAATTTTTTTTGTGGCATCCAAGGACATAAAAATTTCGGGTATTGAAAAATTTGATGGTACTGATTTTGGGTACTGGCCCATGCAAATTGAAGATTATTTGTATGGAAAAAAATTGCATTTGCCTTTGTTGGATAAAAAGCCGGACGATATGAAGGACGAGGAATGGGATTTGTTGGATCGACAGGTTCTGGGTGTCATCCGTCTTATCTTGTCTAGGTCGGTAGCTCACAACGTCATTAAGGAGAAGACAACGGCGGCCTTGATGTCAGCACTCTTAGGGATGTATGAAAAGCCATCAGCGAACAATAAGGTACATTTGATAAAAAAATTGTTCAACTTGAAGATGTCGGAAGGTACTCCCATTACTCAATACTTGAATGCATTTAATACCATTGCAAATCAGTTGTCATCGGTGGATATTAATTTTGATGATGAAATATGGGCGTTAGTGCTGTTAGCGCCGTTACCTAACAGCTGGGAGGCCAGGAGAATGGCCGTAGCAATTCCACGGGCAAAGAAAAGTTAAAATATGACAATATACGTGATTTAATCTTGTCGGAAGAAGTGCGCCGGCATGACTCGGGCGAGTCAAACACTTCGAGTTCGGCCTTAAATGTTGAAACCCGTGGTCGAAATTTTGAGAAAAATTCACGTAGAGGTAGGTCTAAGTCTAGACCTAGGGGGAGAAGTAAAAGTCGAATGGGTCGTAAAATTACTTGCTGGAATTGCGGGAAATTAGGTCATTTTAAACGAGATTGTAAAGCCGCTAAGAAGTTTGACTCAGACTCAGCTAATACTATAACCGAGGAAGTACATGATGCTTTGCTTCTTGCTGTAAATTCTCCAATCGATGATTGGGTGTTAGACTCTGGTGCATCTTTTCACACGACCTCATGTCAAGAGGTGATTAAAAACTATGTGGCCAAAAATTTCGGTAAAGTGTACTTAGCTGATGGTCAACCACTAGATATCGTGGGAAAGGGTGATGTTTGTATAATGTTACCAAATGGGTCGACTTGGACTCTAACCGATGTTAGACATGTGCCAAAATTGAAAAAGAACTGGATTTCTGTGGGACAGCTAGATGATAGCAGTCATTCTGTCACTTTCTCGAATGGAAAGTGGAAGGTTTCGAAGGGTGCGCTGGTGCTAGCCCGTGGTGTGAAATCGGGCACATTGTATTTAACCTCGAAACCAGCTGACAGTGTTTTTGTTGCAGAATCCGAGAATACTTCTGAACTGTGGCACTGCAGGATGGGACATATAAGTCAGAAGGGCATAAATATCCTTGCTGCAAAAGGGAAATTACCAGACGTGACGTCATTAGACCTTGGGACATGTGAAAGCTGTATCTTTGGCAAGCAGAAGAAAGTCAGTTTTTCAAAGCAAGGTCGATCACCAAGATCACAGCGGCTGGAGTTAGTGCACACTGATATCTAGGGACCTGCTCTAGTATCTTCCCTTGGTGGTTCCCAATTTTATGTGACCTTTATTGATGATTTCAGTAGGAAGGTCTGAGTATACTTCTTGAAGCACAAGTCAGAGGTGTTCGAAATATTCAAGAAGTGGAAGGCTATGGCAGAGATGGAATCAGATTCCAAGATGAAATGTTTGCGCTCTGACAATGGAGGTGAATACATTGATGGTGGTTTTATCAGATATTGTGCTGCAAACGGAATAAGAATGGAGAAAACTCCCCCGAGGACACCTCAGCTTAATGGTGTTGCTGAACGCATGAACAGAACCATAAATGAACGGGCTCGGAGCATGAGGTTGCATGCTGGTCTGCCCCTGATGTTCTGGGCAGATGCTGTTAACACTGCTGTTTTTCTAATCAATCATGGTCCATCCGTTCCCTTAGGCTTCAGATTGCCGGAAGAAGTCTGGAGTGGCAAGGAGGTGAAATTGACTCATCTACGAGTCTTTGGCTGCACATCTTATGTCTTGCTTGATTCCGATGCTAGGAATAAGCTTGAAGCCAAGTCAAAGAAGTGTTTCTTCATCGGGTAGGGTGATGAGTCGTTCGGGTATCGATTTTGGGATGAGCAAAACTGGAAGATCGTTAGAAGCCGCAATGTTGTCTTCAATGAGAAAGTCCTGTACCGCGACCGAGCCAGCTTAGAGGAAGATTCTGAGAGATCTGCTCGGGATGAACCAGAGTTTGTCAGTTTGGAGCCGCTTCTTGACATCACTCCTCAGTCCAGTGAACCAATAGACTCTCCAGTGCCCGTCATTCAACAAGAAGTTCTACGTGAAGCAGAGCCGAGTACACCTGCTCCATCCTTGAGCAGGTCTAACAGAACTATCTGACCTCCGGAACAATATTCTCCATCTTTGAATTATATTCTGCTGACTGATGGAGGAGAACCGCAGAGTTTTGAAGAAAGCCTTGAAGATGAACATGCCAGCAAGTGGGAGTTTGCTATGGAAGATGAAATGAGATCCTTGCATGACAATCAGACTTGGGAGTTAACAAAGTTACCAATAGGAAAGAAGGCTTTGCACAACAAGTGGGTTTATCGAGTGAAAGATGAACCTGACTGCAGTAAGAGATTCACGGCCAGGCTCGTCGTAAAGGATTTTTAGCAGCAGCGGGGAATTGATTATTCTGAGATCTTTTCTCTAGTGGTGAAGCTTACAACCATCAGGCTTGTTCTAGGGCTGGTGGCAGCTGAAAACTTGCATCTTGAGCAGTTAGATGTGAAAACAGCTTTCTTACACAGTGACCTGGAAGAAGACATCTACATGCATCAGCCAGAGGGATTCGTAGAATCCGGGAAGGAGCATATGGTCTGTAAATTGAAGAAAAGTTTGTATGGTTTAAAGCAGGCTCTGAGACAATGGTATAAGAAGTTCGACAATTTCATGAGTAATGCTGGTTATACCAGATGTCAAGCAGACCACTGCTGCTATATCAAACACTTTGACTCCTCATATATCATTCTGTTACTATACATCGATGATATGTTGATCGCTGGGTCCGATATTGAGAATCTGAAGAAACAGTTGTCAAGTCACTTTGCCATGAAGGATTTGGGGCCCGCAAAGCAAATCCTTGGCATGCGCATTATTAGAGACAGAGCCGTTGGTACATTGAATTTATAACAAGCCGAGTATGTTGAACGAGTATTGAAGCGGTTTAACATGGATAAAGCTAAACCCGTAAGCACTCCTTTGGCAAATCATTTCCGACTTAGCCGAGATCAAGCACCTAAGTCAACGGAAGATCGTGAGAAGATGAGTAGGGTGCCGTATGCCTCAGCTGTTGGGTCACTCATGTACGCTATGGTCTGTACTCGACCAGATATTGCCCATGCAGTGGGAGTGGTGAGCCGATACATGAACAATCCTGGAAGACAGCACTGGGAGGCAGTGAAATGGATCATGAGATACCTTCGAGGTACTACTGATGTTTGTCTTAATTTTACATCTGTTGGTCAGAGTTTGCAAGGTTACGTGGATGCTGATCTTGCTGGAGACATTGACAGTCAAAAGAGTACTACTGGTTACGTATATACCTTAGGTGGCACTGCCATTTCTTGGTGTTCAAGTTTACAGAAGGTTGTTGCGTTGTCAACAACAGAAGCAGAGTACATTGCTCTGTCCAAAGCAGCAAAGGAGATGGTTTGGCTACAGAGCTTCTTGACAGAGTTGGGAAAGAAACTGGAAAAGGGCACATTATACAGTGATAATCAGAGTGCGATCTTTCTAGCGAAGAATGCTGCTTTGTATACCAGAACCAAACACATCCAGATTCGATATCACTTCATTCGTCATTTGCTTGAAGAAGGGGAGCTGTGTTTGGAGAAAATCCGTGGAAGTGAGAATCCAGCAGATATGCTGACGAAGGGTGTGACCCTTGAAGCTCTGTGCAGCTTCAGTTGGACTTAACACCTGATGATAGTGTTCGAGGGGGAGCATGGGGAATACTATGAGCAGAGGTTGCCTATAAGCCACATCAGTCTCCAAGGGGTAGATTTGTTAGGTGGAGACTGTTTGGCTGATTTGTTTCAGCAAAGATTTGGAAGCTGATTTCTTTCACCACCACATTTAATGCTCACCCACCTTTGTTGACCAACTGGCTACGGTTGATGGCAGTAATGGAAAGACATTATTGAGCTCCATGGCTGTTCTAGGCTTATAAATAGAGTCTTGTGTCTTATGGAATGGAAGGGCAAAGTGAACAAAATAAAAGAGAGAGAAGAGTGAGAGAGTAAAATACTCTTGTAATACCTCTGAATTTTATAGTGAAATTTCGTTGCTCCCCCTCCGTTGATGTAGGCTTCGGCTGAACCACGTAAATCTTTGTGTTATTTTCTTTCTTTATCCTGATTTCACTTATTTTGGAACCCAATCTAGGGTTTCTGTGTGTGTCATTTCCTAACATCGGGTTCTTCTTCTAATGTAATATTTTTTGCTATGTAATGGAAGATACAACGTGAACCGAAAACTAAACACTTTTATAGCGAGCATGTCACAATGCAATTGCTACATGAGAAAACCTCTACAAGAGGAAAATCTTAAGCTCCCGTAGCTGTCCTCATTGTAATAATGATAATGAAACTATTAAACATATTCTTTTTTTTTTTTTTTTTTTTTTTTTTGTATCTTTGCATGTTTGACTTAGTTTGCTTCAGGGCTAGGCTATAAACCTGATATAATTGGATTTTCGGGTCATGTAATATGGATGGAGAAGCTTTTCGGTGACTTTAAATTTGATCCTATATGTATAGCCAATTATGCTTCTGTTGCGGTTATGAAAATAAAGATGTGATTTGGTATTCAAAAATGGTCGCCTTGATCCGGTTGAAGTTGGAAGAAAGGCATTGGAAGAGGCCTTGGCTTTTCATGAAGCTCAACCAACGAATGCTTAAAGGGAGATTGAGTCCAGATCTTGTACATGGCGCCCCCACCTCCACCCTTTCTGTGAAACTTAATTTTGACGCGGCCTGGAGTGAAAGGAAGATCTCAACATGTGCTGTTGTAGCTCGTGGTGGCTCAGAAATATGACTGGCAGATGGTGCTCGTCTTTTTTTGTCCTTGATCGACTCGTTACAGAAATTCTAGCCATTCGTGGAGCATGTTTTTTGGCCATAGATTCGGGATAGAGAAGGGTAATTGTGGAATTAGACCGCAATTGAGGCTCTTAATAGAGGACATAATCGTGCTTGGTCTATCACGATTATTGTTAAAGATATTCTGAGACTTAGTCTAGCTTTTGATTGTATATGTTTTCATTGGGTTTCTTGTGATCGTAATAAGGTAGCTCATGTAGGAGCTAAGTTCCATTTTGAAAACTCTTGTAACCATAGGTGGTGATTATATCCACCCGCTAAACTACATGATATATTTGTTCGTGATTTAGAATGTATTGCTTGAGGCCGTTGATCGTTTTCCTTGTAAAAAAAATCTCATTGAGAAAATATAGCCATCACTGTCATGTCATAATTAACTTATTATGGCCTTTAGTGACACAAATATCATCCTTAAAACGTATATATACATCTCTTTTTTTTTTACTTATAAAAAGAGGCTTATACAAAAAATCTTTTTCTACATATTATTGCTAAATACTCCACTTCAAAGCTCTTCACTGCTCAAATTCGAGCATTTTAGACTTCTGATTTTTCGAATTCCAAAATACAAGAAAATCTAAAGAAAATTCAATCATAAAATAAAATGTAAATAATGATGAGTTCATAAAAATAGTAATGAATGAGGGTTCATAAATTACAAATACATAAAGGGAGAGATTAAAACGAGCGAAAACTTTATTTTATATTTCGAGTATAACTAATTCCAACGTCATATACTTCATAAACTCCATTACTATAGGCAAAAAAAAAAACAATGCTATAAAAATAAAAAAGTTTAACTGAGCAACAATATTTTTTTTTTTTTTTTGGTAAGTAGTTTAACTGAGCAATTGAAAAATATCAAATCACCACATGAAAAACAAGCATTAATAATATAAATACTAAAAAGAAATATAAATAGAATAAAAACAAATTCAATAAAATTTCAACATGCCAATATAGAAAGTTATAAAATTTTTAATAAATGTCTTTCGTGAATCGCACGGAATAACACTAGGTTTTTATGAAATCCATAATTATAAGTTTTTCTATTCAGTGTTGTCCCTTCTAAATCAACAATAACATAGTTAGTTATAATTCAATCAACGAATATATTAAACTTGAAGAAAGAAAAGCTTGTTATAGTAATAAATTATGACCCTTTTATCATTTCTTGTTTATAATTTTTAATTTTTTAAAAATAATATTTATATTGGGTACATAATTTTTAGTATATATGAATCTTTTTCATTTCATTTTAGATTAGTTGAAAACAAAAATTGAAAATTAAAAGTAACAAAAATTATTTTTAAAATTGTTCTTTAATTCGTCAAAAATAAATGGATAAAAACAAATGCACCCTAACTTAAAATAAATTTTGGATAATATTATTATAATAACATTTTTACTAATATTACAACAATATTAACATTACAAAACCCTAAAATTCTATATTATTACTTCAACATTAACCCAAAAAAAAAAAATGCAAATAGTACTAGCCTAAACTTTTCACCTCTTTACCCTAGTATTCAATCGCATTGAGTGTGTTGCCATAATGAATTAGGGTATTAGTTGATCTGTTTCTCTGTTAACCTCAGCTCTAATTTTGGTATACTGGATCTTTTCCTTTTTTCTGATCCATACTTTCTAGTGGTAATCTTAGTATTGTAACCCTTGTTAGTTTTTTGTCTGTATTTTGTCTTTTAATCTTATTTCACTTGTAATTGTATGTTTCTTTTTGTCTTTATTATATTTCTTGTTTCACTGCGGTTAAATTAGATCTCTCGTTTGTGCCATATACTTGCTATACAACAACTTTTTCTCTAATTATCCCCCGGGGGGGGGGGGGGGGGGGGGGTGTATAATTGAATTCAAAGAATTCACCAAACAATGTGTTTAAAAAAATAAAAAAATAAAAAAAAGACGACACAAGGATTCCACCAAACTGTTCCTTTCACACTTTCCAAGCTCAAAAAGGTTATCTCCTCATAAGTAAAGTATTTCTTTGTATATATAAATGGAACGAAACGTTTTTGATATACAGATTAAAATTAATTTTTTACATCGGTAATGTCGTAAGGGTGAAAATCCCCTTAAATTCTCCATAATTAGAGAGTCACTTTTGCCCAAATAAAAATTTGAACCCAGATGGGCTATATGACCATCGGCATTCTTCACTATTAAGCTATATAGATTGAAAAATAGATCAACATTACTTATTTTAAGCCACATTAATTTATTACGCTAGAATTTTTAGTTCTTAATATACATATTTCTCTTGCTTGATGAATTTAAAAATACCTCAACATAAAGGTAAAGCAGAAACGCCTTAATCAACTTGAGTTATGTCAATAACCAATATACAAGAACAAGAAGTGTATCAACAACATATGTTTTCTCAGCGTATATTCTTAAGATAATCAATTAGATATTGTTTTCGTTATATTTATTCCCAAGTAATTATTTACGTTTACTTACAACCTTAAATTACATAAGAACTTAGAATTAAAAAGAAAATAGTGTCATAAAGATATCTTATCTCTTAACTTGCACAATAAACAAATATAGTTAGAACATAATTTATATTATCATTATTATAACTAATAATAATCAATTAGATATTCTCTTCTTTATGTTTATTCCCAAGTAATTATTTACATTTAATAGAATCTTAAATTAAATAAGAATTTAGAATTAAAACAAAAATATTGACATAAAGATATTTTATTTTGTCACTGGCACAATAAACAAATATAGTTAAAGCAAAAAGATTTTTTTTTTTGAGAACGGTTTTATGTTTTTGAAACAACAATTATATGCTATATTGGTTTTTTTTTTTTTTTTTTATACCCAGTGCCTCAAGGGCTCCCGCCTACGCACGGTCTGGGGGGCGGATGTACGCAGCCTTCCCCCTTCAGGGTGTTAACCTGAAGAGAGGCTGTTTCCCAGTGCCCCCAACCTGAGGGTGAGGACTTCCTAGGAGGTCATCCATCCTGGTACTACTTTCCCCCAAGCACGCTTAACTTCGAAGTTCTCATGGGATCCGGTGATGGCGTGTTGGTGCCCTCTTTGGTTATATGCTACATTGGTATAGTACAAATTTGTCAAATTTAACAAAATTTAAAAAAGTTTCGGCAATAGTGTACCTAGTTTCTTAAAACATTTAATAATGACGAGGAGGATATAATTCTTTTCTCGACAAAGACACCAACTATTAAGGAATTGGGATTAGCTTGTAAAAATTTTAAGTATGGAGTATCTCATTATTATATTTTTACAGCAATAAGAAGAAAATAGCACTAGACAAGTCTCCCAGGGAGGGCTCTACCTAACATATTAGCAAATAGTGAGAATCCTAAATCTAAAATGCGCATCCGTGACCACTAAATCACCGAATAAATATGATGGCCAATCAACAACAATATTTTCTTCTCTCAAGCACTGCTTCAAGCTGATTCTTCTCCCATAGCCATTCATTATTAAGATATCTTGGATAATTTTCTAAATTTTCCATGGGGAATGAAACTGTCCATTAATAGCTTTGATCACAATCTCACTATCTTCTTTCACTTGCTTGCGACTATGACCCAGGAAACTGCTTTGGGATGTTATCTCTCACAGCTACTGCCTCAACTATTACGATAAAGCATTCCCTTACCGTCTAGAACTTTTAGAAATAAAACGATCAGCCTCATCTTTAATGATGTACCTTATTGCAGCTGACCTCCCTTTCTTCGAGCCATTAAATTTTATTTTGGTAATCTCCATGAGTGGAGTTTTTCATCACTCCAATCCCACCTCTTTTGCTTTGTAGTTAACTTGTTGTCATTACTAAAAAGACCCCATCCCATCCACGTAGTTTTGGACTTGCCATTCCAAACTTGATTTGTTATGGGTTGATATTTCCATCTCAAAATACATTCTCATTTATATTCTGCCAAATTTGTCAAGCCAAAATAATGAATCTCAACAGTTGAGCCCCATCTTGTTTAGCCTTTATTAACCATCTCCTAACCTGTTCTCCAACAAATGTGTCAATACTAGGTGTTCCATTGAGCCAGCAATTCCTTGTTGCGGCTTGCGAATGAGCTCAATTTCTATACACTGGATGAATTGGTGATCCACAAACTTTGGCATAGAGGAGCACTTTGCACAAACAGGAGAGATACAACAACCCCTTTGAGCTAAAGTTTATGGAGTAGGAAGTCCATTTTAAATGATTTGCCCCCAAAAAAAAAAAAAAATATTTATTTCTTGGTTGAATATCCAGATTTCAAGTTCATCTATAGGTTCAGTCACTCTTAGTTCTCCAATCCAGGTTATACGCCAACAAAATCGCCAATTTAACACTGAATTCCCTCAATGTAGTAAATCCACTGCACAAGTTATCTTCCATCTCAACATGAGGAACGAGAATACCTACAAAATTCTCTAGCAGCACCCTCGCAAGGGCATCCCTATACTAATTGCCATTCTTAATGAAGTCAGTTACCATTAAAGAGGGATCAGATATAACCTCTGCATTAGTCATCCTTAAAGCTAGACTATCAGCCTCCACCCAGTTGTCATACCAAAAAGCAGCCAATGAACCATTCACTATAACGCTCTTTAGCATTTTCGGAGAGGACTCGCACCCCTAATATCCCTTTCCAAGAGGCTAAATCTGAGCTTTTGCAAACATACTCAATAATATTTCCTCCTTGCAAATGTTTCGGCATTATTTGCCTAACCCAAATGTTATATGGGTATAGAGTATCAAATTATCCGAACAATAAATAAAATAAGTCACATATTAGTACTTTTGAGGTTTGATGTAATAGCTTTTTAGTCCATAACTTATCCAAAAAAAAAAAAAGCGCTTTTTAGTCCATAACTTCATGAAATAGTACTTTACTTTAAAATTTACAAAATCTTTAATAAAATAGTCCAAAAAATAACAATTTTACGGTCCATACCCCTCTATGGGGCAGAAAGAAAGAAGGGGCAAGGGAGGAAAATTGGTTTTTTTTTTTAATACTCAACAAATCTTAGCCGTAAATTGTTACTAGAGTTATCCTGTGCGATGCACGGAGGATGTTTATAATTTTAAATATAATTCATATATACTCATATTGAAATTTTATTTAATTTTATAAAAGATACAACATTATATACTTTACAAAAATACGTATTAAAGATATTGAATATCTTTTTTTTTTTCTTTCCAATAATCTTTAATATTAAATGACCCTATCTTAAAATTGCTTATATTGAAGTTTAGATGTTTTTGGTGACACCTCTTGAGAATTGCTTGGATTGGGGTTTAGAGGCTTTTGGGGTGAGAATACTTAGCAATAATATATAGAAGATTTTTTTCAATGTCCAACAAATTTTGGTCGTCAATTACAATAGAGAGTCAAAATTTGCCCCTCTCACGCTCTCACCCTCTTATAAGAACGTTACTTTATATATATATATATAATTGTTATATAATTTTTGTTCTTATTAAATTTTATTTTATTTTAATTTTTTTTTTTTTTTTTTTGGGGAGGGGAAGGAGAGGGGGGTAGGTGAGAGATTGACCAAAACCACCCACACACGCTCGCGCACCTCATTTCCTTCCTACCCCCCCTCCTTTCCTTTTCATATAAAACCCCACCTTCCCCCTCTCTTTTCCCTCAGCTTGACGTTCCCATTTCGGAGAACACCAAGCTGAACTTTCAATCTAATTTCTCCCAAAAAAAACCAAAACAAAACCCATCAAAATTTAAACAAAATAAAAAAAACTCCATTACATTTCACATTATTTTTTTTTCTTCAATCCTGTTCTATTTGGTTGTCCCATTTCATTAAATTTGTTGTTCAATTTCATCTTGATTCTGTGATCTGAAAATATGCAGATATTATCTCCACCACCTACCACCACAAATCACCTCCTTCGTCCGCGCTCGGCGCCACCCATTGGCGTTTCCACCACCCACCACCGCGCGGCGCCATCCATTCGCCTAAATGTCCAGTGCGTTTACCGCTTTGATTCCTCTAACCTCTCTTCCTTCACCCAGAACGGCGCAGTGGGAAGCCGCGCAGATTGGCAAAGCACATGCGCTATTCTATCTAGTAAGGTGGTTTCTCAACAGCAAGACGCTGAGAAAACTGGAGGGGCTGATGGCATTACTGCCGTGAATGGGCACAAAACTCTAGATTTAGTCCCCATCGATGCAAATCTCCCGAAACCCTTGACTACTGACTTGTCCTCTCCTCCGATGCATGGATCGACGCTTCGGGTTGCGTACCAAGGCGTCCCTGGCGCGTACTCTGAAGCCGCCGCCGGTAAGGCCTACCCCGGGTGCGAGGCCATCCCCTGTGACCAGTTCGAGGTGGCCTTTCAGGCGGTGGAGCTTTGGATTGCGGACCGCGCGGTGATGCCCGTGGAGAATTCCCTTGGTGGGTCTATCCACAGGAACTACGATCTACTTCTTCGCCACCGCCTTCACATAGTGGGTGAAGTCCAACTCCCAGTTCACCACTGCCTATTAGCCCTTCCGGGTGTGCGCAAAGAGTACATCACGCGCGTTATCAGCCACCCACAAGCACTCGCCCAGTGTGAGCACACGCTCACCAAACTGGGTCTCAATGTGACGCGCGAGGCGGTAGATGACACCGCAGGTGCAGCCGAGTACGTCGCAACAAACAATCTCCGCGACACCGCAGCCATAGCGTCCGCGCGTGCAGCAGAGCTTTATGGGATGCAGATCTTGGCGGATGGGGTACAAGATGATTCAAGCAACGTGACCCGGTTCGTGATGCTTGCGCGCGAGCCAATCATTCCGCGCATCGACAGGCCCTTTAAGACAAGCATAGTGTTCGCGCACGACAAGGGTACGTCAGTGCTGTTCAAAGTGTTATCTGCTTTTGCGTTCAGAAACATCAGCTTGACAAAGATAGAGAGCAGGCCACACAGGAACAGACCCATCAGGCTTGTGGATGATGCGAATGTGGGCACTGCAAAGCACTTTGAGTACATGTTTTATGTCGATTTCGAGGCGTCAATGGCAGAAGCCAGAGCGCAGAACGCGCTTGCAGAGGTTCAAGAGTTTACATCTTTCTTGAGGGTTCTGGGTAGTTACCCCATGGATATGGCCCCTTGGTGTCCTTCTAGGGGAGACTAGCATTTCTCTCTCTTCACCCACTTCCTCTCTCTCTCACCCGCTTTCTCTTTCGCTCATATTGTTGTATTAAGTTTGTTTTTAACAAATGCATGGTCATATAACTTGATTAAAAAGGATCATGCCTTTGTTTTTAACTTAATATGATAAAATACGTGATGCATCGTCTCATCGTTATCATCTTCATCCTCAGCCGCAAGATTGGAGTTGTGAGGATGGGGATGGCAGTAAAGTGTTGAATCAAAAACTGTATTTTTTTTTTTTTGGGAAATTACTGTGTGTTTCTATGTGGAAGGTAAAAAAATGGGGAACATTAATTTATTCGATTTGTTTTTTTTTTTTTTTTTTTTTTAACTGTTAGTATTTTTCCGGGGATTTTTAATTCATCCAGGAAAAAAAAAAAAAAGTGGAGGGACAAATGAAATGAGCAGATTATTATAAGGGGAAAAAAGGAGAATTTTGTGTAAATGATGATGAATATAAATGATGTCCCTAAAAGTTTATAATAAGGAAGTGAATAGGCTTTTGTATGTTTTAATTTTGGATCAAGTAATTGGAACTTGTAAGAATCAACAAGCACATTGCAAGGTTACATATTATTTTTGATTACTTTGGGTTAGGTAATTATTTTTGTTTTTATATTAATTGCTTTAAATTTAGTGCTTTTGATAAGTTAGATAAAATTTATAAGACATGGTAATATGATTTGAATGCGAATGTTAATCTTTGATGTCAAGCTGGTCAGATTGTCGATGTTTTGATCGATTAGATATTTTTTGGTCGATTGTTTAATTAGATTGGTTGAGTTTGAAGTTCGAACGGTATGTTGATATCTAAGTTTGACTCTTTTGGATTTAGATTAGGCTCATTTAGGCCTCTTTAAGAATAAGCTAGGATTAATCAAGCTTGAATATAAGGCCCTCGAGGTTGGTGTGGCGGTATCTACTTCACTCCTGATCGGTACTAAATTTGTGCTTGAATGTCATCACTTTTTTCACGCCATGTAGTGCACCTCTGTAAGGAAAAAAGGGGGGAAGATTGTGTCCAAATTTGTCTCTTTCGAACATGAAGCTTGTAATTTAGCTTGACACTTACTCATTTAAGTTCATACGCTACCAAGTTAGAGTTTGAACTAACTTGTGGTCACCTCTCTTGGCTAAGCAAGCAGATTCAAGCATATAATGAGTCAAGGGTAACAAGCTAATGCTGAGTTGACTTGTAGCTTGTGAACTGACTTGGTTACATCTCAAGGATAAGTTTTTTTTATTCACATATAGAAGATCCGGAGGAGAGGCGAACTACATGTAGCTCTGACGGGCTATGCCTTTGGAAGCTCGTCCAATGTCAGACTCAAAGTATTTACTTTGAAGAGATATATTCTAGAGAGAGAATCGAGGAGAATGTAACCTTTTAGCTCTGTACAGGGTTGGTAGGGGGCAATTATAGGAATTTAAGTTAAGGGCACCATGTGAGAGACATGAGCTTGATTTACTTGAGTTAAAAGCTTTAATAGAGGACGATTTGGGAGAACCTTTGTGAGTGATTTGTCAAAGGCTGAGATTCAACTGTTTAAACATCTTTCTTTTTGAGCACACTGGACTCTTAAATTGTAAGTGAGTTCCAAAATCGAGCATTTCGAGTCTTTATATTTGAGGGATGTTATTGACTATATAAACTAGATTGAGGAAGTAATCTTTTGAGTTAGGCAAGCTGTATTAATGCTCTATACATTCTTTTATGGAGACAAACTAAAATACGATATGGCAAGATTCAATTTGACGCTTGTATTAAATTTTGAACAAATTAAATAGATTAATATTTATGCTTTTTTTTTTTTTAGTATATTTCAATTTAGCTTAATGTGATGTTATTGTCACTCCAACTGTCGCGAGATTCCTTGGTACTATTATTTTAAATGGGTATGAGTCAAGTTGGCATTTTCTCATTGATTTTAAAATCCATTTATGAATATTGAACCTAATAATTACAGCTCATTAAAACATTTTTTTAATTTAATAAACAAATAGAAAACAAATTTTCTTTTTGATAGGTAAGCAGGTTGGTAGTATAGTAATTAAAAACCTAACATCTCCTATTTTAGAACTTCAATTTTATTATTAATTAACTATTTACGAAAATAACACTGGCCAAAAAATTTGAAGTATCAACCTGATAAAAAAAATTTTAATTATTTGTTTTCATTAGAGTTTATAGAATTGTTTCTTTTTAGGTTTGGGATCCTCAGTAAATGGCTTCTCTTTAGAGTAGCATATTGTAGGAGTAAGGCTGTGTACATTTCACTCTTCTAGATATTGTCTTGGTGGGAGCCCTTTTGAAATATTAGTTTGTTGTCTTGGCGGGCTCTTGTGTCGCGGGTCTGAGGATTCTTGGGCCTCTTGTTAGTGCGATGTGTTCGTGAGGTTGGGTGTGGGTTGCTTCAGGAGTCCGGCCTTCTTCTTCTACTGGTTCCATGCTGTCTCTTGTCTTCTCTCTTGGGATTTTTGGGCGTGGCGTGCTCTTGTGGGAGGTGTTGGGGTTTGTTCCCCTGTTTTGTTGTTTCTTTTTTTTGCTTCTATGTGGTGTCTTGTTCCTTAGTAGGCTGTCTTGCGTGTTTGTGGTTCTTAGGGATCTCTTTTGCTTCCTTGTGCTTTTGTCGTGTCTGTCTGTGTGGGCAGTGGTTGCTTGGAGACTATTAGAGTTGTTCGTGTAGCCTCTTGCGCCCGGTGTTTTGCGGGTTGGTTGTTGCTGTTGTTCTCTTGTTTTGGGCGTGTGGGGTGTTGAGTTGTAGGGATTGGTGTTTTCCTGTTTTCCTGTGTGCTCTTGGTTGTTTGTTTCCCGATCTTCATGATCGTTTTCTATTAATAAATCCTCAATTAAAAAAAAAAAAAAAAAAGGTTGTTGCTGACATGACAAAAAATTGATTTGGAGTAAGTAATATTCATGAAATTCAACTAAATCACCTTGAAATAACATGAAATAACATTATCCTAAACTTTTTTTTAATTTTTGGTTGAAATTATGATGAAAAAGTGTTTACACATAAGTTCAATAAACAATTACATCAATTATGATGACAAAATAATTACATATAAGTTGATTCATATATCACAATTAACTATGAATTGGATAATTTTTTTGTTTAATTACAATAAATTATGATGAAGAACATTACCCAAATATATATATATATATATATTTTTTTGAAATTATGATGAAATGTATTTATAGAAGTTTGTTAAGAGTAAGAACTTTACATGTGAGTTTAGATTAAGAATTTCATATTGGAGTTGTGAGAGTGAAGAGATCAGTCTATAAGTCTAGTCGGTTACTTCAACTATTGCCAATTGATTTTATGATGGGACTCCACTTGAACTTGTATATGGATTCGTGTTTGCCAACTTCGTGGGTTAGGCCGAAATGCTCGGTGAAATTTAACAAAGTTCAACAAACTGCTGCCCAACACCCTTGTGCTTCAATGGTTAAGGACACTGTAGATCATTTTCAAGTCTCAAATTCAAGATATCTTCTCCCTACATCAATATAATCACTTTATCAATTAAGGAGGAAAAAAAAAAAATTATAAACAACAACAACAATCCCAGTGTCACAAAAAAAACATAAACTATTAGATTAAAATTAAAATATTAATTGAATAAAATTTGATTTAATTTTAGTTATTAATAGCAACAAAGAGTCAAAGAAGCCGGGCGGAGAGGGAGTGACCACGTCGCAGCAGCCAGGCAAACCTACCGGGTAGATGAGAATTGAGAAACGTACACATCGGTGAGTCCATTGCCTTGCAATTTCCTCGCTTTCACACTCATTTTTCACATTTCATACAATTCTGATAAATATTATTATTTGAATAAAATTATTATTATTAAAGTAAAATTAATATTTTTAAAATAAATTTATTTCTCTTTTTTTATAAGTCATATTATTACTCCAATGATAACAATTTTTGTTTCGAAAATAATAACTCTCTATTTTGGTTATTTACGGCACCAGTTCTTATACTTTGACTGTATTGATTTTGTTATCTTATTTTTAGTTATATAAATTGAACTGTGTCCAATTAATCACTTAGGAAATCCCATGAAAGGGGAGAAGACAAAATTTTCCATGTACAAAATGACATAATAAACACTATGCACCTTAATGCACTTTACAAAATACACCCATAAAATTTTCCAAGTAGATGCAAATTACATTATGCTAAATACAAAATACAAAATATATGATACAATACTTTAACACTCCTTAAATTTGGAGTATGAAAGTCAACAATGTCAAACTTCCCTACAAGAAGTGAAAATGTTGGGATCTTGAGCTCTTCAGTGCAAGGATGATCAGTTGAACGATGGACCGAACCAAAGATGTCTCGATTTCCTTCAATTGGATTCGCTCTTGATAAAATGATAGTCAAGTTTAATATGCTTTGTTTTCTCACTAAACACGGGTTGTCGCTATATGTAAAGCTGCTTGATAATTATCAGAAAACAAGAGTATTGGTCGATCAACAAAAATTTCTAAACCAACCAACAAACAACAAAGCCAAACTAATTAACTAGTGATGGTAGCCTTGGCCCTATACTCTGCCTTGGCCGAAGACCAAAACATGGTTGTTTGTTTCTTGGACTTATGGGAGGCGTAAAAAACAATAAAATCCATGATGGAACATTAAGAAATAGGGCACTCGACCCAATCAACATAACAATAAGCCCATAACTAAAGATCACAAGTAACTAGCAGCAATGGATCTAACCTAGTACACCCTTAAGGTATTTAAGGACTCGCATGGCAACATTGAGAAGAGGTTGATGTGGTTTGTGCATAAACTGACTCAAGTATGAACAACGCAGCTAATGTCAGGTTGAGTGATGGTTAAATAGAGAAGACTACCAATGACACATCTATACACGATGGGCTCTATAACCAAGTGTCCACACCCATTGGCTAAGTGATGGTTTTGGACCATGGGCATGGAACTTGATTTACATACTAGCATCCCAGCCTCATGTAAAATATCAAGAATGAATTATGTTGGTTAAGCATGATCTTGGAATAGACCGAGCTACCTGAATTCCAAGAAAATGTTTTAGGTGGCCTAGGTCCCTAATCCCGAATTCTACAATCGATCCTTTAGTTTGGCTACATGGCATATAACATTCCCCGTTACAGTGAAATCATCACCATAAATAAGAAGAACCACATAACATGCCCGTATTTGAAAATGTAAAAGAAAATAATCACTCTTAGGCTGTCAAAAACAGAATGTAGTGAACTTCTAATTCTAATTGTGGGAAGCTAGCTTAAGTCCATATAGCCACTTTTGGAGTCAACAATGATGGAGTATAACACCTTGTGGAATATTCATATACACCTCTTCGTTAAGATCTCCATGTAAAAATGTTTTCTTACTGTCTGATGCTGCTGCTAGAAGACACCAAACTATGGCAAGTTTTGCCACGAGTGCAAATGTGTCATGGTAGTTTACACCTTCCACTTGCATATACTCCTTCGCAACAAGCAGTTCTTTACAATGCTCAATCCTAACATTGGGCTTGTACTTAATTATGTACACCGACTTGGAGTCTATGACTTTTCTGGGGGTAAGACTTCAAGAGTCCATGTTTTGTTTTGCTCTACGGCCTAAATTTTTTTTTCTCCATAGCCTCACGCCAATGAGCATGTTGGACTGCCTATAGAAAAGTTCTTGGCTCATCAAGGTTGTGATGGCCGCGATAAAAAAAACAAAGTGAGCAGTAGTTCATTATGCATTAGTCAAATAGTTTGAGATAGGGTACATTACTGATGTGGTTTTATAAGAGTGTTAAAACTACATATTTGCAGGCATAAAATCTAGTCGTCGCTATGGCGGGTAAACGGGTATTTTATGTATAGAGAATTAGTATAAAGTTAGATTCAACAATTATCAAGCAGTTAAAACCTAGGTTTTTGTAAAGAATGTGAGTGGTTAACTAAATTAAAGAAATTAAATACTAAATAGGTTTGTTAATTGATAACAAAGTAGTTTAAGGTATGAATTAGAGTTAGTCTAACTCAGATCCTTGCATTATATTTCATCACAATAATGACTTAAAAGATTTAGGCTACAAGCTCTAAACCTAGACTAATACTAAATTAGGACTTAGGTAATGAACTAGTCTAAGGGCAAAACTAGGGGTGTAAAAGAGCCGAGCCATCTCACAAGCCATTATGAGCCGGTAAGCTCGAAAAGCTAGGCTCACATTGAGCTCGAGCGAAGTCATGCCTGCTCATTTAGCTAATCGAGCCAATCCTGAGCCTAGTGAAGCTCGAGCTAGTAGGCTTGTCAGCCTAAACCAGCCTAAGTGAGTTTTTTTCAGTATAATATATTTACTTAAATATTTCCAGATTGAGCCATATTGGAGACTAAATGTGCTGAGCTCAAGCTTAAATAAGCATGAACGAGCCTATATTGAGCTTAAATGAGCCAAAATATTGCAAGCCTAATTCGAAGCTTGCTGAGATTAGATCAAGCCGAGTTGAGCTCGAGCTTTTGATGAGCCTGAACTTTCAATGCTCGGTGAGCTTTGAGATGTGCCCGAGCCAAACTTAATGCTAACGAGTCCAGCCTCGAGCCTGGTTGGCTTGGGCTTAGCTCGCCCCAAATACACCCTTGGGTATAACCCATCTTATTACTCTTGGTGTAGTGTGGATTATCTCACTAGCCATAAAAAAATTCCTTTACCACACCTAATTTAATATGAATTTGTACAAAATATTATTTTCAGGGTTGGGTACAACCTCAACCCATACCACTCATGAAGAACCAGTTTTAATACAGTCTAGGGTACAAGCGCAAGATGACACGTAAATAAAAATGGAAATTGAAGCATGGACACAAGCACATAATAAGAAAACCAATCTTAAAATATAGAACTCCTAGTAGGGGTGCAGAAGAAGTATAACAAAAGTCAATATCGAAAATAAAACATAATTCGGGATTCGGACGGCTATCTATACTTCACCTATAATCTATGAGTTTCTTCCTCCATGGGAATTTTACAAATCACAGATTCAAAAGACAAAACGAAAAGAAAACTCATGGATCATGGATTGGTGAATTCCTTTCATAGGTGCTAACTTGATTCCCCAATACTCAGATTGCTTGTGCTTCAACCTCTGTGAGAATTCATATATGTGTTGACGGCTTGGGGAGGGAGGACATGTGAAAATAGAAACAAACATATGAAAAATCGGGCCCTTCCCCTGTTGATAGAGGTGAAGCCACGTCGCATCAAAGGTTGATCAATCAGTGAACTGCAAAACTTAAGTTCTGCGAGTACTAGTCATTTACTTTGGCCAATTGATCAATCAAGAGCTCAATACATCACAAATGCAGTCTTGATACTTCATGAGCATGTTACGAACACGACTCAAATGATTGGAAGCACGTTGAATGTCCCCTGTAGGTCCAGTACCAGCCAATCAACATCACTTGGCCTCACTGCAGAACTTGTAATAATAGGGTATGCAAACCCCGTTTCTTGAGTACCCGAGTCTGTAGAGCTAACTTATGCAAGTATTCGATCAGCAGACCTAGGTCTGGGCTATGCAGAGGCTTCAGCTAGGTCCAATCCAGTCAAAGCTCATCTCAACGAATCCTCAACCTCAATAATAAGTGCTATATAAGCAATGTTGTTTTCACAAAAGACTACATCACATGTGACAAAAAAATTTCTTATCATAGAAAATGTGGACTTTGCAACCTTTTTTCCCCATGTGGATATCTCGCAAATACACACTTGCTAGTCTATGACTCAAATTTATCCTCGTTTAATTGTTGACATGAGTATAACATGAACTTCCAAAACCCTGTAGACGATCACAACCAGTTTATTTTCCAAACTTGTTGGCCGGCAGGCACAAGGCACGTGGTCCTCCAACTCTAAGTGATCCCTGTTAGGTACTCAAAGATCTAGAGTAATAAATTAATTTTAGTAGAAAGTAATAATTCTTATGTAGTATTCACTCCCATATTGTGTACAAAATAGAGATTCATAGAAAGTAAGAATAGTTTTAGGCATCATCATAAATTTTTATAGTAGTTGTTTCCAAATATATAATTTTAGGATTACTTACAAAAGTGGCAGACCATTTACATTTTTTAATATAGTCAATGAAACAATGCATTTGTTTTTTTGAAGTTACACCATCTAAGTTCAAAGAAGGTAGTAAAATAGATCCAAATTTGTAGTTTTATCTCCAATTTATCTTTCCAAGTAGCCTCTATAGAAAACAACAATTATGTAGAGCCAATCATTAAAAGGTTACAAAACTACATCAAAAACAAGGGGAAAATAGATAGGAAAATATATATTGCTCACTAGTATATTATCATAATATATTGGATGTTGTTAGTGCAAGTAAGGTTGAAGAAAATATTGGATTATGCAAAGACAGGTAAGCATTGAAGTGTGAAGCCATAGAAGTTGTACAGTACTAGATAAATGTTATAATTAAATTAGTATAAATAGCAGAAAGATATTAATTAGCTTCACCAAACCTCAGCTTGGCAACTAAAAGCAAATTAGCCGTACCAAAATGATTAAATGGCACTAGCCTTTACAATGGGTTGGGTATCACTACAAAGTTCAAAAGAAGGAAGACACCACTCAGTTTACCTAACCATCTTCTTGACTTGGCCTCAAATTGCACTCCTAGAAAACATCATGATCCCTTTAATAGCTTATTTTTTGGGAAATCGTACGGATTGGGCCCCCCACCCCAACCTTATTCTTTTTTAGACCCCTCTAACCATAAATAAACTTTTTTGGACAAAAATGCCCTCCCACCTCACCCCCCCCCCCCCCATCCGTCATCTCTCTCTCTCTCTTTCTCTCTCCTCATTTAATGCAAGGCAGGCAAAATGACACTTTTTTAACTTTTTCACTCTTCCTTTTCTTCATTTTTTTTTTCCTTTCGAATTTTTTTGTCAAAAAAAAAAAATTATTTCCAAATTTGCCCTTTCTTCTTCTTCCCTCCCAGACCTTGTTTAGGTGTGCTTCAAGTAATTAGGGGTGTCTGAAATAAAATCGTACACTGTGTATGATGCATTATAATGCTGTAAAGTGAACTTATACAGGTGTATCACAAGAAATTAGTGATAAATGACTTATCATACACAATGTATGATAGGTTATAATGGCATAAATCAACTTTTGCTGGTTTTTTCAAGTAATAAGGGGTATAGTGATCTAAAATTGAATCATACACTGGGTATGACGCGTTTTAAGGGTGTAAAATGAACTTATTCAGGTATATTCCAAGCAATTAGTGGTAAATGACTTGTCATACACAATGTATGATAGGTTTCAATGCATAAAATCAAGTTTTACTGGTTTTTTCAAGTAATTACTGTTACAATGGGCTGAAATCGAATCATACAATGGGTATGACGAGTTAAAATGGTTAAATATGAACCTTTTCAGGTATATTTCAAGTAATTAGTGGTAAATGACTTATCATACACAAATTATTATAGGTTTTAATGGCATGAAATCAACTTTTGCAGATTTTTTTATGTAATTACTGTTGCAGTGGTCTGAAATCGAATCATACACTGGGTATGATACGTTTTAATGGTGTAAAATGAACTTATGCAGGTGTATTTCAAGCAATTAGTGGTAAATGACTTATCATACACAATGTATGATAGGTTATAATGGCATAAAATCAACTTTTGTAGTTTTTTTTATGTAATTACTGTTACAGTGGTATGAAATCGAATCATACACTGGGTATGATGCGTTTTAATGGTGTAAAATGAACTTATTCAGGTGTATTCCATGCAATTAGTGGTAAAAGACTTGTCATACACAATGTATGATAGGTTTTAATGGTATAAAATCAACTTTTGCTCGTTTTTTCAAGTAATTACTGTTACAGTGGGCTGAAATCGAATCATACAATGGGTATGATGCGTTGAAATGGTCTAAAATGAACCTTTTCAGGTGTAGTTAAAACAATTAGTTGTAAATGACTTATCATACACAATATATGATAGCTTATAATGGCATAAAATTAACTTTTGCTGTTTTTTTTCAAGTAATTACTTTTGCGGTGGGCTGAAATAGAATCATACCATGGGTATGATGCGTTTTAATGGTGTAAAATGAACTTATTCAGGTTTATTCCAAGCAATTAGTGGTAAATGACTTGTCATACACAATGTATGATAGGTTTAAATGGCATAAAATCAACTTTTACTAGTTTTTTCAAGTAATTACTGCTATAGTGGGCAGAAATCGAATCATACAATGGGTATGATGCGTTAAAATGGTTTAGTATGAACCTTTTCATGTATGTTTCAAGTAATTAGTGATAAATGACTTATAATAGACAAATTATTAATGGCTTAAAATCAACTTTTGCAATTTTTTTTATGTATTTAGTCTTACAGTGGTCTGAAATCAGGTCCTACACTTTGTATGATCCCTTAAAATAGTTATAATGAACATGAAATAAACTTTTGCAGTTTTTTTATGTAATTACTGTTACAGTGGTCTGAAATCGAATCATACACTGGGTATGATGCGTTTTAATGGTGTAAAATGAACTTATTCAGGTGTATTCCAAGCAATTAGTGGTAAATGACTTGTCATACACAATGTATGATAGGTTTAAATGGCATGGGTATAGTGGTCTGAAATCATATCATATACTGGGTATGATGAGTTTTAATGGTGTAAAATGAACTTAGTCAGGTGTATTCCAAGAAATTAGTGGTAAATGACTTGTCATACACAATGTATGATAGGTTTAAATGGCATAAAATCAACTTTTACTGGTTTTTTCAAGTAATTAGGGGTATAGTGGTCTGAAATCGAATCATACACTGGGTATGATGAGTTTTAATGGTGTAAAATGAACTTATTCAGGTGTAGTTAAAACAATTAGTGGTAAATGACTTATCATACACAATGTATGATAGGTTATAATGGCATAAAATCAACTTTTGCTGTTTTTTTTCAAGTAATTAGGGGTACAGTGGTCTGAAATCGAATCATAAACTGGGTATGATGCGTTATAGTGGTGTAAAGTGACCTTATTCAGGTATACTTGAAGTAATTAGCGGTAAAGAGCTTGTCATACACAATGTATGATAGGTTTTATTGGCATAAAATCAACTTTTACAGGTTTTTTCATGTATTTATGGGTACAGTGGTCTGAAATCTGCTTATATACGTGTATTTCAAATTTTATTGGTGTATGATGCACTTCATACACGGTGTATGATGGGTTATATTTGTGTAAAATCAGCGTGTATTTGTGTTTTTTTGCGATGTGCATTTAGAAAAAAAAAATATACATTTTGAGTAAAGTAATCCGTACGATTTCCCTTCAAAAAGGCCCTCCCATTCACCCCCCCAACCCGTCCCCTTTCTCTCTCCTCATTTAATGCGCAGCCGATTACTGTACTTTAGCCTCTCCCCACTCCATTTTCTCTCCCTTCATTTAATGCAAAGGTACATATTTTTACTTTATGTCATGTAATTTGCTTCTCACTTTATTCCTCCCTTCTTCTTATTTCCCGCCCATTTACTCACCTCTTATTCACGGTATTTGTTACTTTTCTTTTAATATGAATTCCCCAAGTCCATTTTTCTCTCATTTTTCTCTCAATCTGCTACATTGGGCCCTCGGAAGAAGAAGAAGAAGAAGCCGTTTTAAGATCGTGTTTAAAGCTTCGCTGCATTGCTGTAGGTTCAACGTTGAGTCCTTACACACATTTCACGGTTTTCAGATCAGATATTGAAGGTAACATGACCATTTGCTAACATTGTCGTTAATGTATCCTTGTCCTACGAGGTCGGTGTGTTACAAGTCGTTTATGGTTTATGATTGGTTTAAATGATGTATTATAACTTTCTTTCGGTGTGTTTGAACTCATTAGTGGTGTATGATTAGTCATACATCGTGTATGATAGGTTTTAATGGTGTGAAATCAATTGTTTAGGTATGCTTCATGTCAATAGTGCTGTATGATCTATCATACACCGTGTATGATAGGTTTGAATGGTGTGAAATCAATTTGTGTTTGTGTATATTAAGTAATTAATGGTGTATAATCAGTCATACACTGTGTAGGATTGGGTTTAATGGTGTATAACCAACTTGTGTTTGTGTGTATTAAGTAATTAGTGGTGTATAATCAATCATACACTATGTATGATTGGTTTTAATGGTGTATAACTAACTTGTGTATGTGTATGTTAAGTAATTAATGGTGTATAATCAATCATACACTGTGTAGGATTGGGTTTAATGGTGTATAACCAACTTGTGCAGACGTTTTTTAAGTAATTAGTGGTTTATGAGCAACCATACACTGTGTATGATTGGGTTTAATGGCGTATAACCAACCTGTGTATGTGTATGTTAAGTAATTAATGGTGTATAATCAGTCATACACTGTGTAGGATTGGGTTTAATGGCGTATAACCAACATGTGTATGTGTATGTTAAGTAATTAATGGTATATAATCAATCATACACTGTGTAGGATTGAGTTCAATGGTGTATAACCAACTTGTGCAGACGTTTTTTAAGTAATTAGTGGTTTATGAGCAACCATACACTGTGTATGGTTTGGTTTAATGGCGTATAACCAACCTGTGTATGTGTATGTTAAGTAATTAATAGTATATAATCAGTCATACACTGTGTAGGATTGGGTTTAATGGTGTATAACCAACCTGTGTTTGTGTATGTTAAGTAATTAATGGTGAATAATCCATCATACACTGTGTATGATTGGTTTTAACTGTGTATATAATGGGGCATATTAAACCATACACTGTGTATGAGAGCTTCAAAGGGTGTATGATGAACTTATTTTGGTATCTTTCAAGTACAGAATGGTGTATGGCTTACCATACACCGTGTATGATAGCTTTGATTGGTCTAGGATGAACCTGTTTTGGTGTCTTTCGTGTATAGAATGTGGTATCCTTAACCATAGACCGTGTATGATTGCTTTAAAAGGTGTGTGATGAACTTGTTTATGACTGTAACGCAAATCATACACCATGTATTCTTTCTTAAAGTAGTGTTATTTGTGTATTATGGTTTTAAACCAATCATACACCGTTTTTAGTGGTTTCAATGCTGTACTTTCATTCCACCCTAGTGTGTTTCATGTCAATCCTTCACCACCTTTCCGGCCGTGCCCTTGTACGATGTCGTTGACGATAGGTCCGTTATGTTTTGGAAGGCACTAGCCAAAGAAGATAAGGCGAAGCATCCTTTGATCGTAACTGTAGAGTCATCCGGTGACAGGAATCCTAGCTTCGATTGGCAACGAACTCCCTTTCAAACAATTCCCGATGGTGACGAGAATAGTGGCCGTTCGCACCCTGAGGTTCCCGAGACTTCTGGTGGATGTATGGATGCGGGGATGGAAGAAGCAGCCCGTGTAGATGCATCTGATGTAGATTTGAACATGCCTACTGTGACGGTTGAGGCAACAGCAACAGGTGGAGATTGGAAAAATTTCAATCAAAGTGCATGGGATAATTTGGACAATATCAATTTATCCCAGGTGCAACCGACTGTACCTGATGCCTCACCTCCAGAGGGGCACACTTACGAGCATCGTAATATTTCCCGTGAAGACCCTCTGATTGTCGAACCTGAATTGGAACGGAATGCGGAACCCAGCGGTCAACCGAATGTCCACCCTGACATCCAAGCTGCTGGTGATCCTCGTTCTGATGATGAGGCTAGCTCCGGTGATGAGAGGAGCCGAATTAACGAGGTATATGCGCAGGGCCGGATGGTTGAGGATATTGAAGTCAATCAAATATTTATGACGAAGAGGGACTTGTTGACTAACCTGGCAGTGATTGCGCTTAGGGAAAAATTTGAATTCAGGAGCTACAAGTAGAACAAATCCTTAACGGTTGTCCGCTGCGCACAAGAGGGCTGCACATGGAGGGTTCGGGCTACGTGTGTAGCAGATGGTGGCTGCTGGATGGTTACAAAAGTAGAAAAGAACCACAACCACCCTAGCGATCTCACCACTGTTAGACACAGGCAGGCAACCAGTTGGGTCATCGGGGAGTGCGTCCGCAAGAAACTTGTGAACCCCGGGAGAGTGTTCAAGCCACGGGATGTCATAGATGACATCCGCAGTTGCTACGGTGTCGATATCAGCTACAGTGTTGCTTGGAGGGCGAGAGAGTTTGCATACGACAATGTTAGATTGGGTACGGCTGAAGAGTCCTATGCATTCTTGCCTGCCTATCTGCAAGTCCTCAAACAGACTGACCCCGGTACCACATTTTATTTACAGACAGATGATGAAAATAGGTTTCAGTACCTCTTCATTGCGTTTGGTGCTTCACTTAATGGGTACCGGTTTTGCCGGCCGGTTGTGAGCATTGATGCAACACATCTAAAGGGAAAGTACCGAGGTGTTTTGTTCATGGCCGTTTGCCACGATGCCACCAACAAATTTTCCCGATTGCTATCGGCATCGGTGATTCAGAGAATGATGCATCGTGGCATTGGTTTCTCCGTAGGTTGAAGGAAGTAACTGGGGAGCCTGCTGGCTATGTCATTATATCCGATAGACACCGAAGCATCCAACGTGCGGTGGAAGAACTTTTCCCTGTCACATTTCACGGGCTCTGCATGTACCACTTGCTGAACAACTTGAAGGCCAAATTTAAGAGCAACAGGAAGTATTTGGATCAGTACTACTACAAAGCAGCCAAAGCATACAACATTCAAGAATTCCATAGTTTGTTTTTCAGTTTATGTTGTGCCGTACCCGGGGCTAAAGATTACTTGGAAGATGTGGGACTGGACAAGTGGACTCGTTCCCACTCCCCTTGTCGTCGGTACAACATAATGACGACAAACATTTCGGAATCCATGAATGCTGTATTGGTCAAGGTACGTGGCTATCCAATTACAGCCCTTGTTGATGAGTGTAGGCTACTGTTGCAGAGGTGGTTTCACGAAAGAAGAGCCAAGGCTGAAGCTTGCATCAGTACAATGTCCCCCGACGTCGAAAAAAAATTACAAGACAGATTCAAGTTAGCAAGAACGATGACGGTAAGCTCTGTACACTAAGTATGGTAAGTCATACACCACTAAGTAGTTAAAACACGCTTGTACAATTTGATTTCACACCATTAGTACTCATCATACACTAAGTATGGTAAGTCATACACTACTAAGTAGTTGAAACACACTTGTACAAGTTGATTTTACACCATTAATACTTGTCATACACTAGATATGGTAAGTCATACACCACTAAGTAGTTGAAACACACTTGTACAAGTTGATTTCACACCATTAATACTCATCGTACACTATGTATGGTAGGTAATACACCACTAAGTAGTTGATTTCACACCATTAATACTCATCATACACTAAGTATGGTAAGTCATACACCACTAAGTAGTTGAAACACACTTGTACAAGTTGATTTCACACCATTAAAACTCATCACATACTATGTATGGTAAGTAATACACTACTAAGTAGTTGAAACACACTTGCACAAGTTGATTTCACACCATTAATACTTGTCATACACTAAGTATGGTAAGTCATACACCACTAAGTAGTTGAAACACACTTGTACAATTTGATTTCACACCATTAAGACTTATCATACACTATGTATGGTAAGTCATACACTACTAAGTAGTTGAAACACACTTGTACAAGTTGATTTCGCACCATTAAAACTCATCATACACTATGTATGGTAAGTAATACACTACTAAGTAGTTGAAATACACTTGTACAAGTTGATTTCACACCATTAACACTTGTCATACACTAAGTATGGTAAGTCATACACCACTGAGTAGTTGAAACACACTTGTACAAGTTGATTTCACACCATTAAGACTCATCATACACTATGTATGGTAAGCAAAAAACTACCAAGTATTTGAAACACTATAATTGCCACAACTATCAATGAAATTGTGTACCAAGCAATATAAATGCCCTTGTTGATTTATATGGATGAGGCTGACCGGTTGGGGTGGTTGGTGGTTGAACATTGAATGTTCAGGGGTCATAATGGACTACCAAGTAAGACATTTAATAACCTCAACTACCACCTACTTTATCATACCCCTCTCCCACGGTTCTCCCCCTATAAAGGGATGAGATGGACAGGAAGCCAAGCATATACGGTTCCTCAATATATTGACCCGTTTAAAATCCTAATGTAAGTGGCTCTAGCAGCGGCGGTGGTGGGCCAGTGACAGCTGAGACACAAAGAGAGGTGGCACTTCTACGGATCATGTTTCATCAACGGCCTACCAAGCAATTAGTGGTGTATGATCAATCACACATGGTGTACGGTTTATGATGAGTTGTAATGGTGTCAAGTTCATCCGCATGATAAGGATCTTGAACTTTGTATGCATGCAGTGGATGCACTTTACAGACAACATATGCAGAGGGACAACTGTATGTAGTTCCAGCAGTTATATATGTCCAGTTTGTCATACAAATTGTATGCAGGGTTTTAATGTGTGTCAAGTTCTACGTATCATACACAGTGTATGATGAGTTTTATGTATGGTAAAATCATACACATACAACTTTCAATATAATGAATACAATGTAAATCCTTTGGTACAAGTATGCATTTTTATTAGACACCATTTGAAATAACATCAATAGGAACATACAACAACATCGAAATATACAATATTACATACAACTTTCAATAACATGAATACAATGTAAATCCTTTGGTACAAGTATGCATTTTAATTACATACAACTTTCAGTATAATGCAAACAATGTATAATGAATAACGTAATTTTATTGACATGTATGCATTTGAAGCCGTTTATTCCTTCCGTGTCTGTACAAGTGTACAGAAGTATACAGCCGCAATTTCCCCATCTGCGCTTGCGTGCATTGGGAGATGCTCAGTCCTTTGGTCAGCAAAAATTCTATGAACTTTACAACAAAAATTTCACAGTCTGACCTGCAGTTAATATTAATACAGATTCCACAGTCAGAAATTATACATCATTGCAAGTAATGACTATTTTGCATCCACTTCATAACCAAAAGTCCAAATGAACGGAATAGTAAAATTGTATGGGAAGTAGATGTCATACCCCCTTTACTGTGGACATTCATTCCGGTTGTAAGTTACCGAGAAAGGCTTGCCCTTGAACTGTATGAGGTCCTTTCGGACATCCCAAAAATTAACCAACGCTAGAGCATGTGGAAGCAATTTTGCAATTGGTTCCACATGTTCTAATCTTGCTGCCCTGGATTTGGCTGAGTACAAGGAATCAAATACCTGTATCCGCCAATCATTAAGATGGATGGCAGCAAGGAACCAATGTTGATTAGGTTGATTAATGGGCATGTATATCCGATCCACGTTGTGGCAACTGACCCCATACGTGGCATCCCCGGCAAGGAACTTAACTATCAACGAATCAAAATCAGTAAAAGCTGACTCAAGCGGGATTCCACTGTTTTGAATCTGTTTTAGTAGGGGTCCAAATTGAGGAGCAACAGTTGTGTCCGCGCATGTTGCCCTCTGGTCGAATTGCTCTGGCCACTGATGTTTCTTCTCCAAAATGTAGTGCAGAATTACATCTATTTCCTGCGATTCAAAACTAATTAGTTGAGACAAGTTGATTTTACACACATAAACAAGTTCATTTTACACAGTTGAACCCTATGACTAATCATACACCACTCTTTATTCAAAACACACTAACACAGGTTGATTTTACACCTTTAGCATCAACCATACACGGTGTATGACTAGTAATACAACACTTACTTACTTAATATACAATAACATAAGTAGATTTAACACAGGTTGATTTTACTTATTAGTTGACACACGAAAAAACTATTATGATGGGAAACATACCTCATCAGTAAGCCAGGCGTCCTCGTTTCTCAACCGATACCAAAATTGACCTGTCGTCACAGTCAAAACAGAGAAATCCATTCGTTGATCATTAGGTAACGGAAAGGGGGTCTTCAAATCTCTGTAATATACAATACCAAGCATGATATATAAGCATACCATAAGAAAGATGATTTCAGACCACTGTAACAGCAATTAGTTGAAAAAACCAGCAAATTCTGATTTTATACCATTAAAACCTATCATACATTGTGTATGACAAGTCTTTTACCACTAATTGCTTGGAATACACCTGAATAAGTTCATTTTACACCATTATAACGAATCATATACAGTGTATGATTCGATTTCAGAACACTAACAGTAATTACTTGAAAAAACCAGCAAAAGTTGATTTTATGCCATTAAAACCTATCATACATTGTGTATGCCTAGTCATTTACCACTAATTGCTTAAAATACACCTGAATCGAATTATTTTACACCATTAAAACGCATCATACCCAGTGTATGATTCAATTTCAGACCACTGTACCCCTAATTACTTGAATAAAACAACAAAAGTTGATTTTATGCCATTATAACCTATCATACATTGTGTATGACAAATCATTTACCACTAATTAATTAAAATACACCTGAATAAGTTCACTTGATACCATTATAGTGTATCATACACAGTGTATGATTTTATTTCAGACACCACTAATTACTTGAAACGCACCTAAGAAAGATGCATTCTAGAAATATTTACATACAAATTATCAAAAAGCAACGTGCAAAATCACACTCACTTAGCGACCGTTGCGTGGAAACTTTTGTAAAAATCTTCAAAATCTTCTATGTCTTTGTCGGAGGGAGGCTGGAATGGATTGAAGGGCAGAACTGGCTCCGGTCCAGGATGGGTAATTTTTGCCCGTTTGCTCTTACTCTCCGCAGTCCATTCCTCACCTTTGTACTTGGGGTTTGGCTTGGGGTCCCTCCTCTCTTGCCCCAAACTACACACTGTCTCGAACAATGTCAACAAGTTTTCAACGCCTTCCACATGCGGTGACGATGGTTCCTTGAAGACATTTCCTCGGCCCTAGATGGCATAGCACATAGCAAAAGTCAATAAGCATCAACATGCATGAAAACATAACAAATTGGGACACTAACAAGGAATCTAGTGTCTTACCCAGTACGTACAGGAGAAACTATTATGGCTTGCTCAATCGGGGATGGATGAGCGGAAGTCGACGAACATAAGTGCGGCGATGTGGCCTGCGCTTGACGGTCTGAGAGCAGCTCCTTAATCAGTGCATCCTGAGCCTCAAATCGTCGTTCGTACATTTACAGCATTCGCTGGTGCGCTTCAAGCTGCATCCGTACCATTTGCACCTCTTTATCCATCGCTTCGAGTCTCTCCATAACCTGCAATAAGTCCTCCAAATTGGCATAATCAGTAAATTTGAATAATGTAGTATCCACACGGATAAAAATACGATTAAATAAACACAAAATAATTCATCATACCGATTGGTCCGCCGAATTGGTTGACGTGGGATACGGGTCCTCCCTGGATGCCAGCAACGGAGGTTGAGTTGCCAATGGTTGTGGCTCCTCACCAAGCTCTGCTGGCATTGCCATAACAGGAGATTGAAACCCCTCCTCAGCATCCTCAGCATAGGGAATGCCTTGTAGATTAGGCTGACCTGCTTCCGCACTCGTCAGTCGAATCGGTTCGGCATTCAATTGCTGATCAAAGGAAGATACATCATATACACGTTAGTAAAATTACAAAACACACTTCTAACCCAAAATATATGAAACATACAGTAGTAAAACAATAACAACATAGTGTATTTATTACGTGATCAACTACCGTTGAGAGCAGAGCGGAGTACGAAGCCTTAACGGACATCTTCCAGTTAAGGATCCGCCCAAGAGGCTGGTCTCCAACCCTCACCGCCCCAACCTTGGTAAGTTCTGGAAGGGTTTCCAGGGCAACTATGGAAACCACATCGTAGAACCCGTGGACGGAGTAGGTATTCTCCAAACCGTGGTGCATTCTTGCAGCGAAATCCTTGAGCTTCCACACGAAGAATTTCCAGCTCAAGGATCCCCATGCAACACGATTGAAAGAGTCCACATCGTCCACGAGGGCCAGGATGTTCGGGTCAATGCCCGTTCGCTTGCGTTTGGCGAACAGTAGACCCTTGACCAGGTACGCAACAGCAAGCTTAACCTGGTCCTCCATGATGGAGCAGGCTCTGCATGCATCAAAAAGCTGCTGCCTAGTCATCCTCCCCCTCATGCCATACTTGGCAACCAGCCTGTTGGGACCATCTCGTACATCTTCCACACCGGCATATCTCAAGCTGGTGAGAATGCAAAACTCCCTCCTCCCAAGGTGCACTACCTTCCCACCAAATAAGAATGATAACTCCTTGGGATTGGGGTTGGCCACCTGGTGGAGAAGGACAACGTGAATGAGACTATGCCAGAAGCTGACATTGGTCTCACTCAGCCCAAGCAGATGCCCGACATTGTATTGTGAGGCAAGGGCAAGCTGTAATGCAAAACACTTTTAGTTAATATGGGATCATAAATGTCATTGTCAAAAGTCAACATAATTAAAATGGATACAGTGTCAAACCTTGGCTTCGTCATCCTTCAAGATTTCCTTTATCTCCGTAACAACGTTGGTTGACAAATCTATTTGGTGACTTGGAGGAATTTCCAGAAACCCCTCGGGAAAATGTAATCAACCTCAACTGCAGGACGGCTCTTCCTACGTGTGTAAAATGCTATCTGAAATAAAAGCAATACACCATTAATTACTGAACACAAACAGACACACTTTGGTTCTACGCCATTGAAACAAATCATACAGAGTGTATGATTGATTATACACCACCACTAATTACTTATAATACACAAACACAAGTTGGTTATACACCATTAAAACCAATCCTACACACTGTGTGATCAATTATACACCACTAATTACTTAACATAAATAAACACAAGTTGGTTATACACCATTAAACCCAATCAGACACACTGTATGGTTGCTCATAAACCACTTACTTAAAAAACATATACACAAGTTGATTTTATACCATTAAAACCAATCCTACACACTGTATGGTTGCTCATATGAAACATGCAGAAGTTCATTATACCACAAAGGTTGATTTTACGTGAAAAAAAATCAAAAAACATGCAGAAGATCATTTTACACAAATAAAAAACACTAATCACAAAGCCACTAACACCAAAACCCTAAACACTAACAAATACTATGCACTATGTTCAGGAAATGGTACGAAATAAACGGATATTATACATTGGAGTACCAAAACCCTAAACCCTACAAAAATAACTCTTACTCACCTTCGAAAATGGTGATTAAAGACTGGAGCAGCTATAGATCAAGGATGAAGGTGTGAAAACAGAGGTCAGACCCACGGGAACAACAATCGCAGCTGAAGTAGAGGAGAAAGAGGATGAACAAATTCGGAAAGAGGAGAGAGAGAATGAACGGGTGAGAGAAATAGAAGAGTGACTGGTGGCTTGTAAAACAAGTTGCTTATGGGGAAGACAGAAAGGCGGGAAGGGGTTTTACAGCTGTAAGTAAATGAGGCGAGAGCAGGGGTACGGATGGGATGGCATTAAATGAGGAGAGAGAAAGGGGACGGGTTGGGGGGGTGAATGGGAGGGCCTTTTTGAAGGAAAATCGTACGGATTACTTTACTCAAAATGTATATTTTTTTTCTAATACACATCCCAAAAATACCCAAATAAACGCTGATTTTACATAAATATAACCCATCATACACCGTGTATGAAGGGCATCATACACCAATAAAACTTGAAATACACGTATATAAGCAGATTTCAGACCACTGTACCCCTAAATACATGAAAAAACCTGCAAAAGTTGATTTTATGCCAATAAAACCTATCATACATTGTGTATGACAAGTTCTTTACCGCTAATTACTTCAAGTATACCTGAATAAGGTCCCTTTACACCACTATAACGCATCATACCCAGTTTATAATTCGATTTCAGACCACTGTACCCCTAATTACTTGAAAAAAAATAGCAAAAGTTAATTTTATGCCATTATAACCTATCCTACATTGTGTATGATAAGTCATTTACCACTAATTGTTTTAATTACACCTGAATAAGTTCATTTTACACCATTAAAACTCATCATACCCATTGTATGATTCGATTTCAGCCCACTGTAATAGTAATTAGTTGGAAAAAAACTAGTAAAAGTTGATTTTATGCCATTTAAACCTATCATACATTGTGTATGACAAGTCATTTACCACTAATTTCTTGGAATACACCTGAATAAGTTCATTTTACACCATTAAAACGCATCATACCCAGTGTATGATTCGATTTCAGACCACTTACCCCTAATTACTTGAAAAAAATAGCAAAAGTTAATTTTTTGCCATTATAACCTATCATACATTGTGTATGATAAGTCATTTACCACTAATTGTTTTCACTACACCTGAATAAGTCTATTTTACACCATGAAAACTCATCATACCCAGTGTATGATTCGATTTCAGACACTATACCCCTAATTACTTGAAAAAATCAGTAAAAGTTGATTTTATGCCATTTAAACCTATCATACATTGTGTATGACAAGTCATTTACCACTAATTTCTTGGAATACACCTGATTAAGTTTATTTTACACCATTAAAACGCATCATACCCAATTTATGATTCGATTTCAGACCACTTACCCCTAATTACTTGAAAAAAAACAGCAAAAGTTGATTTTTTGCCATTATAACCTATCATACATTGTGTATGATAAGTCATTTACCACTAATTGTTTAAACCAAACCTGAATAAGTTTATTTTACACCATTGAAACTCATCATACCCAGTGTATGATACGATTTCAGACCACTATACCCCTAATTACATAAAAAAATCTATAAAAGTTGATTTCATGCCATTAACGCCTATAATAATTTGTGTATGATAGGTCATTTACCACTAATTACTTGAAACATACCTGAAAAGGTTCATATTAAACCATTTTAACTCATCATACCCATTGTATGATTCGATTTCAGCCCACTGTAACAATAATTAGTAGAAAAAATCAGTAAAAGTTGATTTTATGCCATTAAAACCTATCATACATTGTGTATGATAAAAATTGTACCACTAATTGCTTAGAATACACCTGAATAATTCATTTTACACCATTAAAATGCATCATACCCAGTGTATGATTCGATTTCAGACCACTTACCCCTAATTACTTGAAAAAAAACAGCAAAAGTTGATTTTTTTGCCATTATAACCTATCATACATTGTGTATGATAAGTCATTTACCACTAATTTCTTTAAATATACCTGAAAAAGTTCATTATAACCATTTGAAGGGATCATACACAGTGTAGGACCTGATTTCAGACCACTCTAAGACTAAATACATAAAAAAAACTGCAAAAGGTTATTTTAAGCCATTAAAACCTATAATAATTTGTGTATGATAAGTCATTTATCACTAATTACTTGAAACATACATTAAAAGGTTATATTAAATCATTTTAACTCATCATACCCATTGTATGATTCGATTTCAGCCCACTGTACCCCTAATTACTTGAAAAAAAACAGCAAAAGTTGATTTTATGCCATTATAACCTATCATACATTGTGTATGATAAGTCATTTACCACTAATTGTTTTAACTACACCTAAAAAGGTTCATTTTAGACCATTTCAATGCATCATGCCCATTGTATGATTCGATTTCAGCCCACTGTAACAGTAATTACTTGAAAAAACGAGCAAAAGTTGATTTTATACCATTAAAACCTATCATACATTGTGTATGACAAGTCTTTTACCACTAATTGCTTGGAATACACCTGAATAAGTTCATTTTACACCATTAAAACGCATCATACCCAGTGTATGATTCGATTTCATACCACTGTAACAATAATTACATAAAAAAAACTGCAAAAGTTGATTTTATGCCATTATAACGTATCATACATTGCGTATGATAAGTCATTTACCACTAATTGCTTGAACTACACCTGAATAAGTTCATTTTACACCATTAAAAAGCATCATATCCAGTGTATGATTCGATTTCAGACCACTATACCCCTAATTACTTGAAAAAAACAGCAAAAGTTGATTTTTTGCCATTATAACCTATCATACATTGTGTATGATAAGTCATTTACCACTAATTGCTTGAAATACACCTGAATAAGTTTATTTTACACCATTAAAACGTATCATACCCAGTGTATGATTCGATTTCAGACCACTGCAACAGTAATTACATAAAAAAATATGCAAAAGTTGATTTCATGCCATTAAAACCTATAATAATTTGTGTATGATAGGTCATTTACCACTAATTACTTGAAATATACCTAAAAAGGTTCATATTTAACCATTTTAACTCGTCATACCCATTATATGATTCGATTTCAGCCCACTGTAACAATAATTACTTGAAAAAACCAGTAAAAGTTGATTTTATGCATTGAAACCTATCATACATTGTGTATGACAAGTCATTTACCACTAATTGCTTGGAATATACCTGAATAAGTTCATTTTACACCATTAAAACGCATCATACCCAGTGTATGATTCGATTTCAGACCACTGTACCCCTTATTACTTGAAAAAACCAGCAAAGGTTGATTTTATGCCATTATAACCTATCATACATTGTGTATGATAAGTCATTTACCACTAATTTCTTGTGATACACCTGTATAAGTTCACTTTATAGTATTATAATGTATCATACACAGTGTATGATTTTATTTCAGACACCACTAATTACTTGAAGCACACCTAAACAAGGTCTGGGGGGGAAGAAGAAGAAAGGGCAAATTTGAAAATAATATTTTTTTTTTTTGACAAAAAAAAATTCAAAAGGAAAAAAAAATGAAGAAAAGGAAGAGTGAAAAAGTCAAAAAAAGTGTCCTTTTGCCTGACTTGCATTAAATGAGGAGAGAGAAAGGGAGAGAGAGAGAGGACGGATGGGGGGGGGGGGGGGTTGAGGTGGGAGGGCATTTTTGTCCAAAAAAGTCTATTTAAGGTTAGAGGGGTCTAAAAAATATTAGGGGGGGGGGGGGGGGGGGCTGGGGGGTCTAAACCGTACGATTTCCCTTATTTTTTTGATAGACCCTTGGAATGCCACCACCATTTTGTGTGATAGTAATCTGCGGCATATCCTATCCTCAACCTTTATATTCTCATCAAACATTTGCTTAAAGTCTTCAAAGCGACGGATCCACCCATATTAAATTTATGCAAGATAAAACAATACATGTCAGAATCTTGAATGAAAAGCATCCAATTTCTTGATAATTAGCTATATTTGTAATTTTAGACAAATTGTCATCTTTATATTTGGCAGCTCCGAAAGTTCTTCCTTACAAATAGTTGTACCCAAAAAAATTAAATAAAAACACCCTTTAACTACTTTCCTTAAAGCAAAATTTGAAATCAAGAAAGTCATGATTAGAGTAGTCAAAACAAGTTACACAATTAAAGATTATAACAAAATGGTTGATCAAAAAAAGATGGGCAAATTATAGAGAGACACCTACAATTAAGCACAACACACCCCTTGAATTTTCAATTTTCAAGGGCTCAACTGAAAGTATAGGAGGTGTGTTGCTTTTAATTGCAAAGTTCAAGACGCTATTTTATGAAATTGAGAATGTAGGGGGCGTATTATGTTTAATTGTAAAGTTAAGGGGGCTATTTTATGAAATTGAAAGTACAGGGGATGTCTTGTGTTTAATTTTAAAGCTTAGGGGGTTTCTCTATAATTTGCCCAAAAAATATTATAACTGAATGGATCACAAGAATAATGCATGTGGTATTGTGTGTGTGCAAGCCACGAAATGAAACTGAGAATAAAGGAACTAAACTAATGGCATGATTAAACTTGAATAGTCATGCACAACAGTAAAACATTTGGGAGATTAGAACAGGTAAAAGCACCATAAAAAATTGTCCAAAACCAACCATTAGAGAAGGTTTCTTCTAAATCATTAGCAATCACGACATCCATCAATGGATACATCTGGAAAGAAAGAGAAAACTTAGTGAGAATATAAATAACCAAATACATAAAATGCAATTGAGAAAGCTTATATCAAATAATGATCCAATCATGTCCCTTAAGTTGTGTAGCAAATAGTGCTGGTAAAAAATAAAGTACTCAAAGTTATTAATCTTAACCTTTTTCTCACCCCAAAGCCATGACAGAGGAGATGGAAAACCTGTAAAGGAAAAAAACTTGGGTTTTAGTTTGTAGACCTTTAGGTAGGAAGTTAGTTGGGTCAAATTGGGTCTTTAAGTTTAAAGAACCCACCACACCCTCCGAACAGCCTAAATTCAAAGCCAGATTAGTTGCTAAGGCTCTGTTTGGCACATAGAATAAGAACTAGACTATGGAATCACAATCCAATTCTAATTCTAATGGAATTGGAATTCTGAAGGAGTTGAAATTCCACTGTTTGGTTCTTCAAAGGAATTGGAGGTTGGAGTTATATTTACATGATGATTCAAATAATAAAGGATTTTTGGTCTATTAAGTTGGAGTATTTTGAGTTTTAAATCAACTGGTTGCATTTTGGTCGAAGCGCTTCATATTGTGTTCAAGTTATTATGGTCGGAGTGATTCATTTTGAGTACGAGTTATTCGAGTTTTGAGTCAAATCGGGTTGAGTATCATGTTGGATCATTTGGTGTTCATTATCTCTGAATTTTGGTTAATCGGGTTAGGTCTTTTTGGGATTCAAGCTAGTTGTGACTAGGTTTGAGTAGATTTAGGTCATTTCAAGCTCGAGTCGTCTTAGTTCTGGAACAAATGAGTTGTATCATTTCGAATTTCAAGTTATCTTAGGCTGAATTTGAGATCAGCCGGGTCATTTTGGGTATAGGTCGTATTAAGTTTTGGGTCAATTTGGTTGAGTCATTTCCACTTTAGCTCAGTTTGTTTACTTCATATTCAAGTTGAGTGTTTTTATTTTTTGGATTTGAGTCATCTCGAGTTTGGGTCAATCGGGTTGGGTCACTTCAGACATTAAGCTAAGGTGATTAAGTCATTTTATGCTCAATTCATTCAAGCTGGGTGATTTCCAAGTTTAGGTCAAATTTTAGGTTGTGTCTAAGTGTTTAGATTTTTAGTCATCTTGGATTGGGGTAAATCATGCGGGGTAATTTTAATTTTATATCAATGGAGTTAATATGAAATTACAATTCCTTGCCTCTTCCCTAAGGAATTGGAATGCATTGTTTTCAGTTAAAATCCAATTCCATGGAACTGGGCAGTGGAATTGTAATTTAAATTCCAACAGGCGAACTAAACAACAGAATTGGAATTCTACGCCCCAATTCTAGCCTCAGCCCAAATTCCATGCTCCAAACACAACCTAAGGCTCTGATTGGTACTTGGAATTGGAATTTGACTGTAGAATTCCAATTCCAAATTCCAATTCCAATTGTGCTGGAATTATAATTCCATTGTTTGGTCATCAAAGGATCGAATGTCAAAATTATAATTACATGATGATTCGAATCGACAAGGGTTTTCGGTCAATTGAGTTGGAATATTTCAAGTTTTAAATCAACTACGGTCAAATTTTGGTCGGAGCGGTTCACATTGCAATCGAGTTTTTATGGTCGGAGCGATTCACTTTTAGTTTGTGTTATTCGAGTTTCGAGTCAAATTGGGTCAAGTATCACATTAGGTCATTTAGTGATCATGCCATCTTGGTTTTGGAGTTAATTAGGTTAGATCTTTTCAAGATTTAGGGTAGAATCGATTAGATTGGCTGATTTAGGTCATTTACAGCTCGACTCATCTTTATTTTGGGACAAACGAGTTGTATAATTTCAAATTTTGAGTCATCCTGGGCTTAGTTTGAGATGGGACGAGTCATTTTGGGTTTGGATCGTAATAAGTTTTGGCTCAATTTGGTGGGGTCATTTTCCATTCGCATCATCTTGTTTACATTATATTCAAGCGAGTATTTTTCTTTTTCAGATTTGTGTCATATCGAGTTTCTGGTCAATCGGGGTGCGTCACGTTGGACTTTGACTTATAGTGATTTTAGTCATTTCAAGTTCAAGTCATTCGAGTTAAGAGATTTTGATGTTTGGATCAAATTTTAGGTTTGTCTAAGTCTTTAGATTTTGAGTCATCTTCGGTTTGTTGTTAATGAAGTGGGGTCATTTTGGGCTTGAGGTCAATGAAGTTACTATAGAATTACAATTCCTTACCCTCATCCCTAAGAGTTGGAAAGTATAATTTTCAGTTAAAATCCAATTCCATGAAATTGGGCTGTGGAATTATGATTCTAATTCCAGCAGGGGAACTCAACAATAGAATTGGAATTTTGGGCCCCAATTCCAGACTCAACCCTAATTTTAATCTTCAATTCCATGCTCCAAACAAAAGCCTAAGGGATTTTCCCAAAAAGAAGGGAAGGACTACAATGAGATTCTCTAACCCGTCGTTAAACATACCACAATAAGGTTGCTTATGGCCTTAACTGCCAAGTTTGGTATGCATTTGGAACAAATGAATGTGACAATAGCCATCTTACATGGTGAGATAGAAGCGGAGATCTTTATGGTCCAACCCGAGGAGTTTGTTGAACCCAGGAAAGAGAATCATGTTTGTTTATTGAAAAGGTCTTTGTATGGCTTGAAACAATCCCCTTGACTGGGGTACAAAAGGTTTGACCAATTCATGATAGATGGGGCTTCAATAGATCAATACATGATACTTGCTTTTATTTTGAGCATGCTGGTACTGTTGATGTTTTGCTTTTGTTGATTTATGTTGATGATATGCTCTTGGCTAGTATATCTATGGACCATATTCATGATTTGAAGCTAATGCTTTCGGCTAATTTTGATACGAAATATCATGGTAAGACTAAGAAAATTCTTGTCATGGAAATTAGTACGGACTTTGCCGTTGGTACTGTACATATGTCACCACAGAGCTACTTGGAGGAGGTATTAAATAGGTTTAATATGTTTTATTGTAAAGCTATTAAGTTTCCCTTAGCAAATCAGTTTAAATTTTTTGTATAACAATGTCTTTCAAATGACCTAGAGAGAAAGTAGGTGGAAAAGGTTCCTTATACCAATGCTATAGGGTCCTTAGTGTATGCTATGACTTGTACAAGGCCAGTACTATGACTTGTACAAGGCTAGACTTAGCTCTTCCTATGAGTATTTTATCTAGGCTTATGAGTAACATAGGAAAAGAACATTGGGATGGGGTTAAGTGGCTCTTAAGGTACATTAAGAGGATTATTATGTTAGGTCTTACATTTGTAAGGACTGAAATTAACTGTAGGTTAGTGGGATACACTGATTATGACTTTGGAGGGGATTTAGATAAAAGAAGATCAACCTGTGCCTATCTTTTTACCCTTAACAATAGAGCTATTTGTTGGAGTTCAAGAATGTAGTCCATGACAGCCGTGTCAACTATAAAAGCTGAATTTTTAGCTTTGTTAGATGCCATAAAGGAGGCTATCTAGTTTGAGGGGGCTTCTATCTGAAATTAACTTAGATTATGGTCATCCTGTTTTTCTGATAGTTAATTTGCCTTAGCTTTATGTAAAAATCCTATTTATCAAATATTTAGCAATTAAGAGGAATTTTGTGAAGGATTAGCTTGATGCTAATGCTGTTGTTTTGCAGAAAATATGTAGTGATGTAAATCCAGTGGATATGGGCATAAAGAATGTCACTTTGGACAAATTAGTTAAGCGTATTAATTTGGTCCAAAGTGATTGGGATCATGGTTCATCTAAAGGTTGTTTTTTTGCTCTTTTTCACTAGGGAATGTTCAGTGATTAGCTCATATAGGCAGCAAGGAGGAGATTTATTGTAATATTGCTCCCTAAATGAGCTAACTTTGTCTTGTAACAACTAATATCAAATGTCGCATTTTGTATTGAGTGGCATACTTTGTGAATAAGTTCAAGTTTAGGGTTGATTTTTGTTCTTTTGTTTCCAAAAATCTGAACTTAAGGACATTGAGAAAGTTGCCCCTGCCCAAATGTATTAATTACTTGACCAAATCTTATGCTTTTGCCTAACCTTGCTGCCTACTACCAGAGCTACCCACGCTGCCCGTGTTTTGCCCCAGCTGCCCTCGTAGCTTTTTATAAAGCATCCTTAGGAAGCTCTTTTTTTGTTTTTTGTTTTTTATTTTTTATTTTTTATTTTTGTATTGTTTTTTTTTGCTTCTTGCACGTAAGAATCTAGAGGAAGCAGAGGGGGTATGTGTCATGCCATCAACAGGTAAGATTGTGTTTGTTTTAAGCATTTTGGGCAGTTAATTGTGATGAAGATGAAGGGTTGAAATTATGCCAAGCTAGAATTGACATGGATTGAGCCAAAGGTGTATTTAAGCTTTGTTTTATGTTGGAAATCTGATTTTCTTCATTTTCTCTGGTCCATTTTGGTTTTAAACTTTCTCTTTCCTCTTCTATGGTGATTTGGAGGGGATTTGTAAGAGAGATGAAGGAATCTATGGGTGTTAATGCTTGCTGGCTAAATTCACCTTCGTCGAGCTTTCTAGAAGCCTTTAATGGCTTCTTTGTGAGTATCCCTTTCCTTTTGGGTTTGTATTTCTTGAGGTCATAGTTTAAAACCCTAAGATCTTAATGTGTAGTGGGTGATATGGTTTGGATTTGGTTTGTAACTATTTAAACTTTGATATTAATGGAGAGACTTCCCTAGAAAAAGGGAGCCATCTCATTTTGAGGTGCCGAACCACGTAAATATCGTGTGTTCTGGTTTAGTTGTGTGATATTTTGCATTCATATTTTATCTTGCTGCAATCTCATTTATATATAACCTCATATTTGAAAATTTTTTGAAGTTTTTGTGTTTCTTTAGACTCGGCTTTGTAACAACACATACTGTACTTGAGATACGAAGAGACCAACAAAAAAGCGATGTAACACAATATTGAAAAAATAATGTAGGGTCCCAAATCGTTCATTGCAAAGTTGAAGCTGAGTTTCTCTATGATATCATCCACATGGAGAGATAGAAGCATAGTATCCTAAGCCAGATAAAGTGTATGCTATGACTTGTACAAGGCTAGACTTAGGTTTTCCCATGGCAGCCTTGTCAACTACAGAAGCTGAATTTTTAGATTTGACGGATACCATGAAGGGAGCTGTTAGGTTAGGTCTTACATTTGAAATTACTGAAATTGGCCTTAGGTTAGTGGGATACGCTGATTCTGACATCGAATGGGATTTAGACAGAAGAAGATCAACTAGTGCCTATCGTTTTACCTTTAATGGTGCAGCTATTTGTAGGAGGTCAAGGTTGCAGTCCATGATAGCCTTGTCAACTACAAAAGCTGAATGTTTAGCTTCGACAGATGCCATTAAGGGGGCTATCTGGTTAAGGAGGCTTCTATCTGAAATTGACTTAGATTATGGTCATCCTGTTCTATTCTCTGATTGTTAATCTGCCTTAACTTTATGTAAAAATCCGTTTTATCATGATAGGACAAAACATTTAGCAATTAAGAGTAATTTTGTGAAGGATTAGCTTGATGCTAATGCTGTTGTTTTGCAGAAAATCTATACTAACATAAATCAAGTAGATATAGGCACAAAGAATGTCACTTTGGACAAATTAGTTAAGCGTATTAATTTGGTCCAAAGTGATTGGGATCATGGTTGATCCAAAGGTTGTTTTTTGCTCTTTTTTACTCGGGAATGTTTAGTGGTTAGCTCATAGAGCTATCAAGGTGGAGATTTGTTGTAATATTGGTACAAAAATGATCTAACTATGTCTTGTAACAACTAATATCAAATCTTGTAATTTGTAACGATTGGCATACTTTGTAAATAAGTTCAAGTTTAGGGTTGATTTTCAAAAATCTGAACTTGAGGACATTGGTAAAGTTACCCATGCCCAAATGTATTATTACTTGTCCAAACCTTGTGCTTTTGTCTGACCGTGCTGCTTGCTGCCCAGGTTGCCCGTGTTTTCCCCCTGATGCACATGTACCTTTTTATAAAGCTTCCTCAAGAAGCCTTTTCTTTTGCTTCTTGCGTGTAAGAATATGGGGGAAGGAGAGGGGGCAAGTGTCCTGCTATCAATGGGTAAGATTGTGTTTGTTTTGAGCATTTTGGGCCGTTGATTGTGATGAAGATGAAAGGTTGAGATTGTGCCAAGCAAGGGTTGACATGGATTGAGCCAAAGGGGCATTTAAGCTTGCTTTAACTATTGAAAATCTAATTTTCTTCATTTTCTCTAGTCCCTCTGGGTTTTGAGTTTTCTCTCTCCTCTTCTGATTTGGAGGCGATTTGGAAAAGACTTGAAGGAATCCATGGGTGTTAATGCTTGATGGCCAGATTCACCTTTGTTGGAGCTTTCTAGAACCCTTTAATGGATTTTTTGTGAGTATCTCTTACCTTTTGGGTTTATATTTCTTAAGGTCTTAGTTTAAAACCCTAAGATCTTGATGTATTGTAGTTGATATGGTTTGGATTTGGTTTGTAACTATTTAAACTTCCGTATTAATTGAGAGACTTCCCTAGAAAAAGGGAGTCAGGGACTAGGACCTTGTTTTGAGGTGCTGAACCATGTAAATATCTTTTGTTCTTGTTTGGATGTGTGATCTTTGGAGTTCATATTTTATCTTGCTGTAATCTTGTTTTTATATAACCTTAGGTCTGAAAATTTTTGAAGTTTTTGTGTTTCTTTAGGCTGGATTTTGTAACAACACATAATGTACTTGAGATAAGAAGAGACCAGCAGAAAAGCAATGTACCACAGTATTGAAGAAATAATTCAGGGTCCCAAATCGTTCATTGCAAATTTGAAGTTGAGTTTCTCTATGATATCATCCACATGGAGAGATAGAAGCATAGTATCTTGAGTCAGATGAGGTGTAAATATGGAAGAATTAGCACTATTGCCACTGAAGCCAAGAGAAAATAATGCAGTTTGATCTAAAGATCCGATCCATAGCCTTGAGCCTCGACTACACATGGTGGTATGGATAGGATGCCTCTAACCTGTTAATCACACCAATTATGCCGGATTCAGAGGGATCGCCCAGAACTCACTGATTTTGCGAATAGCCGAGCAATAATCTAAAGAGGAGCTATGTAATTTTTATTAAAATCTTTCAAAATAAAAAATCACAAATATCAACTAAAACATAAACCCATCGAAGTAATTTCAATTAATCAAATGCTTCCTTATAAATAAACCATAAGGCCTATTTATAGGCAACTAAACAAAGTCTAATTCTAATATAATTCAAAAATACAAACTAAACCTAGTATAACTCAAAGATCCAGGCTAATTCTTATATAATTCAAAAACTTTAAATCTAATTACATAATTTAGTAAAGAAAACCTAACTAAAATGCCAATTAAAATTGAACAAAATATTTAATTCTGATTAAACTAGATAATCCTAATGAAATACTTTGATTCTTGTAGTTGGATTCGGGTGCCTAGTGCCCTTGTGTCGAATGTCTTCCTTTCTTGTCTCAATAGGGTTATTCTCGTCCCAATTTGCATTATTCTCGCCCGTTTTAACAAAATTTGTCCTCGAATTCGGCCGCTTAGTCTTGAAGGTGGTTGGCAATGACAGTGGAGAAAATCCAGGGGATCTAATTTGGGTCATGGTAGAGCACTTCGATGTTGGCTTATATTGGTTAGTGCTCGTGATGGGGGTTGAGTGGATTATGTTTTTAGTGGACCTAATCTTATCGGTTTTGGTTGGGACTGTGGTGTCATTTGGATGATAGGCAAGGTTGGTATTAGTGGGATCATCGGTGGTGGTGGGAATAGGATCTTAATATCCTATTGTACCTCCTCATCATAGATGGACTCATCATATATGAGCTTATCAAAGATTGACGGAGAAGAAAACTTGTGAATAGGTTCATCATCTATTTCCATTGGTGGGTGAAATGGACTAGGTGGACTAGCTTGGGTCAGTCATGGTTCATGGGTGGCAGGTAAGGTCGGTAGAATTTGTAGGTGGATTGTGATATTTGGTGGTGTTGTGGAAGGTGTCTTGGTTTGGAGACCAGAAAAGTCCATGATGGTGGTAGCACTCGGGTTTTGTAGGTGGTCAAGCGATGACTCTCAAGTTTTGATGTAGATTAAGCTAGTGTAGTCTGGGATGACGATCGATGGTGATGTCACAAGTCAGAGATTTCCACTGCCAATGCTAACATCTTCTGCATCAATCGCTCTTCCCTCTGCTCTAGCCACTTGAACCTCTCATCCACTACGAGTCTATGATCCAACGGGTATAGGTTGAGTGTACCAGCCCATGGCGGGTACGGGTATAGTGTTGTACCAGCCCTAACCCGCTCCATACTCGCCCCGTCCTACCTTATACCCACCGTACTTGCTCCATTTTGTGTCTAATTACCTTTTAAATTAAAAAAGTACATCCTTAAATACAATTAACTAAATTTTTTATGAATGTTATTAAAAAATAGTATCAAATCACTAATTCATGCAGGAATAGATGATCATTTTGTGCCTACATTATGGTGGGCATGAGGTGAGTAATGGATAACCATTGAATACTCGTCTGTAATGGGTGGATATGGGTATTGGTTTGTAGCCATCGGGATGGGTATGGGTATCCACTTCATACCTCATGGTGGGTCTGGGTATGGATTTGGGTGACGGGTACGGGTATGGAGGAAGCACCCATCGTACTCGTCCCGCCCCATTGCCGTTCCTAGATTATTCTAAAGATCCGATTCGCAACCTCGAACATTGATTACGCGTAGTGGGATGGATAGGTGCCTCTAATCCATCGATCATGCCAAATGATGTCGGATTAAGAGGGATCGGCTAAAATTCATTGTTATTGCGAATGCCCGAACAGTACCCTAAAGAGGAGTTTTGTACTTTTTATTGAACTCTTTCAAAATAAAAATTACAAATATCGATTCAAACATAAACTCATCGAAGTTATTTTAATTAATCAAAAGCTTTTTTTTTTTTTTTTTTTGGTAGGTTGTGGTTTTTTTTTTTGGGGGGGGGGGGGGGGGGGGACATCCCTTTAAATCCCCATAAAAGGAAGAAACAAGTACCATAGTAGAGATTCGAACTAGGACGGCATGTAAGGCCGCCAATATTATCTAGGCTAAATAAACCATAAGGCCTATTTGTTAGGAAAATGTCTCAAAATTCCTTGGAAGTTCAAGTAGGGAAGCCGTGAGGAGGCCGATTGATCAGGAATGTTATGTAAGTTTGGGACTCCTGCAGTGAGCTCGCTGATAGATCAGTGAACTACCAATCGATCGGGAACCGTGTTTTCACGCGTGTATAAATACAGACGTAGGGTTACGTCATTTGGTATCTAATATTCTTGGGAGGTTTTCCCAGCGGCACCTCACCAAAATAGAGAGAGAGAGAGAGAGAGAGAGAGAAAAGGAGTGATTGTAATTCTTCTTTTCGATTTAATAATAAAATTTCTAATCTTCACCCGTGGTTTTCTCCCCTTTCGATTGTCAAGGGGTTTCCACGTAATCCTTGTGTCATTTGTTTCTTTTTTGTTTTAGTCTATTTACTTCTCGTATTGTTGTGGTATTTGATTCGGATTGCATATCGGGAGTTATAGTTTTTCCGCACAAATTGGTATCAGAGCCTGGTTATTCGAATTGGTACAATGGCATCAGGTATTAAGACCGAGGTAGAGAAGTTCGGAGGTCAAGGAAGCTTTAGCGTATGGAAAATCTATGTTAAAGGACTCTTGACTCAGAATGGCTTGAAAACAGCACTGGAGGGGAAAGAGAAGAAACCCGAGACTATGACTGAGGCACAGTGGGAAGAGTTGGATGATAAGGCTCTCATGGCGATACAGATGTGTTTAGAAGATGATGTTTTGACAGAGGTCTTAGATATGAAAACCGCAAAGGAGTTATGGGAGAAATTACTAAGCATAGTTTGCCACAAGTCAGTCTCCAACAAACTCGTAGTAAAGCATCGGTTATTCACTTTTCATATGACAGAAGGTACATCTCTTAAAAACCATCTTAGCGAGTTTACTTCTATCATACAAGAATTAAAGGAATTGGATGATGTCCCTAAGGACGAGGACCAAGCTATGTTGTTACTGTGTTCGCTCTCTAATTCATATAAGGGCTTTGTAGAAAGCATGATATACGGGGTTAGTCCGACCATTATTGTTGATGAGGTGAAAAGAAACCTTGTGAGTAAAGAACGGGTAGATAGGAAGTTATCTGACTCGGTGAATGACTCAGATAGTGGTTTGTATGTGAGGGGAAGAACAGAACATAGGGGATCCGATGGTGGGAAAAAGTCTAGGTCTAAATCTAGACATAAGAGCCTGTCGTGTCATTACTGTCACAAGAAAAGGCACATAAAGAAGAACTGTTATAAATATAAAAATAAATTGAAAGAAGATAGCAGGAGTGACCAGGGTAAAGATAAGTCCGCTGAGGCTAGTGTTGTAGAGGATGATAGTGATGGGGAGTTTCTTTTAGTTGCTAATTCCCAGTCAAGGTCCAAGGATAAGTGGGTCATGGATTCAGGTTGTTCATATCACGTTAGTCCAAATAGAGACTGGTTTTCCACGTATAAGTCTATATAGGTTGGAGTTGCCTTGATGGGTAATGACGCTGCTTGTAAGGTAGTGGGGATTGGGACAATTCGTGTGAGGATGTTTGATGGAGCTATTAGAACTTTTAGTGATGTAAATCACGTCCCGGAGTTGAAGAAAAACTTGATTTCTCAAGGTATCCTTGAGTCTAGTGGGTACAAGTACACTGCTGAAGGTGGAGTCATGCGGGTCAGTAAGTGTGCCTTAGTTGTGATGAAAGGGAAAAGGGTAGGTACTTTGTATGAGCTTGCAGGTACTACTGTGATAGGTTCAGTTGCTGTTTCCAAATCTACTAAGACAGATGCAGAGATCACGAGACTGTGGCACATGAGATTGGGTCACATTGGTGATAAGGCGTTGCCTGAGTTGAGTAAAAGGGGACTACTTTGTGGTCAGTCAACAGGACTGATGGAATTCTGTGAGCACTGTGTGTATGGGAAGTAGAAGAGAGTCAGCTTCAAGCCAGCAGTGCATTAGATAAAAGAAACGTTAAATTATATACATTCTAATATGTGGGGACCTTCCAGAGTGACCTCTAGAGGTGGGTCCAGGTATCTTCTAACGTTTACTGATGGTTATTCACGCAAAGTTTGGGTCTATTTCCTTAAGCAGAAAAACGAGGTGTATGATATCTTCAAGAAATGGAAGATTCTGCTTGAAAAATAGACAGGGAAGCCGATAAAGAGGTTGAAGATTGATAATGGTCTTGAGTTTGTTGAAGGTGACTTCACTAGGTTTTGTGAAGATCAGGATATAGTCAGACACAGGACATGTACAGGTCGAACTAAGCAAAATGGAGTGGCAGAAAGGTTGAACAGGACGTTATTTGAGAAGGCTCGATGTATGCTTTCAAATGCAAGCTTGAAAAGAGAATGGTGGGCAGAAGCAGTTAGCACGGCTTGCTACCTTATGAACAAGACACCGCATTCTTCATTGCATATGAAGACACCTAAAGAGGTATGGTCTGATTCTACTTTTGATTATTCTCATATTAAAGTATTTGGTTGTCCTGCATATGCTTATGTTACTGATGGAAAGTTGGAGCCTAGGGCCAAGAAATGCATCTTTCTTGGTTATTCGTCAGGTGTGAAGGGATATAGGTTGTGGGATCCCAGTGCTCATAAATTTCTAACTAGTAGAGATGTTACCTTTGATGAGTCTGCTCTACTACATCCGCCACACACACCCTCCATTGATAGTGATTCAGTTTAGGTTGAAGTAACTGATGTTACACAGATATAGTCAGATCAGCAGGTAATTCAGCTGGAGAGTATTCCGGCACCTTAGGTACGGGATTGTGATGTTGTTAATAATGCAGAAACAGGTTAGCAGGTGGAGAATAATACTATAGTTGGTGGTAGACCGAGGCGACAGATTAGGCCACTAGAGAGATATGGGTATGAGGAGCTGATTGCTTATGCCCTTACTACTGCTGAGTCTTTAGATGACAGTGAGCCGACTTCGTATTCAGAGGCTGCATCGAGATCATATGCTGAGAAGTGACTCGTTGCTATGAATGAAGACATGCAGTCTCTTCATAAGAACCAGACATGGGAATTGGTGAAGCCTCAAACAGGGAAAAGACTGATTGGTTGCAAATGGGTCTTCAAAAGAAATGAGAGCATTCCTGGAGTTGAAGATGCAAGATTCAACGCACATTCAGTAACTAAAGGCTACAGTCAGGTACAGGGTGTTGATTTTCATGATATATTTTCACCTGTAGTCAGACATACTTCGATTCGTGCGCTTTTGTCTTTAGTTGCCATACATGACTTAGAGCTTGAGCGGTTAGATGTAAAGACTGCATTTTTGCATGGTGAACTAGAAGAGAGTATTTATATGCATCAGCCCGAGGGCTTCGTTGTAGAAGGAAAAGAAGACCATGTATGTTTGCTTAAGAAGTCTTTGTATGGTTTGAAGCAGTCTCCAAGGCAGTGGTATATGAGATTTGATCAGTTCATGACAGGTCATGGCTACATCAAGAGTAAGTACGACAGTTGTGTATACTTCAGAAAGACTGATACAGGCTCCTTTGTTTATTTGCTTTTGAACGTTGATGACACGTTGATTGCAGCACTAGACATGAAGGATGTTGATAACTTGAAATCTATGTTGAATAGTGAGTTTGAGATGAAAGATCTTGAAGCAACTAAGAAGATCTGAGGCATGGAGATTAGTAGAGACCGAAAAGCCGAAAAATTATACTTGTCACAGGAGAAGTATATTGAGAAGGTGTTAGACAGGTTTCATATGATGGATGCTAATCCAGTTAGCATACCCTTTGCAGCTCACTTCAGACTTTCAGCATTGGATTCGCCTCAGACTGAGGAGGATGTCAGGTACATGTCTCAGATTCCCTATTCTAGTGCAGTGGGCTGTATTATGTATGCGATGGTTTGTACGCGTCCAGATATTGCTTTTGCAGTGAGTAGAGTCAGTAGGTACATAGCGAATCTAGGTAAAGAGCATTGGCATGCGGTGAAGTGGTTTCTTAGGTATCTTCGTGGAACTTCTGATGTTTGTTTAGAATATGGGAAAAGTAAATGTTGTTTGGTTTGGTATTTAGATTCTGATTATGGTAGAGACCTCGATAAGAGGAAGTCCACATCAGGGTATGTGTTTTGTTTAGGTGACACAGCTATCAATTGGAGAGCGTGTCTACAGTCTGTTATAGCACAGTCTACTACCGAGGCCGAATATATGGCAGTCACAGAAGCATTCGAAGAAGCCATCTGGTTGAAGGGTTTGATTAGTGAGATAAGTGCTGAGCAGGGCACTGTTAGAGTTTACTATGATAGTCAGTCCGCCATTCACCTAGCGAAGGATCATATGTCACATCACGACAGAACGAAGCATATAAATGTGAAGCATTATTTCATTAGAGATCTGATTGATGAGCGGAAGGTGGAGTTGAAAAAGATTGGGATTGAGGACAATCCAGCTGACATGTTCACTAAGGTACTACCAGGGAGCAAATTCGAGCATTGCTTGAATTTGGTGGGTCTCTGTGTTTGATGTGTGTTAGCCCCGGTTGAGAGTGCGTTTGTGGAGAAGGTATTGTTATTTTATTGTTGATGTTAATATTGAGCCAAGGTGGAGATTTGTTAGGAAAATGTCTCAAAATTCCTTGAATCTTCAAGTAGGGATGCTATGAGAAGGCCAATAGATCGGGTGAAGCTCGATGGATTGGGAATGTTACGTAAGTTTGGGACGCCTGCATTGAGCTCGCCGATTGATCGGGACCCCCCGATCGATCGGGAACCGCGTTTTTACGCGTGTATAAATATGGACGTAGGGTTACATCATTTGGTATCCAATATTCTTGAGAGGTTTTCCCAGCGGCGCCGCACCAAAATAAAGAGAGAGAGAGAGAGAGAGAGAGAAAGGAGTGATTGTAATTCTTCTTTTCGATTCAATAATAAAAGCTCCAATCTTCGCTCGTGGTTTTCTCCCCTTTCGATTGTAAAGGGGTTTCCATGTAAATCCTTGTGTCATTTGTTTCTTTTCTCTTTTAGTCTATTTATTTCTCTTATTTTTATGGTATTTGATTCGGATTGCATGTCGGGAGTTATAGTTTTTCTATACACTATCTATGTAGGCAAGGCTAATTCTAATATAATTCAAAAGTAGAAACTAAACATAGTATTAACTCAAAGACCTAGACTAATTCTAATACAATGCAATACATAATTCAGTAAAGAAAACCTAATTAAAATCCTAGTTAAACTTAAATGAAATATCTAATCCTAATTAAACTAGAAAATCCTAATGAAATCTTTTGATACTTGTAGTTGGATTTGGCTCCCCGATGCCCTCGGGTTGAATGTCTCCCTTTTTTGTCTTGATCGGGTTATTCTCATCCCTATTTGTATCAGAAAAGAAGATAGTTGCCAAAACGTTCAAATCAAATGTGTGGAGCCCACTTAAAACTGCAGAAAGCCTTTTGCAATTTGCGTACAAAATGACAGTGTATATGGTGCATGAACTTGGGTGGTTGCTCCATGAAAACGTCTCTTTGGTAAAACCTTAATAGAAAACGTTCCTGATATCAAGTTGAAATGTTTCGTTTAAAGTGAAAACGGCAATGAGGATAGTTCGAATAGTTATAAGCTTGACAACTATATTGAAAACCTCACCGAAATAAACTCCTTCAACATGTATGAAACACTTTGCCGCTAGTCTTGCTTTATTGATGGCGAGGGGTTGGATCTAGCTCGGATTTGCCTCCATCCATGCCTCGCTGCTTTTTAAAAATTCCACAATTTACCCTAATCCGTTAACTATTAAATCAATTTCTAAGACCATTTTGCCCTTCAAGGGGGTTTTAAGTTATAAGGTAATAAGGCGACATATTAGATTCTAGATGCTTCGAAACTCTTACGTAAACATTGTTGAGTGAATATCTGAATGTTTGGGGATCAGATGTACCCAAACAATTCCTTTTTGAATCAATTTTCAAAATTGTCCAAATCACATTCATATTGAATTATCAGGTTTTCGAATTTACATGTATTATTACATGTGTACTTCTATGAAAAAATGAGAAAAAAAAATTATAAGAAACATTTTGGAAAACTGTTCATTTGTAAATGTGTTTATAAAATGTAAAATGGAAAAGGAAAATTACAGATAAAAAATATATATATATAAAAATGAAAACAAGAAGGTATTTATGGTGTCTAGTCGTGTCCTTGCTCTCTCATATGACTGCTTGCACAAACCTTAGACAAATGTTCACAACCACACACAAGTCCTTATTTGCCTAAAAAACCCAAACATGAGAGAGGGCAGATTTGCCGAATAGGGTCCATTGACTTATGCTATGTTTGGTCATCTATTTTTTCTTTATTTTTTTCAATAATATCTGTTTATTTAAGACTTGCTCGTTTTAAGTGAACTGTTTAGTTATTTGGTGCAGAAAAATCTTTTTTACAGAATAAAGTATTCACATACATTTTAAAAAAGAAGTTATCTATTACAATGAAAAAAAAATAACTTAATAATGTAAATCAACCAAGGTGGCAGTGGTGGTCAATCATAGTGGTGGAATGGATTATGGTGCTATCAAGCACTAATGATCGATAATAGCAAGACTTAAAAGTGGGAGATAGTTGTAAACAAGTTCTAGATGGCCTTGTTGATAGAGGTGGACTATGGTGGTGACTAGCTGTGGTGAGCGATTGAGGTAGACCATGACAGTGAGGTGAAAATACAATGCTGGCGGGCACAATGATGGGTAGTGGGAGTGCACTATGATCGTAGCAGCTTATGACGGTGGTTGGTGATAAATGCGGTGGTTGTCATGGTGAGAGGGTGGTGATGAGTCATGGAGATTAGGAGTAAATCACGAAAATGGATTGTCATGATAATGCAGGATGTGAGTGTAGTGGCCTATGGTAGCAGAAGGGGTGATTGAGAGTGCGGGTAGTAGTAAAAGTGAAAGTGGGTTATGGTAGTGAAAATTTAAGACTAAAATAGTTTTTTCAAAACATCTTTCTAGAATAAACTGTGAAAAATTCAGTTTTGTATAGTTTTCTATTTAGTTGTAAAATAACTTTTTTATCTTCCTACTTAAGCTATGAAAAGATATAAGAAGACATTTTATGTTCAAAATACAAGCCGCACAATCAAATTACAACTTTGAAATTGTGAAAAAAGTGAAACAAATGCAGCCTTAGCCCAATTACGTAACAAAAACTATTTCTACATAGAAAGCTCTTCATGATGAAGTGATGAAGTAAGCTAAGGCGTATGCATTGCCATCACTAATCATGATTAATTACTAGAAAATGGAGAAAAAATAAAGCAAAATGGGGTTAGTTGGGAGGGCCAGCAAATATATGCTTATGGTAGGTGAGATAGGGAAAGATCCCATTACATCTTGACAATCATCTCTCACTTCAAAGCATTTTTTTTTTTTAAATGAGTAGTATTAATTTAGTTTATCTACTTTTTTTATCGTGTTAATTAGTGTATGTATAACTTAAATTATAGAAATATAATTTTAGCGTTAAATAGATATTATGGCCTCATTTGGTGGTCACAAGAAATGAATTCCTACTTGAAGATGTATTTCTCGCGAATTGAATTCTTTTATCAACTTCTCAGAAATTAGGTGTCCACAATAATTTTGGTTAGTGTGCTTATTTATCGTATTAGAGTTTTGTATGAGATGGGGTTTGTAAGGATGAGCTGAACTCAAACTCTAGCTACACACCCAGCTTGATGTTCCTGGCAAGATTCAAACAAATGGTTAGAGGGGCCCGTTATGTGGGACCCCTCTGACGCTCAAGTCAGTGCTGATCTCAATACGTAGTAATGAAAGCGGGTAACAAATAGATATGACATGTATAAAATATTCAGCATAAAGGGAGTAGGAGGCTTGAAAGATTGTTGTTGCGGAGACGAAATCGTGAAAGAAGGGGAGGAAAGAGGCGTGAGAGAGGAAGGTAGGCCGTGCGGAGATGTGAGGAGTCTTTTTACTTTTATAGGGAACTTCGATCGGCTGGGTCGCCCGTTCTGGGTTGTCCATTTTTGTGTCGCCCATTTCTGGATGCCCATTTCTGGCTAGCCAGAATGCCCATTTCTAGCTAGCCCTGTTTATGCGCGTTGCTTGATATTATTTATGATGCAGTGCGCAGATGGAAATTTAGGGAACGGGAAGGTTTAATAGCCTTCCCTTAATTCTTATTATAAAAACAATAAAGAACGAGAGGAAAATAGTTTTATCTAATTCTCAGACCCCGAGAAATGGGAAAAACACATAAAAGGGATAAATTCTCTAAAACAATTAAATTAACCAAATTCTCTAGAAGAATTGTATTTAACAAGTAAAAGATAAATACAAAAATAACTATTAATTATCTAAACAACTAATAATTATCTCTTAATCTAATATAAGCTAAAGTCTCCATATTAATTTTAACTTTGTAAATCGGGTTCACCCTTTCGTGTCTCTCCCCTCTATTCACTTTTCTTGCATCCCACCAAGTAACCCATTTCGTCAAAAACCCGATCCGCTAGATACAGGCTACATCATCCTTCCTGACCTGGAGAGAATTCGCCTTCGAATTCGGCCACATAGTCATGAAGGTGGTTGGCGATGGCAACGGAGAAAATGCAGGAGATCTATTTTGGGTCGTGGTAGAGCACTTTAATGTGAGCTTGTATTAGTTGGTACTCGTGATGGGGTTGAGTGGATTTTGTTTTTTTTTTTTCTTTTTTGGTAGAGCTAATGTTGTTTGTTTTGGTTGGGATAGTGGTATCATGTGGATGTTAGGCAAGGTTGTTGTTTGCAGGATTATCGGCGGTGGTGGGGATTGGATCTCAATATCCTCAAGTATCTTCTCATCATACATGGGCTCATCAAAGATTGGTGGAGAAGAAAAGTCATGAATGATTTCATCATCTTTTTCGTCCTCATCACCTCCTACCAGCAGGTTTTGAGGTTGAGCTTCGGGTGTTTGAATGGGATTCGCCCCCAATTGGATCAAACACAGCTCAATATGCAGGAATTTCTCTTCCAGTTCCTCGATTCTCCTCGTGTACTGTCACTAGTCACCACATTCATAAACGTCTCCGACAGTGGCGTATCTCTGTCGCGTACTGGTCGTCTCAAAAATTCTTTTGAGCTCTGGTGCCAACTGATGCAATGCGTAGATGGAAATTTAGGGAACAGGAAGGTTCAACAGCCTTCCCTTAATTGCTATTACAAAAAATAAAGAATAAAAGAAAAATAGTTTAACCTAATTCTCACACCCCGAGAATAGAGGAAAAATGCAAAAAGGGATAAATTTTCTAAAATAATTGAATTAACTAAATCCTAGACTTCCTCTTGTTTAAATAAAGGAACTAATTCAACTAAACTAAAGACTGAAAAATTAAAAGATAAATACAAAAATAACTATTAATTATCTAAATAACTAATAATTATTTCTTAATCTAATCTAAGCTAAAGTCTCCTAGTTGATGTTAACTTTCTCAATCTAGTTCATCCTTTTGTGTCTCTCCCCTCTATTCACGTTTCTTCAATCTCACCAAGTAACCCATCATGCCAAGAACCCGATTTGCCAAGATACAGGCTACATCAACTTATTTGCTTGGGAAGGTACAACTACAAACATAGCAATGTACCGGGTGAGTAAGTACCGGATCAATAAGCACCAGGCTAGTAAGCACAAGGTGAGTAAGTACAGACTGAGTAACTGTGGAGCTAGTAAGTACAGGATGAGTAAGTGTCGGGCGAGTACTAGGCCAGTATTTTAAATAGTACATACGAAGTGTTTGGTTGCCCGGATGGGAGATAGAACTTCTTTGGGGAGACTAGTTAAAAATAAAGAAATTAGAACTTATTTGGGGGAGTTAGATAGGTTATTTCCAACATTTTGAATGAATCGAAAATTGCTAATCAATTTCTACTTTCCTGCTCTTTGCTGATTTCCCGACAATTAAATAAGAGCCCAAATCCCTACTTCCCATAGGTTTTTTACTTCCTGCGTTTACTTCCTATCAATCAAACAAGGCCTAAGTTGGTGATTGAACTTTTAGACTATGTTTTATTTTTAGAAAATTTAATGGAAAGAAACAAATTTCCAAGACAAGTGCTTAGAAAATAACACGAAAAGAGTTGTGTGGAAAATTCTTGGAAATTATTATTTATTTTGTACAATTTTACATTGAGCGGACAATAAAATTCTTAATGAGTTGAAAATTGAGCGTCTAAGGATGATGTTGATTAGTTCAAACTCGAGCTGTATTACAATGAGATCAGTAACCATTTAAATTTAAGACCAAGGATCAGAACCAATTATATGGTCTGATTTGTGTTTCCTAACCAAGTAATAGGATACAGAAGCGTATATGAGTGTTTTAATAATATGAAAAAAGGGGGGAAAAATGATCCAAATTGACAATAAAGATTTGGTTCAAGTAACAAGGATCGAAAAAAGCAGTAATAGGTCAAAGTGGTCATGGACCGAGTTTTTGATTGAAACCATATTTAACATTTTGAATATGTTTATGAATGCAAACCTAAATCAATTTGAACCAAAAAAGTATCAATTAAGTCCAAATTAAAGATTTCAACACATGATCAAATGACGAGAAATTTGTTCAAATTTGTGGTTTGAACTACTAGTTTGAACACCAGATGTGCCTTATATTTACATATTTCATTCCTCATTCCTACAAAATATTCGGCTTTTACACATTTGTTTTCATTGTAATCTAGGTACATTTAGGCTTGGAGTAGAATAGAGCGAACAAAAATGGAAAAGCTAGAAATCAAGCACAATCAAGGCATATTTGAAGATTACTTTTAGAAACCCGACTCCATGTGGAAAAGAATGGCCAATCGGATCGTGATTCGGTAACCCAAATACGTCTCGTAAAGTTTTGGGTACTAAATGATCAATCAGCATGAAGTATCGATCAGTTAGCGGCCCGCGCAGGACATAGTTTACAGTAGAACTTTCGATTAATCTAGAAACCGGGCCGATGCCTGGTACAGAGCCCAAACCAATCAATCGGCTCCGCTTTTGTGACGTGACCAGTAGGTCATGCCACATGTATAAATAAGGAGGGGAGAGACCTACTTTCATATCTTTTGCCAAGCCTCCTCCCCTCCTTTCCTTCTTGAAACTGCTACGAGATCCAAGACGTTCTCAAATGCCTTAATTTATTAGGAGTAACATAAATAGTACTAATGAGATAATCTATGCTACACTTAGGATGATAAAATAGGTTATACTTTTAGACTAATTTATTACCGTAAGCCCTACTATATATATTAACCAAGGCCTAGAGCTTGTAGCCCAAGTTCTTCAGGTTATCATCCTAAGTAAAATACAATGACGGGGTACGAGTAGAGCTACCCTGAATTCACTCCCTAAATCAACCTTAATTGAATTGACACCTTTAATTTATATTTAGTTTTACTATTTTAGTAAACAAATCTTTAAAACCAAACAAAAACCGAATTTCCAGATGCTTGTTGATCAATATGTCCGACTTGCTACCAATTCCCTGTGGATAAGACCCATATACCCGATTTAGCTACGATGATATCATACGCTTGCAAGTACACAGTTTTAAAACACACTTTAGCATCACATCGACACCCCTATGTGCAAAGCTAATCTTTTTAATCTTAATTATGTTAGTTTAGTCTCTGTACAATAAAATTATTCCACTTAAGTCAAATACTAAAATCATCTATTTTCCAATGAATTCATAAAGTTAATTAGCATTTGCAAGATATGTTCAACCTATATAATCTTCAACCCATATCGTCTTTATATGGAAAGCATATATAAGCGCTAATTAACATTAAGATTTCATTCAAAAATCAATGCTGATTTCAATATTGGACTTTATTGAATAATTTAAATTGTATAGAGACTAAAATAGAATAAATAAAAATTTCAGGGACTAAATTGATATAATAGATAAAAGCAATATTTTCAATGCCCCAAGGGCTTCCGCCTAAGTGGGGTCTAGGGGGTGGATGTATGTAGCCTTCCCCCTTTAGGGTGCTACCCTGAGACTGTTTTCAAGTACCCCCAACTTGAGGGGTGCAACACGAGCATTTCCCAGGAGGTCACCCTCTAGGTCTACTCTCGCCCAAGCACGCTTAACTTCGGAGTTCTAATGGGATCCGGTGCTTGCATGTTGGTACCTTTTTAGGTAAATTGATATAATAGATTGTAGGGATCTGGACAAATTTGATATGCTCTAATATCAATTTGTGAGGAACTGGACTCAAATTTGATATACACTGATATCAATTTGAGAAGCGGAACTTAACACCCAATATTGGATCAGATTCAAATACTATAACAAATACGAGAAGTAAATAACGTGATAAAAGAGAATAAACAAAGGAAACAATGATTTACGTGGAAACCCTTCTTCAATCGAGAGGGGAAAAAACCACAGGCAGGGATAGAGAATCTTTATTAATTAAATAATGGAAGAATTACAATTCATTTCATCTCTCTCTTAATGATGACAACGCTCAACTTTACTAGGATCTCACTTTAACCGTGCGGCTGCTCTCCACCTCAAAAGCTCATGATAATGATTTACGTGATAAAAGAGAATAAACAAAGGAGACAATGATTTACGTGGAAACTCTTCTTCAATCAAGAGGGGAAAAAACCACAGGCGCGGATGGAGAATCTTTATTAATGAAATAATGGAAGAATTATAGTTCACTTCATTTCTCTCTCAATGATGGCGACGCTCAACTTTATTAGGATCTCACTTTAACCGTGCGGCTGCTCTCCACCTCAAAAGCTCATGTCTCTCTTCAATATGTATATATATGCGGCAGCGTGAAGTAGGGCAAGCGGGGAAAAACAAGTCCCGATCGGTCGGCTCCTCTGCTGATCGATGGGCCGAGTTGTTGAAGTAGCTCTCCCAAAGGCGTTGTTCCCGATCGGTCGGCCATGCTCTCGATTGATCGACCTTCTCCTTGTTGCACCCGATCCCAAAACTACTAATTTAAGGCACATCCTAACAAATCTCCACCTTGACTCAAATTTACGCATAAAAGAATTTTCTCCACGTTCTCCACAAAGCATCCCACACGGGGTTATTTCAACAAAACAGAAAACCTAACCGAGTTCGAGCGATGCTTAAACTTTGTGCGTGGTAGCACTTCAGTGAACATATCAGTAAGGTTATCAGTAAAGCCAATCTTCTTCTTTTCTAAATTAGCTCTAGACACAGCTGTAAGAGTACAAGCTATCATTTCTTCACAACCATACCTCTATGACGGTTTAGCTTGTCTCTTCTGTCTTCAACTAGCAACTAAATACTACTCCACTTGCCGAATGGTTGAATGCTATCAGTGGAAGCTATCTAATGCTGAACTGTATTACTTAACTATAGCTGAACTACCTCTGACCTCTGCACCTGACCTGAGCCACAACTAACTGATGACGTCTTCTGTGGATGCAATAGCAAAAACTCATCAAACGTGGCATCTCTACTTGTCAGAAATTTATGAGAATTAGAATCCCATAAATGAAATCCCTTAGTCTTATGCGCTACCTGATTGAAGCTAACTCTTGTCTACTTCCCATAAACGCAATTTTCATCTGACTCTGACATAGATGCTGTAGAAACAACCACTGATCCTGTCAATGTGGAACCAATAAGTTCATATAGAGTTTCTACCTTTATGCCTTTCATAACAATCAAAGCACCCTTATTGACCTTAAAACTCCACCATGAGCTATGTATTTGTACCCATGAGAATCAAAAATACCTAAAGAGATTGGATTCTTTTTCAAATCCGGAACATGACGAACATCACTCAAAGTTCTAACAGTGCCATCAAACATCTTAACTCGGATTGTTCCTATGCCCAAAACTTTGCATATTGCATCGTTACTCATAAGAACGGTTCCACCTTGAATTGACTCATATGTGGCAAGACAGTCTCTATTGAGACAAACATTATAAGAACAACCTGAATCCAGTATCCTATTATCTTTAGATCTGGACTGAGATTCGGTCACTAACAATACACCATCATCAAACTTATTTTCAACTACACTAGCTTCTGCGGGTCTTTTCTCGTCCTTAATGTTAGCCGCTTCTAATTTCTTCTTAAGCTTATAACAATCTCTCTTAATATGTCATTTCTTATGACAGTAATTATAGGATAAAACTTTATGCCTGGACTTGGAACTAGATGAGTTTGCACCAAAATCAGATCCTCTAGTCTCAGTTCTTCCTCTTACAAATAAACCACTTCCTGAGTCATTAATAAAATCTGATAATTCCTTATCTACTCTTTCTTTACGAAGCAAGTTTTTCTTAACCTCATCAACTGTGATAGTTTTTCTACCACCATAAATCATGCTTTTAACAAAGCCTTTATAAGAGGTAGAGAGTGAGCATAACAACAATATAGCCTGATTTTGATCCTTAGGAGCATCATCAAGCTCCTTTAATTCTTGAATAACAGAATTAAACTACCTAATATGATTCTTAAGTGACGTACCTTCTGACATACAAAAGGTGAACAACCAAAGCTTAACAGCAAGTTTGTTGGAGACTAACTTGAAATAGAACATATCCTGCAATTTCTCTCAAAACTTATTAGCGGTCTTGACACAAAAACTTTTGTCAAAACATTATCGGTAAGACACACATCTGAATAGTGGTGAGAACCTTTTCGTCTAACTCCTCCCATTTTTCTTCTGATAAACTCTCTGGTTTTTTCTATTTTCCATCCAAGATTTTCTTCAAGCCACTCTGTGTCAAGAGGCCCTTAACACGAACCTGCCATAAGCTAAACCTCCCTTGACCACCAAACTTCTCAACTTCAGATTTAACTGCAGACGTCATAGTACCAAATCGAACAAACAGGGCTCTGATACCAATTTGTAGGGATTTGGACAAATTTGATATGCTTTGATATCAATTTGTGCTGAATTGGACTCAAATCTGATATATACTGATATCAATTTGAGAAGCGAAACTTAACACCCAATACTGGATCCGATTCAAATACTATAACAAATGCAAGAAGTAAATAACACGATAAAAGAGAATAAATGAAGGAGACAATGATTTACATGAAAACCCCTCTTCAATCGAGAGAGGGAAAAACCACGGGCGGAGATGGAGAATTTTTATTGATGAAATAATGGAAGAACTACAATTCACTTCCTTTCTGTCTCAATAATGACAGCGCTCAACTTTATTTGGATCTCACTTTAATTGAGCGGCTGCTCTCCACCTCAAAAGCTAACGTCTCTCTTTAATATATATATATATATATATATGTGAAGTAGGGCAAGCAGAGAAAAACAAGTCCCGATGGATCGAAAAGGACCTCGATCGATCGGCTCCTCTGCCATCAATCGGCCAAGCTGCTGGAGCAGCTCTCCTAAAGGTGTTGTTCCCGATCGGTCGGCCATGCTCTCAATCAATCGGCCTTCTCCTTGTTGCACCCGATCCTAGAACTACTAATTTGACGCACATCCTAACATCGATAAAATACAAAAATCAAGCGCCTAAATAACCTTTTTAATTCACAAGATTAGCCTGTAACTTACAATTTAGCATCTTTACTCCATAATTTCTCTTCATATTCTTTATAAGCTTGATTTGGTTTTCTTTTGCTTTAACGTTTCTTAACCTCCAACCAAGGGGGATCTCATTCATCTTCTTTCTCCTTAAATTTTTATAGTTCCAAACATCGGCGAAAAGAAATATTTTATCAATATAAAAACATTTAGAATCTGATTGAAATTAGAAAAATCCAAGGGAAAAAAAATATGCTCAAATAAAGTTGAAGAGAAAGAAAATAAAAAAAAAATGACTTATTTTTTCTTATTTGAAAGTCAGGGAAAAACAAGGGAAAAAAAAAAAATAAATTTTCAAGATTAAAATTTGCTTTGTTTGGTTCGGAGAAAAATAAATGAAAAAAATAACTATTGTCTAACTTATATTTTCCTTGTGTAGTTTAGGTCGTGTAAACTTTTCTAATGAATTATTTTGATAATGTTCTGTTAGGAGTTTATTATTTAAATACCCTGAGTTTTTATCATCCAAATACCTATATTTATAATCAAATACCTTGTGGTCTAAATTTTAGAAAAAATATTTGGTTCATGTACAAAAATATTTTAATATCTTAGAGTAGCTAGATCAAATTTTATGACGCTCAACTATCTCTAGAAGTTTTAATATTATACTAATTATGCAATTAAATGAAAAATAATATATTCAGTTTATGCTTAATATACCAAACATACTTAATGTATCCAATGAGCTTATATGACAAGCAAAACGAATCCTGTTGAAAAAATATGAAATTCAGATCAAATCCAACGAATATCTTGTTGACATCCTTTGAGTCAATAAACATTTTTCCCTCCATTTTCCTTCCAATTTCAAGAGGAAAAGAATGTCCCTCAAAGTCCATTGTAAAGTTTTGAATTTTTCATTCAATTTTTTTTTCCTTCATGTTTTCCTTGTGTTCCAAATATGAGAAAATCACTTTCCTTCACATTTTTTTTTCATATCACAATTATTTCCATATTTTGAATAGAACGTTAAATACACGCAACAAAAAATTGACAATTCGAGTTTCTAGTGTTTAAAAAAAAAAAAAAAAAGATAATTCAAAAGTTAAGGATTAGCTTATCACAATAAGCTAGGGGGCTAGGGAGGGCGTTAGTGCAATAGTGGCCTAGGGAGGATGGCCATGGAGTGCGGGCAAGGGATGACGGGTGCCATCCACGATGAGTTGCTGGTGGTATCGGTGAGTCGGTTTTCAAAATAATGCTGAAAAATAAAAAAATAAAAAAAATAATGCTAAAAAATAAATATTTACCAATCTACTATTGAACCGCGTTTATATGTAAAAATAACCGCATCAAGAACAAAAAATTATATAAAGCATAAACCGCGTTTAGTAAATGCGGTTATAATGCTTTATGAGTAAAATAATATAAATAACAAACTAATAGATATATATAAATAACAAACTACTATATAAAAAATAATATAAATAAAACATAAATAAATGTTTAAAAAAATGAAACATAAATAAATATTACCGTCATATATTTCACTGCTACTAGCTGCTAACCGAGCCTCGTGCTCCTTTTTCATCTTGCATGTCAATACATTATGACATTTTCTCTTACAGAACCCACGTGTGACCCTTCGTGTATAGTCATTTCATCCATTTCATTTTGAATTCGTTTCGAGCGTGGGCGTCCTTGACTTCAAGACTTGTCCTTTACAATTATATGAACCGCATCTTTAAGACGCGTTTTAGTCATATATGAACCGCGTCTTAAAGACGCGGTTTAGCTTCAAATGAACTGCGAACGCGGTTTATGGTCACATGAAACGCGTCTTCAAGACGCGTTTTATAACTGGAAAAAATTAGTTCGGTTATTTTTGGAGTGAACCGCGTTTTCTAAACACGGTTCAACAGTAAATTGGTAATTATTTATTTTTTGGCATTATTTTTTTTATTTTTTTATTTTTCAGCATTATTTTGGGAACCGACTCGGTATCGGTTGCATTAATTTCTAAAATTATTTTAAATATTTTTTAATTTTTAATATTTTAAATATTTTGTAAATTCTTAAATTTATATAAATATAATCAGATTTTTTTTATCCTTAAATGTTTACATCTTTTAAGTGATGTGTCAACAAAAATAAAAGATCACTTACACTGGTAAATATGGGATATAAAATAAAAGTTATCAAAATTAAGGGTATCCAAAAGCATTTTATAATGGTGTTAAAAAAAAAAAAAAAAGCATTGTAACATCATAGGATGCCTGAAAGCGCCAAAACTAATTATATTTGAACTAAACTTTCTTTAAAATTTAACAGAAATATTATATCAATCAGGACGGCACAAAACAAAAATATTTAGGATATTCTAACTAGTAAAAGATCCATGTCTTCTTAGACTACTCCCATTGGTGCCCCATTTTTAAAGCCCCATTTTTGAAAAATGGGGCTTTTACTCTCCATCTGTGCGCCATTTTTTAATAATTTTTAAATCATAAATTTATACTTTTTGTTATTTATACTAATTGAATTATTTCAAGACCAAGACCAAAATACATTGAAAGACAAAAGCCGAAATACATTTAAAACGAAAATGATATAAAAAAAAATTGAACTACGCTGTCAGATTCTTGATGCCCCACAAATGCTCAGTTAAGTCTGTCTGTAGTTGATCGTGTTTAGCCTTGTCGCGAACTTGAATATTGTTTTGTAGGTATGTTTCATATTCAGCTAAAATATCATGTGAGACTTCAGTATCCGCATTATTGGTATCCACCTGATCGAACGAATGGTTGAGTAAATAGTACGAGTCTCGTTCGTCCTCAAAAAAAATAAAAATAAAGCCTGCAAATATGCAGGTTTACGTTAACCCAAAAAAAAAAAAAAAGAAAACACTGCGTTTTGGCCCAAAACAGGCCAAAACGCAGGTTAAAAAAAAATTAAATAGAAAAAATAGAAATGGGGCTTCAAGATGGAGGCTCCATAAATGGGGCTCCCATTGGAGCCCCATTTTTCACTTTTTTTTGGGTGCTTCAAGAAAATGGGGCACCGATGGGGGAAGCCTTACCATGTCAATCTATTTAAAAAGAATTGCTTAAGCTACTTCACATTTATTTTAATCCCTTGTTTTAATCCCCTAGCTAATTTTTTTTCTCGCTGTGTGATTTTCAAAATAAAGTAACTTCAGTGTCATATTTAAATATATAATTCAAGTCAGAATTGGTCCTTATATATATATATTTATCTTTTCTTTGGAAATATTTTTAGTAAAATATGTTATAAACTATATAAATTGATGACTATTATAAGACGACTGGTTCTTTTATTAAAAAAATATGAATGTAAAAATTTGAACAAATTTAACTAATATTTTGTAAATTATTAAGAAAAAAATAATAATACGAGACAAGATAAATAAAATAGGACTAAATAGAGCATAACACTTAGAAACTCAATCTGTTTTATAGGTTAATTGATTTAGGAAATTGAAAAGAAGTTTTAAGCAATGGATAATCAAAAGAAGAATATACGAAGTTATAGATCTATCATTAGATATTTAATATGGGCTGGTTATCTCATCTAGCAGTGTCTTTTTTGATTTTGGGGGGGCCAATTTTAATTTACTTTACTTTGTTAATCTTTTTGCCTTACATACTTTGCACGTTAGCTCGAGCTTCACTTCCGTGTGTGCGGCTGGTGTGATTGCGAGTTTTCTCACTTTATCTGAAAAACTATAATGAAAAGAGTGAATTAACTTGTTTTTTAAAGTTACAACTTTTTTTAAAATACTAATGACAAACAGTGCCAGAGCTATTTATGACAGATAGGAAATTCAAAGTATCAACTCTGATGAAAGAAGATAGGGCTCTGCCCAATGGGCATTGCCACACTAAAAGGTTGGACCCCTCAAGCATGAATTCACTAGCCAATCAGCTGATCTATTCATGTACCGGAAAAGGCCATTGAAACTAAGTGGCACTCTTTGAAGTGATTGGGTGACTATATTTTAAATTATATATATAAGTACATAAATTAATATAGGTAAATTATATATTAGCACACTGCGATTTACTCTATTAATCGTTCAGTCCATAAACTTTGCAAAATTATTTTGCTCAAAAAGTTATATATTTTTAATATAATTGATGGAGCACGTAGTGGGATTTTGGGGAAACGGGAAGGAATCGAGGCCTTCCCTTTAATTTTAGGAAAATCGTACGAAATGGACCCCCCAGCCCTCCTTTAATCTTTTTTAAACCACCTTAACCAAAAATAGACCTTTTTGGATAAAATTGCCCCTCCCACTTCAAAACTCAACCTGTGCACTCCCTCCCCCACTTCTCTCTCCTCATTTAATGCATGGCACGCAAAATGACACTTTTTTGACTTTTTTCATTATTGCTTTCAATTTTTTTCCCGCCCATTTGTTTTCCTTCTATCATATCTCATTCTCTCTCCCCTTTTTTTGAACAGAGATATCGCATTCTCTCTTCTTTCTTCTTCTTCTCTTATTTTCGAATTTTTTTGTCAAAAAAAAAAAAATATTACTTTCGAATTTTCGAGCTCCATTCTTAGCATCCTGTGTGTTTCCTCGTCCAACTTGGGTCCTTGGGTAAAATCATAAACGGTGTACGGTGAGTTTTAATGGTCTAATATCAATATTTGTATTTTTTTTTTTCAAGTTTTACTGGTATAATACTGTAAAATCAACTTTTATAAGTGTGTTTCAAGTAATTATCGGTGTATGTTGAATCATACACTGTGTATGATTGGCCATATTGGTGTAAAATCAACTTATATTAGTGTATTTGAAGCAAATAGTGGTGTATGATCAATCATACACAATGTATAATGAGTTTTAATGGTCTAAAATCAATATTTGCATATTTTTTTCAAGTTTTACGGGTATAATAGTGTAAAATCAACCTTTATAAATGTATTTCACGTAATTATTGGTGTATGTTGAATCATACACTATGTATGATGGGTTATATTGGTGTAAAATCAACTTATATTAGTGTATTTGAAGTAAATAGTGGTGTATGATCAATCATACACAATGTATGCTGTGTTTTAATGGTCTAAAATCAATATTTGTTTGTTTTTTTCAAGTTTTGCTGGTATAATGGTGTAAAATCAACCTTTATAAGTATGTTTCAAATAATTATTGGTGTATGTGGAATCATACACTGTGTATGATGGGTTATATTAGTGTAAAATCAACTTATATTAGTGTATTTGAAGTAATTAATGGTGTATAATCAATCATATACAATGTATGATAAGTTTTAATGGTCTAAAATCAATATTTGCATGTTTTTTTCAAGTTTTACTGGTATAATGGTGTAAAATCAACCTTTATAAGTGTGTTTCAAGTAATTATTGGTTTATGTTGAATCATACACTGTGTATGATTGGTTATATTGGTGTAAAATCAACTTATATTAGTGTATTTGAAGTAAATAGTGGTGTATGATCAATCATACACAATGTATTATGAGTTTTAATGGTCTAAAATCAGTATTTGCAAGTTTTTTTCAAGTTTTGCTGGTATAATGGTGTAAAATCAACCTTTATAAGTGTGTTTCAAGTAATTATTGGTGTATGTCGAATCATACACTGTGTATGATGGGTTATATTAGTGTAAAATCAACTTATATTAGTGTATTTGAAGTAAATAGTGGTGTATGATCAATTATACACAATGTATGATGAGTTTTAATGGTCTAAAATCAACATTTGCATATTTTTTTCAAGTTTTGCTGGTATAATAGTGTAAAATCAACCTTTATAAGTGTGTTTCAAGTAATTATTGGTGTATGTTGAATCATACACTGTGTATGATGGGTTATATTGGTGTAAAATCAACTTATATTAGTGTATTTGAAGTAAATAGTGGTGTATGATCAATCATACACAATGTATGGTTCAACATAAACCAATAAGTTGATTTTACACCATTATACCAGCAAAACTTGAAAAAAATATGCAAATATTGATTTTAGACCATTAAAACTTATCATACATTGTGTATGATTGATCATACACCACTATTTACTTCAAATACACTAATATACGTTGATTTTACACCAATATAACCAATCATACACAGTGTATGATTCAACATACACCGATAATTACTTGAAACACACTTATAAAAGTTGATTTTACACTATTATACCAGTAAAACTTGAAAATAAAAATGCAAATATTGATTTTAGACCATTAAAATTCACCGTACACCGTGTATGATTTTACCCAAGGACCCAAGTAGGACGAGAAAACGCGTAGGATGCTAAGAATGGAGCTCGAAAATTCGAAAATAAGAGAAGAAGAAGAAAGAAGAGAGAATGCGATATCTCTGTTCAAAAAAAGGAGAGAGAGAATGAGATATGATAGAAGAAAAATAAATGGGCGGGAAAAAAATTGAAAGAAGAAATGAAAAAAGTCCAAAAAGTGTTCTTCTGCCTGCCATGCATTAAATGAGGAGAGAGAAGAGGGGGAGGGAGTGCACAGGTTGAGTTTTGAAGTGGGAGGGGCAATTTTGTCCAAAAAGGTCTATTTTGGGTTAAGGGGGTCTAAAAAAGATTAAAGGGGACTGGGGGGTCCATTTCGTACGATTTCCCTTAATTTTATTAATGAATTAACAAAGCTTAAAAAGGAAAATAAAACCTAATTTTCACAACTCAGGAATTGAGGCTCAAAATAGAAAATAATTTAAAATTTTTTATGATCTAACTAAAACCTAATTCTCCTCTAGTATATATATATGGGAGTAATTAGATTGCTAGTCTAATTAATTTAAAATTCAAAACTAAATTTGAAATTTAAAACAAAACTGACCAAATTTGAAATTTAAAACAAAACTCATAATCAAACTCCAATTCATAAACCCAGCTCCGCGCCCCGCTGCTTCGTTATTGCCAAAGGTCTCACTCATGCCAAGACCGTCCCGCCAAGCCCCTTAATGGGCTGCATCATCCTCCCCGGGTTGGAGAGAATTCGGCCTCGAATTAGCCTGAGGGTTAGCACAATAGTTGTCACCGAAATAAGGGATGAGATGCATGACGTTGTAAACATCTGAAGTCCTCATACCGGGTGGGTCAGCGTTGTTGTTGATCTTCTCTAATACTGCCAATGGGCCTATCTTGAGAATCGTGAGCTTGTTGTACTCCCAAGCGGGAAGTCGCTCGTGTGTCAAGACTGCCCAAACCTTCTCACCAACCTGAAACTGTACCGACCTTCTTCGTTTGTCTTTAACCGTCTTGTATTTGGCGGTACCTTCCAGTAATCGAGCATTTGTTTGTTCATGGATTTCTTTAAGCAAAGAGCTGAAGTCACCTACTTTCCCGTGTGGGCGTGTGAGATTAGGCACTAGCGCCAAATCCATCGGCGATCGAGGCACAAACCCGTATACCATAGTGAATGGTGCGAACCCTGTACTTCGGTTGACGGAGCTGTTGTAGGCGAACTCAGCCTGACGCAGCTTCGTCTCCCACCCCTTGGGTTGTCAGAAACAAGGCAAGCAACATGTTCCCTAATGACCGGTTAGTGACCTCAGTTTGTCCATCCGTTTGAGGATGATGGACGGTGCTAAAGGCAAGAGAGGTACTCACCATCTTCCAAAGTGTCCTCCAAAAGTGATTCACAAACCTGAGATCACGATCCAAGACAATACTAGATGGTAGCCCATGCAGTTTGTACACTTCCCGAAAGTCAAGACCCGCAACATACGCGGCGTCTACAGGTCTCTTACAACCAATAAAATGCGTCATCTTGGAGAAGTGATCTACCACGACAAAGATGGAGTCAATACCGCAAGTGGTTCTTGGTAAGCCTAGCACAAAGTCCATGCTGACATCCGTCCATGGTTGACTCGGTACCGGCAATGGTAAATAAAGGCCTGCATTTGTCATTCCGCCTTTTGAAATTTGACAAATACGACAACGTTGAACAAATCTCTCTACTTCTTTGTGTATCTGGGCCAATAGTACTTGGTGGTAATAAGTTGTAGCGTTTTATCTCTCCCGACATGCCCCACATTATGCTTCTCTTCAATAATTTTGAGCCGCCAGCTAGAGTTCGAGATGCAAAGTTGGTTTCCCTTAAACAAAAACCCGTCATGAATTGAGAAACCGAGAGTAGAATCAGTATGTACGTTGCACCAGATCTCCCCAAACGTAGGATCGTTTGGGTACTGTTTCACCATATGATCAAACCTGGTAACCTCCACCCGACTCTCTGCCATGATGAGGCTCCTCCTGCTGAGTGCATCCGCTACTTTGTTCATCACGCCTGATTTGTGTTTGATGACGAAGTGGAAGAGTTGCAAAAAGCTACCCCACTTGGCATGCCAGTTCAAGACCTTGTCTTGGTTATTGATGTATTTGAGGACCACGTTATCAGTATATAAGATGAACTCCCGGCTGGCTAAGTACGACTTCCAATGCCTCAGTGCCCTTACTTGCGCATAAAACTCCAGATCGTAAGTTGAGTAGTTCCACTTACTCCCATCAAGCTTACCACTAAAATATGCAATGGGCCTCCCATCTTGGCTGAGGACAGCGCCAATGCCAGTTTTGGAAGTATTGGTGCGTAACTCAAACTTTTTCTGAAAATTGGGAAGCACCAGAACAGGCGCCGTGATCAGCCTTTTCTTTACCTCCTCAAAGGCGACAGCGGCCTAAGGACTCCACACAAATGACCTATTCTTCTTTAAGCAATCTGTGATTGGTACCACGATAGTACTGAAGTTGGGCACAAAGCGCCTGTAAAATGATGCCAAACTGTTGAAACTCCAGACTTCTCGTATTGTCTTTGGCTGAGGCCAATCACATATGGCAGTAATCTTCCCTTCATTAGCAGCAATACTGTTCTTAGATGCAACAAAACCAAGGAAGGTAACCTTATCGCTGATGAATTCGAACTTCTGTAAGGTGGCGAACAAGTTCTGCGCCTTTAGAGCGTGAAGTGTTCGGAAAAACATAAAATTTTGTTTAAAAATAAACTCTGATGCCGACTACTAGGTTTACAGTTCTCAACTATGGTCACAACAATAGGCACCTAATAGAGCACTTAGAGTAGGAGACTCTTCTCTCTACCTAAGCCCCCGGTCGGAGAGTCATGCTTCGTGACACCCCACGTTCGAGAGTTCCCGAGAATAGGTTTATCTCTATAAACCCTTTGCCCTAATACCGGTTGTTGGGATGAATTTCAAAAATTCTCCCTAAAGTTTACGCAGCGGAACGGGTTTAGAATTTATAATTCTAAACCTAAGGTCGATTTAAAATTCCTAATTTTAAATCTACTTACTTCAATTCATAATTTAAATCAACATGTCTAAATTTTTAATTTAGATCTGCAGGCCTTTTACTTTAATGCATTCATAACAATATATAAACTTAATTAGGTATAATAATAAATACTATAAATAAATAGAAAAACCAAACTAAAAAAAGAAGGAAAGAAAGGACATACCTCAAATAGCTCCAATAAAAGAAAAACCAGAAAGACAATAAAATTCTACAAAATTGAGACCCTGAGACCTTCTACGCAATGACCTCGAACTGCCCGGAGGGTGGGCTCCAATTTCAACGGAAATTTTTCTCTCCAATTAGGTCTCCGAAAGAATTTCAGAAACCCTCAAGAAATATTTCAACTTCGATACCAAACCTCAGAATAAGCCCTTCTATTTATAGGAATATACGGAGCAAAAAAAATCCAATTTTTCAATGTGGGAACCGCCCAGTTAAAATCAAAACGCATTGTTTCGTTTAAAAATAGGTTCAAAACGTAGCGTTTTGTAACAGTGCAAACAGCCTGTGAGGGCCTGTCATCGCGTGCCACGTCTCGCGGTCTTATTGGCTAACGCCGGTGCACGCGGATCTCCCCCTGTGTCTCCAGCGCGCGACCCATCCGCGAGTACACGGATTAAGGGCTGTGCATGTTATTTTTTTGTTTTTATTTTATTTTGCTTTGTTTCCCACATTTAAAAATTCATTTTATGAATTTTAATTTTCCAAAATTATTTTATTTTATAATTTTTGATTTTATTCATCTCATAAATAATGTTTAGCAAAATTAACTTGCCCATTTTATGGATAAATAATTCATCTCATGAAGTCTTTAACATCTTTTCAATGGCAATAAAAACAGAGGCTTGCGCAGGGACCTCAAGGGCAATTTTAATCTAGCTCCAAATGGGTTAAATTAAACCATCTCATGATATTAATTTAATTACAATTTAATGAGACTTAATTCCACTAAATAAATCTCACTACACTCCAGATTTAAATTATTTATTCGATATCTTCCTAATAGACTATATTGATGGCAACAACCCCTCCACTAGATATCTATGACAAAGGATAAATATAACCACTACCATTATCCTTCTCACAGATTCTCCATTAGTTACCGACTTGCCCTTCATTGAATAATTCATTTTTGCTTGAACATATTCACAATATAAATTCCAAGTGTCACACACTTGGAATACTTTGGCCAAAGTTTTTGAACTATTCAAATATTTGCGAATCAACTAAGGGGACATATGTATCTTATAAGAGACTGTAGATTCCCTATTGAATACCTGATCCTTGTCACACTTCACGCCGCTACCCAGTGTACGTGAGATTTCAGTCATTCGTTTAGACCTTACTTATAGTACACCAAAGTAACTAACGCTCCATGCACAAGTCCAGAATACCCTCAGGGTTTAGAGTCGTCATTCAAATAGTGCAACGTGAATCACTCATCTCCAATAGTAGTCTAGAAATAAGTAACCCACATGGTCCAACTCAGTGTGTCAATCTTATTAAACACACTAACTTAACACTTTTAGATCTCCATCCACATGACCAAGTCAAGTCGTCTAAAGTGTCACGTTATAGTCTTAACATACAAATGGTCCAAACTTGTCTTCCACTACGAGTCTTTTAAACAACAATCCATACCATTTGTCCCAAGTCTATTTGTGGCCTAGTCTCATAAACCATTTAGAACAACCATGTAAATTGTAGTCTGAGGACTACGCCCATGTCATGGATGTCTCCCATAAGAAAATCACATGCAATATAAATGCTCACATACACAAATTAATTAGGAAACGGCTGGAACTTCAATTTTATTTATTAATTAATGTATCCAGAATAAATCTGGATTTCAGGACACTATTCCTAACAATCTCCCACTTATCCTAAATCCAATTTATGACAAAGTCCATACTCACCCCTTTTAAGTTTGAACCAAAAATCTGATGAGCCTAACCCTTAGTGAGCACAATTATTCTATTGTGAAGTCAGCTATACAACACTGCTTGACATTCCTCTTACTAATGGCTCCCACTCCAAGGGTAAAGACATGCTTAGACGTCGACCGTCTATTATTTTAATCTGACTGGAAGTCTTATATCAGTATAGCCAACTGGAGCCAGCTCATCACTTTGAAAGATTAGCATAGGATCTCTTGTTCTTTTTAAGGACTAGAGAAAACGCTTCATTGCCACCTAGTCTATTGGACTCATGTTAGACTAACACCTGCCTACTACACCATAGCATAGTAGACATCAAGTCTCGTGCACAACATGGCATACCTGAGGCTTCCACTGCCAAAGCATATGGAATATTCCTCAATTGCTCCTCCTCTTGAGGTGTCCTAGAACACTGCTCAAAAAAGCGAGGGACTCCATGCTATACCCTGACAACATCTTGTCAATATAAGTAGCTGGAGGGAGATCCAACATCCTGCTCTTATGACTTTGTAGAAGCTTAATCCTAAGAGTGGACCTGGCTTCTCCTATGTCCTTCATATTGAGCTATCCTGACAACCAAACCTTTACAGCTAATGACACCCTTACCCCATTCCCAATGAGTAGTATATCATTGACATATAACACTAAGAAAATCACTACTCTCTCTTAATATCATTTGTACACGCACAATTTGAGCAACCGATTGCACAAAACTAGAAGACTTAATTGCTTCATTGTGGCTAAAAGGATTAGATTCAATGCCGTGGCCAACCACTAAGGCTCTCGCTATGAACCTGTCAGGTCTCCTGTCAATCCTCCCACAACACCTAAGCTCTCGTGTACCAGGAACATTCTCATTCCTATCAGTAAGTGCATCTAATGCATCCACTGTGTCTTAAGTTGTGTCTAGCTGTTCAGAATTATTGTCATTTTTCTTTAATACTATTTTGTTTTTGTTTTTGTAGCTTACTTGGAAAATCCTTCTCTAAGTATTTCGCATTGTTCACATATGTAAGGAAAAACAACATGAATAAATCATAAACACACGTTCCTTAGTAAATAAAAATTTATTTCTTGTAATAAAGGTTCACAACCATATTAAAAAAAATGAATAACAGTTATTCTTCAAACCACATAAATCAAATTCCTGTCCAATGCCAGTGCAAATCAATAAGAATTTTTAATAAGCAAAAACCAAAAATTCTGACACTAAAAGCTAAGCTCTCGCTTCCTACTACAAAGACTGCTACTCTTGTACCGCCTTCAGCTGTTAGGTACAGCTCCCATCATGTAGCCTCCTGGTTGGCCTGAGCCCCTATAATATATTACAGACTTGGTGAGTTGAACCTGAGTCCACACACGAGGAATCTGGTGAACTCACAACAACACAAGATTCAAATCAGTGAGATATCAACATACCTTCACTAGATGGTTTAGCAGTCTTTGCAGGAAGAGTAGCGAAGTACTTTACGCAGTTTCTCTTCCAATGGCCCATCTTTCTGCAAAAGTAACACTTTTCTTTTGCTGGCCTTTTTTTAGGATTAGTCGCTACACTAGCAACCTTACCTTTGCCTTTCTTTCCAGTTGGTCTCTTATTCTGCTTGCCTTTCTTTGCTGGCCTTTTTTTAGGATTATTCTGCTTTCTTCCCTTGGCTCGCATAATGCCCTCTGCTACCTGTAGCTCTTTCATCGGCTCAGGTAATGAATAATCCTTATTATTCATCGTGTAGTTCAACCTGAATTGAGTGAAAGAGTCGAACATAAAGCTGAAGATAATGTCTTGCTGAGACTGACTATCAATCTTAGCGCCCATAATCTCCAACTCAGACAGGCATGCCATCATTTTCATGATGGGCTCTTGAACTGGGGATCGTTCTGACGTCCTCATGTTCAAGAGCTTCCTCATCAGCTCTTGCCTAGCTGTCCTATCTTGACTACTAAACATTTCCTTTAAATGTTTGATCATCTCAGCTGCTGTTTCTATCTCAAGCATCTGATGCTTGAGTACATTGGTCACAGAGGACAAACTGTATCATCTGGCCAACTCATTAGACTTATTCCAGTGTTCATAATATTCTTTAACAACAACAACAGAATTATTAGCGGGCACCGTAGGTTGAGCTTCAGTGAGAACAAACTTATGACCTTCATGTATTAATACTATATCCCGGTTCATTTTTCAGGTGAAGTAATTCGGTCTAGTTGAAGCATTATCTTTCAGAATTGAGTGAAATGTACCAGTCGCAGCCATTTCAAAGAACAATATAAATGCAAACAATCGTGTAACTACCTTATATGAGTCATGTATAATGCAGTGATGAATATTCTTTCAATTTAGCATACACAATAAGTCAGATATCCACTAAAATGTACTATCATGCATACAATGATGACCCAAATACACCACTCCTTACTCCCCGGCAGCGGGGTCACACGAAGCTAGTTCAGGTGAGAACTATTCTGAATTAACCTGTTTTCTTGTAACTCTTACTAAACATGATTAACTCACCACTTTACCTTAGCCTTTAACATGGCACAACAGAGCTCCTCGGGGAGGCTAATGCATCACGCTAGTCAAGTGTAAATCATTACCTAAACCTCCATACAAATACACGAAATACTCCACGGCAGCGTGGTCGCATCGTTTCTTTGCACTTTGGTTTATCCAAAAGAAGTCTAACCCTGTAATCTGCAAACCAACATCCTCCGCAGGGAGGTCTATCGATCTACTATACTGCTAGACCGGTAATGGAGACCGTGATATTACAACAATTGGAACCTCGCTCCTACTTGCTTTTCATAACTAGTGGTTTTTGATTAACTTGCATTTACAACCTAGATTATCTCATAATCCCCTGTAGAGTCTCATTCTAAGATTAACCAAAATTAATTAATTTATTTAAAATACTATCATTTTACAGTATAGATTATCTCATAATCTCTCATTAGAATCTCATTCCAAAACCAATCAATAAAATTAATTAATTAATTTTAATTAAAACAATACCAATATTTAATTTACATTATCACATAATCTACTTTTCAAAATCTAATTTCAAAATTAAATTAAAAATAATTTTATTAATAGCTATTTTGTGCTTAGACTATTTCATAGTCTATTTTTTATAGTCTTATTCTAAAATCAAACAAGCTTAGACTATCCAATAGTCTAGTAGAATCATATTCTAAACTTTAATTAACAAAATGTAACTTTTATTTTAAAAATAAAGTTAACTTAGACTATCTTATAGTCTATTTTAGAATTTTATTCTATAATAATTTAAAACAACTTTTATTTTAAAGTACACTTATTCGTAATTTATATTATCATATAATCTAATTTAAAATCTGATTCTAAAAGAGTATTAATTAATAAAATATTTAATTTATAATTATTTTGTAAATCAGTACTGATGCCCACACATCCCAAAAATAAAAAAAATAAAATTTTTTTTAATACATGCTGACGTTAGTGTCAGCAGGTGATGTCAGCATGTGACGTCATCTTTTTTTTTTTTTTAAATTACAATATTTAATTTTAAAATAAATTGAATCTAATCTCATTAAATCAATTTTATCCAATTTTGGTATAAAATAATTAAATCTAATCACATTAGATCAAATTTATCCAATTTTATAAAAATTAATTGAATCTACTCTTATTTGATCAATTTTATCTATTATTAAAATATTTGAATCCAATCTTATTAAATCAATTTTGTCCGATTTCATAAATCATGACTGAGAACGTACAATCTCATTATACGAACAACATAATCACAAATTTATGGATTATTCCGAATTAACGATTAATTCATTAACAATTTAAACAATTTAAACCGTTACTATAAACAACCTAGTTAACTATTAAATCCTTTAATGATTCAAACAATTTAAATCATAAATACAAACAATCATTTGAATTTAATCATCGGTTTAAACAATTTAAATCGAACCGTCAAATTAAACTAACTTTCTTTCTTAATAAAATCTCTACTTTATTAAATCGTAAATCTATTTATTTCGATCTTAGAATACCTAGTCATCTATATTATGAATGTAATCAGAGGCTGGCTCTGATACCATTTGTTTGGAAAAAATATAAAATTTCGTTTAAAAATAAACTCTGATGCCGACTATTAGGTTCACAGTTCTTAACTATGGTCACAACAATAGGTACCTATTAGAGCTCTTAGAGTAGGAGATTCTTCTCTCTACCTAAGCCCCCGATCGGAGAGTAACGCTTCGTGACACCTCACGTGCGAGAGTTCCCGGAAATAGGTTTATCTCTATAAACCCTTTGCCCTAATACCGGTTGTTGGGATGAATTTAAAAAATTCTCTCTAAAGTTTACGCAACGGAACGGGTTCAGAATTTATAACTCTAAATCTAGGATCGAGTTAAAATTCCTAGTTTTAAATCTACTGACTTAAATTCATAATTTAAATCAACAGGTCTAAATTTTTAGTTTAGATCTACAGGCCTTTTACTCTAATACATTCATAACAATATATAAACTTAAATAGGTATAATAACAAATACTATAAATAAATAGAAAAACTAAACTAAAAGAAGAAGGAAAGAAAGGACATACCTGAAATAACTCCAATAAAAGAAAACCAGAAAGACAATAATATTCTTCAAAATCGAGACCCCGAGACCTTCTACTCAATGACCTCGAGCTGCCCAGAGGGTGGGCTCCGAAAAATATTAAACTGAGTAAGAAAAATTTCAACGAAAATTTTTCTCTTCAATTAGGTCTCCGAAACAATTTCAGAAACCTTAAAGAAATATTTCAATTTCGAAGCCAAACCTCGGAATAAGCCCTTCTATTTATAGGAATATACCGGAGCGAAAAAAATATAATTTTTCGATGTGGGAACCGCCCAGTTAAAATCAAAAGACATCATTTCATTTAAAAACAGGTTCAAAACGTTGCGTTTTGTAACAGTGCAAACCGCCTTTGAGGGCCTGTCCCCTCGTGCCACGTGTCACGGCCTTATTGATTGATGCGAGTGCACGCGGATCTCCCCTTTGTGTCTCCAGAGCGCGACACGTGCCCATCAGCGAGTACGGGGATTAAGGCCTGTGCACGTAATTTTTTTGTATTTTTTTTTTATTTTGCTTTGTTTCCCACACGTAAAAATTCACCTTATGAATTTTAATTTTCCAAAATTAATTTATTTTATAATTTTTGATTTTATTTATTTTATGAATAATGTTTGGCAAAATTAACTTGCCCATCTTATAGATAAATAATTCATCTCATGAATTCTTTAACATTTTTTCAATGGCAATAAAAACGGAGGCTTGAGCAAGGACCTCAGGGCCAATTTAAATCTAGCTCCAAATGGGTTAAATTAAACCATCTCAATGTATTAATTTAATTATCATTTAATGAGACTTAATTCTACTAAATAAATCTCACTGCACTCCAGACCTAAATTATTTATTTGATATCTCCCTAATAGACTGTATTGATGGCAACAGCCCCTCAACTAGATGTCCGTGACAAAGGCTAAATATAACCACTACCATTATCCTTCTCACAGCTTCTCCATTAGTTACCGAATTGCCCTTCACTGAATAATTCATTTATACTTGAACATATTCACAGTATAATTCTAAATGTCAAACACTTGGAATACTTTGGCCAAAGTTTCCGAACTATTCAAATATTTGCGAATCAACTAAGGGGATATCTGTATCTTATAAGAGACTGTAGATTCCCTATTGAATACCTGATCCTTGTCACATTTCATGCCATTACCCAGTGTACGTTGGATTTCAGTCATTCGTTTAGACCTTACTTATAATACACCAAAGTAACTAACGCTCCATGCACAAGTCCAGGATACCCTCAGTATTTAGTGTCGTCGTTCAAACAGTACAACGTGAATCACTCACCTCCGATAGTAGTCTAGAAATAAGTAACCCACATGGTCCAACTCAGTGTGCCAATCTTATTAAACATATTAACCTAACACTTTTGGATCTCCATCCACATGACCAAGACAAGTAATCTAAAGTGTCACGTTATAGTCTTAACATACAAGTGGTCCAAACTTGTCTTCGACTACGAGTCTTTCAAATAACAATCCATACCATTTGTTCCAAGTCAATCTGTGGCTTAGTCTCATGATCCACTTAGAACAAACATGTAAATTATAGTCTGAGGACGACACCCATCTCATGGATGTCTCCAAAAAGAAAATCACATGCAGTATAAATGCTCACATACATAAATTTAACTAGGAAACTACTGAAACTTCAATTTTATTTATTAATTAAAATAATATATCCAGAATAAATCTGGATTTCAGGACACTGTTCCTAACATGAAGTACTTCCTCCAAGTGCTTCATATGCTCTTCAGGATCACGGCTATAAATCAGGATATCATCAAAATGCACAACAACGAACTTCCCGATAAAAGGACGTAGAACTTGATTCATAAATCTCATGAATGTGTTTGGTGCATTGGACAATCCAAATGGCATGACCAACCACTCCTAAAGCTCTTCCCTTGTCTTGAAGGCAGCCTTGGCAAACATGACACGTCCCTGTATTTTTGGGTGTTGAGCTTCGGCGGCTCGCGGTGCTTCTGCCTTCGTAGGTCACAAGGTAGTCTTGGTCCCCTTGAAGAAGAAGCTATATGTGTTCTTTCTTCCATCATGAACGACACTCCTATCATATTGGCATGGGCACCCTAAAAGCGGATGACAAGCATCCATATTGACGACATCACACCAAACCTCGTCCTTGTACCTTAACCTGATCGAAAAGTTAACTAAGCAACATTTTGAAACCGTTACCTGATTTCCCTGTTTGAGCCATGACAACTTGTATGGGCTCGGATAAGCTTCCGTCTTCAAACCCAATTTGGTGACGACTTCCCCAGAGATCGCGTTCTCACTGCTTCTGGAATCAATAACCATGCGGCACATCCTACCACCAATAGTGCATGTGGTCTGGAAGATGTTGTTCCTGAGCCAACCATCCCCTTCTTCCTCCTTAGGCGTGAAGTAAGAACGCCTAACTACTAAGACATGCCCCTCGTCACCCGTCATGGTATTCTCACTTTCTTCCGCTAACTCATCTTGGGCTTCCTCCTCATTGACCTCGCTATCCTCTACACGGGACTCATTAATGTAAAGGCCCTTACCAGTCCTCTCACCCTTACGGCAATAAGCAGCCCTGTGCCCCACTTCTCCGCATTTGAAACAACGGGTCCTTGAAGCACCCACCAAGTCTTGGGGATTGGGCCTACCAGCGTTAACGTTTGGCGGTCTGTTCGGTGCGGTTTGTGTTGGCAGTGCCCTCACTTGCTCCTTTCTGCCAACCTATGTTCCCTAGGTGCCGCCAACTTGGCGATGCCTCTACTGGCGTTCCACATTTACAGCTCTCTGATTTGCCTCCGAAATAGTGAAGAAGTCAAACATGTTCAACACCTCTTGTATTGACTCCCTCAACCTGCCTATGTATCGATCCGCCAATTGCTCTCCGCTTTCCGCCAAGTCATTCCTGGCGATCAACGAATAGAACTCAGCCGTGTACCCTTCCACAGACCTTGAGCCCTGCTGCAATCCTTGTAGGCGCTGGTACATCATTTTGGCGTGATTGTGAGGCAAGAAGTTGCCTCTCAAGTGCTTCTTCATCTTCCCCCAAGATTCTATCTTGGCTTTCCCTTGACGCGATCGGATTTGTTTCAGCTATGTCCACCAGGCGGCTGCTCTACCTCGTAGCCGTGTAGCAACTAGCGGTGATTGCTTCGACTCCGATACCTCTCTAAACTCTAGAACCTCCTCGACAGTGACTAGCCAATCCAAGATGTCCTCGGGACGTCCTCCACCATTAAACTCCGGATTTTAATCTGGATGCTAGATTCCCACCTCCGATCATCATAACTATGGGGGTTTCCGGTAACGGGCTGGCGCTGCCTCGGCCTTGGATCCGGTAGCTCCTTGTCCGGGAATGGATTTTGGAAGCTCTCATCCGTCTCCTCTTCTATAGCACCCGGTGTTAATGGGCATTGTGGCTGGGCTCCCGGTGCATCGGGATTTGCCCCTAGTTGAACCAAGCAACGCTTGATTCGCCGGAATCTCTCCTCGGACTCATCCAATCTCCTCTCGGCCACCAGTAAGCGATCTCGGTCATAAACATCCTCAATGGCGGTGCATCGTTGCCATCTTCTGGCCATCTTAGAAAACGTCCTGAGCTCTAATACCAACTAATGCAGCGCGTAGTGGGATTTTGGGAGAACGGAATGGAATCGAGGCGCTCCCTTTAATTTTATTAATGAATTAACAAAACTTAAAGAAAAAAAATAAAACATAATTCTCACAACCCGAGATTTGAGGCTCAAAATAGAAAATAATTTGAAAATTTATATGATCTAACTAAAACTATAATTCTCTTCTAGTATATATAGGGGAGTAATTAGATTGCTAGTGTAATTAATTTAAAATTCAAAACTCAATTTGAAATTTAAAATAAACTAACCAAATTTGAAATTTAAAACAAAACTCCTAATCAAACTTTAATTCATAAACCCAGCTCCGCGCCTCGCTGCTCCGTTACCGCCAAAGGTCTCGCTCACTGAGACCGTCCCGCCAAGCCCCTTAACGGGCTGCATCAATAATTGTGCAAATAATATTATGAAATGATATAAAACTTGTTATTTATTAGTAAACCCACAATCTCCTTGCTATTATCCTAATCCTACACATGAGCCACAATATTATAACACTATTAATAAAAAAGAGTTGTATGAGAAGCTTATTTTATAGCCTTATACATTAGTATTTGCAATATTTTATTAAATACTTAATGCTTTTGGACCATAACATTGTTTCATAAAATTATAACTAAAAATTTAATACACTAAAATTAAGGATATTAATATTTAATTTACCCCGTTAGCTTTTATTACGGATACTCATTCATAACTTTTCTTCGTTTTTTTTTTTTTAATTTTTATTTTCATGTTATAGGTCAAATTTGACAGACAGTTACAGTCTATATCGTTACTAGGTCGATGTCGCAACTATTATATAAAATAAAGCGGACAAGAGTCAATCATTAGACAATGAATTTAAAAATACCCACACACAACTTTAATATCAAATATAATATTTTATTTTTATAAAATATTTTATGTCATGTCTATTCAACGTAGTAGAAAAAGTTACGTGATATAAATCGCATATAAATATTTGAAGTTAAATTTCAAATACAAAAGTATTTTCTCAATAAATAATACTTTTATCTATATTATAAAGTATATTGTCAAGACTTCATATATGAGCCTAATAATAAGACTTCATATGTGAGCCTAATAATTAGAATCTTACATTAGAGTTGTGAAAGAGAAGAGATCATTTTATAAGCCTAATTAGTTATTTCATTAATTAACAATTGGTCTTAGGATGAAATCCCACTTGGGCTTATATGGATCTCACATGTGCCAACCACATGGGTTGGGCCTAAAAAGGCCCTGTAAAATTTAACATAGTATCAGAGTGGGTTGACAATTTCGATGTCTTGTTTGTTGCACCGTGTACTCATGAGGGGTGCATTTGAATTTGTTGCTCTGATGACCCCTCTAGTGAATGTTGGATCCAAGTGGCCGGAGAAGGTGAGTGTTGCGTTTGTCATCGACTCACGTGTGAGGGGGAGTGTTGAGAGTCCACATGTCAATCAATGCAATGCAATGCAACATTCTTAGTACCCCAAGGGCTCTAGCTTAGGCAGAATCTCGAGGGGCGGGGGGGGGGGGGGGGGGGGGGGGGGGGGGGGGGGGAGTAAATGTACGTAACCTTCTCTCTTCAGGGTGCTATCTTAAATAGAGATTATTTAAGAGAAGCCAACCCAAGGGTTGCAGGAGGACTTCCAAGAGGTTATCCATATTTGTACTTCTCTCTCCCAACAACAACAACAATAGACCCAATACCTCAAGGGCTCCCACCTAAGCAGGGTCGGGGGGGGATGTGGATGTGCGCCGCCATACCCCTTGAGGGTGTAACCCTGCCGAGAGGCTGTTTTCAAGCACGCTTGATTTGGGAGTTTTCTTGAGACTCCACATGTGAGCCTAATAATTAGAGTTCCACATTAGAGTTGTGAGAGAGAAAATATCACTTTATAAGCCTACTGGGTCGCTCCACCTGTTGCCAATTGGTTTTAGGATGGAACCCCCACTTGGGTTAATATGTGGATCTTATGTGTGCCAACTCTGTGGATCAAACCTAAAAAGGCCTGTTGAAATTTAACAAAGTATGTTTGGAAATATTTTTATCTGGGACATGATAAAAAAGACATGGAGAGATTTGAAGAAAGAACCTTATGTATAACACAAGTGCTAAGTTTCAAGGAGACTTTGTCAGGTGGTTGGATTACCTCTCTCTCTCTCTCTCTCTCTCTCTCTCTCTCTCTCTCTCTGACACACGCAAGTCACCCCCTCCTCTTTTCAATGGCTACCTAAGCAGTGCCCCGCCTACCGTCAGTCACCTCGCCGACGGCTACCGTCCGACCTCGGTCCGACTTTCGGCGACACCAAGACGGTGCGACCGCAGCACCGACCTGCTCTCCTCACCGCAACGCAACAGCCTCACACCCCACACCCTCTCTCCTCCCTTCCCTGGCCTGCTACTTGCCACCACCGGCCACCACCACCACGACACCACCACAAGCACTCCTCACCACCAACACTCCTCATCACCCAACCCCCCTCCTCTCACCCACCAAGCAAACCCACCCCCCGGCTGCGGCATGCCTCTTACTCCACCTGACCTCACCACCCAACCTCCTCCGTACACTGCGCCCCACCACCGTCCACCCCAACGCCATCACCACCACTACCATCACATCTTTCTCCACCTCGCTCAACCCCTCCTCACTGCATCTCGCCACCAAACACCACACCCACTCCTTCGTACACCTAGCCGCACCTCACCACCGAACTCCCCACCCCTCCTTCGTACACCTTGCCCCACCCGCCACCAAACGCCAACAACAGCCACAGCACCACCAACACCCCTGCCCCCCCTCACCACCACTACTATCACCCCTCTCCCCCCACCTCAAGGCAGCCCTGCCCGCCACCTCCCCTGGAACAAACTGCAGCCAGCCGACCGACCTAGGTAAGTAAAATTGGTCGGCCCTAGGTTCGAATCCCTGACCTTTCTTTGTTCGGTGCTCTTAATATTGTTCCTATTACTTGTACTGGGTCTGGTATATCATTGTTTCTGGTGTTTGTTTACGTGTATAATTGCGGCTAGGAATAGGTAGTTTATGAACCTTACCAACAATGGAGCTCAAAATGTGAGGCCATCTCTAACTGGGGTGGGAACGGGTCGGGGACGTTCACGAGGTGAGGGGAGGCTACGAATTGGGACATTAAATGTTAGCATGCTAACTAGGAAAAGATTTGAAGTGGCCCAAATGATGGCTAGGAGAAAGATCAACATCCTGTGTATTCAAGAGACTAGGTGGGTGGGCACAAAAGCAAGGGAGGTGTTAGGCTACAAATTATGGTATTCGGGCCAAGCCAGTGGGAGAAATGGGGTACGTATTATGGTGGATAGCTCCCTTAGGGACGGAGTAGTAGGGGTCACTAGGACTAGCCATAGGATTATTAGCATCAAGTTAGTTTTCGGCGGGGAGATGTTAAAGATCATAAGCGCATACACCCCACAAATAGGACATACACAGCAGGAGAAGGCCAGTTTCTAGGGGGACTTAGACCTAACAATGTTGGGGTTACCCTAGAATGAACAGGTTGTGATTGGAGGGGACTATAATAGGCACGTCGGAGCGAACACGGATGGTTATGCATCCCACCACGGAAGATTTGGTTATGGAAGGAGAAATGATGAAGGCGAGGCTCTGTTGGACTTTGCCGTCACCTATGAGTTAACAGTGGCCAACACCTACTTCAAAAAGCATGATGACCACATCATCACCTATCGGAGTGGTGCAGCAAAGACCCAGATTGACTACATATTACTAAGAATGAGGACTCAAAAGGATTGCAAAGATTGCAAGGTAATCCCTAGGGAGGTCCTCTCAACACAACACAGAGTAGTGTGTGTTGAGATTAGGATTAAGAGAAAGAACAAGAAAGCCATCAACCCATCACAGCCACGCACACGATGGAGGGAGCTGAAGGGGGAAAACTCTCAAGTCTTTAAGGAAAGAGTTGAGGCTGTGCTTGGAGAGAATTGTGAGGGTGATTTAAATCACCTGTGGAACCGAGTAGACCAAAAGTCCAGAGATGTGGCACGAGAAGTCCTAGGCGTATCTAAAGGTAGGACACGAAACAACAGAGAGACCTAGTGTTGGTGCAGGGAGGTCCAAGAGAGGATTAAGGAAAAACTAGACTACTTCAAGGAACGAAATCATACTGGAGATGAAGACAAGAGACAACAATATAAACAGGCTAAGAAGGAAGCTAGGATAGTAGTGAGAGACACACAATCCAAAGCCTTTGAGGAGTTCTATAAAAGGCTGGATATAGATGAGGGAGCTAGAGACCTTAATAGAATTGCAAAGGCAAGGGAAAGGAGCAAGTAAGTTTCATAAAGGGGGCAGCAGGACAAGTGCTCGTGGACAACCAACCAATCAAAGCTACATAGAAGTCCTACTTCCACGATCTGTTCAATGAGAAGGGAGTTACAATTACCCCCCCAGATGTTCTACGAACAACAGCAGTGCAAGAGTCCCAGGATCACTGCACCAGAATTAGACCCAAGGAAGTTAGGGAAGCATTGAGGAGGATGGGCAGGGGTAAAGCAGCCGGCCCTGACGGTATACCCATTGAGGCATGAAAATGTACTAGACAAACGGGTATAAGATGGTTGATTGAATTATGCAACCAAATCCTCAAGGAGAAAAAGATGCCTGATGATTGGCGGAAGAGCATATTAGTCCACCTCTATAAGAACAAAGGCGACATTCAATGTTGTGCCAACTATAGAGGAATCAAACTAATGAGCCACACCCTGAAACCATGGGAGCGGGTCATAGAAGGAAGGCTTCGCCTCCAAGCAGGAGTCTTAGAGAACCAATTTGGATTTATACCAAGTCGATCAATAACAGGAGCCATCCATCTCCGGAGGAGGTCCATAGAGTACTACAGGGATAGATAGAAGGACCTTAATATGGTTTTCATCGATTTGGAGAAGGCATATGATAGAGTGTCGAGAGAAGTCCTATGGTGGGTCCTGGAGAGGAAAGGCATCCATGAGTCCTACATACGAGTCATCAAGGACATGTATGAAGATGCTCAAACTAGTGTGCTCACTACGGAAGGGGAAACAAACGCTTTTCTCATTACTGTAGGAGTACACCAAGGATCAGTCTTGAATCCCTTGCTGTTCATTTTGGTGATGGACGAGCTCACTAGGCACGTCCAAGGGGATGTACCTTGGTGCTTGCTTTTCGCGGACAACATAGTTCTTGTGGGTGAATCTAGAGTGGAGGTGAATGAAAAACTAGAACTTTGGAGGTTGGCCCTAGAATTGAAAGGTCGAAGGCTCAATAGATCTAAGACATAATATGTAGAACTTAAGTTCAGCACCTCTACCACGCCAAGCGTAGAAGTTGTACGGATTGGAACAGAGCACATACCTTAGAAAGCATGCTTTAAACACCTGGGTTCCATGGTGCAAAATGATGGCGAAAGTGGATGCAGATATCAACAACATGATTAAAGTGGGTTGGCACAAATGGAGAAAGGCAGCAGCGATGCTGTGTGATAGGAAATTCCTGTTAAAGCTTAAGGATAAATACTATAAGACGGTAGTAAGGCCAGCTATGTCCTACGGGGCAGAGTGCGGGCCTGTAAAGTGTCACTACACTCAAAAGATGAGGGCGGCAGAGATAAGAATGCTAAGGTGGATGTGCGGACACACAAGGAGGGACAGGATCTGAAATGACGTCATTAGAAGTAAACTGGGTGTCGCCCCAGTAGAAGATAAGTTGAGGGAGCAACGTCTGCGGTGGTTTGGGCCTATTAGCAGGAGACCCACCACTGCACCTGTCAGGAGATGTGAACAACTCCACATAGCAGAAGGGAAGAGAGGGAGAGGATGGCCAAAGAAGAGCTGGATGGAGAGAATACGACGGGATCTTACCTATCTCAACCTAAATAATGAGATGGCTCTAGACAGAGCTGCGTGGAGGACTAGGATAGGCGTACCTGACATAGCGGTGTAGGAGCATCTGTCCACTCGTAAGCTCGATGTAGTGCCACGACTCTACAATATGCCTATTCCACAGCTTAGACATATGGACTTGCGGTCCCAAGGGTGGCAATCAGGGATGTGGTATGTGGCATAGTGGGGTGTGGCCTAGATAGAAGAAAGAATATAAAATTGAAAAAGCTGTGTTTTAAGTGGTTCAAGCACGCCAGGAGGTGACCATCCACGGCTCCAATCAGTATTCCGATCAGCTTCGTACCACGCTAGGAAGAAGAGGACGAAACAGGCCAAAGGAGGAAGGACTGCAATCGTACGGCAGGACCTCACCCACCTAAACCCACGGAAGGAGATGGCCTTAGATAGAGCTAGAGCTCGAGGGAGGACCAGCATAGGAGTAGCAGAGGTAGCGATCTCACACTGCTGCTTATTATGCTATTTATGTATTCATAGGCGTATAGGCTTATTAGGATGTACCTATCTACCTATACGCCTATCTGTCTACTATCGGTCTATTTGCTTATTTATTTATTTGTTTATTTGTTTAATTGGCATATTTGCTTATACTAGCTGCCTTATAGGGAAGGATGTGCCTTGTGGTCTCCTTTAGGGCATTTTTATGCTATGGCTTACTCTTTTGCTTTCATGATCTAGTGCTCATAGCTCATTGCTCACAGGTCCCCATGAGGCGATGAAGACTTATCTCTCGGGTTGGGGGTCCTCGGAAACAACCTCTCTTCAAGTTGACACCCTGAAGGGGGAAAGCTGCTTACATCCAAGGATCAGGTCCATAGAGTACTACAAGGATAGATAGAAGGACCTTCATATGGATTTCATCGATTTGGAGAAGGCATATGATAGAGTGTCGAGAGAAGTCCTATGGTGGGTCCTGGAGAGGAAAGGCATCCATGAGTCCTACATACGAGTCATCAAGGACATGTACAAAGATGCTTAAACTAGTGTGCTCACTACGGAAGGGGAGACAAACGCTTTTCTCATTACTGTAGGAGTACACCAAGGATCAGTCTTGAGTCCCTTGCTGTTCATTTTGGTGATGGACGAGCTCACTAGGCACGTCCAAGGGGATGTACCTTGGTGCATGCTTTTCGCGGACAACATAGTCCTCGTGGGTGAATCTAGAGTGGAGGTGAATGAAAAACTAGAACTTTGGAGGTTGGCCCTAGAATTGAAAGGTCTAAGGCTCAGTAGATCTAAGACATAATATATGGAACTTAAGTTTAGCACCTCTACCACGCCAAGCGCAGAAGTTGTACGGATTGGAACAGGGCACATACCTTAGAAAGCATGCTTTAAATACCTGGGTTCCATGGTGCAAAATGATAGCGAAAGTGGATGCAGATATCAACAACATGATTAAAGTGGGTTGGCACAAATGGAGAAAGGCAGCAGCGATGCTGTGTGATAGGAAATTCCCGTTAAAACTTAAGGATAAATACTATAAGACTGTAGTAAGGCCAGCTATGTCCTACGGGGCAGAGTGCTGGCCTGTAAAGTGTCACCACACTCAAAAGATGAGGGTGGCAGAGATAAGAATGCTAAGGTGGATGTGCGGACACACAAGGAGGGACAAGATCTGAAATGACGTCATTAGAAGTAAACTGGGTGTCGCCCCAATAGAAGATAAGTTGAGGGAGCAAAGTCTGCGATGGTTTGGGCCTGTTAGCAGGAGACCCACCATTGCACCTGTCAGGAGATGTGAACAACTCCACATAGCAGAAGGGAAGAGAGGGAGAGGATGGCCAAAGAAGAGCTGGATGGAGACAATACGACGGGATCTTACCTATCTCAACCTAAATAATGAGATGGCTCTAGAAAGAGCTGCGTGGAGGACTAGGATAGGCGTACCCGACAAAGCGGTGTAGGAGCATCTGTCCACTCGTAAGCTCGATCTAGTGCCACGACTCTACAATATGCCTATTCCACAGCTTAGACATATGGACTTGCGGTCCCAAGGGTGGCAATCAAGGATGTGTTATGTGGCATAGTGGGGTGTGGCCTAGATAGAAGAAAGAATATAAAATTGAAAAAGCTGTGTTTGAAGTGGTTCAGGCACGCCAGGAGGTGACCATCCACTGCTCCAGTCAGTATTCCGGTAAGCTTTGTACCACGCTAGGAAGAAGAGGACGAAACAGGCTAAAGGAGGAAGGACTGCAGTCGTACGGCAGGACCTCACCCACCTAAACCCACGGAAGGAGATGGCCTTAGATAGAGCTAGAGCTCGAGGGAGGACCAGCATAGGAGTAGCAGAGGTAGCGACCTCACACTGCTGCTTATTATGCTATTTATGTATTCATAGGTGTATAGGCTTATTAGTATGTACCTATCTACCTATGCGTCTATCTGTCTACTATCGGTCTATTTGCTTATTTATTTATTTGTTTATTTGTTTAATTGGCATATTTGCTTATACTAGCTGCCTTATAGGGAAGGATGTGCCTCGTGGTCTCCTTTAGGGCATTTTTATGCTATGGCTTACTCTTTTGCTTTCATGATCTAGTGCTCATAGCTCATTGCTCACAGGTTCCCATGAGGCGATGAAGACTTATCTCTCGGGTTGGGGGTCCTCGGAAACAACCTCTCTTCAGGTTGACATCCTGAAGGGGGAAAGCTGCTTACATCTACACCCCCCCCCCCCCCCCCCCCCCCCCAAAACCCTGCTTTTGCGGGAGCCCTTGAGGCACTGAGATTGTTGTACTATTTTTTTTGGACATGGAAGCCCACAGGCTAGGATTCCATTAACAAAATATCATTATTTGCAATGGATGCAATATAAGGTGGCAACCTATGCCACCAATCACGCTTACACCTATGACCTAAGTGGTATGAAGCAGCGATATGGGCAACCTTATTACATACTCGGGGAGCCCACTGGAAAGAAAAATTACATAAACTATGGGAAGAGACAATCATCCTAATATCTGACATTAAAGCCCTACACTGCCACGCAGGGGAAACACAAAAAGACAAGCAATCAATAGCTTGTTTACAATCTGACTCAATAATAACATAAAACCACCCATTTGACTGAGCAAGAGAACAAGCTGCTCGAATAGCGAGCAATTTAGCCACGAGGGGGGATCTAGCCACAAAAGAACCGCACCAATAGGAAATCACTCGACCCATAAAAACTCTAGCCACTAAAGCACCTGCAACCTCTGATGGAGCCTTGAAAGCAGCATCACTATTGATTTTAACATACCAAACAAGGGGAGGCCTCCAGCAACCGAGATCATGATGAATAGCGTTCGGTTCATTTTGGTCCATCAAACATTGTTGAGAAATTGATGCCATAACAAAAGGCTTAGGCTATCAAAACGAAAAGACTCTGACAGTCCCATTAAAAGGATGGGAAATAGATGAGTAGACTGGCAAGATATCAGAATTAGACTAAAACAATCCAATATTGAAGAAGGTCAAATTTGAGGTATAAATAAGCCCAGCTAGCTTGCATGTCGTCTTCTATTGGAAAACTAGTATTTATATATGACAAAGTCTTCATCCGTACACAGAACAACATTAGTGACTAATTAAAGATGAAAAAAGGTTATCTAAAGTCCATTTGGAAACGTTGACTGTTGAAATTTCGTAACAAATTTCTGATAGGCTACTTGAAGCTCCTTTTGAGACGCGGGAGTCTTCTTCAAAGAATTATTATGGCAAAATGCAATTCAATTTGGATACTGCTTTGTTTGGGTAGTTATTCTACCTCAATATGAGATGGCTTAATGAAAGACACTGCCTCAAATTTGATATGGGTAACCAGTGTAGCTTAGCTTTCTCAAATTGCGTCGGTGCAAAGCCTTAAGAATTTGTGACAACCTATTGACCGCCTCTTATCCGTCTAAATTTGCGACGGTTTGTGACACTGTCTCAATTTTGATATGGGTAACCAGTTGTCTCAAGTTTGAGATGGCATATAATTTTCCTAATCTGCATCAAATGTTCCGATATCCCTGTCAATTCTTTATATATATATATATATATATATATATATTCATGTACTGATACAAAATGCGTTGAAATGCTATCATTGTAAAACATACAAATCATTCTATATAGAAGATACAATATAAGCTAAGCATTCAAACTAGGCACACGCACACACACAGAGGTATTATATATATATATAAACCTCCAATAGATACCCAGTGCAAATAAAGAAGAAAACGAAAAGACACAAAGAAAACTGGATTGCAATGTTAAATTACGCACCAAGATCAAAGCTAAGTGTGTAGAGAAGCCTAGATTTGCATAGAGATCCATAACAATGGCCATCCTAAGGGAGCTAAGTTGTTGAAGTCAAATGGATCTGGCAATCATTCTATGTGGGTCCTTCAATGTCAAGGTAGGCTGCAACAGTTAGAGGAGTTGCCAATTTGTATTGGGATTTGACTTATGAATTTAATTATTATGACATCCTTATTTTGGTGTAATCCAGTGTACCATTACTCCAAACATAGCATTTGAGTTTGCGTACTATCCATCTTGAGAATAAGCATAGTTTGTCCTCAATATTAAATAAAAAAGAACAACAAGTTGAATCATATAATGATTACTACTTACAGTTTGAAATCTTTTGTGTCGTGCTGTGCCTCAAATTTTATTTTTTTTTCCAAATGCCGAGTAGGGGTCTATGATGGAGTGACGGGTGGGATTGTTGTTCGTATTTCTTTTTCTAGGGTTTCTTTGTGTTTCGGCAAGTCCTCTATACTTATGTATTTATGGTTTTTGCCACACTACATGAAACACACACGCACACACACAGAGAAGAAATTCTTGTAATACTCCAATTTCGAGCTAGCAAAGTTCTTTAACTCCTCTTGCAACTTTTTTCCCTCTCTTTGAGGGGTTTTCACTCAAATGAGTATCCGTTTATGGCACGTTCGAATAAAGGGCCTCTTGACTCATAATAGGTTGAAGAAAGCCCTGGATGGGAAATAGAAGAAGCTATGGAGCATGTTAGAAGGCCAATGGGAGGTGTTAGATGATAAGACTTGCATTGCTATTTAAATTTGTCTCCCAGATGATGTTTTGACTGAGGTGTTGGAAGAAGAAACCGCGAAAGAGTTATGGACTAGCCAGAGGTCTTCTGCCTAAAATCTGTCTCCAATGGACTTGCCATCATGCGAAGGATGTTTATCTTTCATATGTTAGACAATATGTCTTTTAAAGTCCACATTAATGAATTTAACTCTATTATTCAAGAGTTAAAAGAACTTGATGATGCTCTAAAAGAGGAAGATTAGGTTGTTGTGTTCTCTAGCAACCTCTTATAGGGAATTTGTTGAAAGCAAGATTTATGGTAGTAGAAAATCTATCACTGTTGATGAGGTTAAGCAAAATTTGTTAAGTAAAGAAAGGGTTGATAAAGAGTTGTTCGACTCTATTAATGACTCAGGAAGTGGTCTATTTGTTAGAGGAAGAACTGAAATGAGAGGATCTAATGGTGGAGGAACAAGTCCAAGTCAAAATCCAAACATAAAAATTTAACCGTAACTATTGCCATAAGAAAGGGCATATAAAAAAGAATTGTTTCAAGATTAAGGGGAAATAAAAGGATGATAATAGTAAAAATCGACAAGGGAATGAAAAACATGCTAAGGATTGTGTTGTTGAAGATGAGAGTGTTGCTGATATCCTTTTAGGGACCGAAACTAAATTTAGATCCAAAGACAAGTGAATTTTGGATTCGGGTTGTTCCCATCATATATGTCCCAGTAAAAACTAGTTCACCACATATGGGTCCATTCAGGGTGGAGTTGTTTTGATGAGAATTGATGATGCATGCAAAGTTTCGGGAATAAGAACAATCAGGGAAAGATGTTTGATGTTCCTGTGGGAACATTGAGTGATGTTCAACATGTTTCTACTTTGAAGAAAAATCTCACCTCTCTAGGTACCCTTGTTTTTCACGGGTACAAGTACATGACTAAAAGTGGAGTTATGAAAGTCAGTAAAGGTGTCATGGTTGTGATAAAAGGTAACGGGTTGGTACTTTTTATGCACTTATTGGTTTCACAGTAACATGATCATTGGTTATATCTTCATCATCAGTGGCAGAATCAGATATTACCCAGCTTTGGCATGTAAGGCTTTGTCATGAGTGAAAACCGAGTAAAAGGGAGTTTTTGTGTGACCAATGTGTGTTTGGGAAGTAGAAAAAGGGTTAGCTTTAAACCGGTAGTATGTAAGACAAATAAGACCTTAGGCTGCATTCATTTTGATTTTTGGGGACCCTCTAGAATTGCACTGAAAGTTGGTTCTAGATATCTATTGATATTCACATATGATTTCTCAAGGAGAGTTTGAGTCTATATTCTATAGCAAAAAAATGAAGTGCATGACAATTTTAGGAAATGGAAGTTTGTGTAAGAAGTAAACGGGATGGCAGATAAAAAGGGTAAGGATAGATAATGCCCTTGAATATATTGAGGGTGACTTCACCAAATTCTTTGAGGATTTAGGCACTGTCAGACATCAGACTTGCACCAGGAGACCCCCACAAATTGGGGTTGCAAAAAAATTAAACATAACTTTATTAGAGAAGGCCCATTGTATGCTGTCAAATGCAGGTTTGGGGAGACAGAGGTAGTAAACATACGTGTCACTTGGTGAACCGATCACCTCGTTCATCTCTTAGTTGAAGACTCCAAAAGAGGTATGGGAAGGATTCCCTATAGGCTACTCCGACTTAATAATTTTTGGTTGTGCTACATATACATATGTGAATGATGGAAAGCTTGGACCTAGAGACAAGAAGTGCATCTTTATTGGATATATTTAGGTGTGAAAGGATTCCGTTTATGGGATCCGAAGTCCTATAAACTTTTTACGAGGAGAGATGTTGTATTCGAAGAGTTAGCATTACTTCATCTAGATAAGGCCCTCTGTCACACCTGATTCTAGTCAGGTACAGATCATAAAGAAAGTTCAATTCTAGTTGGGTACTATAGCTCAGTAGCAGAATCATCCCTTAGAAGGTACATAGTCACCTTCACCATAGAATTTTGATAAAAATGAAGAAGATGAGACCGATTAGTGGATGGAGCAATATACGATTGTCAGGGGAAGATAGAAGAGGTAGGCTAGGCCATCATAGCGATATGGTTATGAAGAAATGGTTGCCTGTGCTCTTATTGTGGCTGAGACACTTGATGACCATGAGCTTTCCACCTATTCAGAAGCTATGTCCAGCGTTGACTCAGAAAAATGGTTGATGGCTATGCATGAAGAGATGGAATCTCTATAGGAGAATTAGAGCTGGAAGCTGGTGAAACCACAAACTGGGAAGAAGATCAATGGATGCAAATTGGTCTTTAAAAGAAAGGAAGATATTCTAGGTGTTGATGATGCTAGGTACAAGGCACGATTGGTGGCCAAAGGTTATTGTTAGGTTCATGGAATTAGATTTCATGACGTTTGTTCACCTGTTGCAAGGCGTAGTTCCATTAAAGCACTACTTCCCCTATTTCGCATGCATAACCTAGAGCAACTTGATTTAAACATTGCATTCTGGCATGGTGAGCTAGGTGTAAAAAAGATCAGATTTGCTTGTAGATGAGGTCCCTTTATGGTTTGAGGCAATCATTGAGACAGTGGTACAAGAGTTTTGATGCGTTCATGATCAGTCATCGGCTCCCCAGGAGCCAATATGATAGTTGTGTCTTTTTTTTTTTTTTTTTTTTTTTTTTGTTTGACAAACTAGTGGAGATTCATACATTTATCTTCTAATATATGTTGATGACAATGCAGATTGTAGCTAGAGATATGTTTGAAATCAACAACCTTAATGCTTTACTGAAGGGTGCATTTGATATGAAATATTTGGTAGTTTCTAAGAAGATACTTTTTATAAAGATTCAGAGGGACTGAGAAATTGAAAAGTTATAATTGACTCATCAGAAGTACACTGTAAAGGTCATAGAGCACTTTCATATTAATGATGCCAAACCAACAAGAACTCCTTTAGTAGCTCATTTCAAGCTTTTACTTTCAATTTCACCACAGTAGAGGAAGAGACCAGGTATACACCACATGTACCATACTCTAGTGCAATGGGTAGCATCAAGTATGCTATGGTGTGCAGACGTCCAAATATTACACATGTTATTAGTAGAGTGAGCAGATATATGCCGAATCCAGGAAAAGAGCATTGGCAAGCAATTAAACAAATTCTGAGATATTTACGTGGCACTAGAGATACATACATAGAATTTGGGAGGAGCAGTGACTGTTTGATATGCTATGAGGATTCATGTTGGTGACATAGATAAGAGGAGATCTACTATAAATTATGTCTTTTGCCTTAGGAATTGTGCTATTAGTTGCAAAATGTGGCTATAGTTAGTTACTACATTGTTAACTAAAGAGGCAGAATATATGGCCATACCATAAGCATTTAAAAAAGCTGTGTCGTTGGAGGGCCTAGTGGGTGAGCTACGTGTTAATTAGGGTGCTATTGTTGTTCACTGTCATAGCCAATCCACAATCAATTAGGCTGAGGACTAGATGATATGAGAGGACAAATCACTTAGATGTGAAACATCACTTCATTCGAGATATGATAGATGGCAGTAAGCCCAGATTGAAAAAGATTGGTGCCATTAATAATCCTGCTGATGTGTTCACAAAGATTCTTCCTTATGGGAAGTTCTAGAGTTGCTTAGACTTGATTGATTCATATTCCTGTTGAGATAAGCCATTGAAGGGCCTTGTGGAGAAGGCTGAGAGTTTTCGTGAGAGATTTGTGACATGGTGGAGATTCATTTTGTTATGTCTCAAATTTTTGTCCGGATCCTGAGTAGAGGTCTGTGGTAGAGTGGGGGTTTGGTCGTTAAACCCGTTACTTTTCTAGGGTTTGCCCTTTTTTTTTTTGGGTAGGAACTGTACATTCATATATCTAGGGTTTTTGCCACACCATGTGAGAGAAACACATGGAGAGAGTGGGAGTGAAGAAATTCTTATAATACTCAAATTTTGACCTAGTGAAGTTCTCTACATCCTCCCATGATTTTTTCCCCTCTCTTTGAGGGTATTTTTACCAAACACTTTAAATAATACCATAAACATGATCCCTTATTTGTATTCTAATGACTGCGAATTAAGAATGCATGTCAAAGCTTAATTCAGAAGGACACTGATGCACTTAATTTTTACATATTTTATTTCTCATTCTTGCCATATATTCTGTCTCTGCATGTGTGTTTGGTTGTTATTTTGGTACATTTCCATGTGGAACCCATCAGAGTGGATGAAAGAAGAATTCCGACAAAATTAAGCACTATCGAAGCATATTTGAGGACTAATTGGAGAAACCCAACCACTTGTTCAATAGAAAGACCCATCGAGTCATAATTCGGTGAACTGGGTACATCCCATAGCGCTGCGGTGCTTAATCGAGCAAAGGGGCTCGGAGAACTAATCGATAAGTAGCTCGCGGTTAGAGAAACTAACAGAGGGCCTGTCGATCGATCAGCTAAAAGCACCGATGGATCGGGAGCTTTACGCGAGCTCACCGGTCAATCAGCGCTTTTAGTCGATCGATCAGGCCTAATTCCCTATCGATTGGAACCTTAGCCACCCATGCGCCTGTAAATAGTGGAGGGGAGGTCAGCCTTTTGCACGTTTTCTTTCAGCTGCACATCCCCCCCTTCCTCTCAAACCAGAAGCCGCTACGAGATCTACAAGTTCTCAATAGCCAAAGCGCAAGTGGTTGGAATACTGGGAGAATTCAAGCTTGGATTAGCAGCAACAAAAAGATTGAGGGAGTTTATTATTTTATTTATTTTTACACGTTGTGTCTTCCTTTCTTTGAGTTTTATGATGTGTAAAACTCCTATGGAGGTGTAAACATTCTTAGTTTAGGGATGAGGAGCAGGTAGCCACCTGTATCCCAAATTTATATTATACTTTTGATGATTAGTTTAGTTATGTTATATTCGCACTCCTACGGGAAGTTCTTCATGATTGTTGGATATTTTTGTATGTGTGCTTGTAGCCATGACTAAATCTCCAACTTTACAGCAATTAGTCTTGTGCTTGTAGCCTAAACTATAACATAACAGGATTTCACGCGTGGTCAGGATTGAGATTGTACCCAACCCTGAGCCCAATCTTTTATATAAATTAATATTGAATTAGGAGTAACAAAGAAATTAAGTAGTGCTAATGAGATAACCTAGGCAACACTTAGGGTGCCAAGATAGGTTATGCCTTTAGACTAGTGCATTACACTAAGCCCTAATTTATATATTAACCCAGGCTCAGAGCTTGTAGCCCAAGTCCTTCAAATCATCGCCCTAAGTAAAATATGATGGCGGGATACGTGTTAAGCTAGACTAAATTCACTCCATAAACTAACCTCAATTGAATTGAGACACTTTACTTAATATTCAGTTTTATTAATTTAGCCAATAATTTATTCAAACAATAGAAACCCCAAATTCAAATCGCTCGTTAATCACTAAGTCTAACTTAACACGATTTCCCGTGGATATCACCCGTATACTTGACAAAACTACGACAATCTCGTGCGCTTGAGAGTAGACGATTTTAAAACACACATTAAAAACATATCAAGTTTTTGGCGCCGTTGCTAGGGAATCGGTTTGCAAAGTTGGAATTTCTGATTAATGAAGTTTTTTTTGTTTGCTGCTTGTTTATTGATTTGAGTTATTTTTCATAGTTTTTCTTTTGCTTGATTCATTAGTTGTGGTTAGCGTGGATTCATCCCGGCTTCAATATTACATGCACAGTAGACATTCGTTCGATCCTGAATTGTTACCTTACATTCTAGAAATTGAGTGGACTTTGTCTACTATGAGGCAATTAGAAGTGAGAGAGAGTACAGACCGAACCATGGCTAATAATGAACCACGTACGATTGGGGATCACTTCATTCCCCAAACGTATGTTGCACCCGCCGGAGTTGCGTTACCTGCTGTGGGTAACGCCAACTTCGAACTTAAGCCTGGGATTGTCAACATACTTCCATGTTCTATGTGAAGTCGATTGAGAGCCAATACGAGCACCTTGACGCATTCTTCAAAATCTATGAAACCTGTTGTTATCAAAATGTCTCGAATGATGTGATTAGACTATGTCGTTTTCTGTTCTCGTTAAAAGACATAGCTAAGAGGTGGTTTCAGTCCTTACCAAGGGGTGAAATCACCACTGGGAATGACCTTCAACAGCGCTTCCTAGTCAAGTTTTTCCCTAAAGCCAGAACGATGGCTATTAGACGCGCTATAAGCAATTTTGAACAAAAAGACCAGGAGCAGTTTAACGAGTGTTGGGATAGGTTCAAGGAACTTTTTAGAAGTTGTCCCCACCATGGGTCACCCATGAATGGCCTGTTATCTGCCAAAACAACATCATACTAGTCATAGTTCCAGAAGATTAACAACTGGTGAAGTGAGGATGGAATACAATAATTGGCATGCAGCCAATCCCTACCAAGCAAAGCGTTATAGCTTATGGTAGTTTACACCACAAAGAAAGCTGTTAGCTTGCTTAGACTGCCAACAGTTGAGTCAATTGGGATGAATCCTTCAGATTTGGTTGTAGCTCCAAAAAAGCCACAGATTGCCACATCTGAAGTAATTAAGTTTTCTCGAGACTTACCAATGACCCTCAATGCATATGAAGCCAAGACATGATAGACGTTCCATTATCCACCATGACCCTGTTTATCAGAATGCCTTCGAATTTGTCCTTGATATATAGGGGCTTGATGGGTTTGTTGGCAGTATTGGGTCTATCAAACATTAACTTCATTATTTCAATTGGATCATTAAGAAATTTCATTGTTGTAGCAGTAACTATAAAAGATAAAGGGTCAAGTCTACCTTTAAGGGTTGTTGCTTCAACCACGAGCTCGACTTGAGGCTGCTCATCTAGTGCCATCACATCATCCTCGAGACCTTCTTGGGTATTGGCTCCCATGAATTTTAGGGGAAGGAATAGGGCAGTTTTGATAGGCAACGTCTTGCATTGAATTTAGATCCCTTGGTCTGCCTCCTTCTTAGGGTTATTGACCGTGGGTGTATCCTTTCTTTGTTGTTGCGGGACACTATTAGATGGTATGTCCGATTCTTGAGGTTGGTTGGTGTGATCAACCTCTGAAGATTGAGACTCCTCAATTGACTGGGGGAAGTCTCCTTCGAGGAAGTTATTTTCAATGTTAAACCATGTCAAGTCGATGTGATCTAATGGTTCCACTAAGTTAATGCTGAGAGGGGAGTACTCCTCATCCTAAGCTGATTGCCAAATTAGGGGGTCCTGATAAGGTGATCCCATATAGATTTTTTCCATTTCCAACGATGAGAGACTAGCCCACCTTTCGAGTTTCTTATGAGTTAGCCCTTTACTATTAGTAGGAGGCTCGGACCCAATCACTGGATCCTCGAGATTTGCATGCTTGACCTTTTTGCCCTTGCGAACCCTTGCTTCTTCTTAAGAAAGCCTAGTTAGGCAGGAATCAAGCGTGATTCTCTGTTGAGCTGCCCTCTTGCACAATTGTCTTCTCTTCTAAATTTGAGTTAAGTTGGAGGGACTATCTACCTCTAGATCGAGGCAATTCCTCCTCTATACATTTTCAAACCTGATGCTTGATGGTTGATAACCTGACTGCCGTGTTTCCTGGCTGGCATCCATGTTCAATAAGGTGTATTTTGAGTTTCTGTTAGGATACCCTATTCTCATGACAATTTCAATCTTTGGGGAAGAATCCTTGACCAAATTACTTGTTTGAGGCTTTTTAGATGGCAATTTTAGTCCTAAAAGAGAATTAGTGGGGGAAATGGACTAAGGAAGCAACTTGAGTTTCTTTATTGCTGATTGCATTCTCCAATAACATTGCTCATATGCCACATACGACATCCTTTCTAAGTTGTGAGATATTTTCTCCCGACTTGTGATGATATTTGACCAACATTGATCTCCAAAGCAAATTCCTCTCCCACTGTTAGTGTAATGGCAGAGTTATTGCAGAGTTTGATCAGGAAATTCTTGAAAATGGTGCACCTGCTAGCAAGACAAAGTTTAGTGATCCACCAGTGACATATTCCATCATCCAAAGTAACCACCAGTCTTGAGAATGCTAGTATTCTTTCAATGGCCGACCATTCAAAGAGAAGGTTAGCCACTCAAGCCCTCTGATTGTCACTAAGAACTATTTTTCTCATGTATAAAAAAATTAAGGGTTAGCCTTGACACAACAGGGCTTGTTGTTGTCAACGGTTTCAACAAAGCTGACATGAAGAGGACTAGAGAAAGGGTCTTTGTCGATGCCCATTTGTCCCTCTCGCGAGAAATTCTCTAGCTTTAATGGCATCTTGAACTACATTTGTAAAGATCACGCAATTCTTCGTCGAATGAGTTAACAAATCATGCTGCTTACAGTATACCTTCCCATTATTCGAGTTGGGATCCGGTTTTTTGTGTTTACCCCTGATCTTGAGTTTATTATTTTCCTTAGGCCAATCAAATATTACATTGGTTCTGGAAAGGCCGAATGAATACTTTCTCAATTCTTGGGACTAGTAAGCTTTCTTGGCTTTAATATCCTTCTTGATCAAAGGATTATAAACCATGGGAGGTCCCTTAATGTACTCAGCTATGTTGATTTCGTATGGAGGGCCCTCTTCCACCAAAATTAAGTCGTGCATGTATGTCTTGTACACGCTATTTTTCCTATGGCTTTCTTCTTTTGAGACTACTTCGTATCAAGCGACACATTCTGTTAGTAGAAGAAGCATCTTAAAGTTTGAACCTTCGAATTTCTTCCTGAATTCAATGTCCAAGCCATTTAGAGCTAGCTTGGCGTATTCGAGCTCAGGAAGAGCTAAGTGCATTCTAATCAAGCTCACTTGAACCAGGTAATGTACTCTTCCACTAATTCGCTTGACTTTTGTCTCATTCGAGCCAAGTATGACATGGAAGTTCCTAACTCCATTCTAGAGAATTAGGCCTAGAATTATCTGGCCATGTCATCCCAACAGTAAATAAAATTAGGTTGGAGGTTGATATACCACTGGAAAGCGGTCGCAGTTAACGAATTAGGGAATAGCCTTAATTTGAGATATTGTTTATCTGCTGCTTCCCTACACTAGCAATTGAATCTTGCTAGGGGCTTGTGAGCAAAAATAGTCCCCTCCTCTAAAAAGAGAGTAAACTTGGGGATTTTCTATCCTCGAGGAAAAGGATAATCTCTGTCAATGAAGTCAAGGTATGGTTTACTATATAAGGGCCTATTGATCCTTGTGAGTCCTGGCCCATACATTTGCTCAATGAAGGTGACCAACTGATCCCGGAGGGGAAAGTTAGGCACATGATCATACGTCTGCCATTGCCCACCAAGTGGGTGGGGATCTCGAGGATGATATGCGGGATACCCTTGAGCACCATTCAATATTGAGTGTGGGAATGGTTGTTTCCCACCGAACCTTGGATAAACCCTTTGATCATACTGGCTATGTGCTTCATTGGCCATAAAGTATGTCCCTGGAAGATCTGGGTTACATGGCGTGCCTGGAGGCACTACAGGATGTTGGTTCATCCTTATCCGATCAACCCCCACGTTGTGATCTTGAGGACTTGGGTTATTAATTTGCCCCCTAATATAGGAAGTGTGAAAAGGTTTAGGATGAGAAGCTTGGTTCCCTATAACAACAACTTAACCTTGCCCTCCTATCTCAACCCCTTGAGTGGGCCGCGAGGTAACCTCTACTACTTGTGGAGGGTGAGAATGGTTCTACCTCCCTACCTCAAGGACAATTATGAACGGTGCAGTAGGATTGAGGTCCCTCATGGTAAGAGAGAAACTCTTATTGGAAGGGCCTGCAACCCCGTGAAGCATGCTTTCATTTCTATGGTTTGATTCTAAGCATATGACACATGGGTTAGCCATAGACGGGTTTTTCATTCTCTTAGGGAGCATATAGTTGACCTGCGTGATTGGCAATCGCAAGCAAGAGGGAGTCTCAGGAGGGTAATCAGTTGGCACTGATGGAGGGGGTGCAGGCCTTAGTTTCTTGATATCTGCCCTAATAGCTTGGACCAAGCCATTATGAGTCTTAGCTTGTCTAACCAAAATACACTCGACTTCAACCACTGTCTGTCTAGCCACATCCTTAGCTACAAGGTTAGCAGTAGAGGATAAGGTCAAGTTCATTTCTACTAAGACTTTATTTGTTTCTTTATGTAGCCTTTCGTTCATAGAGGTTCCAATGTCATTTATCATGACTCTCATGGCAGTAGTGTTTTCGCACTAAGCCGTGAGATTATGCTCCGTTTCATCACATTGCTTCTCAAAGGCTTCTCTCATTGTTTGTTGAACCCTCTGGTCCACAATCTCTAAATGACATTTGAGCTTGGCCATGAAACTCTTGCAAGAATGGCCATCAAGCCAAATACGTTCATCTTCTGGAATGTCATCATCACCACCACTTCTACTGCCTTGGCTATGACCCATTTTATCCCTTCAAGTTATGGGACTCTTTTGTAGAGGACGCTCAAGCGGGGACCTGGTAAGGGCTAAGCCTTCCGGTTCCTCCTGCTCAAGGGCACTAGACCTCCTATTCAGACCATCGTACAATGACCGAGAATTACGCCTTAGTTATCCACGATGGGCCGAAGATGATGAAGTCTCATTTTAAGCCTCCCACTATGGTTTCCAAAAGGCGTGTTTGCTCTATTTTGTTTTAAGTGATGTGTGTGTGGTCGCCGTAAACATGAAACCAAAACAAACATGCAAAAGGGACTCACCGCAACTAAGGAGTGAGTCTAATTATGAGCCGCATGTCTTTGACCTCAACCACTAACCATTTTGGTATCTGACTTTAGTTGGACCATAATTTTTGCTTGTGCTTCAATTAAGAAGATTTTGCTAAGTATATTTGTCTATTTTACGTACTTTTATGACAAAAAATTAAAGCATATGTACCTAACTCAACTGGTAGCTAGAGTGACGAAGCAGGGCCCACAAATTCCTTTCCTCATACACTTAAAAGTCAAGAACTGGGGTGGAAATAAACCCCAGAGCTCAGTAGTCTACTCACATGCCCGAGTCAATCAGATTTTTAAGGCTGGTACCCTTGACTTTTAGTAACTCGAATGAGTTTATGTCTGAAAAGATTAAGGTGGAGCAAACCATCTTCAGGTCACTGGATTAGGATCAACACAATCAAGGGACAAGCCTCGGCCGTCAAAGCGTTAAACTAAAGCCTAAAATCTTAACCTGTCAATTTGTGGGATCAGATTAAGACTAGAAAGTCATATCTGAAGTCTAAGAACTCTATTACTATGGATGTAAGTACAACGAAAATCTATGTTATGCTATGCCTAGATAAATTATGCTACTTCTATGAGAAAAAGCACAAGTGTGCTGTAAAAAACTTGGCGAAGTTTTGTCCTCGGTGTATGTGTACTACTTTGAACTGACATAGAGTCCTATATTTATAGAAAAAGAAAATAACGACTGCACCTATTTTGACGGTAACTTCACCCATGTTTGGGCACTAAGGTTGTCTTCTACGCGCGCTTATTCTTCATCAACGTGTGTTGAGTTTTGGAGGGAAATCCTTGATACTCACGTCCTTAATTTTAATAGAAGTCCCCTCTAGAAGCTCCACATTCCCCTGAATTAAGCTTAAGGCCCAAGCAATTGAATTTTCCCTCCAAGTAACTTCCTCATGCTTGGAAACTACCATTCTTGCAGCTTTCCTGGCAGCCCCTTGGGTTCGAGCTTATTTCACCCTTCAGCAATCTTGAGCCTCAAGTGGTTGATACTCTTGTCAAAGGTAATAATGTTTCCTAGGAATTGGGCTCGAGACCTTGCTATTGTAGTACCTAAAGGACTCACACGACAACCATGTGGCACGTTAATCAAAAATGGCGTCATCCCAACCCTAAAATTATGGTGTAAAGAAGAGCTGGAACAGTGCAACGACTCAAACTCTCCCAAATAAAGCCTATGGCAAGTAATTCTTCCACTTGGCCCCTCAACTCCTCTTGCTTTGCAGGACTTATCTAGTAATGCGGCCTATTCGATAAGACAGCTCCCAGCATTCGATTAATTCGGTGTTGGATGTCCCTCAAAGGCAGTAATGCATCCGATAACTCTTCCGAAAATATGTCAGTGAACTTCGTCAATAGACCTTCAACTTCACTCGATATCTCCACGTATTTCACCTTAATCTCCTTTCCGATCAACACAAAGGCAACCCTACTCTTGCCGACATCCATGTAAAAACGTAGCCCTACCTTGTAAGTTCGGGTTATCAGCCACTAGTGCTGATGGCACCTCCTCCTTTTTGGGCAATAGAATGATTTTTGTTCCCTCAAAGAGAAAACTATATGTATTCTTTCACCCAACATGTATAGGGCCCCTACCAAATTGCCATGGACACCCAAACAATAGATGGCATGTATCTATTGTGATGACGTCATACCATACCCCATTCCAGTACTTTGACCCAATCCAAATATTGACAGGACATCGTCTCAAGACAGTTACGTCTTTTCCTTTCTTGAGCCAAGATAGCTTATAGGGATTTGGGTATGACTCTGTCTTTAGTCCCAACTTCTGGAGAACCTCCTTGGAAATAGCGTTCTCACAGCTCCTCGAATCAAACACCAGGTGGCATTACCCTCCTACCAATGGTATAGATCGTCTGAAAGATGTTATTCCATAACCAACCTTCTCCCTCTGCCTCTTTAGGTGCGAACCAGACTTGCCTAATCACTAGCAAGTGCCTACTAGTGCCAACTCATCTCGTACCTCCTCCTCAGTTTCCACGCCATCCTTAGCATGGAGTCCCTCGATGTACAAACCTTTGCCATGTCTTTCACCCATTTGGCACGCGGCGGCACGGTGTGCCTCCTCTCCACACTTGAAACAATGGATTCTTAAGCCACCCGCCAACTCCTGATTAACTGGTCTACCTTTATTAGTGACTATCGGCTTCATCTATAGCCTAGATTGGGAGGTACTAGTACCTGGTCATGCCCACTATTTTATGTGCTCCATGTTCTGCCCACTTGATGTTGCCTCTGTTGCTTCTTGAAGTTCAATAGCACTCTGATTTGCCTTCAAGACTGAAAAGATATCGAACATGTTCAACATCTCCTTTATCGACTCCTTTAACTTGGCAACGTACCTGTCAACCCATCGCTTCTCCATTTCTGCCAAGTCATTCTTGGCAACTAAGGAGTAGAATTCTGTAGACTTTGATACATCACCTTGGCATACCTACGGGGTAGGAAGGCACTCTGCATGTGTTTCTTCACCTTCTCCCACATCTCTATCTTCGCCTTACCCTGTCTAAGCCGCCACCAGGCAGCAGCTCTACCTTGTAATTGAGTGGCCACCAACGATGCCTGTTTGTGCATCGGAATCTCCTTGAACTCGAGCACTTCGTGCATCGTAGCGAGCCAATCCCAAAGCTCTTCTGGGTTTCCTCCACCATTAAAATCTAAAATTTCGATCCGAAGCCTGGGATACCCACCTACGGTCACTAACATAATCAGTGCCTCTGTATAAGGCCAATTTCTTCCCACGCGCCGATTTTGAACGTCAATTTCTTGAAATGGGTTATGGAAGCTCTTGTCCGTGTCTTCCTCGCCACCCCCTACCAGTAGGTTTTGAGACGAAGCCACAGGTGCTTGATATGGATTCTCTCCCAATTGAATCAAACATAGCTCGATTCGCCATAATTTCTCTTCTGTCTCCTCGAATTTTCTCCTCGTCTTCCATTGAAAGTTACGCTTGTATACATCTCTGACGGCGACGGGCCATCTCAGAAACCGTTCCGAGCTCTGATATCAACTAATGCAGCACGTAGATAGAAATTAGCTAGAATTGGGAGGGTTCATAGCCTTCCCTTAATTTCTATTGCTAAAATAATAAGAAACAAAAGGGGAAAATAACTACCCAAATTCTTACAACCAAGAATAATTGAAAAACTCTAGGAAATAATGAAACTCTATAAAATTGAATGACCTAAACCGTAGTCTTCTTTTTGCTAAATATCCTATTCTATGTCAAACTCTTTAAGCTAAAATTAAAAAGAGGAGGAAACTCATCTAGAATAAAAGACTTAAAAATGAGTACCATAATAACAAACAATTTTCTATTAATCTACTAGTTGATTATTAAATTCCACGTCAAACTTTTTAAGCCAAGTCCCCTAGGGAACTCGCCAACCAAAGCCGTCTCGCCAAGCCTTTCTCGCAGAGTTTAGCCACCAACTCTTTATGAACGTGGGGCTGCATCACATCCCTCTTAAGCCTTCCATTATTTTCATCCCTTTCATTTGGTTATAGTATGACGGTTCTTGTTAGTTTTAAATTCGATGCCATCACCTTCGGTTTTTAATTTTTCTTGCACTTTGCTCTTCCCGGTGTTTTCTTCCTCTTGCTACTACTTTACCATTTACTTCTCCTACAAGACCAAATCCAAAATATTAATTAAAATATTATATTATATATAAGAAAACATCACACACATAAACATACACAACATATACGCACACAAACAAACATATTATGAGGCTAATGGTTTCTCGATTGCAATTGGATTGTGTTAAGGATCACTATTGAGGCCTTTCCTGTTTGTTTTGATTGTGGACAGGCTTACTAAGCACATCCAAGGGGATATTCCTTAGTATTTGTGTTTTCTAGATGTTATATTTTTGATAGGAGAGTTGAGAAGGAGTGGAAATGAAGCTACAACTTTGGAAAACTGCATTAAAAGCCAAAGGTTTTCATCTCTGAAGATCAAAAACCAAGTACATGGAGTCAAAGCTTTGTACCTCAACCAGAACAACCATAGATGAGGTGAATATTGGAATAGAGTGCATACCAGAAGAAGAATGTTTTAGATACTTGGTACAAGATGGCCTAATTAATGAGGATGTTAATAACTCGATTAAATAGGATGACATAAGTGGAAGATGGCTTCAACAATACTATGCTATAGAATGTTTCCCCTTATGGTGAAGGGAAAATACTATACGAGTATAGTGTGACCGACCATGTTTTCTGGAGAGGAATATTGGCTTGTTAAATGGCACTACACGTAGAAGTTGAAGGTGGCAAAGATGAGGATGTTGCAGTAGAAGTATGGGCATACTCGAAGGAGATGACTAGAGACGGCATTATAAGAAACAAATTAGACATGGCTACCATCAAGGATAAGCTAAGGGAGTGACGCTTGTAATAGTTTGGGCATGTTCGGAGGAGATCGACAAGTCAAGAAATGTGAACATCTACATAACACACAATGAAAGAGAGGCAAAAGTAGGCCAAAGAAAGGCTACATGGAGACTATTAGACATGATTGTACCCACTTAAACCTTACCGAAGAGATGACCTTATATAAAGCAGAGTTATGGTCGACACACTATTAGGAGATAGGACATCACTGATGCTAGTCCATAATTCCCTAAGGCTTGTATATTTGTTATTATTATTCTATTTTTTACTTGCACAATTGGTATTGCTTCATTAGACTTTTTTTTCTTAAATATTGTTCCTTTGTTTCCCTTTCTTGTGAGGATTGGGGCCCTCCAAAAACAACTTACTTTCAGGGTAGCACCCTGTGAGGATAAGGCCACATACCACCTTACTCTCCAATACCTTGCCATGGCAGGAGCCTCTTCGAAGGATTGGATTGTTGTTTTTCTAATTGTTGTTGTCGTTGTTGTTGTGCGTGTCTCTGTGTGTGTGTGTGTATGTATTTATAATATAGGGTTATTTACTCCAAACGTCTCTAACTTTGCCCATTGTTTCAATGTTGCCCTTGTACTTTTAATTATGTCAATTTAGTCCATAAACAATCCAAAATGTGTCAATTTAGTTCTTTGGTCAAATTTTGAGTTATGTTAATAATATAATTTTAAATGGTAAAATTATATTAGATATAAGTAATTTGTTATAAATTCATTTGTCCACTCAATTTAACTCAATTCATGGCCGAACAATTAAAAATTTCACTAAATACTTTAACATAAATTTTTATCTAAGTACCAAATTGACACATTTTATATTGTACAAGAACTAAATTGACACAACGAATAAAGTATAGGGACCTTTGGCATAAGTAACCCTATATATTACAAACCAATGTTTTTTCTGACTTGCAGAAACGAAAAATGATGAACCCTAGATTTTAGATGACTACACAAAATCAACAAGAAATATTGTATTTTTCCCTTCATGACCCTAGGGTTTCTAGTGCCCAAAGAGCTTTGTGTAATTAATGCTATCTCTATCTTATATAAATAGAGACTGTTGTACCTTTATTTTACCAAGCAGTTATGCTTTTCTTATCACTTCTATTATGTTTTCACAATGGTATCAAAGCGATTTTGAATCTCTCTTCATAAGTGCCTCCCCCCCCCCCCCCCCCAAAAAAAAAGAAAATTTTCTCTTTTCTTTTCCTTTTTATTTATTTCTCATTTTGTTATTTCTTAATCTTAGCTTATAGTAGCCTGAAACCATAACACCAACTCTTTTCTCAAGTTGTGCGCCCCCCCCCCCCCCCCCCCCCCCCCCCCCCGACAGTTGTGGTTGCCTCCATAGCACCGCCTATTCAGACTTCACTCATCCGTAGGGTCCAACCAACTCAATGGCGACACCCTCCCGACCTCAGTGCCACCATCACAAATAGGTGTAATGTCTGACCGCCCCTATGTCGACACCACCACCTAGGTTCTCTCCTCAATAGGAAAAATGACGCCAATGTCACCATCTCCGGTATGTCATTACTCACTTTGAGGTCAACAGTGAGTCCTAACCTCGGTTTGGACATCTCACATTCCCTACCCTCTTTCCCCTACTCCAAGTTGTTGCCAGCGGTTGTCCCATCGCCTCTGGCATCAATGCCGCAATCAGCACCACCCTACTCTCTTTCAATGTCCTTCCCTTCTCCCTCCCCTGTACTATCGTGTGCAATGACCACCCTATGGCCACCGCCCCTCTTCTCCGCATGGAGAGAAAAATTTTACATGATTCACATTACTTATCAGTCGTTTTGCTACATAGATGGGTCACATCCATGTCCTTCTCCCACAATAACCAACTTAAATGGAACTTCCCTCCCCAATCTTGACTACATAGCTTAGGCTACAACAAACTAGAGTCTACGCTTTCACATCGCTGCCACTTAAAGCTGTGCCCTCATCAATGATATCATACGCCAACCTACATTAAAAGCCATGTGGGATGCCCTAGTTGAACGGCTTAGAGACCACGCGCTGGCCAAATAGTTTGACCTATGTACTCAACTTCATAACCATAACAAAGATGGAAAAACTATGGCCAATTATCTCTCTAGAATTAAAAATATCGCTGATGACCTAGTTGCTATATACTCGACAATTTCAAATAGAGAACTACTTCATTACGTCCACTATGGGCTCCCCCGCAAATATGCTGCTTTTGGTACTTTTATGCATCAATCGTCTCGAAATTTGTGCTATGAGGACTCAAAACTACACTCCTCAATGTGGTAGCCACCATCACCCGTTATAGTGCCTGCTCTACTACTAGCCAATCCCATGCTTTATTTGCAACTAGTGCAGGATCTAAGGATAGAAACAAGGCCTTTGAGGCTGTGGCCATGGAGAATGAGGACGCTCCTACAGCCATCGTGGAGGTCAAGGGGGACGAAATCGGGGACAGGGTCAAGCCTAGGATCACCAACTAGGGTCCTACAATTCTGGAGGATCGAGCTCATCTCAGTATGGTGTAACAAATCCCACCCCCACCTTTAGTGCGATCTATAGGAACTCCCTCATTCAACCCAAAAAAGGGGATCCCTGGACCACCCCCACAACTCTGCCATATCATTGGTCGTCCCAATCATGCTGCCCTCACTTGTCCTCATTGGTTAGACCTCTTTAACAAATCCTTTGCAATCCTTCTTTACAATGTCAGCTTAGGAGCCTCGTGACTACAACTGGTAGCCTGACTCGAGAGTATCGCACCATATGAAGTCAAATCCAGTTATTGTTCGTAACACTCTTCCTTATAATGTTTACAAACGCATTCTTGTTGGCAATGGTGCTCTACTACCTGTGACCTGGATTGCGTCATCTACCCTTCCCATTAAACATGATTCCTTAACTCTTAGAAATGTTTTACATGTCCCGCAACGTGCACACAACTTATTATCTATTAAAATGCCTATGTTAAGATAATACAGGTGTAATTGAAGGCCGCAAATTTTCCTTTGTAAAGGACATGGCTACAAGGATACTTATGCTTCGGGTACATAGTCATAAACCTCTTTATAGCTTTTGACCTCACACTGCTGGCTTTGTTGCTCAAGCACATACAAGGCATTTTTGGCATAATTGATTAGGTCACCTAGGTAGTAATGTTCTAGGAATTTTGTGTAATCACAAACTTATTTCCAGCCAAAATTTAATGAATTTTTGTGTAACTTGTTGTTTGAGCAAGTTCCATCGTTTACCTTTAGAATGAGCTATACACACTACTGCTCCCTTTAAACTAATACACTCTGACACATCGCAATCTCCCATATTTTCCACAACTCAAAATAAATACTATGCTATTTTTGTGGATTACTACACACGCATCACATGGTGGAGGGGAATTTGATCTTCAACAGACATATAATCTATGTCAAGTCCTGAAATTCTTTTTTGCTTGTCATTTCCTAATACTCCATAACAAAATAAAGTGGCAAAGTGTAGGAATTGACATTTTACGTGGGGTGAAGATTACTTCTTCAATCTAATTTGCTGTATGAATTTTGGGATGACTTGGTTTGTACAACTTGTTTTTCGATAAATTATTTACAAACTCCTCTTTCAAAAAATGAATACTATTTTGAAAACCTTTTGCAAAAATCACCAGACTATTCACATTTTTGCATTTTTTGGGTCTATGTGCCTTACTCCCCTTACAGCTCATAAACTCGCACCTCGATCAATACCATGTGTTTTCCTAGGATATGCTGCACCTTACAAAGGTTATTGTTGTCTTGAGCCAAAAATAGGACGCATTTATTTTAGATGTCATGTTATTTTTGATAAAAACAAGTTTCCTTGCCCTGAACTTAGTCAAAACAACTCATCCCTCGAATAGGTAATGATGCTTTTGGCCTCTATTCACATTTTTTTTTTGGTAAGTCAGCGAAATATATAGATGAAATGAAAAATAGTTCAAACTATAAGGGGCATACCCCAGGACACGGCCGAAGCCTACAAATATGAAACAACGTCAAAAAAAAAATCCAGACAAAGTCCATACAAAAACAACCAAAGTACAACTAAGGGAACAAAGAGGAAACTAAGACACAAAACTCCAGTGCTGAAGCAAGGAGGTGTGACGATGAGCTCCTCTTGAAGGTCCAAATGGCAACCTAAGAGGGGAGTGAATTAGGTTCTTTAGTGATAAATAAAAAATTAAAGATATGAACCAAAAAATTCAATTAAAAACAAAACAATAAATCTTAAATGAAACAGACAAAGATAAAAATAAACGAGATGCACAATAATTTTTATAGTGGTTCACTTCCAAACCGGAAGCTAGTCCACTTCTCAAGTGACTACTCTTAGTCACTTGAACCTTTAACTGAGCTTGATGATCCTTTTTAAGAATAGGCTCAGGATCCAACCTTTACAACCGGTCTTTTTGTACGTAGGCTCAAGACCAACCTTTTACAACTGATCCTTTTATAAGCAGTAGGTTTATCCTTTACAATGAAATAAATTTGAATAAAGTAATGAAAGAATTAAAGCACTCAAATTCTTCACTCTTTCAAGAGTGAATTGACACTTGATCAAGCTTAGCCAAAGCTAGGGATATGCCAATAAAGCTCAAAGATCAACAATAAGAGAACAAGTGATGCTCTAATAAAAGTTTTAAACAAAGCTTGAAAAACAAACCTTTAAAGCGCAAGTATATAAGAGAACTTTTTATCAAAGAATGCTAGAGAGTATTGGATGATTTTAACCAAAGCATTCAAGCCCTATGTATAGGAAAATGAGGGCCATTAAGACGTTCAAAAGATTAGAAAAAGGTTTTGAAAAGAAATCAAGTCAAAAGTAGCCGTTTTGAGCTTTTTCAGTCTGTGTGTCAACACACAAGGTCTGTGTGTCAACACACAGCAGCTCTTTGTGGATACTGTAAGTCTGTGTGCTGACACATACCGCCTGTGTGTCGACACTCAGCCTACCCGGGTGTATTTACACGTTTTGATCAATTTGCTTGATTGGTGGGATAATTTTATTGTATTTCCTAAGTTAGAAATTGATTGATTGATTACCATATTTGTTCAAATTTTTGAATTTATTTCCCACTTTACTTGATTATAAAAATAATTAGTTCCATAAATGAAGCTAAATCAACACCCATTAAAATTTTATCTTTATTTGATTTGATCATACTGTTCAAAGTACCAATCTTTAAAAAATATTTTAAATGATAAATTAGATTGGTTTAATTTTGACTTGAATATTTTTCAAATAAAATTTGATAAATCAACTTTCAAAAATATTTTCCAAAAACATTTTTGTAAGAGCATCACTTATCAATATTGAGACTTGGACTCAATTGATATATCCCGATCCTAAGTCCTAGACAACAAAAATAAATGACTTTAAGATGCTCGGACTCGGATCACGTTCTCTTCAATCTGGATAAATCTTCTCTTCAGCTTTTATCTCTTTTCCTCTTGATTTATCATCTTTTGGAAAGCTTCATATCCATGATTAATCTTTGATGTGCCTAGCTTTCTTATAAGTCACTTAAAAATAAGATTAGAATAATTTAAATCACATGACTCACTACATGGTTGTTATCATCAAAATTACAATAATACTGACTTTAGGGCCAACACCTCTGAACGAAGGAGGAGCAAGTAAGCGGCTCCTGACCAAACCGTAATCTCCTCTCGTACGGCTGCAACTGATCTGGACTGAGATTGCTGAACCCGAAGGTTGCGCTCGTACCAGATAGTATACACAGTCACAGAGAGGCAGAGTCGAGCAATGATACTGCCAATCTCTCACCCCCTGAGATGCTGAGCAGCCCAAGTGACAAGATCGTCCCAAGGAAGGGTAGGCCAAGCAATAGATGTACTCGGAGTGACAGAGCTCCAGACCGAGGCAGAAAAGGAACAAGTGAAGAAAAGGTGCTCATGAGTCTCGTCGGTAGAACCGCAGAGAACACAAACACTCTGAACCTCTAATGCTCCAAAACGCTGAAGCCGGTCCCAGGTCCAAAGCCGTTGCTGAGACGCGAGCTAGAGAATAAAGGAGTGCCTCGAAATATGCATCTGAAACCACAGAAGGTGGTGAATGGTATCCTCCTCTCTCCTACTTCGCAACATCTCCCAAGCGGACTTGGTGGTGAAGTTCCCCGAGGGGTCACCCAACCACCGGATGGAGTTTGCTACACCAGCGCGAGGGCGAAAATCAATCATGTCCCAGATGGGTCGGAGCTCCAAACAACCCTGTGGAAACCTCCACCAACCACCCTCAATAATGGATGAGACCCGAGAATCCCAATGAAGTCTAGAGGAGGTGAGCAGTCGACCACCCTCTATTCACATCACCTTCACTTATCTTACTCATCCCGCACCCAACACTGACAGTGTTGCTGTTGTCTGTCCAAACCCTACCCCCTAGGACTGATGAGCAGCCTTATCTCTGCCACAGTAGAAGATCTCACTGCAATGTCACTGGCCGCCATCAATTGCAACCACACGAGGCCCGCCTATCCTTCCCTAGTAGTCCTTCCCCTTTCACCACTCGTGAACACTGCAGGTCCCCCAACCCTTGACCCTCACCCAAACAAGCCAAACACACCCCACCACTGACATCGGGGCTATCATAATTAGACGCACCAGCACCCCTCTTCCCATACTTGAGACTCAACAGCAACCCGAGCCTACTTCTGGTGCCTCAAAATTAAGACCAGCAACCTCAAACTAAACTCCTTGAATTGCTACTCACACGACGCCAAGAGCCCAAAATGGCAAGAACCTATGGTTGATGAATTTAATGCTTTAATCTTAAATCACACTTGGGACCCTATCCCTTATGAATCAAACAAAAAAATTTTTAGGAAGAACCTGGAAAAACCGTGTGAAATATAAGGCAAATGGGTTGGTTGATTAGTTTAAAGCTTGATTAAGGTTTTCAGCAATGTCAGGATATTCACTTCAAGGAAACTTTCAACCCCGTTGTCAAACCTTTAGCCATTCAGTTTATACTTTCACTCACCATATCCAATGCCATGCCCATTAGGCAATTTGATGTTAAGAATATATTTTTAATTGTTCGTCATCAGGAAGAGGTTTACATGTGACAACCTCAGGGGTTCATACACCCCAAATTCCCAACACATGTGTGTCAATTGCGTTAGGAATTTTATGGCCTTGAACAAGCTCCTCGAGCTTGGTTCCAAAATTTTAACAGTTTTGTTTATAGCATTTGTTTCACATGCAGTAAAGCCAATCCCTCTCTCTTCCTTTGACACACCCATACTGACACAACCTACCTAATTCTATATGTTGATGACATAATTCTACTAGGCACACATTCCCACGCCCTAAACACCCTTACAATTGCCGTTTTAACTCAATCTACGATAAAAGACCTTGGACCACTACACTACTTCTTAGGCATAGAAGCAAAACGGGACCATAAAGGCCTTTTCTATCCTCACACAGGTATACCATAGACCTCCTAACCCGACTCTACATGTAAGATACCAAGCCCATACAGCGACCCCCCCCCCCCCCAAAAAAAAAAATTTCCCACTTGCACACAACTACCATTGAATGAGGGAGAACTACCGAAAGACGCCACTACGTACAGAAGTGTAGTAAGTGTTCTCCCATACCTCACTACGACTCATCGTGACATTTATTAAGAAGTTAACCTTGTCTCTCAGTTCATTCATGCCCCTAGGAGTTGTCTAACGTATCCTCCGCTACCTTAATGGCACTCTCAACCACGACCTAACAATTCTTCTTGGATCATGTACCACAGTTGTTGCTTTTACTGATACTGACTTGGGTGGCTGTCCCGATACTCGCTGCTCCACCATAGATTGTGCCCTCTTCCTTGGTCCCAACCTCATCTATTAGAGGGCAAAGAAACAAATCATTGTATCTAAGTCAACCACTAAATCTAAGTGTCGTGTCGTTCCCCAAGCCATTGCTGACAATGACTGAGTTGGTTACCTCATGGGAGACCTAGGCCTAATACATAAAATACCGATAGTCATTTATTTTGTCCATGTTTCTGCCTTTTATCTTGCTGCAAATCCGGTCTTAAATGATAATCACAAGCATGTTGATGTTAACTACCACTATATAAGAGAAAAAGTTCTTAAAGGTAATTTCCAGGTTTGTTACATGCCAACCACCAAACAAATTGCAAATATCTTTACCAAAGGACTCTCTATTGATCGCTTTCTCTGTCACAGGGCCAATCTTCATGTAGTTCCATACTGTTCATATTCAGGGGGCATATTAGATGACTACATAGAGTAAACAAGGGTTTTACTATTTTTTCCTTCTTACCCCCAGAGATTTTAGTGTCCAAAGGTCTTTATGTGTAATTATGGCTCTCTCTATCATCTATAAATAGGGATTCTTGTACCTTCATTTAACCAAGCAATTATACTTTTCTCTTTGCTTCTTTTATGTTTTCGCACTAGATGCTTACTCAATCTTCCCTCGTCTATAATGCTTCTATTCATTTTATTTGTTTCAAATTTTTGTTTGTATTAAGCACTACTATGAGACATAGTATGAAGCATATAATAAAAGAATTTGATGATTAAAGATCTTACTTTCATGTAAAAGTGTTTAATACTACGGTTAGAGACAATATTGGAGATAGTATTGACACAACAAGATTATCTAAAATTTTATTCAGTTTTGGAACAATAAATCCCCTTTTATTAGATATGAATTTGAGACGGGCCATTTGACCATCTCAAACTGCCCCACTATAGTAACAGTTTTCAGATAGAAATAGTCATGTCTATTACAACTATAACCATCTTGATGTGCCTTGTCTTTTATATGCTTTGGAACACATGCCTAGGATACTTTTAACTATTACATGTTTGCTAAGGCACAATTGATATGTATTTAGACTTGGAATGCTTTGGAGCAAGGACATCTTTAAAACCGGTAGAGAACAAGCTAAAATTAGACATATTTGAAGACCACGTTGAGAAACCCGAACACGTGTAGGAAAAAAACCCATTGGGTCAAGATTCGTCAACCCAAATAAATTTTATAAGGTTTTGAAAAGAGACCTACCAATCGACGAGCAACGCCGATCAATCGACAGTCAATAGAAGTGTCTTGCTGGCTTCCGATTGAATGGCCTTGGGCTGCAGCATACCCTAGGGACTTTTTTTTAGTGTAAATTTTGCTCTATTTTTCCCCAAGCAGCTAAGAGAGGCTAGGATTTTCCCGAAGGCCGAAGCGCAAACGGTTCGAGTATCGGTTTTTCAAGCTAGAGTCACATCAACATTAATTAAGGGAATCATGAACCATGAGTTTTTCTTTACTCTATTTTTTTTTTTTTTTTTTTTGGATTTTATGATGTAAAAAATTCCTATGGAGTAGTGGACTCTTAGTTTTGGAATGAAGGACGAGTAGTCGTCTAGATCCGAAATTTATATTTATTTATGATAATGACTAATGTTATACTGTTATGAGGAATTCTTTATTGAGATTGGTTTTTTATTCATGTGCTTGTAGCCATGGCTAAATTTCAACTAGATTTGCTATTCATCCTATGCCTATAGCTTAGACCATCCCATAACAGATTTTCACAAGTGGTCAGAGTTGAGGTTGTAAACCCCCTTGAGAACAATCATTTATATAAATTAACACTAAATTAGGAATGAGAAAGGAATTAAGTAGTGCTAGTGAAGTAACCAATGCAATACTTAGAGTGATTAGATAGGGTATTCCTTAGACCTAGTTCATTTTCTTTGTTTATAATATAATTGAGTAGTGCTATTTTAGATAGGCCAGTACATTATACAAGTAACTATGGTGTAGCATCGGGTAACAATAAAACTAAGGATTGACGGTTATATTGATTTTGAGTTACACGCTCGATACTTACTCGCCTAGTATTTACACTTTCGGTACTTACTCATCCAGTATTTACACACCTGGTATTTGCTGACCTAGTATGTACACGCCTGGTACTAGCTGGCCCAATATCTAAACATCTGATACTTACTCGCCTAGTACTTGCCTAGTATTTATATGCTTGGTACTTATAGGCTTAATACTGCAAGTATAGTAAGTAGGTGACTATAGCATAAAAGTCAGGTAAAAATAAACTAGATTTAAATAAGAATATCGGACCATAAAATGCCAAATAGATCAATCGAACTAGGTGGTGCCACATGTCATCTTGCGACATGAGGCAAGAGGGGAGAGGCTCTTGCTGACACCTCCCTCCCTAAAGTTTCCTTCATTCTGAAGTAAAGAAGCTCCTTAAGAGCTTAAAAAGGGAAAGACTTTAAGTCTTCCTCCACAGTAACGACCCCTCCGAAGCAATATTTGTTCAAGCTTCTTGCTCATCTTGAGTTAAGTATTTTATTCTGATTAGTCTATTCATCATATTAGCCCTTTACATAATCTTCGGGCTTCAACTAAGTATTTTGATGATGTTATTAATTTATTAACTCTTCATTATTATGTTTGTTTCTTACCTTTCATTATTATCTTATGGGATTGACACTGACTTGATCGTTGGAAGGTCCCCATAGGTTATCGTACTAGCCCCTCTAACTGTTAGTTTGATATTGTAGGAAATATCAAGTCCTATGTGTAGTTCGAGCATGAGTTCAATTTATTCTAACGAACCCCATCTCAAACCTAACTCAAATATGACTAACAAGCACACTGACCAACTTTATTGGAAACATTTTGGGGCCGCCTGTGGGAATGATTATAAGCTCGCGCCTAACTTGGCATTTCTTGTGAGATTCAAACATTTTCAATATCAAGTGAGTTAATTTTGAGCATGTTTCGACCTTTTTTGCTTTCCCACCCCCGCCCCCCCCCTCCCCGAGTACATACTAGCTTATGGAGGCAAAATAAAGTAAGGAATTTATTTTATGTCTTTTAGATATGAGAAGAAGCTTATTTAAGCAAACTCCCATGTAAAAATCTTTTTCGGAAAAAAAGGAGTTTATATCATTTCTTTGATATTAAAACAATAATGTCATAAAAAGGAGCATATCTTGTTTCTTTTGAGACAAAAGTAGGCTTTTTTTGTTCTTCTTGAGCAAAAATAAATCTTGTCCCTTTTAGAACAAGAGCAAATCTTTCACTTTTAATGAATAAGGACAAACCTTTTTTGCTTTTTCAAGTAAAAGACTTACCTTCAACAATTTCCTTTGAGCCACAGTATGAGAAATCATCGTGGTTACATGTAAATCTTAAAGAGATTCTCTTTTTGTAGCTAAGCAGACCCATAACCCTTTATGGAATAGAAGTTATGCCCGTTTTAAGTCACATAGTCAAGTTATACAACCACCACGTTAGTAAGACGCTCACCTCCAGATTTATCTATTTTCTTGGTTAAAGAATTCAAAAAAGTATCACAGTTACTTCGAACACTTCAGAAGCTTTATTTTGATAGGTGACTTGACCATAACGCATCATGGATTAATACTTATGCCATTTTAGGTCATAAGGTCAAGTTATATAACTATCAGCCACTCCCATGTTGGACAACGTGCACCTTGTCATTTATACCTTTTCATTAAAAAAACAAATTGAAAAATCATCCTGTTTAGGTAGAACTCTTCAAGAGCTTTGTTTTGATAGGTGGTTTGGTCCATAACTCCTCATGGATTAAAAGTTATGCTCGACTCAGATCGCACGGTTAAGTTATGTAACCACAACCGGCCACCACACTAGATAAAAGCCCACCTCCTCTTGTTTATCTTTTCTTTGGTTAAAAGCACAAGAAATAAGCATGGTTACATAGAGTTCTTTAATAGCTTCACTTTGATAGATAGTTTGATCTTTAACTCCTCACAGATAAAAAGATACCCTCATTTTAGGTTATAGGGTGCTTCAAACATATTAATGTATTCAACCGGCCCCATACGTCAACCACCACAACCATACTTTGACCTCCACCAGCAACACCTCAACCACAACTGGATGTCAATCAAAAATGCCAACCTTGAAAAAGCCCACTATCGAAAAACGCCCACTACTGAAAAGTGCCAACCACCAAAAAATGCCCACCACCAAAAAACTCCCACCATGAAACATGCCTACTACCGGAATAATGGCCACCACTGCGTGACGCTCCTTACCTAACTGTTAAGTTCGAGATTAAATCTTGAACTTAACCTAAGAAAGTTAGAGAGTTTGGGATGAGAAAGAAGGGAAAGGGGATGAGAAAATAGAGAGAATTAGATGAGAAGAAAAAGTTTTAATCACTAGGATTAATTGATATTTCATTGGATAACCCATTACAAGTAAATCAGCCACTATTTAAGGAGAAATAATGAAAAACAATAACAAGGGACCACCACACAAAACTCCCGCCAAAACACTCACTCGGCTCTAACCGTTATCCGACTTTGGTGCCCAAATCGGAATTTGAATAAAAACAAATTACAACTCGATAAACATAACTATCCCCTCCCCTTAGAAAATTTCTTGTCCTTAAGAAATAAAAGAAGGAAATTGGCTCAACAAAAAACGTTTATCTTTCCATGTGATGAAGGATTTATCCAAGTTGCACCAGCTGACTCGAACTTGCTGTTGGTTGGATACATGGGAAATGTCCAGCTGCATTCCTTCTACTGATGCAGGTTGTAGGAGTAAGAAGCCACTAGAACCCACTTCCGGGGCTGTTGAGGAAGCCTTTTGTCCGTGCTTAACCTGCTTTTTAAGAAGAGAAACATGGAAAACAGGGTGAATATATGAATCGGTTGGGAGCTCGAGCTTGGCAGACACCTTGCCAATCCTCTCTACAAACTTGTAAGGACCAAAGAACCGAGCACAAAGCATGACATTCTTCCTTACAGTTGCTGTAGACTACCTATAAGGTTGAAGTTTCAAATATACCATATCGCCTACTTCAAAATTTTTGTCTGCTCTCTTGCGGTCTGAGTACCATTTCATCTGGTTCTGAGCATGACAAAGATTCTGCTTTAAAAGCTGCATAAGATGTTTCCTCTGTTGTAATAGCTCAGTCACTTCAGTCACTTGTGCCTCTCCTCCTTGCAACATCATAGGATTGGGTGGATCATATCCATACAAAGTCTTGAAAGGTGTTGTGCCCAAAGAAGCATGGAAATGAGTATTATACCAATATTCCGCCAATGAGAGTCACCTACTCCACACCTTAGGATGGCTAAATACCATGCTTCTAAGGTATTGTTCAATGCATTGATTGACCCTTTTAGTTTGACCGTCGGTTTGAGGATGGTAGGCTGAGCTAAGGGCCAATGTAGTCCTCAAGAGACCAAACAATTCCTTCCAAAAGCGACTTGTAAAGAGCTTGTCCCTATCTGAAATTATGGAATGAGGCAATCCATGAAGCTTGTAGATGTTATCAAGGAATACACGAGCTAATTTTTCTGCAGTAACTGGTCGAGCTAAAGCCAGGAAATGACCGATTTTGGTGAACCGATCTACTACCACCCAGAACCTCTTTCCCTTCGGATTTGGGCAAACCTCAAATGAAGTCCATGCTGATATGCTGCCATATACCCTCTGGAACCGGTAAAGGTTGGAGAAGACCTTGGTATCTATGATCACGAAGTTTAGTTTGTTGACAAACTTCACAGCCTTGTACATATTTAGTCACTTCTTTCTTCATACCGGGCCAATGGAAGTGAATCTTCAACCTCTGATATGTTCCCTCAATGCTTGAATGACCACCCCATGCGGAATCATGAGCAGCACTGATAATCTGATGCCTCAATTCAGTATTGATGCCAATGTACAGCTTTCCCTGGATTCTGATTATTCCTCGGGTAACAGACACCACAACACCGGAAGCCTGATTTACCACCTTGTTCATGCTAGCAGCTACTACGCATTCTTGAGCAAATTAATCATTTTCATAGGACTGGTGTACTTCTTCCATCCATGCAGGAGAAATCATAGAAATACCCCCAAGAGACCCTCGCTCAAGGTCCTCAAACTTGCGTGACAGAGCATATGCTGCTATGTTTTCCTTGCTTTCTTGTACTCGATATCATAATCCAGCCCAAGCATCTTCAACAACCCTTTTCTCTGTAATCTTGTGACAATTTTCTGCTCCAACAAGTGCTTGAAACTCTGATGATCAGTCTTGATGATAAAATGATGCCCATCCAAGTAATGCCTCCATCTCTCCACAGCGAGCAAAATTGCAAGATATTCCTTTTCATATGTGGAGAGAGCTTGATGTTTTGCATTCAAGGCCTGGCTAAGATAAGCTATGGGTCTTCCTCCTTGTGACAATACTACCCCAACACCATTTCCACACGCATCAGTTTCCAACATAAAGCTTGAAGTGAAGTCAGGCATTGCCAAAACAGGAGCTCTGCTCATTGCTGATTTAAGAGCTTCAAAGGCCTTTTGAGCCTCTTCTGACCATCTGAAGGCTTCCTTCTTTAATAATTCAGTAAGTGGCTTGGCTATAGCTCCATAACCTGCTACAAATTTGGGGTAATACCCTGTCAACCCCCAAAACCCCCTTAATTGCTTTAAGGTCACCGGAACAGGCCAATTAGTCATGGCTTGGACCTTTGATGGATCAGTGGAAACTCCATCACAAGAGATTACATGACCAAGGTAAACCAAGTGAGTTTGAGCAAAAGAACACTTGGCCAACTTAGCATACAACTTATGCTCACGCATGACTAAGAATACTTCTCTCAAGTGCTTCAAATGATCCTCGAATGTTGCACTATAAATCAGGATGTCGTCAAAGAAGACCAACACAAACTTTCTCAGAAATTGCTTGAAGACATCATTCATAAGAGCTTGGAATGTAGCCGGTGCATTTGTCAAGCCAAAAGGCATCACTATAAACTCAAAGTGACCATGGTGAGTCCGGAAGGCTGTCTTGTGCATATCTTGCTCATTCACTCTAATTTGATGATATAGCCTTGCCGTAAATTTAGCCTGGAGAAGACATGGGCTCCATACAATTCATCTAACAAATCATCTATAACTGGTATAGGAAACTTGTCCTTCACTGCCATAGCGTTAAGCTGTCTATAATCAACACACATGCGAGCTGTGCCATCTTTCTTCTTGACAAGAATAACTGGGGAAGCAAAAGGGCTGTGGCTAGGCTGTATGAAGTTTGTTTTGATCATATCATCGACCTATTTTTCAATTTTTGTCTTTTGAGCATGGGGGTAACGATAAGGCCTAAGCCTCACCGGTTCAGCATCGCCCTTAAGGGGTATAACATGATCTAAACTCCTCTTGTGAGGTAGAGATTTAGGTACTTCGAACAAATGCTCAAATTCAGTGACCAAAACTTGCACCTCAGGTTCGGTAATGTTGATTAATTCAGTAGGGGCAATAGCGAACAGCTGGCCTACCCATTGAAATGAGCAATTCTTCATTCCTTTCTTCAACCTACTTCCTTTCATGACCTGCAAATGGGCTTGCTTAGCTATGCCGTGTAAGGTCACCTTACTTCCTTGTAGCTCAAAGGAAACTATGAGGTTAGCAAAATCAAATAACACCGGGTTGTAAGTTCTCATCCAATCAACCCCGAGCACCATATCACACCCTCCCAAAGGAAGGATTCTAAAGTCATAACTGAATTTTCGGTCCTGCATTACCCAACTGAACCCACGGCATTTGTTTTGAGTGATAACTGATTTACCATCAGCTACAGGGACAGCAAGGGGATGGGTTTTAATCACTTCATGACCCACTTTCTTAACCATTTTAGGATCAACAAAGCTATGGGTGCTACCACTATCAATGAGGATGATGATAGACTGTTTACTTGCCATTCCTCTTATGCGAATCGTGCTGTGAGCACCATTTCCAGTCAAGGCCTTCATTGATATTTCCACAGCTATATCATCTATGCTGTCATCGATGTTCAGATCAGATTCAGCTCCTTCAGCCTCATTTTCTTCATCATCAGACTCATCCCCAGCGCTAACCCCTTCAGCAGACATGAGGAATTTGGGGTTACACCGGTGGCCAAACTGATAAGGTTGTTTGCAACGGTAACACAACCTCTGCTGTTGCTTATCATCAGATCGGTTGGTTCTGGTTCTAGCAGAACTTTGTTGTTGTTTGAAACTGTGGCTGCGAGGTCTGGTAGCCTCATTTGGAGACAAAATTGTGGATTCATAAAGCTTGGCTTTAGCATAAGCCATAGACAAAGTTGTTGGATCAATAGCTTTAACCAAGCTTTTCACTCTTGGTTTCAACCCACTTATAAAAGCCGAAACATAATAAGACTCGGATGCTTGAATTTTAGTTATAATGCTAGCCCATAGGTTCTCAAATCTGGTCATATAATCTCTAACAGATGTCTCCTATTTCACCTTAATAAATTTATCAACAATATCACTATCATCCTCATCACTAAACCAATCACACAATTCTCTTGCAAATTCAGTCCATGTGAGGGATGGATTACTCTTCATCAAACTATAAAACCACACCTCATGATTACCAAGAAGATATACAACCGCGATTTGTACCTTTTCGGAGTCATCAATATGGTAGAAATGAAAGTAACGCTCACACCTTCTAAGCCATGAGTGCAGTTGCTTCCCATTGAATTCATCAATCTGTATCTGAGGCTGTCTGTGACCATTGCTTCTGCTGTTGGAGATCTCCTCATTACTGCCAGACCATGTTTGATGCCAATCATCAGGTGGTCTATCAAGGAGATTCACATTCAATCCCCTCGGCCTGTGAGCATCTTCAACTTCAGCGAATAACACACCATCATTCCAGTTGGACGGTCGAGAATTCACAGGCTCATTGCGAACCTGCCTCTCAGACACTTCAATCTCAGGGTTTCGATCAGAATCTCTCCTCTCAGCACCAGCATTTCCCATAGAAACAGGCGCATTCTGCCTTACTTCCTCCTGAGGTCTGATCGGTTGATTTGTTTGCAAGACACTTGCTGGTATTAATGGATCCTGAACAACGGAAGGGATGGGCCTCATAACTTGTTCTCTGATCTCAGTAAATCTCTCTTCCAGCAGTTGTCTTTGTTGACCGAGCCTCTGATTAAATCTTTCCTCCAATTCTTGTGATTGTCGTGAGACTTGATCAACAATTTTAGCTTCTACCCGTTGCATTCCTTGATCTACCTTTACCTCAATCTGTTGAGGTACTGATTCATTGAAGATCAGCCTGAATTGAGCCAGCATTGCCTCAAACTTATTGTCCATCGCCTCAAACTTACTGTCCATTTGAGCATTTGTAACCAAATCACGACCTGCTGCATCACTACCTCCAATAACCTCAACATTGGGCGATCTGACAGTGGTTCATGCTACTGCCGATTTGGTTGTGACACCACTGATCAAAGAAATTACGTTTGTATCCATTAATTTGTTAGTCGAACCTGGCTCTGATACCAATTGTTAAGTTCAAGATTAAATCTTGAACTTAACCTCAGAAAGTAAGAGAGTTTGCGATGAGAAAGAAGAGAAAGGGGATGAGAAAATAGAGAGAATTAGATGAAAAGAAGAAGTTTTAATCACTAGGATTAATTGATATTTCATTGGATAACCCATTACAAGTAAATCAGCCACTATTTAAGGAGAAATAATGAAAAACAATAACAAGGGACCACCACACAAAAGTCCAGCCAAAACACTCACTCGGCTCTAACCGTTAACCGACTTTGGCGCCCAAACCGGAATTTGAATAAAAACAGCTCGCCTAATTTTATTAACTTGAATTACAACTCGATAGACATAACACTAACCTTTGACCATCGTTTGCAAGCAAGCACTGTGTGACACTTTGTATTTCGACTATTGACCGCCATTTTACATGTGGACCATCGGCCATGGCGCTTTGTACTCCGGCCGCTGTCCCAACCACACGTGAAAACTGCACTAACCTCCACTGTGTGCAAAGAACCCTACTACCACCTCTATGCTACTTTGAGCAGCACCACTAATACCAACACTGGTTCGCACAACTACAGCAACCGCATGTCGCCGCCAGTTCAAACACCCTTTCGTACACCACCATCGTCACCCTCTTTCACATATGATCACGATTTTGATACAGTGTAAATAAATTAATCATATGTTTAACATGTGATTAACTAATATCTTATTAGATAGTATTATACTAGGGATAATATAGTAATTTAACCCTTATTACGTAATTAGATTAGTATTAGTATTCAGTTAATATTAGTATTAGCATTAGTTATCCCCTCCCCTAATTCTATAAATAGGGTATTAGGGTTGTACTGGGAGAGAATGAATGAAAATTAATCTAATCGCTATCTCTCCCTACTATTCTTCTCTCTCCCCCTCTCTGATTTCTCTTCTCTATCTCCCTAATCTCTATTTCTTTCCTCCCTCATACTCTATTTCTTGGTTACTAATAATCTTGGTTACATTTTAGACCTATTGATCTAAAATCCCTGTAACAGTGGTATTAGAGCAAGACGATCCTCTCGACCTATTGACGCAACGTGTCAGGGCCTTGAGCTCGGAGCAACAGAACCAATTATACGAAGATATGAAACGCAAAGCAGCTGAAAACACTGCCCATCTGAGTTTAGAGCAAAAGAATCAAATATTTGAGGATTTGAGATGCAAGGGAGCTGAGAGGGCTGAGCAAATTTCATAAAATGGATTTGGAGGATACAAATTTGGATCCATGGACGAAAGCTTGGGCCAAGTTCCCTAGAAAGACGGATGAAATGACTGAAAAATATAAATCTACACCCTTCAACACCAAAAAATTAGAAAATACAGTACATGTTAGCTTGGATGTTAACAGATATAAATCCGTGGTGGTAGAAGTGGTGCCAGAGGTTGAATCAACGTCTCAGATCAGGAATTAAGCGGAATCAGAGATGGACCTCGAGTCCACGGTGCTGCTGGAGAAGAATGGCAATGATCCAACCGCTACCGAAGCTTCGGAGTTAGATCGGAGCAGAAATGGGACGAAGACTGAGGTTTCGGGACCTCTAACACCAGACCTTGACTCCGGCAGCCCCGAGGAAGCCACCGATGAAGTGAACGACGATGTCGTGGTGGATTAATAGGAGATCGACGAAGAGGAGAACAGCGACGAGGAGGTTAGCAACGAAGAGTTGGATGGAATTAAGTTGAAGAACACGACATGGAAACACCACCACCATCGTCCAATTCAAGCTACAGGAGGAGAAGAAGGCCATCCTTGGCCGCTTCGAAACAACATGGGCAAGCGAAGACACTGGAGAGACCATCACACTGCCGCCTTGCCGTCGCGCCTCAACTTCCAACCGGAAGCCGCCACTACAGAGGCCTTTTGATGTTAAGGGTAGGGTTTTGCGGGTCAGAGAGGAGAGAAGGAAGAAGCCAGCTGGGGGCTTTGATGTGGATTGCCCTAAATTACAATTTTGCCCATAACATTTTAGTTATATTTTATTTAAATATTTTTGTATTTGTAATTTTAGTATTTGACTAAGGGGGATTACTAATTCGAGTATCAATACCTAGATCCTTAAGGACAAGGATCTTATTAGGGGAAAGTATTGATACAGTATAAATAAATTAATCACATGTTTAACATGTGATTAACTAATATCTTAGTAGATAGTATTATACTAGGGATAATATAGTAATTTTACCCTTATTATGTAATTAGATTAGTATTAGTATTCAGTTAATATTAGTATTGGTATTAGTTATCCCCTCCCCTAATTCTATAAATAGGGCATTAGGGTTGTATTGGGAGAGAATGAATGAATGTTAATCTAATCTTTGTCTCTCGCTACTATTCTTCTCTCTCTCCCTCTCTGATTTCTCTTCTCGATCTCCCCAATCTCTATTTCTTTCCTCCCTCATACTCTATTTCTTGGTTACTAATGATCTTGGTTACATTTGAGGCCAAGGATCTTATAAGGAGAAGGTATTGATACAATGTAAATAAATTAATCGCATGTTTAACATGTGATTAACTAATATCTTAGTAGGTAGTATTATACTAGGGATAATATAGTAATTTTACCCTTATTACGTAATTAGATTAGTATTAGTATTCGGTTAATATTGGTATTAGTATTAGTTATTCCCTTTCCTAATTCTATAAATAGGGCATTAGGGTTGTATTGGGAGAGAATGAATGAAAGTTAATCTAATCTCTATCTTTCCATACTATTCTTCTCTCTCTCCCTCTCTGATTTCTTTTCTCTATCTCCCTAATCTCTATTTCTTTCTTCCCTCATACTTTATTTCTTAGTTACCAATGATCTTAGTAACATTTTAGACCTATTGATCTAAAATCCCTATAACAGATTTGACTTTACACCCCACCAATTGCCATCGCGCACAACCACCAGCACCAATGGTTCACGTGCTACCACCAGCTAGTACATCACAACCAGTTTGCACCACCACCTCTGCATGCGCTGGCCGCCACCATGCTAGGTGGCCCACCACTAGTGGTTCTCTCTCCTCCCTTGAACCCTAATTGGGTCTAACTTTGTTACAATTCTAGTTCAAGTCAACCCTGATTGGACCAGTTTTTGTTACAATCTCAGTTAAGTTCAATCATAACTACACCAATTTTTTTTACAATCTCAGTTTAGTTCAACCACTAATTGAATAAATTTTTGTTACAGTTCCTGTTGATATTAAACCCTAATTGGGTTAATTTTCATCATACTCCTACTTCAATTCAACTCTAATTAAGCCAACTTTTTATGATTCTCTTTCAACTTTCATTATAATACCTATCAAATCAAATTCAAATTAAATTATATTTTGTTGCATTTCAAGTTCATTTGAATCCAAGTTGAATCAATAATTGCTTGAATTTCAATATGTTCGAATCTGATTAAGTCAATCTATGTAACAATTCTATTCAATCAAACTCCGATGGAATTAATCTTCGTCGTAATCCCGTTCTGATGGATTTTTAGTTAAATCAACTTTCACTAAAATTTTTAGTCTAACTGAACTCGACTTCAACACTCTCTTGTAATGATTTCGAGTTTAACTAAACCATACTCAAATCAATTTCTCATTATAATTTCATATTTTGAGATCTTCAATTGGGGGTTTGCTCATGTACGTTCTTATAAAGGTGCAATTAGAAAAGTCAATAAAGGTTTAATGTTTTAAGTAGTTTTTTTTATATTATAATTATCAGGATTGTATTCATTATATTGAATCCCCAAGTGGGTTAGATCAAAATTCCAAGATAATAAGATGGAAACCAAGCTTAAGGTTATGGAATTCTAGTCTAAATGATGAGGAAACAATGGGTTTAGGGAAGCAGTTAGTAAAGTTAGAGGAATTAAGTTTGAAGTTGTTTAAGAAATTATCTAATTCCAGGATTTACGAAGGTTCATTTATAATAAAAGTTCTTCGCACAAAGGGAAGTGTATAGGTTGATGCATGAATTTAGAAGAGTTCTTATCAACTCAAACAAGAGTCTTGTGGGATTTGGAGTTAGTAACGAGTTTCTGGTATTCCAAATGGGTTATACTAAGAAAGATGACAATTACTATGCGTCGATATCTTATACTATTAACGTTAAAGATTCACTTCATAGGATATTGGAATGGATAAAAAAGAAGGCTTTTATAGCAATGGCTGATAATTCGACTAAATCATGTGCACGCCGTACTACGAAGCAAATAAGCTACTCATAAGTTTCATCTTCGAGAGCAACTAAGCGAATAAAAAAACAAGTGAATCCATGTACTCACCTTGTGATAAGACAAAAAACATTTCGCTCACCGATAGTCATTCCCCAAATATTCACCATTGTCTATGGTTATTAATTATGTCCATTAATCTACTTGCGCACCTGTCATGGTAGGCATTTTAAGTTGAGGGCTGACATCACCTCCTAAAAAATAGAAACACTCATTGACTAACCAACTAATAGAAAAAGCACATCTATGTTTGTCGGCTATTATATCAAGTGACTAACCCGCTCGTCTATAATGCATCTTTCTTATGAAGGACCATACTTCACTATGTCCTTACCCATAGATCATCAAGTTAGCAGTTGGACACAACAATTAAGGGCACTAAAGGAGCAAAGCTATCCGTTGTAACTTTGACGGTTCTAAATAGAAAATGATTCAAGATAAGTACAAAATCCAATACCAAAGCACAAAAACAAATCAAAAGATGCATATAAGGGTTGAATTTAGAACCAATAAAAAGAACTATAACAAGGCGACAAAAATTACGTGATTCATGCGAAGGACATTACGAGACCTCATAACTCCCCTTGAACCCGCAAAGTATTTGATCTTTCCGTAAGGTCGCTCCATTTAGGATTGTTCCAACTACTTCCTAAATCTCTTACTTGCTTATTTTGTATACTCCAGGAAACTCTTGAAACAAATAATCCATCAAATTCAAGCTCGAGGCATCACACCAACCCTCAAATGCTAATTATTTGCTACATCTGCAAAATGTTAAGAGAACTACTTATTTGGTAAAAGGAATCCGAACACACTCGACCTACTTGATAAACCATGCAATATTATCCTCTCTCAACATTGATGACTCTACAATACCTTTTAGAACATTTGCAAGAGGTGGAATTCAATTGAATCAAGCCAAGTAAAACTGAAAATCAACAATGGGCTTAAGGCAGAAACAGTTTATAAATGGTAAGAATTGGGACTTCGCTCACAATCATTGGCTAATCTTTATTTTGATGGTGGTATATAAATCATTTTAGGGCTAGGGGACTTTACCCTATGCACAACCTAAATTTCCTTATCTCGATGGCGTAAATTATTTTAAGGCTGGGGGACTTCGCCTAATCATGAACTAAATTTTAATCCTTTAGAAAGCGCATAAATTATTTAAGCATTGGGGACTATGCCTTAGACATGAATTGAATTTTATTCCGTCAAAAAATGCACAAATCATTTTAGGACTGGAGGACTTCGCCGCAGTCATGAATTCAATTTTATTCCTTCTAAAAGCACGTAAATCATTTTAGGACTGGGGCTCTTCTCTTGAGTTATGAATTAAAATTTATTTCTTCAAAAAGTGCGTAAATCATTTTTGGACTAGGGAACTTTGCCTCAGTTATGAATTAAATTTTATTCCTTCAAAAAGCGCATAAATCATTTTAGGATCAGGGGGACTTCGCCTAAGTCACAAGTTAAATTTTATTCCTTCAAAAAGTGCGTAAATCATCTTAGGACTAGGGAAAATTTGCCTTAGTCACAAGTCAAATTTTATGCATTCAAAAGGTGCGTAAATCATTTTAGGACTATGGGACTTCGCCTTAGTCACGAGTTAAATTTTATTCCTTACAAATTGGGAGCTTTGCTTCAGACATGAGTTCAATTTCTTTTTCCCAAGAGCGTACAAATCATTTTAGGGTTGCGGGCTTTGCTTCCAATTATATTCTAATATACAACACCATAACGCAACTAGGAGGTTTAGTTACAAGTCGAAGGCCAATTATCAAATTATGATTATAGATTTTAGTTGCTTACCCTAACTGGATAAAATATTTCTGATGAAGAGATCAAATATGGACTACGCACGTTATGACACTTTAGCAACCCACACTTTAGCCAACCTTTTGCTAGCTAGGTATCATTATTAGTTAAGAATTCATCTAAAATGTTGCTTAGGCCCGCTTGACTTCAAGAATCTATAAATCACTATTATACTGACTGGATCATTGGCCAAGTACCATGTTTCATAAATACAACTTCTTTTTTTAATATTTGTTACATTTAATCATTCAGCTGCGAAATTAAACTGAAGAGGAATTTAGTCCACGTATTATGAATATAGTAATGGTTTGTCCCATGCATCTAAATTATCCTTTGTCATACATTGTTGTAGCTTTAGATCCTTTCATGAAGGAATGCTTCTCTTGATCAAGTATACTCATACATGGTCAAGAGATAACAAATTTTTAACAACTATGAACTTGTCACCTATCATAAACTGGTGACAGATTCGTCACAATGTTAAAAAGTCTACTGACGCTTACTACCTTGCTCCATTAACCAAATTCTCCCAATCTAAGTATCCCTCAATTCCATTGCTGCTATACTCGCTATCTCTTAAAGGGTAATCTCAAGATTGTAATTTAATGATTTGGATCTTCGCATATAACTTTTGACATACCCAAAAATGAGAGTGGCAGCCTAGGTGTTTACATAACATACATAAGAAAGCCATTAGAGAAAAATATTGTCTCTATTATTTTCCCTAACTAGATAACCATTTGTTAATAATATTGTAATCCTTTGATATGAGATTTTCCTTCTTGAAATCTATCGGTTCTTCCTCCTCTCTTAAACTTCGATGCTTAAGAAGAGATAATTAGGAAAGGGCATACAGATATGTTCGGAAAAAATATACCACAATTTTTGTACACCATGACTCTACAAATCAAATTCTTCGAAAAATGAAATATCTCGAGTCAAATTTATAGCAACTTACTTTAAGGAGCTAATGGTTGCATACATTCTGTTGTGGCACGTAATTGACCACAAAGGATCACTAAATCCTTAAAACAAATTTGCAATCTCTGACTGGGATAACAGGACTAATACGTATAAAAAAGCACTTAATGCCTTGCCTACTGCATTCTTAGATGCTTTTCATCATCATTATGTACATTTTTTTTTTTTTTTATCACATCAATATGTACATTATGTACTCACCATGTTGCACATTTAATATGTTGCATCAATATTAGTGTCGCGATGCAAAACATTCAAAGACTTGTCTTTATTAAGGTAAAGTTTACTCACAAGTACCTCACATCCGAACATTAGCAAATGTTCATGTTATTAATGAATTGCATTGTGCGAGCATTATTCGTTTATGAATTACACCATATGAATGCTGATGATTAGTCGTGTAGTTGTTTACTTTTAACTACCCAAAGTGAATCACACCAGGCTCACCAATTCATAGATAAATATTAGGAACAAAAGAACATCAGCCATGAATATCCTTCAAGGGTGATGTACCACAAGTTTGACTCAATGTGTTCCCTATTTAACAAGTAATTTACAGCTTTCAAATTTTTTTGTCTTCAACAACTTATATTCACTTTGATATGAGTTATCGACATGTTTACTATTAAATAGGCATGTTAGACCAACCGGTTTGATGTGGTTATACCTATCACGTTCATTTTCCTCAGATACATCATGCATCCCACTAGTATACTATCCAGATGTGACATAGTCATTACCATGGTCCACCTTGGAGTAGTCACCCACAACAGGTGCTATACTTACACACCCCGGTATGCCCTACTGTACTCATCTGGAACAAGTTCAATACTTAACAACGCGGTCCGCCCTAGCACAATCACCTGCAGAGGGTACAATACCTGCCACCATGGTCTACCATGGGGTAATCACCCGTAGCGGGTGCAATACTTAACACCATGGTCTGCCCTAGTGTAATCACCCGCAACGGGTGCAATACCTACCACCACAGTTTGCCTTGGTGTAGTCACTCGCAACAAGTGCAATACCTATTGCCTTGGCCCACACTGGGGCAATTACACATAACAGGTGTAATATTTATCACCATGGGTCCTATCTCAATGGTTTATATATGATACTCAACGACTATCTGGGTGCAACACAGGCAACACCGATCTTATCCCAATTATTTATGTACATCTTCGTTTAAAACTATAACTTACATATTAGAAGGATGTACCATTCTTCACAATATAACCTTTATCTAATTACATGGCAATTACATCATCAAGACTTGGATTGCTTTAACGCACTTACACCAAATAAAAGTTTCACACAAACACCTGCATTGAAAGGTATGATGAAATGCCTTGTTAAGATTCATGAGCGCTTTGTTATTTTTAATGATGAATTGAAAGCCTATTCAAATTCATGTTAAGCCAAATATTCTCTTAAGACTTGTCACAAGTCAAGTTTGTTAAGACCCATAATGCATTGAACACTACCATGCACTAGGCACCCTCTTGCAGTCCGTGATGAATTATTTACCATACTCACAAGAGAACATTATAAAATAGCAAGTTGGACGTAAAGACAGGCTTACAATATACTTTGTGACCAAACTTGGAATAACCAGAATTCACTCACGAACTAGGGGGACTAGTATGTTAATAAATAATTGAGCAACTTGCTACTCTAGATAAGCGAGTAGGTCATATAGGTAACTATTGTATAGCATCGGATAACAACAAAACTAAGGATTGAAGGTTATATTGATTTTAAGTTACACACCCCATACTCACTCGCCTAGTATTTAAACGTCTAGTACTTACTCATCCAGTATCTACACACTTGGTATTTGCGTGCTCAGCATTTACAGGTCTGGTACTTACTCGCCTAGTATTTATATGTCTGGTACTTGGTCACCCAGTATTTACACGCCCGTTACTTACTCGCCCAATATTACATGTCTGGTACTTACTCATCCAGTGTTTACACGCCCATTACTTACTCGACTAGTATTAATTATATGCTCAGTCCTTATAGGCTCAATGCTACAAATATAATAAGTAGGTGATTACAACATAAAAGTCGGGTAATAATAAACTAGACTTAAGTTAGAAAATTGGACCATAAAGTGCCAAATCAAACCGGGTGGCGCCACATGTCACCTTGAGATATGTGGAAATGGGGGGAGGCTCTTATTGACACCTTCCCCCTAATGTTTCCTTCATTTTGAAGGAAAGAGGCTCCTTAAGAGCATCAAAAGGGGAAGACTTCATGTCGTCCTCCACAATAACGACCCCTCCTGATCAATATTCGTTCAAATTTCTTCCTTATCTTAAGCTAAGTATTTTATGGTAATTTGCTTATTAGCATATTCGTATTACTAGTCTTGTTTATGCTCTTAGCACTTCAACTAAGTATTTGGATGATCTTATTAATCTGTCGACTCTTCATTATTGTGTTTATTTATTAGCTTGATTTATTATTTTGTGGGATTGATATTAACTTAAGCGTCAGAGGGGTCGCCTATAAATGACCCCATGGGCCTCTCTAACTTTTTGTTTGGGCTTGCAGGAAATATTAACTTGGACGTGTAACTAAAGTTTTGAGTTTAGCTCATCCTAACAAACCCTATCTGAAACCTAACTCAAATATGATGAAGAAGCACATAGACTAAATTCATCATAAACAACCCTAAGCCCTAATTAACCCATGTTTAGAGCTTGTAGCCTAAACCATTAAAGTCATTGTCATATAGAAATATAATACAAGGATTCGCGATGGGTTATCCTGAATTCACACATTTAACTATCCCTGATTGATTGACATCTCTAATTTATTTTTTAATTCCATTAACTTAGTTAAATACTCAATTTACCTAACCAAACCCTGATTCAAACAGTCATTAGTTACTGAATTAAACTTTATACCGATTCTCTATAGATTCGACACCCATCTATCCACTACAACTACAGCTTGCTCGTATGCTTTGGAGTATGCTATTTTAGCACTCTTTTAAAACCACATCACAAATTTATTTAAAAAAAAGATGTGATGGCGCCATTTCCGAATCAGAGCCATCATGGAGGTGAAATTTTATTGCTCAACCAACCTTCTGATTCTGATTTGAGATGGTGTTGTTGCCATTATAAAAATCTTTTACAACCCCATTTCCTTTCCGTATTCTAAATTAATTACTAATCGGTCACTAAACCATTACAAATCGATTTCAAATAAGAATGACAATTTCTTTGCTTTCGTTCTCTAAAAACTGTAACCCTAGTAGCGCTTGTGATCCGGCATGTCACAAAGCTTGAAATGCACAGTCTTAGAGCTCGAGATGAGCTCTGTAAGCTTGTTTAACTAAACAAGCTGAGCCCGAACCTAATAAATCTTTGACCTTATACCATGCGAGCCCAAATCAACGTAAATGTGCCAATGGTAAAATTGATTTGCCTAATTAATTTGGTAAATCAAGTGATGTTTGAGCCAAAATTGAGCAATGCTTTAGCCTAATCAAACCCAAATGAGCGTAATCAAGCTTAACTAAGCCTACATAAAGTGAGCTTAGCTTAGAGTTTGACGTGTTGGGTTCGAGTGGAACCATGCCAGGCCATGTCCAAGACAAACTCAAGCTCAAAATATCTTGACTTAGCAAACTTCAACCCAAATCCCGATCGACCCTACACAGATGAGTTGTTCCTCGAGCTCGAACAACTTGGATTTGACTCAGCATATAAGGAAAATGCACAAAAGCAACAGGTGGCTGCAGACTTAACAATTAGTAAATTGTGTCAGTGACGCCCCCACTTGGATATAATTGCTGAACACTGACATGGTACGATGGCAGCCTAAGTCAGACACAGGCTACGTTTGGCTGGCCGTGAAGATCTGTAACTGATTTTGTGGGTGTGCTGTATTTGTGGGAAATATGCCATACAGATATTGGGTGGCTTTTTTAAAGGAACGTACCCAGTGTCTCAAGAGCTCCCGCCTACGCAGGGTCGGGGGGGGGGGGGGGATGTACGCAGCCTTCCCCCTTTAAGGTGTTAACCTGAAGAGGGGCTGTTTCCCAGTGTCCCGAACCTTAGGGTGTGGACTTTCCAGGAGATCACCCATCCTGGTACTACTCTCGCCCAAGCACGCTTAACTTCGGAGTTTTAATGGGATCCGGTGACGGCGTGTTTGGTAGCTTTTCTAAAGAGACATAAAATGTTTTAGGATAACTGTTAGAATATATTGTATAGGTATTATTACTATATGTAACTGAGCCCAATGGGCCTGCTTTGTATATGATATAAAGCCCATTATAAGTTCTATAAATATACGAGAGGGCCACAACATCATGTGTATTTCTCATTCTTGCATGGTATCAGAGCTCTCTCGAGCCATCTCGTACAGGCAAACCTTGGCCTCCTTTTCTTTTTTAATTTCCAAAACCAAAAAAAGAAAAAGAGATACAAATTCTAAAAAATCACAGCCATCCTAGCGCCACCCAACACCCCAACACTGCCATCGATCTTCCCTAGCACCACGTCCCCCCCTTCGATGCCAGCATACCAATCGAAAAGAACCCCAACGCCGCCCTCCGTTGGCGCCCACCCTCTCGGCTTCTCTTCGACAGAACCAACGCCGATCCTTCACGCTGGCTCGCCTACCTCCCTCTTGGATTCTCAAAACCGAGACCACCCAGCGCCAGCTCTCCTCTTCGAAGCCACCCTAGCCGCTGCCCCACCCGGCTAACCCTAGCTGCCCAGTTTTCCACCGCGGCTCCGCCTCACTGCAGCACCCTTCCCACCGTCGCCTCACTTCGGTTGCCACTCACGTTCTCCCCGTCGTCCCCCTCTGTGCTAGCCAAAATTTTAGTTTCAAGAATTTTAATTTTGAATTGGAAACCCATTGTTTCGACACCGCTATAGGCAAACCCTAGCCTTAATTTTATTCGTGGCGTTTGATTTGGTTTGCATTGTCTTTGTTTGCTGCTGGCTGCTATCAATTATGCTCAACCCAGTGATTGGTTCTACTTCAAAACCCGGGCTTCCCTTTTTCGGTGCTCCTATTTATGGTGATAATATGTCATATCCACCACTTTTTCATCCCGCAATTAATACTTATGCCACTGGATACTTATGCCATTAGTTCTAATTTCTATTCAGGATTTGCGTCTCCTCAAACTATTTTTCAATCTTTTACTGCTTATTCTACTCCTATAGTTGATTTTTCCTAGATAATGGATAGTATTGCTTCATCTCATATGACTAATAACCCCAGTTTGCTAACACCTCTTCGTCCTTATCACGGTTATGATAAATATTAGTTGGTAATGGCACTTGTTTATCGATTGCTGGGATAGGATCTGGTTCTCTTATTACACCTATTGGTCATTTCAATTTGTATAATATCCTTGATGTTCCTGGTCTTTCCAGTAATTTAATCTCTGTTCGTCAATTCTGTAAAGATAATTGTTGCCTTTTAGAATTTGACTCGGGCGGTTTCTCCATTAAAAATGCTAAAACGACATCCTTCATCATTCGTTGTGCTAGCTCGGGACCTCTCTTCACTGTTCGTAAATCAAACACAGTCAGTTGACTTGGTCAACCTGAGCAACCCGTGGCATCCTCCCCACATGTTTCCCTAGTTGCTTCCAAAAACACACAATCTCTCGGGCATCATCGACTTGGCCATCCCGGGGAGCCAGACTTGTCCACTTTAGTCAAACAAAAATTTATTTCTTTTTCGAGTTCTTCTGAGTCCAGTTTGTGTCATGCTTGTCAACTCGGTAAGCATAGTCTTTTACCCTTTCAAAAGTCTATCACTAGTACTGCGCATCCTTTCGATATTGTTCATTCTAATGTATGGACATCACCTGTTATTAGTTTCCGTGGTTTTAAGTATTATTTGCTATTATTGGATGATTATTCTAATTTTGTGTGGGTTTATCCTATGCGTGCCAAATCTGAGGTTTTTGACCTGTTTGTTCAGTTTTGTAATCTTGTGTTGAATCAATTTGGCATGGAAATCAAACATTTTCAATGTGAAAATGACACTAAATATATCAATTGTGACTTTAATAGTCTTTTTCTGCAAATGGGCATCCTTAATAGGGTTTCCTGCCCTCACACCTCCCAACAGAATGGGATAGCTGAACGTATGCATCGTACTATTGGTAACATGGTGCATTCCCTCTTGTTTCAAGCATGCATGCCTTTGGAATTTTGGGTTGAAGCAGTTTATGTTGCATCTCATATTATCAGCCTTCTACCGCTCACTTCTATTAAGAAAAAGATCCCCTTTCAATTCCTGTTTAAGAAGCAAGTTAATTATGATCATCTTCAGGTTTTTGGTAGTGCCTGCTATCCGAATCTGAGTGCCACCACGTCTCATAAGCTTGCTCCGTGCTCTACCTTATGTGTTTTCTTAGGCTACCCACAGAATCACAAAGGTTATAAATGTTTAGAACTTTCAATTAATAAAGTCATTATTTCGAGGCATATTGTTTTTGATGAAGCAGATTTTCCATTGCATGATTGGGCACTTTCTCTTGAGATAAAATGACCCAGCTTCATCAAGTCTTTTATCCTCCGCTCATATCTTCACCGTTCGGGGGCCTTCAACCACTACTGCTGCCGCCTCCTGCGGCGCCACCCAGTGCAGCTGCTGCACCACCCCCCGCTGCTCTTGTACCACAGGCTACACCTGCAGCCCCTCCAACCGTGGCACCAAACGGGGTTGCACATCCGCCTACACTGGGTTCGGCTCCCCCTACTTCCTCAATTCATCCCGTGGTGACTCGTGCTCGTGCTGGTATTATAAAACCTCTTCTCAAACCTTCTATTATTGCTCATAGTACTTTGCCCGAGGTACCTTTTTCTTATAAGCAGGCACTTACTAATGAGAACTGGAAGCATGCCATGCTTGACGAATTTAAAGCTCTTATTCATAATCCGCCCCCTCATGATAACATTTGTTGGCTTTAAGTAGGTTTTTCGTATTAAATAAACATTTACAGGTCAAGATGAACGGTATAAAGCTCGGTTAGTTGCTTAGGGATTTACACAGCGGTATGGCATCGACTATGGTGAAACTTTCAGTCCTGTTGTTAAACCTGCTACTGGTTGTACTGTTTTGACTATTGCTACTTCTCGACACTGGCCTATTTATCAGCTCGATGTCAAAAATACTTTTCTTAATGGCACACTTAATGAAGAGGTCTATATGAAGCAATCTCCGGGTTTCATCAGCTCTCAGTATTTTGATCATGTCTGTAAGCTTAATAAGTTTCTTTACGGTCTCAAACAAGCACCCCGTGCCTGGTACACTCGTTTTGCTACCTTTTTGCAACGGTTGGGTTTTCGAAGCTGTAAGTCAGATTCTTCTTTATTTGTCTTATATCGTGGACATGATATGGCTATATTATTGGTCTATGTTGATGATATCGTTCTCACAGCCTCTTCTCATGCGGTACTTCATGATCTACTTCGCTCTCTTCAATCTGAGTTTGTTATGACCGACTTGAGGCGCCTTAATTACTTTCTCGGCATCGGTATCTCACCTTTCTTTAGGGTTATTCTTGTCTCAATCTAAATATGCACATGATCTTCTAGGCCAGACCGACATGCTTTCCTGCAAGCCTGTTGCTACACCTACAAATTCCAAGTCCAAGCTTTCTTTAGAAGACGGCGAACTTATGACTGATCCCACCTTATAAAGGTCCATTGTTGGTGCCCTTCAATATCTCACCTTTACTTGTCTTGAAATCTCTTATGTAGTTCAGCAGGTGTGTCTATTTATGCATGCTCCATGATCATCGCACTGGATGGTTGTTAAGCGCATCCTTCGCTATATCAAGGGCACTATTGATCATGGTTTGACTATCTCCCTGACACGTTTGGACCAACTTGTGGCTTATTTAGATGCTAATTGGGCTGGTTGCCTAGACACTTGCCATTCTACTTCTAGTTTCTATGTTTTCCTCGGTGGCAACATTATCTCCTTGTCCTCTAAGCGACAGCCCACCGTCTCTCATTCTAGTGTCGAGGCCGAGTATCATGCCATCTCCAACGTCGTGTCCGAATGTTGCTGGGTTCGGTCTCTCCTTAGTGAGCTCAGTTTTCTTCTTCCACGAGCTACTTTGGTCTATTGTGGTAATATTTCTGCCATGTACATGTCTACCAACCCCGTCCACCATATACACACAAAACATATCGAGATTGACATCCATTTTGTTAGTGAGCACGTTCCAATGGGTCTTGTTCGAGTACTTCATATTCCTTCCTCGCAATAGATTGCCGATAGCTTCATGAAGAATCTTCTTCGCACTCTTTTTCTGCTATTTAGATCCAACCTTTGCATGGTTGAGGGGGGATGTTAGATTATATTGCATAGGTGTTATTACTATATGTAACTGAGCCCAATGGACCTGCTTTGTATATGATATAAAGCCCATTATAAGTTGTATAAATATACGAGAGGGCCACAGCATTATGTGTGCTTCTCAATCTTTCAATAAGAATGACAATTGTGCTGCAAACTCGACGAGCTGGCAATGATGTCGTTTAGAAAATGATTTGTATATATACTGTCTATGAAATTAACTAAAGAAAACACGGAACCTAGGCAAAAATATAACCAAAATGCAGCACTTCATGTTGTATAATTGGTAGTACATTATTGTAACTAAAATAAAAATCAGGGTCCTTTATTATTCCAAAATGAGTTTCAAATGTCTTTTAGTCATTTAGGGTTTTGCTCCTGTCCTTGCTGCTTGAATCGTGGATTTCCCTCTGCCTTGTCTACACCAATTTCCCGTCCTAGAATTGTGCCTTAGAAGCGTTGTTGGTGCTCCTTACGTGTTCTCTTCCATTGCTTTTGATCTAAGGACTTGTGTCATCATCCCGAAGCCCCATTCTATGTTTGTTCAGGCGATTATGAACCGTTTATCTTAGTGAAAAGAACGTGATTGTGCCAAACATTGCTGCACACAGATCACAAACTCTCTATAAATAGGAGGGGGTTTCAGGCATTTGGGGACTTCTACTATTTCTCTCTCTATTTGTCTCAAACTTTCTCTCAAACTTTCTCTCTTATGTTGTTTCTCCTTCTACCCCTTCAAAATAGTGTGGAGTTAACCTTAGCTTGGTTTTGGAGGCAAGTCAAACTCTTCTTTGATGGCTTCTGTGGCGTCTCTATGAGGTGTCTGGTATAGGTTCTTGCACTCTTTTAAGTTTCTATCTTAGAAGGTTTCAGGAAAAAGTTTGTAATTTGTTAGATAGCATTAAAATTAGTCTGTGACTTGTAATAATTTCATTTAATAGTGAGACCTCTCTAATGGTAAGGAGCTCGTGGAAGTAGGCCATTTAGGGCTGAACCATGTAAATCTAGTTCGGTTGTTGTTTTTGGTTGTAATCTTCTTTCGTCACTTGTTAACTCTAAGTCCAACTTTGCTCAATTATTATCAAGAAACGAAAAATAAGATTCAACAAGTGGTATCAAAGCTACTAGTTGGGGGGAAAAACTCTTGATAATGGCTTATACAAAGTTTTATATGGGGAAATTTGACGGGAAGAATGATCTCTCACTATGGAAAGTCAAGACGATGGCCTTGCTAATGTCTCAAGGAGCTGGAACCGTACTTCTACCTCCAAAGGAAGAACCTTCTCATTTAACTGAGAATGATAAGGTAGAAATCGAATTTCATGCGTATGGTTCTATTGTTTGTTGCCTTGATAATGTTGTTTTATCCCAAGTTTCAAATGAGACCACTATAGCTACGATTTGGGAAAAATTAGAGGGAATTTATAAGTCAAAACCCCTCTCTAACCATATGCTCATCATGGAAAAGTTTTTCACATTTAGAATGAGAAGAAAACAAACTCTTAGAAGATTCTTAAGATGAGTTTCATGAATTACTTCAGCGCCAAAAGAATGTGAATGCTCCAATAGAAGATGAAGTTCAAGTAGTTATATGCTTATGTGCCTTGTCTAAGTATCTCATGTTCTTTAAAGACACTCTCAAGTACGGACGTGAGACTATTAGTTTGAAAGATGTCACTAAGGCCCTTAAAAGTAAGATTATTGAACTTAAAGTAAATGGAAAATTGGACCAAAAATAGGGATAATTATAGTACACAGAATAATAGAAAGCACTTTAAGAGCAACAATCGTTCGTCCTCCAAGGCTAAGAAAGATTACACAAACGTTAAGTGTTATGAATGCAACAAACTAGCACATATTAGGAGACATTGTCCTGAAAGGAACAAGAACCATGGAACTACTAATAATACTATCCATTCTAAACTTGATATTGCTAAAGTATACTTGCTTCATCTAACATGACAACGCATGAATGGGTCTTAAATTTTGGACGTACTTTCCACATGACCTCAAATTGTTCAAACTTTATTGATTATAGAACCATTAATGGGGTGGAAAGTAATTTACGAAAACAATCTTGGATGTAAGATTTAAGGGATAGGGTCTATGAGAATTTAGGCGTCAAATGGGATTGTGGATACCCTAGAGTAGTGAGGCATTTGCCCAAACTTCATAACAACTTGATTTCACTAAGATAGCTTAACTAGAAAGGGCTGATCATTAGAGCCTATCAGGGAGAAATGAAAATCCTCAAGGGGTCTTTAGTTGTTCTAAGGGGAGAGGTCACAATGGGTTATATGTCCTTAAGGGTGAAATAGTTTCTGAGGAGTCTCGTGTTGTGAAAAATGATAAACCTGACCCTACTAACCTATGGCATAGTAGACTGGGTCATATATTTGAAAAAAGACTGAATGAACTATCTAAACAAAAAATGTTGAGCGGTGATTCTATTTACAAACTTGACTTTTATGAATCTTGCATTTTTGGCAAACATCATAGACTAGCTTTTAAAACTAGAAAAACATGATACAAAAGGCCCTATTGACTATGCAGATTCTAATTTGTGGGGACCTTCAAGGGTCTCAACTATGGGTGCTGTATCTAATTTCTTGTCAATTATTGATGATTATTCTTGAAAGGTTTGAATTTTTCTGTTAAAGAATAAAGATGAAGGTTTTCCAATGTTTATAAGATGGAAAAACTTGATTGAAAACCAAATAGGACTTAGGATAAAATTCTTAAGAACTCACAATGGTCTAGAATACATTAACTCTAAATTTGATGACTTGTGTGCCAAATATTGGATCAATAGACATAACATTGTTAGGGGAACCCAACCCCCGTGTGTCGACTCACAGCTTTGAAAATGCTCTAAACGGCTACTTTTGATTTCATTCCTTTCCTAATCTTTTCGCAAGCATTCCAAGCGTCACCTAGCCCCTCATTTGCCTATAAATAGGGCTTGAATTCACTAGTTTAATTCATCCAATTCTCTCTAAGTATTATCTAATTAAAAAGCTCTTGTTGTGCTTTAATGTTTTTAATTTGAGTTTCTTTTAAAGTTTTCTTAAGCATCACTAGTTCTTTTTATTGTTGATCATTGAGCTTAATTGGCATATCCTTAGCTTGGGAAAAGCTTGATTTATTATCAATTCACTCTTGAAAGAGTGAAGAATTTCAATGCTTTAATTCTTTCATTGCTTTAATTCATTTTATTGTACAGGTTGGATCCTAAGCCTACTGTTACAAAAGGGTCAGTTGTAAACGTTGGGTCTTAAGCTTACATACAAAAAGACCAGTTGCAAAGGTTGGATCCTGAGCCTTTTTAAAAAGTATCATCAAGCTTAGCTAAAGGCTGAAGTAACGAAGAGTAGTCACTTAAGGAGTGGACTAGCTTTTGGGTTTGAAGTGAACCACTATAAAAAATCCTTATGCTTTAAATTTCTTCTTGTCTTTATTTTTTACATTTTGTATTCATTGTTTAGCTTTCAATTTATTTTTTGGTTCGTAAAGTTCAAATTTTCATTTTATCTCCCCCCCCCCCCCCCCCCCCCCCCCCCCGGGTTTCTCCTTGGGCCTTCAACTTAACACAAATCCATCTTTTGAACCTAATTCCTAGGAAATATTTTACAAGGCCGTGGTTCTTGATACCACATTATTGATCTAGCATAGACTTTATCTTCTTTATGTGCTCTATATTATTACCAGTGACAATAGCATCATCCACATAATAAGTATGGCCATGAAAACCGACCCACAAGAATAAGTAAAAAGAGAATAATTAGACTTTGATTGTTGAAAATGCATATGCATCATGGAAAAAGTAAACTTCTGATTCCAGTTGCATGAGGCTTCTTTAAACCCATGAAGTGACTTAGGTAGTTGACAAACTTTACACTCTTATTGTCGTTCAAAACCTTGAGGAAGTTTCAAATAAACCTTATCATCAAAATCACTATGAAGGAATGCATTATTTACATCCAACTGATGTATAACCCAATTTCTTGCTGCAACTATGAGAACACAATGCTCAATAACAAGTTTGGTAACCAGAGAAAAAGTCTCATGATAATGCACACCTTCTCCCTAGATGTGCCCTTCAGCAACAAAATGAGCCTTGTAATTCTTTATAGTCCCATCTGACTTATACCTAATCTTGTATACTCATTTAGAATCAATGGCCCGTTTTCCAAGCAAAGGTAGTTCCAAGGTCCACGTTATGTTATGTTCAAAAGCACTAATATCTTTTGCATATTCTCACTTCAATGCTCAAATTAAATTAAATACTTTGCTCATCACTGGAAGTGATGGCCCGAGAAAAGCTGAATGTTGGTTAGTGTTGCGTTTGTAAGGGTCCTATAACCGATTTTTATCTGGTTTAAGTTCTCAAAATGCTTTTCGTTAATGTTGATCTGAAAAAAATAGAGCCCTTTTACAGCCTAAGTTCAAAACAGTTATTTTTAACTTTACTATTTTAAGTTACTTCATTAAGTCCGGTTTTAACTTCAACAATAACTTAGTTCTTTTAAAGATCGGTGAAAACGATGGTCTTTAAACTTTGGCTCTAAGTTACACATCGAGATTACACGCGTCGATAGAAGAAAATAACGAAATGCAAAGTACACATGATATTTTAACGTGGTTCGGTCCTAAATGACCTACTCCATGGTCCCCCTACTACTAGAGAGATCTATATTGTTAAGTATTACAAACCATATTACAAAAGGCATAAATATTACAAGGTGCCTTCCAAAATCACCTAAGCTATTAAAATACAATCCTTTCTCAAGAAAGAACTTTACAAACTAAAACAGTAAAGTAAAAGAAAGGAGTAAGAAATTATATCGACTCCAAAGCTAGAGGCTGCGAGCGATAAGATCCCATATCCCACCATTGGACCAGCCTTCATGGTTTCCAGCTCCTAGTGAGTCCTTTTCTTACCAGCTAGGGTTTAGCTCTAAAAGCTCTCAAGAAATGCTGAGAAAACGCCTTGAAAGGAGGAGGAGAAGAACCAGGTGACGAGAGAGAAAGAGAGAGGGAGAACCCAATGACTAAAACCCAAAAGCCCCAAAATCCTTTCTCTCTCTTCATTTTTCTTCTATTTATAGACAAAGCCCATCTAGGTGAGAGGGCACGAGAGCCATTAGATCAGATAAAGCAAACGGCCAAGACTAAACCACAACAAGCACAAAAGGGGCACCCGGATGGACGACACGCGTCCCCTCTCTAGGCTGCCCGATGCACCGCCCAAATAATGGGCTCAGATTGAACCGCAAGCATAGCGAACTAGCTGCTGACGCGTGGCAAGGTTTAAGAGGGAAAAAGAGAAGCTTCTTAAATGTGGGGTACAGTTGTACCTCGTTCAAAAATGCCAACGGTAAAAAGAACAAATAATATTATTTTATTTTATCTTATTTTATTTAATCTTACTTAATTTAAAATCCATTTAAATTAAGTACAAAAAATGGTTCGTTATCATTTTTAACAAAATGTTGATTGTACCATTAATAGCTTAGATCACATGCCTTGTTCCGAGACATAGCTTAGACTATATAGGAACCAAATTCTAATAGTTAGAAAATCGTGCATTAGACACGAAGTTAAATAAAGGATAGCCTAAACCTGAGTTGGTTGAGGAAGCGGCAGCGCGAGAATGGGAAATGGAAGACGGAACATCACAAGTATAATCTTTATACTTAACCGACATTGATTGAACCCGTGCTCCTTTACCAATCACGTCGTAGTTCTCACTGTCAACATTGAGAGGCTAGAAATTGCCAACCTCTATGGTGCTATCACCCCCCTGGTGACCCACCACCTTTGCTAGCTATTCAACAGCTAGTGGTGGTGGTGATGCCGCCTGAACCGATGGTTGTGGGTCGTCCACAAAACGATTATTATCAAGCTCTCTTGATTTGTTAAATTCGTTATTCAAACCCAAACTTGTATGTTGCTTTGTAAGATACGAAAATATGTTCTCACAGAATAGTACATCTCAAGATATGACAATATTTCCATACTATCCAAATCATACACCTTATAACCTTTCTTCTCGTGTGGTTACCCCATAAAATACAATGATTTGGCTGGTTATCTAGCTCATCTTTACTTTGATTATGAACATAAGACAAACACCCAAACACTCTTAAATGATTAAAAGAGGGAATATTTCTAGGTTATACCTCATAAGGACTTTATGTAACCGAGGTGTAGGCATAAGGCTGATTAGGTATGCAACTCTCAAAACACATTCTCCCAAAAATCGAGCAGGAAGTCTGGTCTCAAACCAAAGAGCACGAGCAACTTCTAGGAGGTTACTACGTTTTCATTTAACAGCCTATTTTTGTTGAGGTGTACCTTTAAAAGAACTCTGAATCTACATACCATTTCTCACTTAAAATTAAACTAACGGACCATAGAGGAACTCTTGGCCATTATTACTTCTCTCTTATTTCACCTGCAAACCATACTGAAGGCATACCAACCGACAAAAATCCATGAAAACTTTGTAGACTGAGACTTGTCTCGCATCAAATACACCCAAGTGCATCGACTGTAATTATAAACAATTGTAAGAAAATAATGTGCGCCTATTAGAGAGGCGGTTCGATATGGTCCAAAATATCATAGCGTATGAGTTCAAAACAAACAGTAGTTTTGCGCACATAATTAGAAAATGGCAAACGGCTTGACTTACATGAATCAAAAACATAATCCGCTTTATTCTAAAGGTTTGAACTAGAAAAATCCAAGAGTCGAAAAAACAGAATTTGCCTCAATTGACCATGCTAATGTACTAATTTTTCCTCCTCTTTTAACGAAAATGTCACGGGTTCCAATGTCTGAGGCTTGAGAATGTATATCGATCTCGTTGCCTACCCACTCCAATCATCTTTCTCAAGTGTAGGTCCTGTATCACACAAAATAATGCAAATTTTCCATCTGGAGTCAGCTTACTCACGGACAACAAATTAAAACAAAAACTATGTATTTAAAGAAAACCTATTAGAGTAAGACCATTAGAAAGAGAAATGCTTTCCACATGTGAAATGGACGACTTGTCCCATTGGAAAATTTAACTTGCCTAATCTCGGTACTAGGATGAACAATATCCAAAACGTTTGACACAGGTGCCATGTGATCAGAAGCCCCCTATATCAATAATCAAAGAACTACCACAAATAGATACCTGGCTTGTAAAATTCATATTGGAAAACTCGACATTAGGCACATAATTCATCTCCCATTAATCCAAAGGATGATAAAATAGAGAGTGAGAATCAATCACTCCCCCTGTCATGAAATTACTATGGAATCTTGATAAGTAGTGTTAGACATTTTTTAATCTTCTACTACTTCCTCTCTCTCTCCAAACGGTAAAATACAAAGTTCCCCACACGCCCCTAAGGTTCGGCGCGTTACCCGACATCCAGGCGCCGGAGCTACATCACCGGGATCGCAGTCACCTCGTGGTTCGGGTCGTACAACCATTATTTCCACCCGTCATCATCAACCTCAACCTTAACCTCTGCTTCGTCTTCCCCAACCCCTTTGTCTTTTACACAGTCTTCCCACACCGAATCCCAGCCTTCATCAACACCAACCATCACCACAAAACGCGTCCATTACTCTGCCTCTCCACCACAACCGTTTAACCCACCCATCATCCCTAAACACTTCTATTCTCTCTCCACCACTCTACCTCCCACCATTCTCAACAAACAGCAAACCACCGCCAACGCCACCGTCTCCCACCATCTCTCCACTTAAATACCTCTCAATCCAAACATTCGTTCTCTCCCTTCTCCCACCACCACCAACAATTGACCCAACACCAACCGCAACCCAAAATCAACCACCACCACCCACTAGTCCAATCCACCACCCTCCCTCCCATTCATCAATTATACACCAGGAGACCAATGCCAATTCCCCGAGAAACAATGTCCATATTCGTTGATGGCTTACCTGAGAGAACGAAAAACTCCTAGCTCAAGTATGTCTTCCGTAATTTCAGGTCAATATACGATATTTTTGTTCCTGCTAAGAGGAGGCGGAGGTCTAAATGCTCATATGGTTTTGTCCAGTTTCATAATCCGAGGGAAGCAGCTAGAGCAATTTCAACTATGAATGGTAGATGGGTGGTGGATGCCAAGCTTAGGATTGAATGGGCTAACCCACCAAGAAGATCAACTGAGTCATCAGCCCGGAGCCAGCATCGTTCAAGGGTCCTCCAACAGAACAGAGACACTGACCATATACATGATCAGGATGTGACCCTCCTACTTAGACCAAAGACTATGTGGGTTTTGACATTCCAAGAATTGTCCTTTCCAACACCAATGAGAATGTGGAGGATTGGCTACAGCGGTCTATTATTGTGCGCACATCGGGTGAGCTGAGTCTGGATAATATTCTCACCTTTATCATAGAGAACGACCTCTACGGTTTAACCCCTAAAGGGTTAAGCACCAACACTTTCGTCCTGGTTTGTGATTCCTCTGAGACTTTGGAGTCCTACCTCAGCCCTCATCGTGAGATTCTTCTTAAGAAATTCAACGAGGTTTCTAAATACTCTAGCGAGATCCTTGGCTCACTTAGCAGAAGAGTATGGATCGTGGTTTTTGGACTGCCTATCCAATGCTGGACTAGGGACTACTTTTCTGACCTCACGAGATTATGGGGGAAGTTTGTCAAGGTGGACTCGAGGATGTCTTCCATGAGATGCATTGATGCTCCTAGAATTCTCATCGAAACATGCTCACCTTCACTGATTCATCAAATGGTACAAGTCCATTTTAATGGAATGACCCGATTGATCCTGGTTAAGGAGGGTAGGACAGAGCTGATTCCAGATTACTCACCTAGTGCTGTTGCTTTAGCTGCATCGGCCAGATTAGCGAGAGAACAGACCTCTTCGTCATTGAGTTCGTACCGGGAACATCAGTGCACTACCCTAGCGCACCTTACCACACTGACTCAACATTCCCTTGTTCATAGGATGGATGATGTGGGAGCTAAGGATCATGGAAGTCACACTATTAGGCTAGTGTACGAAAGAGTTAGCATAGCTGAGCTGTCATGGGGTCAGCTTACTCTCCACATTGAAGGTCAGTATGTTGGTAGGTGGTCTGTGGAATGCAGCTGGGCACATGCTTCTCTTCCCCATCCGTCTTCATAGCGTGGTGATCATATTCCAGTTCAGGTTGTGCATGAAAACCAACATATGCCTCCTCTGCTCCAATGGGTGGAGAGTGACATAGCTAGTTCAGATCAGCCTCACGCTCAGCTATTGCATCTTGAGAATGTAACTCATGACCCCGCCAGTGAAGATGATTCTGTGTCCTCGAGACCTGAGTTTCATCCAGGTTTTGATCCCTCTACCTTGAATAGGTCAGAGTCTTGTATGAAGAGACCCGGTAGAATTGGGATGAGAAAAGGAAAAGGACTGTCGACAAAAATGGAGAAAAAAGCGTTGAATCACAAGAAAAAAGAGAGTGAAAAGCGGGAGCTTCAAAAATTTATGGAAGAGATGTCCCCTAGGAACAGCACACCGAAGAAGACCAAGGCATCAGGCAAGCGAAAAAAGGGGAATGAGGCGAAATGGGGAAAACCGGGAAGAAGAAGAAACGGAATAGGGAGAATCGATATGACAAGATCTTGGAAGCAGAGTATGATGAGATGATCTTACAAGCGGAGCGAGCAATTGACATGGGAAGAATAGTTGGTGTTAATTTAGATGGTTTCGACCCACCTATGGTGGCAGACCTGCTGGCTAAATGAGGTGGTTGGTTTTGTGGTTGAGGTTCAGTCCTGCTCCGATTTCCCGCGCTGGTCATTTGGTTCTTTTTCTTTTGGGTTCCCGGTTTGAGGTTGTTTTGTACGCGTCTTAGGTAGCCTTTGCTCGGTGTCTATTTTGTCGGGTTTGGGTGTTTTGGAGGTGCCTTTTTGTTTCCCTGTTTGGTCTGATCTCTTTTTGTTTACGGAGTGGCTAAGGCCTCGTCTTTTCGAGTTGCCTGTCTATTCTAAGGCTTTGCCAATATTTATCGGAAAAAAAAAAAACCAAACCAAAAAACAAGACTGAAACTCAAAACTTGGAACCAATAATCCCCATAGCTTCGGACAAAACCATATTTAAAATATTTAGTATAACAAACCAAAACTTTGATAATGGAAGCAAACTTAGTGATAAAAAGGCATAAACTTTGTACCAAATTAGACAAGTGCTCTTGGCCTTGACAAAATAACACAGTTGAAAAAAAAAAAAAAAAAAAAAAAAAAAAAAAAAAAAAAAAAAAAAAAAACCAGAGTCCCAGTTCAAAAATGGAGAACTTGAAACAAGAAAACCAAGAGTATGTCTCTGTTGACTCGTGAAGTGAAGGAAATGCAAAACTGTTAGTGGATCATGTTTTGCTCTAATATCATGTAAAAATTATAACAAAAACCAAGCATAATTGACAAACTATGACAAAATTGAGTACAATTGAAATGAAGAACACATAGGGTCTATTTAGAATGCAGAAAATGTTTACAAAGGGAAAAAAATTTGGAGAAAAGTATTTCTTTCCATGTTTGGATAACAAGGAAAGTATGAAGGAAAAAAAAATCCAATGAAAAATTTTAAAAGTTTACCATAGATTTTGAGAAAAACAATTTTCCACTTGAAACGGAGAGGAAAATTGAAAAAAAACCAAAAAAGAATCACGGCCAAACCATGTCAACTCCATATGCATTGGGCTTGATCTTAGCTTCATATTTAACCAATAGGGTCCACCATATTTGTCACCTAAGTTCATTGAATACCTATGTTTGATGTATACAAAAAGAATAAACTAAAAAGTATTTATCATTTAAAATATACGATTGATAAAATATTTAAATTTTGAGATACCTGAATATGATAACTTTTTGAGAAATTTTGGTTTAGGTAGGCTTGGTAACATATAGTTTAGGCACCTAGAGATTTTAAAATGTTTTGAGATATATTTAACTTTCTAAACCTTTTTAGCTACCCTACCCATAACTTTATTTGGATTCTATTACTTTATGCAGACATGCACTTAAAAAAGTAAAAATTATCATTCAGGCACTTGAGGTTTGAACATTTATCATCTAGGTATTCTGACGTTTCAATATATATAATGTCGTACCTTGAGTTTTAAATATCTTACCACTTAGATACTTGAAATTTTAAAATTTTATTAATTAGATATTTTTTTTATTGAAATATGATAGATTTGTATTGGAAAATACTAAAATTAAACACAATTTTGACAACATATTAATATTTTCTCTAGAATTTGGTATATCCCTCCCCCCAAAAAAATGCAAATGATTGTGACAGTATTTAGGTAATTTATATCAACAGTTAGTGAATATTTTATCACAATTTATTGAATTTTGGATAGAAAAAATTGGCATGACTTATATATGTATCGTAATTATGTATTAGGGAAACTATTACTTAGGTACTCTGAGGTTCAAACTTTTATCACTTACTACACTGAGGTTTAAATATTTTATCACTTAAGTATCGTACATCAAATTTTGATGAATTTTTGTAAGATTTTGACCAATTTATATAAAAAACGGTTGATATAATACATGATTACGATAATGTATATGAGCTATGCTAATGTTTTTATTAAAAAAAAAAAAAAATCAAAGAGTTCCAATAAGATATTCATCGAATGTCAATATAAACTGCTTAAATATTGCCACAATCATATGGCATTTGCAATATTTCGGGAAACAAATTATCAAATTCTAATGAAGATACTAATATTTTGTCAAAATCGTGTTCAATTTTGGCATTTTTCAACAAAAATCTATCGAATTTTCATAAAAGGGTATTTGATTGAATAAATTTTAAGACTTTAGGGTACTTAAGTGATAAAATATTTGAAATTCAAGGTACCCCATTGTATGTATTGACATATCAGGGTACTTAAGTGATAAATAATCAAGCTTTATAATACCGAAGTGATAATTTTTCTATATATTATACCAACATCTTATGCATCAAATTGGTTAGATTATTACAAAAATTTATCAAATTTCTACATAGGAAACTTAGTTGATAACGTTTTAAATCTCAGATGCCCAATTGTATATATTAAAATTTTAGGGTACCTAGATAATAAATGTTCAAACCTCAAGATACCTAAGCAATAATTTCTCTAAAACAGCACCTAAAAATTTTAATATGTATATTTATAATAATTTAAAATTTATAATATTTTCAAAATTTTAAAATATTTAAATCCATAAAAATATTTTTAATATTAATTAAATATCTAAAATTTTTTAAAATATTTAAAAAATTCATATATTTTAAAAATATTTAATATACTAAAAATATTAATGTATTTCAAAAACATTTTCAAATTATGTACCAAAGTTATTTAAAATTTTTAACCTCAAAATAGCATTGAAATTTTATGCATATAGATGATAATTAAACTTAGGGTGCCTCAATAAGAAATTTCCAACTAGACAATATCAAGAACAATCACCAGAAAAATCACACGGCATAAACAGTATAAAGAGAATATAGCCTATTAAATTAGATAATAATTACTTTTTTCTATTTCATTCTCTAGCAACCAAAACAAAGAGAAAAAAAAAAATTGAGATCGAAAACTGACTTTTTTTTTTTTTCTTGTTTTTCCTTAACTTCCAAACAATCAAAAAAGTCGCTTTCCTTTATTTTCTTTCTCTTAAACACGTTTTCCTCACATAAACTATCTTAATGCCAAACGGTTCCATAAACGAATAAAACTTTTCTTGGATGATTTCCATTGATCAAGACAAGGCCGGATATAACCCCAAGCAATCCAAGCACTCGCTTGGGGCCCTTAAATTTTAGGGGCCACCAAATTTTAGAGATTGTCGTTCTTAACGGAACAATTTTTAATATTAATGAGTTTTAAAATAAATGTTATTATATATGAAGGGCCCCATTTAAGAATTTTGCTTGAGGCTCCAAGAATATCAAGACCGACCCTGGATCAAGATTACAACCTAATTATATTACATGGCTAAGTGAAAGGAAAAGCCAAAACACTAGAATCCTAAGCTATACATTCAACGCCATTACTAGGAGCTTAGGAGGAGTAATGCTCCATTCAGTGTAGGAATTAAAAACCGATTATTAAGCTACTAGTGAACACAAAATGATACTAGTAAAATACAAAGTACATATTACAATATACAAAATACAAAGTATCAATTTCAACAGTTGGGAAATGGCATATAAATTCAATGCCTAGGAGAGCAGATTAATACACAGAAATATTGCAAATATTCCTCTCTTCTCTTCTTTCATTCTTTTCAAAGTCCTCTACTTCTTTCATGATTGATTAAGTTTTGGTGCATTTCAGTACATCACTTGAGAGTATAAGTTAGTGGTGGTGCTTGTGGTAATTATGAGTATTTGTTATGAATCAAGGTCAATCTTGATTCATAACCTAAGTAAATTGAAGAAACAGAGTTGAGATAAGGAGAGAATTAGCTATATTGAGATGAGAAAGAGAGAATTAGGGATGAGAGATAGAATTAGCAACTTCATTCATCAAATATGATTATTACAATCTAGTTCAACCTATTTATACTAAGAAGAACAATGCTAACCGATATTACAAATAGCTAGCCGCCAAAATGGACTTAAACCGACTTAACTGACTTTGGAGATTTAAACTTGACTTTCCCGCGCTTATTCCAAATAAAACCAAACAACAATTCAAACAATTCAGTAACAATCAACCCCTAATCATAACAATTTCCCCCCCTTCAAACCACTCTTGTTTCAAGAATGGATGTTAGGAAACTAGGAACTAAGGAAGGGCAAGACTTCCCAAGTAGCTTGGCTAGGATCCAAATTGCTCCATTGAACCAATACTTCCTGCTTCTGACTTCCTTGCTATTGGATTACTCGCGACTGCAGAATGCATTCAGGTTGTAAAATCAACATACCGTGCGAGGTTGCTTGAGGTTGTTCTGCAACAATGATAGTGCTATCTGCCACATACTTCTTAAGCAAGGAGACATGAAAAACTGGATGCATAGATTAATCAAACGGTAGATCTAAGCAATAAGCGAACCTTCCAATCCTTTCTAGCAATTGTAGGGCCCAAAAAATCAAGCACTGAGTTTAACATTCTTGCGCACAGCCAAGGAAGACTACCTGTATGTTTGGAGCTTCTAAAGGACCAAATATCCACTTCAAAGGACTGCTCAAATCATCTTCTATCTTCAAAATACTTCATTCACGCCTGGGCCACCAGTAAATTATCCTTGAGTTGTTGTACCAGCTGTTTCCTTTGCTCTAACAACTCATTAACCTCAGTTAGTTGCGATACCATCCCCTGGAATAACACTAGAGCTGGTGGGTTATACCCATATAAAGCCTTGAATGGTGTTGTTACAAGAGTTGTATGGTGATGACTGTTATACCAAAACTCTGCAAAAGAAAGCCACTTGTGCCAATTCTTAGGATGAGTAAATGTCATGCTTCTCAAATATTGCTTAACACATTGATTGACCCTCTTAGTCTGACCATCCGACTGAGGATGATAAGAAGAACTCATAGCCAAAGTTGTACCCAACAACAAGAAGAGCTCACGTAAAAATTTACTTGTAAATAACCTGTCCCTGTGAGAAACTATAGACTGAGGTAGCCCATGGAGCTTGTAAATGTGGTCAAGAAAGAGTTTAGCCAACCTCTCAGCTATAATTGGATGACTAAAAGCAACAAAGTGAATGTACTTCGTGAATCTTTCAACAACAACCCAAATGACCTCTTTCCCTTCAGATTTAGGCAACCCTTTATGAAATCCATGCTAAGGTGTTGCCAAGCCTGATCTGGTATAGGTAATGGCTGCAATACACCTTAATAGGGATGATGCAGACTCTTGGTTCTTTGACAAACTTCACACTGCTGGACCAAATCATGAATCTCTCTCTTTAAACCAGGCCAATGGAAGTACTACTGCAGCCTCTGATAAGTCCCTTCGATGTCCGAATGACCTCCCCAAGCTGAGCTATGGGCTACCAAGATGACATGCGTCCTTAACATTGAACCATAATCCACATAAATCTTTCCCTTAACTCGAATCACCCCTTGCAGGACAGTGATTTCAGATCCAACATCCATATTCCCTTGCACCAACTGAGATGTAATAAGCTATTTAGCAAAAGAGTCCCCGTCATAGGACTTGATTACTTCCAACATCCAAGAAGGTAAGACCTCCGACAGAGCTACACAATCAGCCCCCTCAATCTCCTCTACTCTTCTTGACAAAGCATCAGCTGCATTGTTGTCCTTACGCTTCTTATATTCAATGGTATAATATAGTCCCAACATCTTCATGAGCCCCTTCCTTTGCACCCTGGTACTAATTCTCTGTTCTAGCAAATGTTTCAAGCTTTGGTGATCAGTTTTAATTATGAAGTGGTGCCCATCTAAATAATGCCTCCACTTCTGGACTGCTAACAGTATGGCCAAGTACTCTTTCTCATATATGGGGAGCCCCTGATTTCTAGGACTCAAAGCTTGACTCAAATATGCCAAAGGCCTGCCATTTTGTGACAGCACTGCCCCAATACCCTTTCTGCTAGCATCAGTCTCCAAAACAAAGGGCTGAGTAAAATCCGGTAGTGCAAGAATAGGTGCAGCAAACATTGCCTCCTTGAGCAATTCAAAAGCTTCCTCTGCTTAGCTATTCCATTTGAAAGCATCCTTCTTCAACAACTCAGTCAAGGGTCTCGCATTGGTTCCATATCCAGCTATGAATTTCCTATAATAACCTGTCAACCCAAGGAACCCACACAACTGCTTCAGGATCTTAGGTATTGGCCATTCCTTCGTAGCTTAGACTTTACTCATGTCAGTGGCTACACCCTTCTCAAAGATAATGTGGCCAAGATACTCCACCTATCTCTTTACAAATGAACATTTGGAAAGTTTAGCATACAACTTGTTTTGCCTCATGAGCTAAAAGACTGCCTCAAGATGGTTCAAGTGCACCTCCAGGGATGGACTGTAAACCAATATGCCGTCAGAGAATACCAGAACAAATTTCCTGAGGAATGGCTTGAGCACTGAATTCATGAATGCCTGAAATGTAGCTGGAGCATTAGACAATCCAAAAGGCATGACCAGGAACTCATAATGGCCATGATGTGTGCAAAACGTTATCTTGTATATGTCATTCTCCTTATCCTTGATATGATAATAAGCCTTGCCTTAAGTCCAGCTTTAAGAAAAATTTAGATCCTTGAAGCTCTTCGAACAAATCATCGATTATTGGAAGGAAACTTGTCCTTAACTATAACTGAATTCAATTGCCTATAGTCTATATACATTCTGGATGTTCAATCCTTCTTCTTGACTAGTATAACGGGCAAGGCAAAAGGACTTTGTCCATGTCTGATGAATCTTGTCTTCAACGAGTCCTCTACTTGGCGCTCAATTTCACTCTTTTGAGAATGTGGATATCTATAGGGTCGAAGATTCACTGGATCAGACCCTTCTTTCAAGGGAATGGCATGATCAAACTCCCTTTGAAGAGGTAGTACAACCGGCTGCTCAAATACATCTTGGTACTACTGAAGCAAGGAGCTAACAACTGGGTCAGCCTTCAAACCTTGCTTCTCATCACAAGCACTGATGAAGTGAAGCTGCCCCACCCATTGATACTCCTTCTTCCTAAATATTCCTTCCAATTGTTTCCTACTTATCATTTGCAATTGTCCTTGCTCTTTTATGCCTTGCAACTTCACAAGTGGGCCACCCCTCTCAAAGGAGATAGTCAATTGAGTGTAATCAAAGAGTAATGGACTTATGGTTCTCATCCAATCAACTCCTAAGACCATATCACACCCTCCTAACCTTGACACTCAAAAATCAAATTCATATTCTTGACCCTGCATCAGCCACTTGAAATTCTTGCATTTGATATGAGTCAAGATTAAATTTCAATCAGCCACAATCACTACTAACGGTGTGGTTTTGATCAACTCATGCCCAACCATTCTTACAATCTTTGGATCAATGAAACTATGCGTGCTTCCACTATCATTTAGTGTCAGCATTGACTTATTTCGTGATTCACCCTTGATATTGATAGTATTATGTGAGCCATTTCCTGTTAAAGCCTACACAAAAATCTCTGTGTCATCATCTTCCAATTCAACATCTGCCTCCCCATACTGTAATGCGTCATTTCCCAATACTTCTTCTTCACACTCTTCCTCCTCAGCATCGCAACCCAAAGCAGACATCAAATACTTTGGATCACACTTGTAGCCAAGGAAATACCGTTGGTAACATTTGAAGCAAAGCCTCTGAAACCACTGTTCCTCAATACTCAAGGGTTTATTATTAGCTGCAGTCGCAGGTTTGGCTGAGGGCCCTCCATACTACAAATTTTTGGCTCTAAGAACTTCACTCAAGACCAAAACTGTTTTCTCAACCTTCCTTGCCTTTGTATAGGCTTGTAACAAGGAAGTAGGTTCAAATGCCTTAACCATATGCTTCACCTTGGACTTTAACCTCCTGATGAAGCTAGAAATGTAATGCTCTTCAGTTGTATCTGGATAAGCTACCAACATTCTTGCTCTTAGGTCCTTGAACCTTGACATATACTTCTTCATAGAGGACGTTTGCACTGGCTTGCTGAAATTGTAAACTATATCATTGATATCCTCATCTCCATATCGCACGCACAACTCCTTTTCAAATTCAGGCTAAGTAATCAGAGGTTTAACTCATATGAGAGTGTAATACCAGGACTCCATTTCCCCCTTCAGATACACAGCTATAATATCCACCTTCTTTGATTCAGGAATGTTATAAAATCGAAAATATCTCTCCTATTTCCTGATCCCAGACTGAGGCAGAGTGCCATTGAATGTTTCCAGCTCAATTCGAGGTTGCTTATTGCCATGCATCCTGAAATTAGCTGAATTCACTGCAGCATATGTAACTGGAGCAGGAGTTGCATTGTTTGAAGTAGCTGCTCCGGATAGTGGTCACCATCTCAATTCACCTATAGTATTTGCACTAAAATTTGAAATAATTTGTTAAGAAAGCAAGAAAAAATACAAGAAGGTCTTGCACTTAGCTAAATTAGGATCCTAATTCAAGGATCAATGTCAATTAGCCGAAGTAGAGGATCAACTAGGTCCAATTCAGATCACCTGAAGCTTGGATGGATCCTCTAATTTCCTTGCAGCCGAATTCCTCCAATTCCAGCAATAATCGAGAGGAGCACAGCAATCAACGCCTATCTTATGGCTCTGATACCGATTGTTATGAATCAAGGCCAATCTTGGCTCATAACCTAAGTAAATTAAAGAAATAAAGTTGAGATGAGGAGAGAATTAGCTATATTGAGATAAGAAAGAGAGAATTAGTGTTGATAGAAAGAATTAGCAATTTGTTTCATCAAATATGATTATTACAATCTAGTTCAACCTATTTATACTAAGGAGAACAATGCGAACCGACATTACAAATAGCTAGCCACCAAAATTGACATAAACCGACTTAACTAAGTTTGGAGATTTAAATGTGACATTCCCGCGCTTATTCCAAACAAAACCAAACAACAATTCAAAAAATTCCGGAACAATCAACCCCCAATCATAACAATGTTAGAGTTCTAGTCTATCCTGCTTGTACCAGTACTAGGGTATAAACAAGTTAGGGCAGGGGTAAACAAAGCACATTCGGTCAAATGAATTAGAAATTGTACTAACAAATTAACCACAATGAACATAATAAATCTGCCGCAAACGCAAAGTAAGCGGGATGCTGATTTTAATATTTATCATCTAGGTACCTTTATATATACTGACATATCATAAGGTTTGAAAATTTCATTGCCTAATAATCCTGTGTTGAAATTTGATAAATTTTGCAAGAATCTGATCACTTTTATATAGAAGATTCCACCTACACATAATGACAATATTATTTAAAGGTATTATCAATGTTTTCAATTAAATGTCACTAAATTATGATAAAGTACTTCATTGAATTTTAATGTAAATTATGTGTCGTGTCGGCATCTTTTGGTGTTAAGTCATCATATTCTAATGAGGATATTCATATATTATGGACATCATATTTCAGCTGAACATTTTCAACTGACAATCTATCAAATTCCGATAGAATTGTAGTTGATCTGTAAAATTTTAAAATTTAAAGGTACTTAAGTGATAAAATCTTTAGATCATAAAGCACTTCATTCCATACATTCAAATGTTAGAATACCTAAATAATAAATTGTCAAATCTTTGGATACTTAGATGATAATTTCCCTATTATTAAATTTTAAGTTTTTTAATTGAAAACTCCCCTAGTTTTAGGTGCGGTTTCAAAAAACCACCTAAAATTTTTAAAATTTTTCAATGTTATATCTTAATGTTAATATTATTAACATCCGTTAGTTTTTATTGATGTGACTTTTGAAAAAAAGAGAATAACATTTGTTAGTTTTTATTGATGTGACTTTTGAAAAAAAGAGAAAATAATTTTAGAAATTCGCGTTTACATTTAAATTAATTTTAAAATATATTAAATATATATATATATATATACAAATATTTTAATACCTAAAAAATTTGTAAATGTTTTAAAAATAAATTTAACATTTTAAAAAAATTCATTTAGATGGCAAGTGAATAGAAATTAATAGATATTAAAGGCATTAATATTAAGGTGTGACATTAAATATTTTTAAAAACTTTAAATAACTTTTGAAAAAATTAAAAAAAGTAAATAATTTTTTTATAGTGTAACTAAAATTTAGACCATTTTTTAATAAAAACAATTCTTAAATTTTATCTTTTCCCACTATTTCACCTTGCTCATCCACCACATTGTAGAGGATAATGAGTCCAGTGGTGAGCATGGGTCAAGTAACCTATCTTAAATGTATTTCGGGTCTGGGTATTCGAAACAATAAGATCATCAAAATTACTACTCATAATGTGATCTAAAAATTCGGATAACCTAATCAATCAGGTATCCTAAAAGATCGGCTTGGATCACATCGAGTTGTGTACTTGCCCATTTAATTAAAATTTCTTATAAAATTAATTTTATAAAAGACATAAACAACTATCTACTTATATACCATTAAGTTGTTTGTGAGTATATTACTATGAAATTATTAAACAATTCTACTTGAACTTTATAATTTAAAGTTGGGTACCTGCCCATTTAATTAAAATTTATTATAAAAGTAATTTTATAAAAGATGTGAACAACTATCTACTTATATACCATTAAGTTGTTTGTGAGTATATTACTATGAAATTACTAAAACATAATTCTACTTGAACTTCATAATTTAAAATTATAAAAGATCATGCATATAACTGTCACACTTTGATGGTCAAAAAACCATAAAGTATTTGAAAATGTTCATGAGATATAATTCAAAGGTTCATAAAATGAAAGCGAAAGCTCAAAGATTGCAGATAGAGAGATGGAGCATAGCAAAGAAAAATCCTTATTCTACAAGTTTGTTGTTACTGATTCATTCAACAACTAAGAGAAAAGTCTTTTTTGCGATATATAGTTGAAAAGTTAATTTTTTTAAAAGAAGAAAGGAAAAATACTTAGTTTGAAAAATATTTATTGGGATTTATATCTACAGATGCAATCTTAATATTTAATGAAGATAGTTTAGCAATTATTATAAATACTACAAATATTTATGATCAATATCAGGTCGAATCGGGAACCTGAAAAGTTTCCAAAATAATACCCGTATTTGAACCGGTATTCAGATTTCAACGGGTCGGGCATATCCCTAACCAAGGTCAGTTGCCCGAAATTTTCGGATCGAATGCGGTTCATTTTCTCAAATCTTCGGATATTCAGATATTTTTAATCACCCGGGCTTCGTAACTTGCGTCAGAAAGTTAGGGTGTCCACGTCACTCTTGGCCTCCTCAATAAAAGTGTGGGGAAAGTAGGTGGACGTTGTGGTCTGTGTGCGTTAGATGAGAATAAAGCAAGATCACCCTCCAAAAAGCAGTTATTTATTCTCTTAACTTAATGAATTGGTTTAAATTAATCTCTTATTTCTTATTTATTCAAAAAAGTCATTATTATTACGATAAAAATTATTATAGTCCAACTAATAATATGACATACAATTAATAAGATATACAAAATTGTCTTAAAAACTACAATCTAGATCACTTCTATTCAAAATGATATATAATTTTAATAATTTTATTTAAATTAGTCCCCGTCTTTTCTTTTATTTAAAATAGTCTCTAATATTTTATGTTATTAAAATGAAGGCCCAAAGAGACAACTAAAAGGAGGCTGAATTAGGTTTTTCTTGATAAAATAAAAATTTAAACTTTGAGAACTAAGACATAAATTTAAAGCTAAACAATAAATATAAAATATTAAAAATAAAGGCAAGAAGAAAAAAAAATAATGCACAAGTATTTTTATAGTGGTTTACTTTCAACCCAGAAGCTAGTCTACTTCCTCAAGTGACTGCTCTTTATCACTTGAGTCTTTAACTAAGCTTGATGATTCTTTTTAAAACTGGACTCAAGATCCAAAATTTACAACTGATCTTTTTTACGTAGGCTCAAGACCCAAATTTTACAGCCAACCCTTTTGCAACAGTATCCAACCTTTACAATGAACTAAAGTAATGAAAGAATTAAAGCACTGAAATTCTTCACTCTTTTAAAAGTGAATTGATACTAGATCAAGCGTAGCCAATGCTCAGGTTATGACAATTGAGCTCCATAATCAACAACAAAAAGAGCTAATGATGCTCAAGAAAACTTTTAAAAGATACTCAAAACTAAAACTTTAAAGCTATTGGGACGGATTTTAAAAATTTTCCCTAATTTGATAAAGTTAATGTAGCGGACAGTTAAAAATTCTTAATTTTAAACCTAAGGTTGATTTAAATTTATTAATTTTAAATCTGCAGATTAAATTCCTAATTTAAATCTATAGGCCTCTACTATAATATATTCATAACAATTATGTGAAATATAACAAGGATAATAGGAAAAGTGTAGATAAATATATAAGCGAAAAACTAAAAGAGAAAAAAAGAAGAATACCTGGAATTGCTCCAATGTAAGAAAACCAAAATAATAAGAATTCCAAGACAGCCGAGAAAATCGAGATCCAGCTGCCTTCTATGCAATGAACTCGAACCGCCCAAAGAGTGAACTCCAAAAAATATTAAACTAAGGAAAGAAAATTTAAGTCTCCGAAAGTAAACACTTTCTAAAATCCTTAATTTTTAATTGGATGCCAAATCATGAAACTAGTACTTCTATTCATAGTAATAGATCGAAGCGTAAAATCCTAATTTTTTGATGTGAGATGCCCAGAACAATTGCGAAACGCAACATTTCATGTTAAATACGATGAGAACGATGTGTTTAAGTACAGTTCAACACGCCTCTTTTTGACCTCTTTCCACGTGCCACATGGTGGGCCGTGATTGACCTACACGCATGCAAACGGATACTGAACAGGGATGTCCCACGTGTCGCGCACTAGTTCGTCAGTTTGAGTAGACATGGATTGCCAATGTGTTTTTTTTTTTTTTTGGCTTTGTTTCCCGTAAGTAAAAATTCATCTTATGAATTTTAATTGTAAAAATTAATTTATTTTGTAATTTTTAATTTTTTTCAATCTCATTAATCATGGTTGGCAAAATTAGATTTACTCATCTTATGAATAAATAATTCATCTCATGAATAAATAATTCATCTCATGAATTCTTTAATCTTTTTCCGATGGCAATAAAATAAAGGCTTGTGCAGGGACCTTAAGGACAATTTAAATCTAGCTTCAAATGTGTCAAATTAATTACCATCTTATGATAAAGTTTAATTACCATTTAATGGGACTTAGTTCTACTAAATAAATCCCAATACACTCCAGACTTATACTTTTCCCAAATAGACTTTATAAATGACAACAACCCCTTCGCTAGATAGTACCATTAACCTTTTCACAACTTATCCATTAGTTACTGACTTGCTCTTCACTGAATAATTCTTTTATATTTGAACATATTCATAGTATAAAATCCAAAGGTCAAACACTAGGAACATTTTGGCCAAAGATTCTAAACTATCCAAATATATGTAAATCAACTAAGAGAACATCTGTAGCTCATAAGAGATTGTAGATTCCGTATTGAATATCTGATCCTTGTCACACTTCACGTCATTACCCAGTGTATATAGGAATTTAGTCATTTGCTTAGACCTTACTTATAGTACACTAAAGTAACTAACATTCTATGCACAAGTCCAGAATACTTTCAGGATTTAGAGTCGTCGATCAAACAATACAACAAAGATCACTCATCTTCGATAGTAGTCTAGCAATAAACAAACCACATGGTCCGATTCAGCGTGTCAATCTTATTAAACACATCAACATAACATTTTTGGATCACTATCCACATGACCCAGACAAGTCATCTAAAGTATCATATTATAATCTTAGCATACAAGTGGTTCAAACTTGTCTTTGACTACAAGTTTTTCAAACAACAATCCGTACCATTTGTTCCAAGTCTATCAGTGGGTTAATCTCATAAACCGCTTAGAACAAACATGTAAATTATAGTCTGAGGACTACACCCATTTCATAGATGTTACCACAATGAAAATCACATGCAGTATATATGCTCACTTACCCAAATTTATTGAGTAAACAACGAGTCTTTAATTTTATTCTTTAATAATATAACATTTGAAAGATAAATCTGGATTTCGGGACACTAATCCTAACAATCTCCCATGTCCAAAATCCAATTTATTACCAACTTTATATCCATCCCTTTTATGTATGATCCAAATGTTTACTAAGTCAAAGTCTTGGTAAAGTCAATTACTCTATCTGAACCAACATGCCCTTTTTGCAGCTTCTGAAGCTGCAACGTATTCAGCCTCTATGGAAAAGTTAGTAATATAAGGCTACTTGATAGTCCTCCTACTAATGGCTCCTCCTCCAAGGATAAAGACATGCCTAGACGTCAAACATCTGGTATCTCTATCGGACTGGAACTCTGAATCAGTATAGTCAATTGGAATCATCTCACTTTGAAAGATCAGCATATAATCTCAAGTTCTTTTAAAGTACTCGAGAATATACTTTACTACCACCCAGTGCATCGGACCCGGGTTAGACTAATACCTACTTACCATACCATCAACATAGTAGATATCTAGTCTCGTGCACAACACAATATACATGAGGCTTCCCACAGCCAAATCATATGGAACATTCTTCATAAGCTCCTCCTCTTGAGATGTCTTAGGACACTGCTCTAAAGAAAGAAGGACTCCATATTTGAAAGTTAAAAGCCCTTTCTTAGAGTCTTCCATGTAATACCTTAACAACACCTTGTCAATTTAAGTGACTTGACAAAGACCTAACATCCTACCCGTACGGTCTCACAGAAGCTTAGTCCCAAGGATATACCTAGCTTTGCCTTAGTCCTTCATATTGAGTTGACTTAACAACCAAATCTTTATAGCTGATAACACCCCTACATCATTCACAATGAGTAGTATATCGTTGACATACAATACTAAGAAATTCACTACTTGATGTTGTTTGCACACTCATGGTTTGTCAAACTATTGCTCAAAACCATAAGATTTAATTGCTTCATTGAATCTATTATTACTTGAGCATGATGCTTGCTTCAATCCATTTATGGACCTCTTCAGTTTGCGTACTATATGCTCCTAATTTTTGCCAATGAAACCGTCTGGTTGCATCACATAGATGTCTTCTTCAAAATGACTATTCAAAAAGGCTGTTTTGAATTCCATTTGCCAAATCTCATAATGAGATGCAATGGATAGAAGTATCATTATGGACTATAGCATGGCTATTGCTAAAAAGGTCTCACCATAATCGATTCCTTCTTTTTGGTTAAAACCTTTAGCAACCAGTTTTGCCTCAAAGGTCTCAACCTTCTTATTCACTCCTCTTTTCCTCTTGTAGACCCATTTATAACCTAGCTTAATACCAACAGAGGTGTAATACCTAGCTTTAAAAAAAAAAATACAAAATTACCCCACCCCCCACACTTTTTCCCTTTTCTCTCTCCTCTCTCCCATGTAAGTTTTCTCTCTCCTCTCACCTCACAGTTCTCTCCCTCTCTTCTCATCTACACTGCTACCGCCTGGCCCTTGTTGGTACCGCCTGACCCCGCTGGTGCCGCCCGGCTCTCGCTTGTACGGTTCGACTCAACCCACTCCGGTACCGCATCCCTTCTCTCCTCTCCTCTCTTCACTCTCTTCATTCTCCTCACTTACACTGCGCACCACCATTACCGCCAATCATGTCCACTACTACCATCCACCACCACGGTACCGGCCTCCCACCACCATACCGCCTGACCTCCAGGGGGTCTATTAATACCCCTTACCCTCAACCCCTCAACCACACACCACCCACCCCACAACTCTCTCTCTCCTCTCGGTTCTCTCTCTATCACCTCACAACTCTCTCTCTCTCTCCTCTCCTCCCACTGTCGCCACCTCGCCGATACAACTTCTGCCGCCTCGTCGGTGCCGCCACCTCGCCAGCACAGCTCCAGCCACCTCGCGGGTAACTGTAGGGACTGGATTTTTTGATTAAAAGCTAGTAAAGGTAAGTATACTACTCCCCCTACTTGTTTGTAAAATAGGAAAATATATGCGTTACATGGTTTGATATTTAAGACTTATATTTGAATAATTTATTAATTTGTTAAAAGAGGTTCAACGTGGTTGATTGTGTAATTTCTACTCTTGTGATTTGAATTATACTGATTTATACATTGAATTGATGTTTAAATGTGTGAATTTTGGAAGAAATTGTATTTGTGATTATGTGAAGGTAATTATTGTAAACCTGTGATTTAAATTGAAAGATTTTTTATTAGAAGAGCTTACAGATAACTATGTTGACCCTCTGAGGTCTATCGACGATAGAATGTGAAATGCGAAAGTCGATCTGTGACCCTGTCGCGGGAATAATACCGGTACATAGATCTATGTTTGATCCTAGCAGATATGTCGAATTAAAATCGGCTCGAATATGTGAAACGTGAATGTCGATCTGTGGCCCTGGCATGAGAATAATACCGGCCGTAGTTTCCGGTTCATCTGTAAGTTTTACCAAAAGAGCTCTTGTAAATAAGTTAAATTATAGAACATTGGTTTGTGCTACTTTAACGTGATTTTTAAAGATAAATTAATTTTACTGATTTTTGATTGGGATTTTATTGATTTTAAGTAATATGTCTGATCAGGGCAGGGAATATGATATACTTACTGAGCGTGTGGTTTGCTCACCCAATTCGTTTATTTTCCAGATTAGTAACCCATGGCAAGTTTCTAAAAGAAGGAATGAAGAAGCGGCTTACTATATCGAGAATTAGTTTATTTCGCATAGTTAAATAGTAAATGAACTCTTTAGTAGCATATCAGAGACTATCTGAGATATTGTAATTTTAAGCTTCCGTACTACTAATATTAAATTGTTAACTTGTTGTATTTGGGACTATGTTTTATATATTATAGGAACGGTTTATGTATTTTGAAGAATTTTGATTGAAAATATTCGGGCTTCGTACTCTGACAAGGGGATTTATTATAGTACAGCGGTGTAGCGCCCTTTGACTTAAGCCTATTCGGTTATAATGTTCGGGGGTGTTACATAAAGGGGAATTAGAGTGCGATTTATGAATTTTGGAGAAATTTAAGTGCGAAGGTCTGAACACTAGGTTATGAATTTTGGAAAATTTTAGTGTTAGGATGAAAACCCTGGGTTATTGAGAAATTTAAGTGTTGAAGTGAGAACTTTAGGTTATGAACCTTGGGAAATTTAACTGATAAGATGATAACTTGGTTTATTAATTATTGAGAAACAAAGCTTTCGGTGCTGAAGAAATGTTGCTGACTGTCTGAATTGGTAAATTCAACTATGTTGGGGTTTAAAAGTTGTTTAACATTGTGGTTCTGTATGTGATTTTGGTAAAGGTGAAGATGAATGACAGAAGCGAAATATTGGCATCCCTGAAGAGAAAGAGAACCCTGAAAGGAAAAAGTAAGACTGGACCCCCGATCGAGGAACACCCTAGTGAATCGGAGAATGATACAGAAGCGGAGCACCTTAGTGAATAGGAGAATGATACAGAAGAGGAGCACCCTAATGTGGAATGTGTCCCATGGCAGAACAGACCCATTGGTCAAAACAACCAGAACTCAGGTGATTCCTTTAATCAGTTTGATGTTGCAACAATGTACCAGCTCATTGTTAATCTCTTGAAACATCAACAACAAGTTCAAGCTGTGCCTCCTCTCACTCGACGCATTGAAGAGACCCCCTTCGAAAGATTGTCAAAGTTGAGGGCCCTAAAGTTTGAAGGAGCGGATGACCCCCGAGATGCTGAAAAATGGATACGAGAGATAGAGACCTTGTTTGAGGCAATGTCAATAGCTGATGATGATAAGGTTCAAGCAGCCACCCCTTTTCTTAAGGGGAATGCGGAGTTTTGGTGGACTACAGTTAAGGTAGCATATCAGAACGCTGCTAAACCTTTGGTTTGGGAGAAGTTTAAAGAGACCTTCTACAACCAGTTCTTCCCTGAAGCACTCAGAATGACGAGAGAAAATGAATTCTACAAGCTAAGACAGGGAGAGCAGATGACAGTATTGCAATATGCCAACAAGTTTCATACATTGGGATGTTTTAGCCCAAGTATCATGGCATCAAAGACAAGTAAAGCAAACAAGTTTGAAAGGGGATTGCTTCCTCGCATTAGAAAGCGTCTGTCAAGTGTCATCTTCAAGAGATACAAGGAGGTCCTTGAATGTGCTCTGAAGATCAAAGCAGATCTGAAGTTGGAAGGACGGGAATATGCTGCCAAGAAAAGGTCATCAGAAGGAAAATTTTAGGGAGGAAAGCCCAACCGGTCTGGTGGCAATAACAAAAAGTTTCGTACAAAGAATCCAGAGGGCTCTAACACTGGGTTCAGAAAATGCGAGCACTGTGGTAAGGAACATTCTACTGAATGCTACAGAAAGTTAGGGGTGTGCTTCGAGTGCAAGGAGAAAGGACAGATAGTTCGTAATTGTCCTCTCAAGAATTGTACAAAGAATAGAACTAGTAATGACAGACAGGACCTCAGGGTAACTCCAGATTTTTTGCTATGATCCAGAAAGACGAGACTGCTAGAGACCGTGCGGTGACAGGTACCCTTCCTATCAATTCTACAAATGCGCATATATTATTTGGAACTGGGGCCTCCCACTATTTTGTGGCGAAGAAGTTTGCCTCTAAGTGGACTTGTAAGTCGAAACTACTAGGTGAACCCTTTTGTATGACAACCCGAGTGGGATATGATGTGATCGCTGATCTTGTGTGTAAGGACTGTGTGATTATAATAGGTGATATGAAGTTAGTGGCAGACCTAGTATTCTTAGATATGGAGGATTTTGATGTGATTTCAGGGATCAATTGGCTGTCTTCTTATCATGCACATTTAGACTGTTTTGGAAAAAGCGTAATGTTTATATTCCTAACCAATCAGAATTTGCTTATCATGGGAATGGGTTAAATCTTCCTATAGGAAGTAAAGACTCTAAGACTTCTACTATGATGATTTCTGCCCTAAATGCTAGAAGGTCCCTAAGGAAGTGATGTCGAGGATTCCTTTATCACGTGTTTTAAAGTAGGAGGGACGACATGAAGTTGGATTGTAGTAGACCCATATCAAAAGCTCCTTATAGAATGACTCCCTCTGAACTACGAAAATTGAAGGTACAACTCCAGGAATTGTTAGATAAAGGCTTCATCCTACTTAGTGTCTCGCCATGGGGCACTCCAGTATTGTTCGTGAAGAAGAAGGATGGTAGTATGAGGTTGTGCATTGACTACAGAGAATTGAATAAGGTGACTATTAAGAATAAGTACCCTTTGCCTCGAATTGATGACTTGTTTGATAAACTTCAAGGTGCTAAGGTATTTTCTAAGATTGACGTACGATCTGGTTCTCATCTACTAAAGATCAAGGAGAAGGATGTGGCTAAGACTGCTTTTCGAACCAGGTATGGCCATTATGAATTCTTAGTTGTGCCTTTTGTGCTGACGAATGCACCCGCTGCTTTTATGGATTTGATGAACAGGGTGTTTCGACAATACCTGGATCAATTCATTGTCATATTCATAGATGACATACTGATCTACTCTAAGAGTAGGGAGGAGCACGAGGAACATCTGAAGATGGTATTGCAAACCCTGCATGGGCACTGGTTGTATGCCAAGTTGAGTAAGTGTGAATTTTGGCTTGATAGAGTGGCATTCTTAGGCCATGTGATATCCAAAGATGGGATCTCAGTGGACCCAAGAAAGGTTGAAGCGGTAATGGGATGTATTCCTCCTACAAATGCAACAGAGATTCAGGATTCATGGGACTGGCGGGTTACCATAGATGATTCATTAAGGGGTTTTCGCAGATTACACTTCCCCTCACCCGTTTGACTCAAAAAGGAGTTAAGTTCGAATGGACTGATGAATGTGAAAGAAGCTTTCAAGAGTTGAAGAAGAGGATAGTATCCGTCCCTGTACTTACAATACCTACGGATGAAGGCAACTTTGTCGTTTACAGTGATGCCTCAAAGAAAGGGCTTGGTTGTGTGTAAATGCAGGATGAGAAGGTGATAGCCTATGCATCCCGACAATTAAAGCTTCATGAATAGAATTATCCAACGCACGACTTGGACTTGGCGGCGGTGATATTCGCTTTGAAGATCTGGAGACATTACTTTTAGGGAGGATCTTGCCAAATTTATACAGACTACAAAAGCTTGAAATATTTGTTTACTCAGAAAGAGTTGAACTTGAGGTAGAGGAGATGGTTGGACTTGATCAAAAACTATGATGTGATCATTAATTACCATCTTGGAAAAGCAAATATAGTTGCAAATGCATTGAGCAAGAAGTCAGTGGGAAATTTTGCTGCCCTGATCACTTCTCAACCTAAGCTACTCAGAGACTTGGAGGAAATGCAGATTAAATTGTGCATCCATGATAAAAAGGGTGGCGTTTTAGCCAATCTGATTGCACAATCGCCGTTGTTAGAAAAGATCAAGACTGCGCAGCAACATGGCCCCTTTTTTATGAAGATGAATAGTAAGGTGTCCAATGGAGAATCTTCAGACTTTCGACTGCATGATGATGGAGCACTGTACTTTAGAGAAAGATTGTGTGTACCTAGTGATCCAGCAATTAAGAAAGATATCATGGGAGAAGCACACAGTTCTTTCCATTCGGTACATCCTGGAGGCACTAAGATGTATTGAGACCTGAAAGGCTGCTTCTGGTGGAGAGACATGAAGCGAAATATTGCTGAGTTTGTGGCTAAGTGCTTGATCTTCCAACAAGTAAAGGCCGAGCACCAAAAGCCTGGTGGATCACTACAGTCATTAGAAGTGCCCGAGTGAAAATGGGATCGAATTTCTATGGATTTTGTTGTTGGTCTACCAAGGACAGTTAGGAAGAATGATGCGATTTTGGTCATTGTGGATAGACTTACGAAAAGTGCACATTTCCTTCTTGTTAGATTTAACGCACCATTAGATAAGTTGGCAAAGTTATACATTGATGTTGTGGTGCGGTTACATGGTTTGCCAATTGCAATTGTTTTTGATAGAGACCCGAAGTTTTTGTCAAGGTTTTGGGAGAGTTAGCAGAAAGCCTTGGGAACTAACCTGAGTTTGAGTACCACTTACCACCCTCAAATAGATGGACAGACTAAAAGGACTATTCAGACATTGGAGGGCATGTTGTGTGCCTGTGTTATAGACTTTAGGGGTTGTTGGGATAACTACATGAGTTTGGTAGAGTTCGCCTATAATAATAGTTATCATTCTAGTATTAGGATGGCACCATATGAAGCTTTGTATGCGTGAAGATACAGAACTCCTTTGTTTTGTAATGATGTTGGAGAAAGAAAACTATTAGGTCCCGAGATTGTACATGATGCTGAAGAAAATGTCAAGCTAATTAGAGAGAGAATGAAAATGAGTCAAGACAGCAGAAAAGTTGGGCAGATAAGCTTAGTAGACTATTCGAGTTTTTAGTAGATGAACATATTTATCTAAAGGTATTCCCAACAAAAGGTGTGATGAGCTTGGAAGAAGAGGTAAGTCCGCGCTTTATGGGACCATTTGAGATTTTGGCAAAAGTTAGGGACGTGCCTTATGAAGTAGCCTTACCACTGGAATTGTCCAGAATACATAACATGTTTCACGTTTATCAATTAAGGAAGTATATTTCTGATCCTTATCACATGAGACGACACGAACCATTGTAAGTACGAGAAGACCTGACTTACGAAGAACATCCGGCTCGCATAATCGACCGGAAAGAACAAAAGCTAAGGCATAGAACGATCTCATATGTCAAGATTCAATGGAGTAATCATACTCCTAAAGAAGCAACTTGGAAGACAGCTGAAGAGATGAGAAGCAAATACCCAGAATTATTCGAAAACGAAGATGAGTTTCGAGGCGAAACTTTTGTTTAGGGGGGTGAGCATGTAATACCCAGTTTAAAAAAAAAAGGACTAAATTACCCTACCCCCACACTTTTTCCCTTTTCTCTCTCCTCTCACCTCACGGTTCTCTCCCTCCTCTCACCTACGCCAATGCCGCCCGGCCCTTGCCGGCACCACCTAACCCACCGGTGTCGCCTGGCTCTTGCTGGTATCGTTTGATTAGACCCACGCCAATACCGCCTCTGGCCACTGGTACCACATCCCTTCTCTCCTTCCCTCTCTTCTCTCTCTTCTCTCTCCTCACTGACACCACGCACCACAATTACCACCGACCACGTCCACTACCGTTGTCCACCACCACGGTACAACCCTCCCACCACAGTACCGCCTGACCTCCCGGGGGTCTATAAATACCCCTAACCATCAACCACACACCACCCACCCCACAACTCTCTCTCTCCTCTCGGTTCTTTATCTATCACCTCACGACTCTCTCTCTCTCTCTCCTCTCCTCCACTGTCGCCACCTCGCCGACACAACTCCGGCCGCCACCTTGCTGGTACAGCTCCGGCCACCTCACCGATAATGCCATCTCATCGATTTCGAAGCTAATTAACTATAGGAACTAGATTTTTCGATTAAAAGCTAGTAAAGGTAAGTATACTACTCCCCTTACTTGTTTGTAAAATATGAAAAAGTATGCGTTACATGGTTTGATATTTAAGACTTATATTTGAATAGTTTATTAGTTTGCTAAAAGAGGTTTATGCATCTATACTTGGTTGATTATGTGATTTCTACTCTTGTGATTTGAATTATACTGATTTATACGTTGAATTGATGTTTAAATATGTGAATTTTGGAAGAAATTGTATTTGTGATTATGTGGAGGTAATTATTGTGAACCTGTGATTTAAATTGAAAGATTTTTTGTGAGAAGAGTTTACAAATAACTACATTGGCCCTCTAAAGTCTATCGACGATAGAATGTGAAATGTATCGATCTGTGACCCTATCCCAGGAATAATACCGGCACTTAGATCTATGTTTTATCCTAGTGGATCTATCAACTTAGAACCGGTTCGAATATGTGAAATGTGAATGTCGGTCTGTGACCCTGCCGCGGGAATAATATCAGCTGTAGTTTCCGTTTCGTCTGTGAGTTTTACCAAAAGAGCTCCTATAAATATGTTAAATTATAAAACATTGGTTTGTGCTACTTTAACATCATTTTTAAAGATAAATTGATTTTACTAGCTTTTGATTGGGATTTTATCGATTTTAAATAATATTCATGATCCGGGTAAGGAATGTGATATACTTACTGAGCGTATGGTTTGCTCACCCAATTCGTTTATTTTTCAGATTAGTAACCCATGGCAAGTTCCTGAAGGAAGGAATGAGGAAGCGGCTTACAATCTCGAGAATTAGTTTATTTCCATCATTAAATAGTAAATGAACTCTGTAGTAGCATATCAGAGACTATCTGAGATATTGTAATTTTAAACTTGCACACTACTAATATTAAATTGTTAGTTTGTTGTATTTTGGACTATGTTTTATATATTATGGGAACATTTTATGTATTTTGAAAAATTTTCATTGAAAGTATTCGGGCTTTGTACTATGATAAGGGGATTCATTATAGTATGACCGTGTAGCGCCCTTTGACTTAAGCCTATTCGGTAATGATGTTCGGGGTCGTTACAAGAGGCCTCTATACGAATCCAAACCTGATTAGAATATATAAATCTTATCTCAGATTTCATTGCTAAAACCCAATGGTTAGCATCCTTGTCTTTAATTGCCTCATTGTAGCTGAAAGGATCAGATTCAATGTTACAGTCAACCATTAGTCTCCCACCATGAACCTGCTAGATGCCCTGACAATCCTCCCACTACACCTAGGCTCTTGTGTACCTGGAACATTCTCGACCCTATCAGTAGGTGCATCTAATGCATTTACTATGTCCCTAGTTTTGTCTAACTGTTCAAAATTAGAGTCATTTTTTTTTTAGCTTCTCTAATACTGCTCTGCTTTTGCTTCTGTAGTCTATTACAAAACCCCCCTCGAAACATTTCACATTTATATTTATAGAAATCTTTTGATCAAAAGGACCATAGAAAAGACCACCCTTGTTCCTTTAGGATACCTCCAAAAAAGAGATTAGTAAAGTAGCATGACTCATCATGGACCTTACCATCTCTAACAATGTCATATTCCTTCTTTCTGCAACACCATTCGCTACGGTGTACATGGAGTAGAAAGCAAAGATCTTATCCCATTTGCAGTTAGAAAATCCAGAAACTCACCAGAAATATATTCTCCACCTCAATCTAATCGAAGTGACTTTACTTGTTTATCTAATCGCTTATCAACTTCAGCTTTGAACTCTTTGAACCTTTCAAAAAAGGTCTGACTTATGTCTCATTAGATAAATATATACATACCTTTAGTAATCATCAGTAGATGTGATGAAGTATTCATACCCACCTCTTTCTTGAACATTTATTAGCCCACATACATGTTGCCTTTACTCTGAAAGACAGACTTGGTCATCTTGCCTTCTATGTAGAATTCGCATAATGGTAATAACTTCAAGTCCAAAGGTTCTATCAATCCATCTTTCACTAGTCTTTGGATCCTGTTCAAATTAATGTGACTTAAACGTTGGTGCCATGTATAGGCATTATCCCTTCGAGGGTGTTTTCTTTTAGGAGATTGAACAAGTGAGCTTGTATTAGATTCCTTTAATCAAATTTGAGAGTTTTGATCAGGAAACAACATAAATAATCCATTGGCACATGTGCCTTTGCAAATAAACAATTTATTTTGTACAATAATAGGTTCAATACCAAAATTAATTGAAAAACCATTATTCACTAATGAAACACATAAATCAAATTCCTACACAGTGCAAGTACAAATAAACAATCCTTTAAAATCAAAACTCTCGCACTAAATATTAAGCTAACATCTCTTACTCCTAAGACCGCTACTCTTGTACCGTCTCTAACCATCAAGTACAGTTACCTATCATACAGCCTCTTGGCTAGCCTGAGCCCCTGTAACATGTTACAGATATGGTCAATTGAACCTAAATCCACACTCTAGGAACCTGGTGGACTCTCAACTGCACATGACTCAACTAGGCGAGATATCAACATATCTTCACTAGATGTCTTAGCAGTCTTTATAAGAAAAGAAGTTAAGTACTTACTGCAGTTCTTCTTCCAGTGGCAAGTCTTCCGTAAAAGAAACACCTTTTTTTGCTAACTTCTTTTGGACTTTGCTGCTACCCTAGCAACCTTACCCTTTTTTCTTTCTTTCTAGTAGGTTCCTTGTTAGTAATAACTATGTTCAACTTGTTTTTTCAGGCAAAATAATTTGGTCCAGTGTGTACATTATGCATTAGAGTCTAGTGAAGCTCATCAGCCATATCCATTTCAAAACACTGTAAATGCAAACAAATGTGTAACTATCTTATATGAGTTATGTATAATGCAAGAATATCAATTATTTTACTTTAGCATACACAATAGGTCAAGTATCCACTAAGCTGTACTTTCACGAATGCAATGGTGACCCAAACACACCACTCCTTACTCCCCAGTAGCAGGGTCGTACGAAACATTATTAACTCACCACTTTACCCCATCTTCTGCAATGCTCTCATCATCAATGGCCATGAGGCACGAATTCACTTGCTCCTCTTTACTTATATCAATGGATTCTTCATCCAACTTTCTTTCACAAGTGACTTCAAGTTTGTCTCAAGTCTCCTTACAATCTTTCAACTTTTGACATGATTAAACACTTTGGCAGTAATAGCGCATAATAATTGGAAGTGAGCTTTACCATTTTTCTCAAGCTTGATGTTGTCTTGTTGGACAAGCTTATTTTCAAATTTATCAAAAATTGCATTTCCTTCATTCATTGAAACAATAAAATCACCATTTTCAGTGATTGGCCACAAGTCAAAATCTATAGAAATAACAAAAAGTCTCATCCTGAGTTTCCAGTAGCAAACGTTTTTACTGTTAAAAATTGGAAGCTTGTTAGTCGATTGACCCTCGGCCTAAATAGGTGCAAAGATTGCCATAAGGATCACTCTAAGATTGTTAGACCAAAAAAGAGTACCAGCATTGATAAATTGAAGGCCCAAATAGCAACCTAATAAGGGGGGATGAATTAGCTTCTTCACGATAAAATGAAAATTTAAAACATTAAGAACTAAAAGTTAAATTGAAGGATAAACAATGAATATGAAATATAAAAAGTAAAGGCAAGAAGAAAATGATACACAGTGATTTTTATAAGTTCACTTCCAACCTGGAAACTAGTCCACTCCTCAAATAACTACTATTCATCACTTGAGCCCTTTACTAAGTTTGATGAGCCTTTTTAAAAACCTAGGCTCAAGATCCAACATTTACAATAAAATAAATTAAAGAAATGAAATTATTCACTCTTTCAAGAGTAAATTGACAGTAAATCAAGCTTAACCAAAGTGAAGGATATGCTAATGAAGCTCAAATAATCAACAACAAAGAGAACTAATACTGCTCAAGAAAACTTTTACAAAAACTCAAAATTAAAATGTTAAAGCACAATAAAAGAACAAGAGCTTTTAATCAAGAATACTGAGAGAGAATTGGATGATCAATACCAATGCATTCAAGCCCTATTTATAGGTAAATAAACGGCTTAAGAACCTTTCAATTATTTAGGAAAAGATTAGAAAAAAAAATCAAATCATAAGTGGTTGTTTGGAGCCAATACAGGGCTATGTGTTGACACACGGACTTATGAGTGGACATAAAGCCTCTATGCATTGACACACGGTAGCCTGCTTTGGCTTCTATATGTCAGTGTGTCACCACTCAGCATGCCTGGGTGGTTTTTTTTTTTTACAATTAGCTGGATTTAATTACCATATTTTGCTTAATATTAGAATGAATAATTATCTAATCAATCTAAAATAACACTCTAATAAAATTTTCTTGATCTTGTTGTTTTTAGGCATTATTTCATAATACCAATTTATAAAATATACTTATTTAAAATTTAATTGGCTTGGGTATGAATTGAGTGTTTCAAATAACATTTGGAAATCAAATTTCAAAAACCTTTTTGTTAGAGCATCACATATCAATATTGAGATTTTGGCTTAATTGATATATCACTATCCTAAGTCCTAAACAAATAACTTGAAGTGCTTGGTCTTAGAGCCCGTTCTCTTGATTTAGGATCAAGCTCCTCTTCAACTTTGATCATTTTCCTCTTGATCCATTGTCCTGGAATATCAACGTGATTTGTCTTGATTTTTCGTAGCTTTCTTAGGAGCCATTTTCAAACAAGATTAATACAATTAAATACAGTGACTCATTAAATCATTGTTATCATCAAAATTACAATGTAAATGAGCTTTATGACCAACATTGCTCACTGAACTTGGAATCAAACTCCCTCATCTCACCCAATTATAATGTGATAGCTTAAGAACCACATATTATTATGCAAATCCCATCTTCCAATGCAAAATGGAACATTTGATACTACACCATCCATTTGTGAAGGGCAGAATAGTATCCAGTGATCTGCAAGTCAACCACCATGACCAACTCACTAACCTCCTCACCAATACATGGCCAAAACATAACTTTCAATCATTTCTGGTCAAGATCAATGTTTTGGTACAGATTCTTTTAATGGAGGGCCAAAACTCAAGCCCTTTATCTTTTATTAAGTTTTTATTAATTAGTGGTTTTATTACAGGGGCTTTTTGTGGGATTACAAGAGAAAAGGAAAGAAAAACAAGGAGCACAGCTATTCTGGGGGTCCTTCAGCTGAGAGTGAAGGGAGAGCAGTGAGCTTGTCCTTTCTTCAAGGTTTTAAGCCCTATTTATAGACTTTTCTTCATGAAGAGTTGTTCCTCATATTGTGTGTGTGTGTGCGTGTGTGTGTGTGTGTGTGTGGTGTTGGGAGGGGGGGGGGGGGGGGGGGGGGGGGGGTTATCTCGCCTAGTACGGAATGGGGGGTGAGATACCCCTTGCCATTGTGCCCATGGCTTTGGGTCGTCATCTATCTAACTCATGGCATTGGGGATTGTTGCTGGCGGGTCCCTGGGGAAGCATGCATCTCAGGCCAAGATGCCTTCGGGAAGTCCAGGTGTGCATTGTATTGGGGTGTCATTATGAGGCTCTTCAGGTACCGAGCTTTGGGCTGTCGTCGATCTGAGTCATGGTGCCGGGTAGCTGTTGTTGCTAGGTCGACTTTTAGGGGAGAGGGCATCTCGAATCGAGATGCCCCCTCGGAGCTGGGGTGCGTGCTTCATTGAGGTATTGTCGTGAGATTGTCCGAGGGTCGGAATGCTCCCTGTCGGCCGGATGCATCTATATCTTCATGGGTGCAACCTAAGTTCCGGAGTCGGCCTCCGTGGGTGCATCTCGGTCTGAGATGCACCCGCATCTGGATGGGCATGCTTCCTTCTTAATCTACTCGGATTTTGGGATGTATTTTGTCGGCGAGATGGGCTCCTTTCTTCCAGATCGAAGGTAGTGTTTCGAACCCGGCCTCCGGGGGTGTATCTCAGCCCGAGTTGCAGCCTTGTTCCCTGTGGCCACATGTCACTTGTTCTGATGCTATTTTTGGAGTTATCAGTTAGTCCCCCGCCAGTTCACAAATGATTCTCGTTTGCAACTTGGTTTGTGGAGGTTTCTCTTCTTGGTTTTTCTACAAGAGTGTCAAGTATTAGTTCCCAATTCCCCGGTCATTCGGTGGCTTTCACATCACTGGCTTGTCCATCTCGGGCCAGTACCTAATCGTGGCTTGTGTAGGAGGGATTTACCGATGCTGCTTGATTGGGCCAGAGCACGGAATATTGGAGTGTTTGGGACAATATCCGCACCGAGATCTGCTTTCCCTGTTTTCATGTGTGGGGACCCTCTATCCCGAGTTGCCAGGGACTGTCTTGCCATTTTAGAATGTGGTTGTAGTTTATTATTTTCTTCTCATTTTTTTTTTGGAAGGTCTTGTAAGTCGTTGTTTTTGTTGTTTCCGGTGTGGGGAAGCGTACGCCAATTCAGGGCATGTTGATGCAATTAACAGCACGGCTTTTGTTTTAATGAATGTGATGTGTTTGTCGTTCTTCTATTTTTGTTGTTTTCTGGTACTCCCAGCTGCTTAAATTAGTCACATGTCTCGTCTTTGTTGTGTAGGGGCTCAGTTGTGTTAAGACTTTGCTTGACAGTGTTTTCGACATTCAAATTTATTATATTTATTATTATTATATATGCATATTTATGTATGTTTTTTTTTGGAACTCGGACCAAGATGGGCCTCGGTTCGGCTTGCCTCGTCTTGTGTTTGTTTTTACTTTGTTTCATTTTTCTTTGCCTTTTGCTTTGCTAAATCTTTTTTAATCTAGGAACGACACGTATCTCAGTCCGTTATGTTTGGTTTGTGTTATTTTGTATTTGTTGTGAATGAGTTTGATCATTTTAGAATTTGCTCGATGATGACTTTGATTTGATTCGATTGATTTGGTTGATTTTGATTGATGTGACTTCTTTTTCCTTGGCATCTCATAGCGAGATGTATCTCAGTTCGGCATGCTTCGATTTGCATTATTTTGTATTATTTCGTGTATTTTTACTTTGTTTCTATCATTGTAATTTTGCGTATTTTGGTTGTATTTGTTGTACCTATGTGTGTTGGAGTTTATCATTTCCAACTGAAGGTGGAGCTCAGAGGAGGTGAGTGAGCAACGTTTATCCTAATGTTGCATACTCGTGTGGCGGAGCATGTTGTCCGACCTCGGGAGCAAGGGTCTTGTATTTCAGAGCACGATGTCATCATTTCTCGAGTCCCGGAGCAAGTCGCTCGTGCCATTGCTGACTGTAAGAGGGGCCCATTAATCGGATTTTGCTCGAAGGATTCCTTGGCGGGTATCTCGTTTTGAGAAAACTTTTGACATCTTGCCTAGCTCGAAGGGGAATACGGTCTTTAGTGTAGGCATCTCTTCTGTCTTGTGCGGGCTTACAGCTTCATGCGTCGACATCTCGCCTACCTCGAACGGGGCTTACAGCTTTAAGCATCGGTGTCTTGCCTACCTCGGACGAGGCTCGCGGCTCTAAGCATCTGTGTCTTGCCTGCCTCAGTTGGGGCTTTCGGTTTTAAGTGTTAGCTCTCGCCGACCTCAGACGGGGCTTATGGCTTCATGTTACAACGTCTTGCCTGCCTCGGACGGGGCTTATGGCTTCAAGTGTTGGCATGGGCTTGTGGCTTCTGTTGACGTTTTATCTTTTTATCCATCTCTTTTGTCTTATCGGAGGTGAAGGATAGGTTGCACTAAGTCTTCCAGTGAAGAATAGGTTATATTGAGTCTTCCACTGGTAAAACTTTGGTGTTAGTTTTTGAACGCTTTGTCATTGTCTTTAATGTATTTCGTATGTAAAAGGAACAGTTTACCCAGGATGTATTGTGTAATTTGTTGTTGTAATGCCTATCCGCTTTTTATCCTTTCTTCATACTTCTGCTTGATTTTGACTAAGTATGGGTACTCTTCTTGCCTTGAAGATGCTTACTGCCCTATGCATCGGAGTCATGCCACTCTCATGCAGGCTCATGAATTGTGTTGTTGTGTGCAGGCTCCCAGCTTGCGTAGCTCCATGAGGTCCCCTGGCTTAGGTGGGCCCGTGAGGCTTTTGACTCGCGTTGCAACGTGTGGGCGCTCGACAGAAAGGCTCTTGGCTTGCATTGGCTTGTGCGGGCTCTCGGCTTGCTTAGCTCGGTGAGGTCCTTTGGCTTACGTGGGCCCGTGAGGGCTTTAGGCTCTCGTTGCGGCGTGTGGGCCCTCGGCTTGCTTTGGCTCGTGCGAGCTCTCGATTTGCTTAGCTCCATACGTCCCTTCGGCCTGCGTTGGCTCGGGCAGACCTAAGCCTTACGTTGTTATTTTTCTCATCCCAAGGGGGCGCATGACCTCGTATGTCAGCCTCTTACCTGCCTGGAGTGGGCTTACAGCTTGCGTGTCTTCTCCGCTTTAAGCGGGCTTCGATTCATGAGCACTGGTGTGATACCTGTCAGAATCGAGTTAGCTTTCCACGGGCGGACCCCGCGGGCTTCATGCCGGCCGTCGACAGATCTACAAGCTTATGGTCTAAGTTTGCACGGATGAATCAATGTGCTTGAGCCTACTGCGGACGGACCGACGGGCTTACAGTCTATGTTTGCTGCGGATGGATCAACGGGCTTTAGCCCACTAGGAATGGACCTACAGGCTTAAAGTTTGTGTTTACCGCAGATGGATCTAAGGGCTTTAGCTTGCCGCAAATGGACCTACGGGCTTACGGTTTGTGTTTGCCGCGGATGGATCCATAGGCTTTTGCATGCCGCGGATGGTGCCATGGGCTCACAGTTTTCGTTCACCGCAGACGAATTCATGGGTTTGTATCCTGCTGCGGATGGTGCCACAAGCTTGCGGTTTTCTTTCACCGTAGATGGATCCACGGGTTTGTATCCTACCGCAGACGATGCCATGGGCTTACGGTTCTCGTTCACCGTGGACGGATCCATGTTCGTATATGGTCATGGACAGTGCCACGGGCTTTCGATTTCATTCACCGTGGACGGATCTAGGGGTTTGTATCCTGCCGCGGACAGTGCCATGGGCTTAAGCTCTATTTGCCACGGATGGATCCACGAGCTTTATTCCAGCTGATGTACAAAGCCATCAGGGCTTACGGGTTGTTTGGGGGGGGTACAGAGTCATCCGAGCTTAGCCTTCCTCTGACGGACTTATGGTCTAATACAGGTCTACGGGCTTTCAGGAACCGTGGGCGAGACCGGTGGGTTTGATTGCCCAAAGTAGACTGGTCTCATGGTTTAAGTGCATAAACCTTCCTTTCTCGGAAGGACTTACGATTTAAATGCTTGCGGACTTAGTGGGCCGTGGGCAAAACCTACAAGGTACCCTCGCTGTGGCCGATGCTCACGGCTTAAGTGTTCGGGCCAACTGTTTTGGAAGACCTCATGGCACAAACATTGACTTTCTTTATTTATCAATCTTGACATATTTATTTAACTATGATTGTTGCCTTGATTATTTATCTTCGTTATATATATATATATATATATATTTTTTTTTTATTTTTTTTTTTTGTCCGATTTTTTTGGGGTCCAGTTTTTTGGTCGTCTGTTTTTTTTAATCCGATTTTTTTTTTTGATTTTTTTTTTTATTGTTATCACGAACCGTACCTCTGTGAGCTGAATTTAGTGCCACTGTCGGCGGCTAAGATCCTCAAGATCTCGTATCGAGTCATATTCCCTTTCCAGAGGAAGCGTTGGACGGCTTGGTCCATAATTTGTGCGATGGGCTTTGCTTTTATCTCTTTGCTAAAATAATCTATAGCCACAATGATGTACCTTCATTGCCCAGTTCCTTTGGAGTACGGTCCCAAGGTGTCTGAGTGAAGGGGATGGGGTTAAGTATGGGCTGTAGTAAAGATTATGGTACGTGAATTATTGGAGCGTGCTTCTAGTATTTCTCACACTTTTGGACGACGTCTAGTGCATCTTTCTTCATGGTGGGCCAATGATATTTAGAGCTTTGTCGGTCAAAGGTCGATGGTCGTGGTGCTGTCCACAAATACCTTCGTGGATTTCCCACAAGACGTACTTTCCTTCTTTTTCTCCGATGCACTTGAATAGGGGATACACGAACGATCTCTTGTAGAGGTCTTCATCAACTATCACGAACCAAGGCATGCGCATTCGGATCTGCCTTGGCTTTAGCGGGTCTTCGAGCAGAGTTTCGGTTTTTATGAATCTGGTGAGGGGACGCCGCCAATCATTCAAGGACTTAATCTAAGCGATTCCCTCGAGTTGAGGTAAACTTCAGCACGATGTTCGGATCTCTTCTATCTGAATGGCGGGTTCTAGTATCTTTCTCTTTCGTCTCCAAGCTAGCGATCTAGCTGAGCTCATTGGCTTTGACGTTCTCGGCTCTTGGAATGAGGTGGATTCTGAAGAAATAGAAAGTTTCCACTTCTTTGTTCACCACTTCCAGATACTCCTTCATTGCGGTGCTTCTTGCTCCGTAAATCCCTTGGACCTACTTGACGATTAACTAAGAGTAGTTGAATACCTCCCCCTGGCGGGCTCCTGCCTTTCGGGCCATTCTTAGTCGGTGGAAGAGTGCTTCGCATTCGGCCTCATTGTTACTAGCTCTGAACTTAAACCTCAAGGCATAAGGGAATTTTTGCTTTTTCGAGAGAGACGAGTAGAATTCCTGCTCCACTCCTTAGGTTGTTAGAAGATCCATTTACTTACAATTTCCATGCTCCCTCCGAGGTATCTCGCGGCTCGGAGCTTGGTGACTTCATATTGGTGAACGCGCATCATGCTAAGAAGTCAGCTAGGGCCTGCACCTTGATCGCAGTTCGTGACTTGAATAGCACGTCATACTCGGAGAGTTCGACTGCCCAGAACAGCATTCTTCACGAGCACTCCAATCATTGAAGTTATTTCTACTAGGGCTGGTTGGTTCGTATTCGAATACAATGTGTCTGAAAGTAAGGTTGGAGCTTCCATGTGGCTATGATGACGGTATAGGCGAGCTTCTCGATGTGGGGTATCATATTTTGGTGTCCTCAATATCTGACTCACGAAGTAGATCGACAACTGGAGGTTCTCCCTTTCGGATATTAACATGGCGCTTACCATGTCATCGGATGCCGATACATAGAGGATTAAATCCTCCCCCGGAATGGGTTTGGACATAATCGAACGCTTAGCCAAGTGTTCCTTGAGTTCCCGGATAGCTTGTTTACAAGTTTCATCCCAATTAAAGTCTTCGCTCCTTCGTAGTACTTTAAAGAAGGGAAATGATCGATCCGCTAACCAGCTGATGAACCTATTGAGTGCGGCAAGATAGCCAGTCACCTTTTGAATATCCCTTAGGGTTTTTGGGGTTTCCATCCTAAGTACAACATCTATCTTGACGGGGTTGACCTCTTTTCCTCTTGCGCTTACAATGAAGCCCAAGAACTTTCCTTCTAGTACCGCGAATGAGCACTTGTTTTGATTAAGACGCATCCCGTGAGCCTTAAGCGCTTTCAGGGTCTCTCTCAAATCATCTACATGATCAGAGGCCTCCTTGCATTTTATGATCATGTCGTCGACGTGAACCTCCAAGTTCTTTCCGATCTGCTGCCAAAAGACATGGTTCACCAGGCATTGGTATGTGGCTCCAGCGTTCTTCAATCCAAATGGCATGACTCGGAAGCAGTATGTTCCTTCATGGGTGATAAAAGGCGTCTTCTCCTCGTCCTCCGAGTCCATCGTGATCTGGTGATATCTGGAGAAAGCATCTAGGAAACTAAACAACGCGTTCATGTGGCAGAGTCGACTAGCTGGTCTATCTTAGGAAGGGGGACGAGTCCTTCGAGCAGGCCTTGTTTAGGTCGGTGAAGTCCAACGCATATCCCCCAGCTTTCGTTTGGCTTCTTCACCAGGACAAGGTTTGCTAACCAATCTGGATACAGTACTTCTCATATGAAGTCAGCTTTTAGGAGTTTCTGTACTTCTTCACTTATAACCTTGTTCCGTTCGGCACAGAAGTTGAGCTTCTTTTGTTTCACCGACTTCTTTTCGAGCGAAACATTTAGGCGATGGCTAATGATCCGACTGCCTATCCCCAGCATTTGATCCATGGAGTATGCGAAGACTTCCAGGTACTGTTGAAGCACCTGCTGGATCTTGTCTCTTACGTCCATGCCTGACATCGTCCCAACTTGGACCGATTTTCCTGGTCCTATCTTGACTTTGACAGTTTCCTCCGGTCCTCGGCCCATCTTTTCTCCGCCTTCCATCTCCCTCACCTCGGGTACATCTTGGGCGTGGCAACATTTGCGGGCCATTTGCTGAAAGCCTCTCATTGTCATGACATCTCCCTTATCAGTTTCAAACTTCATGGCAAGGTGAGAAGTTGACACCAAGGCACCTAATGCATTTTGCACCTGGCGTCCTAGGATAACATTGAACGCCGAGAGGGCCGCCACGACGTAAAATTCAGCATTAAGTGCATGCCTTTGTTTTCCATCTCCAAAGAGGATATCAAGCTTTATGGTGCCTAGTGGATCAACCACCTCACCAGAGAATCCCACGAGGGTACCTGCTGTGGAGAGCAATGTCTCGAGTGGTATTCCCATTTGTTCAAAGCAATGGAGGAAAAGTATATTGACCAAGTTTTCTTGATCCACCAAGATCCTTTGGACGGAGTAGTCACGAATGTCCATGGTGATGACCATGGGATCTTTATGCGGAGTTTTGACGTTTTCTAGGTGTTCTTGTGAGAAGGTTAAGTGTTGACATTTTCGGATTGCCTCCTCCTCTTCTCGTAGTAGCTAGATTTGTGTCCTCTTATTTTTGTTTTATGGCCTCTATCACATGCCATGGCGCATGAGATGTGTCGTCCGGCTCATCATGGGCGAGTCCCACACCTTCGGTGGTGAGCTTCTTCATGTCCACGAATTTCCCAAGGTTGCCTCTTCTCTCCAATTTGCCTATCCGATACCGGAGTACTCGGCAGTTTTTAGTTTCATGCCCCAAAGTTTCATGGTACACGCACCATGGGTTCGGGCCGCGCCAGACCACTAGGCCTTTGGGGGCTTAGTCCCTTCCCATTTTCGGTTTTCTTACCTCCAAGAGTAGTCAGGGGGTCTCCTTGGGTTTGCATTGCGGATCCCCCTTGCATTCTTCATGGCTCTTTCTTTCTTCATGTTGAGGCTTGGGACGTGCATCCCGAGCTTTTGGTACTTGCTCCTAGGAGGCTCCGTTTTGTCCACCGTGTCTTTGGAGATGATGTATTTATCGGCCTTGGTCCAGAGAGCATCCACAGTCGTGGGGAGTGCCTTGGCGAGAGGGAACTTGAAGTCACTGTTTCGGAGTCCGTTGATGAAGGTGGTGATGGTTGTTTGATCAGCTAAATTTGGGATGCTGATCATGGCCTTCGAGAACCATAGCACAAATGCCCTTAAGGACTCATCCTCAGCTTGTTGTAGCTATATGAACTAGGCAGCGGCCTTCTATCTCTTTTGTTGCTGAGAACGTGGCGAGTGAACTTCTCAAACAACTCCTTGAAGCTTCGTATGGACCTATTGGGGAGAGAGGAAAACTAAGCCTGAGCCATGCCTTTGAGGGTGGCTAGGAAGCATTTGCACCACACATCCTTAGAGGCATCTTGTTGTACATCTGTGCCGCAAATCCTGAGATGTGGTCATCCGAGTCTTGCATCCTATCAAACAGCTCGAAGTTTGGCATCTTCACTTTCCCCATGGGAGCGGCGAGTATGCGAGGTGTGAAGGGTGAATGGGTGATAGGAATTCTCCTCATAAGCCTGTGCACCGCACCTCCTGAATCGGTGTAGGAGCCCGCCTCGAATGAGGGAGGGGCCCGTGTTGAAGAATCCCCGGGCTTGTTGGTGCGACAAAGTGTTTTTTGCTTCTCTCTTCTTTGTTAGTTTCGGCGGCTTCTGTACTCCATGGAGGCAAGGGATTCGACGACCACGTCTGGATTCAATGGAACGGGATGCGGCGTGGTCTTGCTAGAGTGATATGGTCGGCAAGTTACGTGATGAGTGTACGGAGCTCGTGAAGCTAGCTGTGAGTGACATAGTGATCTCCAGACAGTCTCAGAGAGGCAAGAGATCCTGCAAAGTTATCTTGAGGAAAAGTTTCCATTTCCCACAGACGGCACCAACTGTTTTGGTATAGGTTTTTTTAATGGAGTGCCGAAACTCAAGCCCTTTATCTTTTATTAAGTTTTATTAATTAACGATTTTATTACAGGGTTTTTTATGGGATTACAAGAGAAAAGGAAAGAAAAATGAGGGGCACAGCTGCTCTAGGGGTCTTTTAGTTGAGAGTGAAGGGAGAGCAGCGAGCTTGTCCTTTCTTGAGGGTTCTGAGCCCTATAATAGAGTTTTCTCCCTGAAAAGATTTGCCTCGTATGGGGGGGTGTATCTCACCTATTACGAAACTAGGAGCGAGATACCCCAGGCGGTTTGGCCCATGGCTTTGGGTCGTCGTCTATCTAACTCATAGTATCAGTGATTGTTTCTAACGGGTACCCGGGGAAGCGGGCATCTCAAGCGAGATGCCTTCTAGAAGTCAAGGTGTGCGTTGCATTGGGGTGTCATTATGAGGCTCTTTGGGTACCGAGCTTTGGGCTGTCGTCGGTCTGAGTCATGGTACCGGGTAGTTGTTGTTGCTTGGTCGACTTCCAGGGTAGAGGGCATGTTAGACCGAGATGCCCCCTCAGAGCCAGGGTGCGTGCTTCGTCGAGGTATTGTCGCTAGACTGTCCAAGGGTCAGAATGCTCCCTGTCGACCGGATGCATCTATATCTTCACGGGTGCCGCCTAAGTTCTAGAGTCGCCTCCGAGGGTGCATCTCGGTCCGAGATGAACCCGCGTTTGCGTGGGCGTGCTTCCTTCTTCGTCTACTCGGATTTCGGTGTGTATTCTGTTGGCGAGATGGGTTCCTTTCTTCCAGATCGAAGGTAGAGTTCCGAACCAGGTCTCTGGGGTGTATCTCGGCCCAAGTTGCGGCCTCGTTCCCAGTGGCCACGTGTCACTTGTTCGAATGCTATTTTTGGAGTTATCAGTCGACATCTCTAAGGAAGACTCCAAGAGATCAAGGAATCCTCACAAGTAACAATCCAAAATTAGCAACAACACACATTGGAAGAATCAATTTCTGCCAAGAATCAAGCTATCAATCTTTTAGTTTAAGATATGAAAATATTATGTGTATTATTTTGTTCTTCTTTCTGTCCTTGCACTGTTATAATGTATGACCAATGATGTTTAGAACTGCCATTAGAAAAATAATACAAGCTAGGTGGTTTGGAAACGTAAATGAAACCACTAGTGCTAAGCCCTTCCAATTAAGGTGAGAATAAGAGGTAGATGGAAGCCACATCTCTCGCCAGGCCAGGCAAAGATGGTGGGTGTGAGTGTTCTTTTTTCTACTAATTTCTTTTACATTACATACAGAATTTAATAAAACATTTATTGGGTCTGTGTTATGATCGAGACTAATCTCAATCCATGACCTAGGGAAGGATAGAATTAAAGAGAGTTTAGATGAGAAGAGAAGTGAATTGAGATGAGAAAATAGAGAAGCTTAGATGAGATAGAGAGAAAATATCTCAAGAGGGATGATTGTAATTTGATTGAAAATGAATTCCACATTACACTTGAGCAATCTACTTATACTAGTTCAAGATATATTGCAACTAGCTAAGCCTTATCTGACTTCTAGACCTTAGCCGCCACATTTGACCAATACTTGACCCTCTAACCGAATTAACCGACAATCGAGACCTTTGGCGCCAACACAAGCCACCAAACAACTAAACATCACTTTTACGTGACTCATCAAAAGGCTAATGCTACTTATTACATCATGACTTATTCTAATTACAATCCTTCACATGCCCCACCTATAGGAATCATAACAATACTCCTCAAGAGATTCTTGTCCTCAAGAATCTAAGAAGAGAGTTGATCTTGAAGAACACTTATTGATGTAGGAGGACTCCTTGCTAAAATCTGCAGCTGAAGAGAACTTCAAAAATACTGAAATTTTGCAACAGCAGAACAACACTTGCTGATGCAAATTTTGAGGTAACCCCTACCCAAGTCTTGTTGCCAATGCTTGCATCTGATGAAGAACACTCATCTGGAGGTCTACCCAGATCAAACAACATCATCTCGACATCAATATTCGGCCCAAGGAATCCCCTATTGCAACTAATGCAGCCCAACATCATTAGCCTGCTACTGAAATGTGTAAAAGACCAAGAGAATAGTAGTTGTCACCAATCAATCACGACTTCCATCCCAAATTTGTAATGCTTGAACTCCTTTTTACCCAGCTAGAGATTTATTTTGCTATTAATCATACCAAACTCAACTCTTCTTTTAGTGTCGTCCAATTTCACATACTGAACTGTAGACTTCAACATCACAGATTCAGCCTCTAGCTTTCCTCTTTGCGGTTCGATGACCTCTTGTTGTTTCCTAGCTATTGGCAAGCCCCTAAATTCCACAATTGTTTTGCATTGATGACCTTATAAGCAACAGCTTGAGCTCAAGAATTGCAGCCTCTGTTGTGAACTTCTATCGATTACTCATGCAAAACCGAATAGCTATGCTGTTGTGAAGCATGTAAACCCCTTGAATTGTCCAGCTGAAGAACAGACTTTCAGTTATCCCCAAGTACTCAAGACTTCTTGGAATCCAGCTAGCACATTCCCTTTGTCAAATTAACATCCTTAGATTCTGCCTCCAATGAGTGCAATAAGGTAAACAATAATGCCATATTAGCTTCGCTGAATTCTGCTAGCTGTGCCTCTTGTTGGAACAATAAAATAGCCTTGTACTTCCTCAATTCAAGGACTGATCTGTTCTCAAGTTTCTCGCTGATGTGTGTACATATTTCAGCTGGACTTGATCCCGAAATCCTGTTGTTCTCTTTAAGTAAAGCATCATGAAGATATTGAAGTTGTTGCATCAAACTCTTCCATTCAGTTTTACCAACTGCAACATTGCTTACACAACAGAACAAAATTGCTATCTTTGGCATCAACACTTGACTTTGCATCAACATTGCCTGCTCCCTTGTAATAATTTTTTCCAAGTTCAGCTTGATCTCTTTGCAGAACTCCTAACTGAACCATTTGGCCTGCTTGCACTACACAAGAACTATGCAACACCACTTCTGGAAGACACACATTAGAATGTATCTCAGGTGCATACTCCTTGCTCTTGGCTCGGTTAACACACAGCCTCGGCTTAGAGCTTGAATAATAGATTGATTGCTCTCCCTTCAACACATCAGGGGGTCTTCCAACGTCATTCAAAACAATATGCACACGAACGCCACTGAATTCTGCCTGCACAAAGTTCAGTTGCTGCACTCTACCCGGCTTGTACACTCCCATCAGATTAGCTACTTGTCCAGGAATAAGACTTCCATGTTGCTGAACTCCGGAATGCATTTTAACAACTTGGATCACATGTTCCGTCAACGAATCCATTTGTCTGAACTCCTTATGAGCATGAGCTCCTTCTCCCAGATTAGGAGGAGGCTTGTCACAAGTGCTTGCACTTGGATAAGTCACAACTCCACTCGAAGAAGGAAGCAGATCAACTCGATCTTGCCAATCATCCAAATGATAGTGTGCTTCAGCTTGCTTAAGTACACACATTTCTTCACTTAGCTTAGGAGGAGGTTTTGCACCAATGTTTGTACTTGGATAACCCTTCTCTCCACTCAAAGAACCTTGCAATGCCTCCAGTAAGCAACTTCTTACATTCTTCTGGTCCTGAATTGGAGTGGCTATGGTTCCAAAAGAGGTTAATGGCATACTATGTTCTGCATCTGATGATGCCCAAGCAGCAACCTATTGTTTCCTAACAGAACTCGAGTGTTCTGGAGTGAAGATTCCATGAGTACCCCTCACGTTTTGATTTTGCATATCAACTTGCCATAAAGAAGTACTTAGCACATTTTGTGCTATATTCATTGATGCCAAATCAGCAATTTGTGATTCTCTAGGTGCACTCATCGATACTGCAGAGCCATCTTCCTGATTATTTGCAGATACTTCAAAATGCTCAGCTCTTGAATCACACCTGCTCAAATATTCCATTTTTTTTGCTTTCTTCATCATTCTTTTAATCCAAGAAGATGTTCCAAGTCTTTCCACATACCAAACAACAAACCTAGTTTTCCCCACTTCAGTATCCTTTGAGCATGTTTTGCTTTTCAAGGTACACCTTATTCTTCTCAAGGAGTAAGAAAGTTGGGACACTTCCTTTGTAAACCACAAATTTTGGCCTTTCCAATGCTCTCAACCTCTTACTTGAATAAAAATTCTTTTGACAAAAGGAAACTTCCGAATTGATGTCAACTTTTTTCTGCAAAGTGAGCTTGAATCTCAACTTCCTAACCCTTAAAATTTCAATGTATATTTGTAATTTTTTGGCACAAGTTCTCATTCAACTAATTGCACCAGCTCCATTTCAACCTAACTTGAATCCGAACCTGCTGCAACAAATTCAGAGACTTGTATATGTGGCTAAACACAATCTTTATCCTCCATAGGCTTAACAACCTCTTCATCAAGCTCATCCTCTTGATCAAGCTTCTCCTCATGAGCTACATCACTATCCCCTATCACTTCATCATGAACTCATGGATGAACTAGCTCCACATCCATTCGATTTGCAGCTTCATCAGACTTTTCCTGAAAATGCAGTGATCATTGAGGCCATCGCTGAGTCCATCGCTCATAAAACTTTCGATTCCACTCCAACAGTGCGTGTCGCATTTGAGAGAACATTTCCTCCATAAAATCCTCCAATTGAGCTGATGTAGCGACATTAACTCTTGTTGTAGAAATGTTTGCATCAACATTTCCTTCTTCAACGGCCAAGCATGTGATGTCATTCATGTTTAAATTCTTGAACCAACACTAATCTTGCTCACTAAAACGAGAATCGCTCAAACACAGCCAAGGATCCTTTGCAACAAAGAATCATCTCTTCGACACCAACAATTCAATGTCACTACTCAGCCGAGCTCGAGAATCGAACATCAACAATCCACAAGAACTAGATCAGATTTTCTGCGATTCTGTTCTTAGTTTGTCGTTAATTCCACTTTTGAGCAAGTATCAACTCGGTTTAAACAATCCTTATAGAATCAGCTAAATTCCTATACGCTTCTATGCTTATGAGCACTCCAAAAAACAACAATACTCAATCAACACTTCAAATCAATTCAGCAAATTCAGAATATGTTACCTTCACCTCAAAAATGAATTGCAGAACCTGAAGTAACCTCAATTCAGCTTTGCTAAGCTGATCTTTCTGGTTTTGATCAAGGCGATCTGCTCCAGCAGCTCATTGTCCTGATCACCAACAGAATCTCCACCGATTGATTCAATGCAAGCTTACTTATCTCCACAATCTAAACTGAACTTGATCAGTGTACTGCACTTAAATTACGGTTCTGATCACAACAGAATCTCCATTCTTTTTATTTGTTTCAATGTAATTTTTAGATATGTTCTTGATCAAGTATTCAAGAACTCCTAATCAATTTGCAATACGATCAAGGATATTTGATATCAAATCACGTTTGACTTCGAAGACAAACGAGGCTCTGATACCAATTGTTATGATCGAGACTAATCTTAATCCATAACCTAGGGAAGGATAGAATTAAAGAGAGTGTAGATGAGAAGAGAAGTGAATTGAGATGAGAAAATAGAGAAGGTTAATGAGATAGCGAGAAAATATCTCAAGGGAGATGATTGTAATTTGATTGAATATGAATTCCACATTACACTTGAGCAAACTACTTATGCTAGTTCAAGATATATTGCAACTAGCTAAGCCTTAACCGACTTCTAAACCTTAGCCGCCACATTTGACCAATACTTGACCCTCTAACCGAATTAACTAACAATCGAGACCTTTGGCACCAACACAAGCCACCAAACAACTAAACATTGCTATTACATGACTCATCAAAAGGCTAATGCTACTTATTATATCATGACTTATTCTAATTACAGTCCTTCACATGCCCCACCTATAGGAATCATAGCAGTCTATTTCCAAGAGCATCCTAGTTCAATGTATTGTGTCTTTTCTTGGAGCTTCATCACTGTTTGACTCCTTTACTGCTTAGCCACCCCACTTTATTACTGAATATGACTATTAATGTGGCACCTTCTCCCAACAAGTACCTCCTTTTCTATAAATACCAACCTTGGCTTTGTTGGAAAAATTTAATTTCTAAAACTAAATTTTTCATGAATTGGCCGAATCAGGCGCAACAGAAATAATTTTTAAATTCTTTCAATTTAAATATAAGGACCTCGCAGCGACGTAGAATATCTAAGCATAATAAACATAATACTAAAACTATAAATAAAATTGTGAAATTTTTCCTAAAAAGAAAAGGAATAAATAATACTTGGACTTTATGCCACAATTGTTGCTTGGAAGCAATTATTGAGACCATAAGATCTTTTCCGCAATGACTTCTTGATATTCGGAGTATGAGCTCTAAAATATTTACTTGGAAAATTTTCAAAGAAAAATTCCTCCTTTTTAATTTTTTTAAAAAATAAAAATTTTTAAAAGATTATTAAATTACTAAACCGAAATCTAAAGACCTCTGCTTATAATAGGATGATGCAGAGCAGAATTTTTAATCCCTATATGTGGGATGCGCAGCACACTTTTAAAAAAAATTTGGAGAAAACGGCGTCATTTCGCTTGCACTAACTTGCGGCGAACACCACGTCACCTTTGCCACGTGTCATGTCCAGATTTGCCTGCCTGTGTAGACAATGATAGCTAATAACTTCTTGAGGGTCTGAAAAGTGGCGGCTTTTCATTGGTGTGTGCCTGTAGGTATGGATGGACAGTGCCTTGCACGTGATTTGAACGTGACAGGCCTGCCTATTTTGGCGTTGGTCTGCATTATTTTATTTTATTTTATTTTTGTTTTGTTTAAATTTTTACATGTATAGAATTTAACTCAAAAATATTTTTGGCAAAATTCACTCATTTATCTAATGAAAAAATAATTCATCTAATGAATTTTATTTAGTAAAATAAATTTATTCAACACATTAATAATTAATTTATCTCATAAATTTATTTTAAATATTTTTTACCCTGTGTTCATCTAAAGGCTTGCAGAGAGATCTTAGGGACAACTTAATTCTAGCTCTAGATGGGCCAAATTTAATTATTAACATGTTGATAACATTGATTACTATTTAGTAATATGTTTAATTCTATTAAATAAATATTACTGCACACTAGAATTAAATTTAATTATACAATAATTTTAAAATAACTTTTATTATAACAATCAACCCCTTCACTAGATATCAATAAGCAAAAATAATTTTAACTACTATCGTAATTTTTTCATATTTTTCACCTTAGTTATCAACTCGTTCTTCTTGAACAATTCATTAATACATAAAATAATTTATGTACTAATTCCAAATATCAAACATATGGAATACTTTGGTAAAAGATTCTCGAATGTGTTTGTATATTTGCAAATCAACTAAGGAGATATCTTCATCTCGTAAGAAAAAATACATTCCTAGCAAAATACCAGTTCCCTCTACACTTCATATCGTCACTCAACACATATAAGATTTAAGTCACGTGTTCTGACTTAATCTCTTTAGCACATCAAAGCAACGAACATTTCATGCACGAGTTCAGACTACTTTCTGGATTTAGAGTTATCGTCCTATAGAATTAATTATTTCTGATAGTAGCTAAGAAATAAATAATTCAAGCAGTCCAGTTAAACGACACCAATGTAACACTTTTGGATCTCTATCCACGTGACCAAGAAAAGTCATTTAAAGTATCATATTATAGTCTTATTAGACAAGTTGTGCAAACTTATCAACCAACTACGAACATACTTAGACAAAATATCACTTAGGTACCTAAGGTTTGGATACTTATCACTTAAGTATCTTGACATTTCAATATATATAATGAGGCATCCTGAGGTTTTAAAATTTTGTGACTTAGATACCCTATGCCAAAACTTGGTATGTTTTGTCAAAATTCGAACAATTTTCACCATAAAAGATTGATATGATATATGATTACAACACTAGTCAATGAGATGACAAATCCTTAGGGGATAGTTGCGTAATGCAAGGCTAACAGGGTTTAGGTGAAAAAATCCAATTATCGTATTTTAAATATTAATTAAATAAAATTATTTTATTAATTTATTATCTAATTATGTTTTATGAGTCAAATGTATGTCTGATAGTTTTTTAAAACGTTCCTTGAGATGGACGCAGTCCAAAATAACATGTCAAGTTTGGCTTAAGTGTTCAATGAGATTGAGCTACGGATAATATCTTCAATACCTATATATTACTGTGTCATTCTTTTACTCCCAAACTTTGATTTGTAAGAGTCAACTAATCTACTTTACAACTTTATGAGTGATCTAGTATCAAACTTCCATGGTAAACTATGTAGCACAAGACTGCTTTGCATTTCACCATCTAATGACTCCCACAATTAGGGTCAACATTAATTCTGACGTCTAATGTCTAGAATCCAATTTAAAACAAGCAACCCATGATAAACTCAACATCCTTTCTTTGAATCTCACTAAAGCTCAATCTAACAACATAAGGTGTTTATCTTGGTTCTTTCATTTTGAAATAACTGGATAATTAAATCTTAACAACTCAGAATAGTTCTACACCATTCTTAATGAGTAAAATGACAATTGTATACAACACTTAGAAAGTCACTACTTTCTAGCCATGTCACACATACTCTCATGGTTCATTAACCATTGACACAAATCCCTATAACTTGATAGACATCATTGAATCTACTATTCAATGGACAAGATGCTTATTAAAATCTACAAATAGACTACCTCAAGTTGCATATTATATGCTCCCAAAATTTGGCAACAAACTTATCTGGTTATATCATATATATAACTTTTCCAAGATGACAATTCAGGAAAAAAAAATAAAATAAAATAAAAACCTTATTTTGACTTCCATTCCCATTTCTCATCATAATGAGATATAATGGAAAATAGTATCCTTATGGCTTAAGCATAGCATTTGGCTAGAAAGTCTTATCACAGATGATTCCTTCCTTTAGGGCACAACCATTGCCATCAATCTAGCCTTGAAGATTTCAACCTTCTCATCCACTCATTTTTTATACTCTTGTAGATCCATGTAGATATAATCTAATGGACTTAATATCTCTCGACGCTTGTACAGGATCCCTGACATTGTTATAATATAATTGCTCTTACTTAGCTTTTATTGCCCTAGCCTATTGGTCTACATCTTTATTCTTAAGAGTTTCATTCTAGTCTAGAGAATCAAACTCATTATCATGCTCAACCTTTAAGACTGAAGACATGAAACTGCCAAGGTGTCTTGATTGTCGTGGTGCCTGACTGGCGTCCACGTTGATTAGGTGGTATTTTGGATTTCTCATTAGATGGCCAGTCCTAATGATGATCTAGGTCTACGAAGTGAGACCTTGAGGGACCAATAAGTGATGGCCTCTTAGAGGGAGCTAGCTTTTTCCTTGGATAAAGGCCTAGGCTCTTCATCTTAGACACCAACTGGTGACCATGGCCTCCGCAGAGGTCATGAGTGAGGCACAAGAGCTTCCTCAATGCCTGCTTCTTGGTAGCAAAGACAGTTTGCCAATGGTCCTCAGTGGATATTCCCTTGGCTAACTCTTCTTCTTTAGAAAGAAAGATAGCTCCCTCCTCTAATTTCTACTTTAAGAATCTGTTGAAGGTGGTGCTGTTGCACGTCTAGTGCTTAGCCGTGATGTGCCACTTACAATAATCATTTGACGATTCTTTTAAGGTTCTAGGAAACCTGAGTGTTCTCTTCTCTAGCAGCCTATCAAACAAAGCATTAGCTATCGCGGACTATCTTTGTCTCCACTCATCCTGCATAGAGATTTGCCATTAGTTTGGCTATCATGGGTACTATAAGGTGTTATTTCCTAAATTATATTGACTTGGGCAAGACAAGGGAAAGGGTCCTTATCAACATTCATCTGTCCTTTTCCAAGGAAGATTAATTCCCTTGCCTCAATGGCATCTTGAACCACGGTTTTTCTAAAGATCACGCAGGTTAGCTCTTTGATGAATAAGTCAATAAATCATGCCATTTACAGTATACCTTCCTCTTTGTTGAATTAGGGTCAGGCTTTCTGTGTTTTCCCCTAATCTTGAGTTTATTATTTGACTCAAACCAATCAAATATTGCATCGGCTCTTAAGAGGTTGAATGAGTACTTCATCAAGTTTTGGGATTGATATGACTTCTTGGCTTTGATGTCCTTTTTGACCATAGGATTGCAAAACATAAGAAGTCCCTTGACGTACTTAGCGCCACCAATTTCAAAAGAAGGATCTTCATCCTCTTCAATTAAGTTGTGTACGTAGGTTCTATACATGCTATTTTTCTTGAGGCTTTCAAGATAGCTTCATATGTAGCAGCACATTCTGCCAGCTGTACAAGTATCGTGAAGTTTGAGCCTTTAAATTTCTCCGAAATTTAATATCCAAGCCATTTAAGGCTAGCTTGGCATATTCAATTTCAAGAAGGGCTACAATGCATTTTAACCTAACTGTCTTGAATCGGTTAATGTACTCCTCCACTTATTCACCTAGCTTTTGTCTCATTCGAGCTAGGTCAGCCATGGACGTTCCTAGTTCCATTCTTGGGAATTAGGCCTAGAATTGCCTGGCCCTGTCATCCCAACAGTAAATGGAATTAGGTGGTAAGCTAATGTATCACTGAAAGTGGTCCCTGCCAAAGAGCTTGGGATCAACCTAAGCTTAAGATATTGATTGTCAGTCGGTTCTCTACATTGGCAATTAAACCTTGCCAAATGCTCACTCCCTTCATTTAAGAAAAGAGTAAACTCAAGGATTATGTGTTCTCTACGAAAAGGGTAATCCCTGCCAATATATCATGGTATGGTGTAGTATACAAGGGTTTATTGATCCGCATGAGGCCTGGCCCACATAAATGTTTGATAAGGGTAGCCAATTAGTCTTGGAGGGGTAGGAATGGCGTATGGTTATGCACCTGCCATTTCCCTCAGGTAGCTAAGGATCTCTAGGGGGATCAGTAAGATACCCCTAAGCTCCCATTATAATCAGGTTTGGGAACGGTTGCTAACCCCCATGCTCAGGATAACCCCCTTGATCATTTTGGCCATGCGTTTAATTGGCTATGAAGTATGTTCTAGCAAACCTTGTCTTATATGGCATGCCAACCAACATGAGCTAGCTGTTGGTTCATCCTTACTTGATCAATCCCAATGTTCTAATCTCAGGGGCATGAGTGGTTAACTTGCCGCCTAGTACTATAAGTATGAAGAGGTCTAAAAGGAAAGGCCTAGTCCCCATAAGTGGTTACCTGTCCTTGCACACCCATTTTAAGGCCTTTGATTGGGCCTTGACGCAACCTCTCCAACTTGAGGAGGGGATGAACGACTATGCCCCCTAACTTAAGTACAAGTGACATCGTCCCATTGGCGTTGAGATCCTTCGAAGCCAGAGGGAATCCCTTATTCAAAGGTCTAACAACCCCAAGGGGCTTGTTGTCAATCCTATGTCTGGATTCCAAGTGTGTAACACCCACTTGGGTTAGCCACAATTGGGTTTTTCAATCTCTCAGGGACAATGTTGTCAACCTGAGTAACTGGTAATTGTTAACTTGAACGATAAAGCCATTATGAGCCTCAGCCTGTCTAACCAAGATAGGCTCGACCTCAACTACTATCTGTCTTGCCACGTCCTTAGAGATAAAGGTAGCAGTAGAAGACAGGGTTGAGTTCATCTCAACTATGACTCTGATAGTTTCTCTATGAAGCCTTTCATTCATTGAGATTCCAATGTCATTTATCACGACTTTCATGGCAGCAGAGTTTTCATGCTAGGTAGCTAGAGTGCACTCTATTTCAACATGTTGTTTCTCAAAGGCCTCTCGCATAGTTTGTTGGACCCTTCGATCCACAATTTCTAAACGAAGTTTGAGCATAGCCATGAAACTCTTTAGAGAATAGCCATCAGGCCCAATGCATTCATCTTTTGGGATTTCATCATCACCGTTACTTACACTGTCGCAGTTGTGATTGGTTTCATCCTTTGATGTTATAGGGCTTTATTCAAGAGGATGCTCAAGTGGGGATCCAATTAGGGCTAGGCCTTCTAGTTCCTCAAGTACAAGAATACTGAACCTCCTGGTTCTAACCATCAGCGCATTGTCTGAAGTTACGTTCTGGTGATCCGTGATGGGTTAAAGACAGTGAAATCTTGCTTTAAGCCTCCCATTGTAGTCGTCAAAAGGCATGTTTGCTATATTTGTTTGCCATTGAGTGTGATGTGGTCGTTGTAAATACAAATATAAACAAATGTGCAAAAGAGACTCACCACCATTACAGAGTGAGCTTAAATTCGGACCGTGCATCTTTAACCGCAACCACTCACTGTTTTTGTAGAAAAGATTGTGATATTTTGGTGTATCTAACTTTGGTATACATTGAGTTCTGCTTATGCTTTAATTAAGAAGACTTCTTTAGATATTTTTTATGGATTTTTTTATATATTTTTGAAAGAAAATTAAAGGGAAATGGACAGTTACAGTGATAGAGTAGGGCCCACAGACACCTTTACACGTACACCTGAAAGTGAGGAACTAGGGTGGAGATGAACCTAAGAATTCAGTAGTCCACTTACAAGCACAAGTCAATCAGGTTTTTAAGCCTGGCACACTTGACTTATAATAACTCGAATGAGTTTAGGTCTGATAAGATTTAGATGGAGCAAATCGTATTCAGGTAACTGGAATAGGACCAATGCAATCAAGGTCGTGCCTTGGCCGTCAAAGCCCTAAACAATGGCGAGAACCTGAGTTCAGTTAACGTATTAAGCAATGATAGTAGTATTAAGACCAATGCAATCAAGGTCAAGCATTGGCCATCAAAACCTTAAACTAAAGTCCCAATTCTAACTTGTCGAATTTGGGAAAATATTAAAACAGAGAGTTCCTACCTGAAACCCGAAGCGCTATATTACTAAAGAAGCAAGCATAACAAGATGTACGCTATGCTAGACTAAGTTAAGTTACACTACTCCTAGGTAAAAAGCATAAGTGTATTGTAAAGGAAACTTGAAGAAGTTTTGTATAAGTGCATTTACTTTTTTTTGGACTACAACAGAGTCGCTTATTTATAGAAAAACAAAATAATGGTTGCCTCTTATTTCCACTGCACTTTCTTCCCACTTCATGCAACAAAGCTCCTTTATTTTGTGGATGATCAATGAATGTGTCCTTGATTTGGTATTCGAGCATATTTCTTGAAGCGCACGTCCGTATTTTTAGCTGAAGTCGCTTCTAGATGCTTCACGTTCTCTTGGATTAAGCTTGGTGCCCATGCATATGAAATTGCACTCCAAGTAACTATTTCGAGCTTGGAAATCGTTGGTCTTGCAACCTTCTTGGCAGTCCCTTGAGCTCGAGCCCCCTTTATCCTTCAACCATCTCGAGCCTCGAATGGATGATACCCTTGTTAGGGTGATAAATTTCTCAAGATGCTGGACCCAAGATGTCGTTATCTTAGCACCTAAGGGTTTGACTGTCCTTGAGTAGGACCTCACGTGATAAGCACGTGGCACTTTGTCCAAAACAGTGTCGTCCCCACTCCCCTGAAATTAGGGTGCAAACCTTTCAACTTAGTAGATATACTAGCAGCAAACTAGAGAACTCAAGGCATCTACTAGTGCTCCACATATACTAAGACATATTATATATCAATTAGCAGAACAGAATAGAAAAGTAACATATATCAGTAGCAATTGCAATGCAATATAATAATCTTAAATCGTAATTGTAAATAAGTCATATAACATATAGGATTATTCTTTTTACTTTTAACAAACAATCAAAGTACAGAGTTCATATTATAACACTTCTATGTATACCACGGCGGCCCAACCAAAATACCAACATTCCCCGTCGACGGGGTCGAATTGAGATATTAGTAGGTGAGAATATTTCTCAATAAATATATGTTTTCTTGTAAGCTCTTACAAAACATATTTAACACACCACACTTCCCTCACCTTCTAAGGTCATACAACAAAGTTCCTCGGGAAGGCTAATGTATAGATATCAATACAAGTCCACGAGGTACTCCATGGCAGTGTGGTCGTATCCATTTTCCTAAACTTAAGCCTATCTCTAAGAGATCTAACCTTTTACTCTACGAATGAACACCCCCCCCTCAAGGAGTAGTGCTCACCTACTATACCAGCTAGACAGGTAACGGAGGCCATGGGCATTCATTTATAGAAGCTCGCACCCTCTTCATGTTTTGACTCTTGGGAATCTTTTCAACTATTTTTAGCAGACTAACAAAGTATAGAATCATCCTAACCATTTTCTATATGTGCAATGGTGTGCAATGGTGACCAAACTAACCTACCCATTACTCCCCGGCAGCAGGGTCGCACCGAGTTATTAGTAAGGTGAGAACTATCTTAATTAATACGTTTTCTAAAGATAGTTAACTCACCGTTTCTACCTTGGCCTCTAAGACAATATCGCAATGCTCCTTAGGAGACTAACATATTATCCTGGTCAAATGTATACCATTGCCTAGATATTGGTACACGTTGACAAAATATTCCACGGCACCATGGTCGCATCTATTTTCCCGTACCTCTATGTATCCAAAAGAAGTCTAACCCTATATTTTGTGAACAAATTCCCTCATTGTAGAGTAGCTCCTATCCACGATACTGTTAGACAGGCGATGGACGCCTTGGGAAGTCAATTCCTGAACCGCACTCCCACTTGAAATTTTAAAGGGTAGATCTTTCTTCTATATTTGATTATCTCATAATAATTAGTAGAATCACATTCCACGTTTTATTTAAGTATTAAATAAAATTATAAATTACATATTATTACCTTGAGATTTGGTGTAATAACTTTTAGTCAAGAAACTTTGATAAATAATTTATTAGTTCACAAGTTCCAGTCTAATTATTTTGTAGTCCACCTTTAGGTATTTGACATGACATTCCGACCAAAAGCTAATGTGTAAAGTTGAAAAAATTCACGAAATGTACTAAATTTGAAAAAAAATATGACTTTTTGAGTAACGGTATAAATGTCTTTTTGTCTTTCTAACACTTTGTTGTACCTAAAATTGGACTAGAAAATATTTATACACTAAAACGTGTGAATTAATAAATTATTTTGATGGAGTCAAAAATTATTATACCAGACTTTAGGGTATTAATATGTAATTTACCCTAAATAAAATTCTAATCATATTAAGTTCCTGTAATTATCCAACATACGTAATTTAACTAAAAAGTTAACTAATTTAAATAATATTAAACATGTGAACAAAATTTAATAAGTATCATGTTATTAAACTATTTTAAAGAACATTACTAAAGGCCTAAATAGGTCGGAATAACTAAAAAGTTTTGTAAACACATTAGAATTGATTATCATATAATCCAAATTAAAATCTCATCCTAATTAAATCATTTATTTTTTTTAAAATAAATAAAATTAAAATAGAAAACACAAGAACAACAAAGACACGCGAGCCATTAAGCAACTCAATGCGCCTCGTGGCACTTTATTAGTGGTCAGCCCACGCTCATTTGGATAACCCAGGGAAGCAGTTGTGCCACGATGCAATTCGTTCGTGGCAGAAGCCACAATAGCCAAATTCGTTAGCCCTGATCTATTGTTTGGGTGCGCCGTGGATCAGCCCCCTGTTCCACGCGGTTTACTATTATTTTTTTATTTTTATTTCAAATAATAAATAAATATTTTAAAATCTTAATCCCATTAGATCAAATATTTTAAATAATAGAACATCTAATTTTATTAGATATTCTTTATGATAATACACACACACACACACACACACACACACACACACACACATATATATATATATATATATACACAAATCATTCAACAAATTTGAATAACTAATGTCATTAGATTATTTAGAAATATACTCCCACTAATCTTAATTGAAATTCATCCTAACTTATACAATTTAAATTTGGTGAAACAATAATCTCTTTATTAAACTGTTTAATATCTAATTCACAATTCTAATTATGACGTTTTATTATGCTGAATATTAACCTCATGCCTATTATAAATATTAGAGGTGGCTCTGATACCAATTGTTGGGAAAATTGAATTTCTCTAACTAAAATTTTCCTAAATTGGCTAGATCAGGCGCAACGAAAATAATTTTAAAATTCGTTAATTTTAAATCTAATGTCCTCTATTCTAATAAATACATAATAAAATAGAATATTTAAGCATAATAAATATTAAATTAAAAGCTTAAATAAAATTATAAAAATTAAAAGAAACCTTAAAAAAAAAAGGAATCAGAAATACCTGAATTGTGGACTGCAATTATCGCCTAGGAGAAATCATCGAAACCGCAATATTTTCTCTGCAATCAGCCCTTGACACTCAGAGTGTTGGTTCCAAAATATTTATTAGGGAGAATTTCAAAGAGAAATCCCTTTGTTTTCATTTTTTAAAAAGTCAAATGTTATAGAAAATTATTAGATTAATAAACTCCCAAGATCCTTATTTATAATAGGGTCATGCGTAGAACAATTCTTAATTCCTCAATATGGGATGTGCAACACACATTAAAAAAATTGGAGAAACCAACGTCGTTTCGTTTAAATAAACAAGCAGCCAGCAGGATGAATACCAACCTGCACGTGATTCGCATGTGACAGGCTTGCCTCTTTGGCTCTGGCCTGCGCCATTTTATTTATTTATTTTGGTTTGTTTAAATTTTCATATTTATAAAATTTATCTCATTAACATTATTTGATAAAATAAATTTATTCATCTAATGAATAAATAATTCATCTAATAAATTTTGTTTATCAAAACAAATTTATTAATCACATGAATAAATAATTCATCTTATAAATTCAATTTAAATATTTTCCAACCGGTGTTCTTTTAAAGGCTTACAGAGAGATCTTAAGGACAACTTAATTATAGTTCCAAATGAGTCAATTCTAATTATCAACACTTTGATAACATTGATTGCCAGTTAGTTATATTTAATTCTACTAAATAAATATTATTGTACACTATAATTAAAATTATAATATTTTTTAAATAACTTTTATAATGACAATCATACCTTTTACTAGATATCCATGAGAAAAAAATGAGTTTAGCTACTATCATTATTTTTCTCACATCTTTCACCATAGTTCCCAAATCTGTACTAATTGCAAATGTTAAATATATGGAATACTTTGGTCAAAGATTCTCAGACTTTTTCGTATATTTGCAAATCAACTAAGGGGACATCTTTATCTTGTAAGATAATATAGATTGCAATTAAAATACCCGTTCTCACTACACTTCATGCCATTATTCAACGCAAGTAGTATCGTGTTGTCACCCAATCCTTTTAGCACATCAAAGCAACGAACATTCCATGCATGAGTTCAGACTATTTTTTAGATTTAGTGTTATCATCCTACGTAATTCATTATTTCTGGTAGCAATTAAGAAATAGATAATTCAAGTGGTCTAATTCAGTGTTCCAGTCTTATAAACAACACCAATATAACACTTTTGGATCCCTATTCATTTGACCAAAACAAGTCTTATAAAGTATTATATTATAGTATTATCAGACAAGTTGTCAAAACTTATCACCGACTGTGAATATACTTTGGCAACATATAACTAATTTGATTTAAGTCTATTCATGGCTCAATCTTATTGACCACTTAAGCCAAACTTGACATGTCATTTTGAATTACGTCCATCTCATGGAATGTTTTAGAAAACAATCATACATACATTTGACTCATAAAACATAATAAAACAATAAACAAATAATTAGAATAATTTTATTTAATTAATATTTAAAATACGATACTTGGCTTTTTCAAGATATCGTTCCAACAGGCTTCCAATTTTCAACACACTTAAAACTCAAAACTCCTCTCTTCCTCTTTTCTCCACTTCTAAACATCTAAGTTTCGGGTGAGCGTTTCTTAGATACTCTTACCCGGTAATTAACGAGTCCACATTAAGAGTCAGATCATATTAATCTTAGAGGACAACAACCAATAATACTATGCTCACTCTAACAAACAGCGAAATCATCTTTTAGGATAGTGGTTTGTATCACAGTGTGGTATCATTGATTTTTAAGATCTTTCCATTTTCTCTCTTTCAATCCATGTGTTTGAATATAAAAGATGATTTATACATATTCAAATATAGCAACTAAACTACCTCTTTCCGACATGTCCAAAGTCAAACCCCTAAATGGCAAAAATTACAAGAGGTGGTCTTGGAAGCTACTTTTCTATTTAGAGCAAATTAATATCGATTACGTTCTCTATGATGAAAAGCTCGCCAAAGAGGAAAATCAAAAATCTACATGTGAGGAAAATTTGCGTTAAATAATAGAACGTATGGGGGAATTTACTACATTACATGAGCGATGGGCGTTTTGACATCTATGTAAAAATGGACTCGGCAAATATATATATATATATATATATATATATATATATATATATATATATATTTCACTCAAAAAAATATGGGAATGACGATGTAAAGACTAGAAAATATGCGCTAAGTAAATAGCTAGATTTCAAGTTTGTGGATGATGAATCGAAATTGACCAAGTCCATGAATATGATTACATAGTCACCACTCTTTTCTCGTAGGGTTTAAAAATTTGTAAAATTACTCAAGCCTATGTCCTCATTGAGAAGCTTTTCACCTTCTTAGAAGGATTATATGAATCAACTCACGCATAAGAAACTACTTGACTTTAGAAGAGCTAGTGGGGTACTTTGAAATAAGAGAAAATAGACTCAAGGATAAAGGATACTCGTGCTTTGGCATTTCTAAAGCTAACATTTTTGAAGCTAGAACTGGTACATTTGAAAAGTTCAAGAATAAAGAGAAAAAGTATCATCCCAATCTTAAGCTAGGGGGAAAATTCAAAAGCCACATAATAAATTCCAAGGAGAATGCTACTACTGCAGAAAAAGTGAGCACAAGGTGAAATATTGCAAAAGCAATAAAAAACTAGCCTAAGGATTCCAAGAACAAAACCCACCTTTTAGAAACAGACAATACTGTGGTTGTTGTTTCATAAGTGAAACTTGCCAAACACATGTCTAAATGGATAGTGGATATTGGGGCTACAAGGCACATCGGCGCAAACTGAAGCATGTTCTAGGAGAAAGTGATGGATGGGCAGGTAGTCTAGGTAATTTTGTTGCAGCACCAATCTTTAAAAAAAAGGAAGGTCTCTTTAAAACTCACTTCTAGAAATTCCTTACTGTAACAAATGTGTTGCATTTGTCTAAAATGTGTAGGAACTTGATATTGGGTAGTCTTTTGATAAATGCTGGCTTAAAGTGAGCTTTTGACTTTGGCTGACTCATTTTAAGTAGGCATGGGGAATTTATGGGGGAGGGCTTTTGTTACAGGGGACTTTTCATTCTTGATGTTGTCTGCATAAATGATAGTACTAGTTACTTCTTCCTCTTACCTCGTTGAGCCTCTTCATCTATGGCATGATCACTTAGGACACGTAAATATTAACTCCATTAAGTGACTTATGAAAATGAATGTGATTCCTAATTTTAGTAATACTGATTTTACTAAATGCAACATAGGCATAGAAGCTAAACATGCTAAAAAGCCCTTTAAACTTAAATTCTTAAGCTAGTTCAAAGTAATTTAGGAGACTTAAGAAAACCAAATGAGTAAAGGTAGAGAAAGATACTACATAACATGTAGACGATTATTCTAGATACAACATAGTATATCTCCTAAGCATTAAAGATGAAGTCGAAGAAATGTTTTTAAAATACAAAACTAAAGTCGAAAATCAACTATGAAGGAAAATGAAGAGGCTTAGGTCCAATAGAATAGGTGAATATGACCCAACTTCACTTAAGAAAAACAACGACAAAAAATAGAATAATACATGAACGAACCTTATAGATGTAAATCTAATGGTATCGCAGAAAGGAAAACTAGAATCTTAAAGAACATGATGAATGCCATGTCCATTAGTTCGAGAATGCATGACACATGTGGGAGGAAGAAATTCAATCTGTTTGTCATGTACTAAATAGAGTTACTCATAAAAGGTTGGACTAAGGCCCCCTTACAAACTATCGAAAGGCCATACCCCTATCTCAAAATACTTAAAAGTGTAAGAGTCTAGCCAATGTCAGATAATTTGATTTTAAAAGAAATAAAAAAAATGACCTAAGACTACTGACTCACCTTTTATCGGATATGCTTGTCATAGTGTTGCTTCTCGTTTTCTAATCAAGAGAACTACTAATTCATATACATGTGGTAGTATTGTTGAAACTGGAGATACTGAATTCTTTGAACTTATATTTCTCATGAAATCTAATGATGCACAATTTGTTAATTTTCCTTCATACACTGCATCTTCTAACAATGATCACACTTGCGCTAATGGTACATTCTTGAAATAGAAAGCACAAGAGATGAGAATGAAACTAGCTTCAAACCTGACTTTGTCAATGAAAGAAAATTTGATAAATTAAGAAATTGTGAGTTTATACATGTTAGAAGAAGATCTTAGAACCAATGAAGAGGCCATGAAATTAGTCAATTATGGATTTTGGAAAGAGCCTATTAATAGCGAACGAGAATCAACTTTAAGGGTATATTGGGTTTTCTGTTAAAAAAATGGGGTAATCTTTAACGGTGCAATGGTTAATGGGGTAGCCATTACCAAATAAAATTTCTTTTTTTTTTTTTCCATCTTGTTTGGTTGTGCAACTTTAAAAGAAGTAATTTTTAACCTATAAATTTTTCTTTATATTTGGTTTGAGTATAATATAATTTTGTTTATCTTCATAAATTGCATTATTTTATATGTTATATTTCAAAATTTTTAATTTTAGTTAGAATAAAATATGATGATTTATTAAAATATTTGGTAAAATCATCCTAATATAATGAACAATACATTAAATATCTAAAAAAATTTTAAAAATAAAAAATATCAAAAAATCTGTCCTACAACACTGACGACCTACCCCAACCGATACTATTGTCGATGCCATCCTCCACCACGACTAATATTGGCATCATAGATCTCTCCTAGCTTTCATTATTTTTAAAAAGTTTAATTATTTTTAAAATATTTCTAAATATGTTTTTCCAAAATATTTAAATTTTATTCAGTTATTTACAATATTTTTAAAGTACTTAAAATATTTTTATAAATATTAAAATTATTTTTCTAATATTGAATATTTTAAATATATAAAATATGTATAAATATTAAAATTATTTATTAAAATATTTAGTAATATTTTAAAATATTTTATAATAATTTTAAAATATGCAAATGTTTTAATAATATTTGAATATTTTTAATCATCTAAAATATTTTTCTAATATTCAAAATATATATCTAACATATAAAATATTTATTAAATATCTAATTTATTTTTTAAATATATGAATTATTTTTATATAATCTCCTAAATCATCTTCCCTCCTTCCCTCATCATGATCAATTTTTATATAATCTCCTAAATCATCTTCCCTCCTTCCCTCATCATGATCATGGGGTCAATTTTAATGCTAAACAAGCAGGGTTAAAAGGGGTGTAGTGGTTACCCCTGTAGCCATTAACCCCTATTAACGACAACCAAACATGCCCTAAATAAGCACATATGAAAATTGGTAAATCTTCCTAGAGGCTGTAAGCCAATTGACTACAAGTGGGTATTTAAAAGAGGGGTGAAGACTGATGGCTCAATAGATAAGTTTAAGGCAAAGTTAATGGCTAAAAGTTATATTTAGAAAAAGGAGGTTGACTATTTTAACACTTACTCACCACCCACTAAAATATCCACCATTACAATTTTGTTTGTGCTTGCATGGTCAAGCATCAAATGGATGTTAAAACAACATTTCTTAATGGTGACTTGATGAAGAGATACATGGAACAACCTGAAGGTTTTGTTGTACCCGGTCAAGAAAAGAAAGCTTGCAAACTCATAGTATCTTTATATGATCTTAAACAAGAACCAAAACAATGGCATGAAAATTTTAATAACACATAGGTTGCGAATAATTTCCATTTGAGTGATGGTGATTCCCATGTCTATTCTAAGTCTGACTTGAACGGATGTGTCATTGTTTGTTTGTATGTTTATTATATGTGAATTTTTGGCACAAACTTGAATGCTGTCATAGAGACTAAAAATTTTCCAAGTTCTAAATTTCATATGAAAAATTTGGGTGAAGCAAATGTGATTTTAGGAGTTAAGATTACGAAAACTCCGGAAGGAATAAGCCTTAATCAGACTTACTATGTCGAAAAAATAAGTTTGACATGTCTAATGTTGATCTTGTAAGAACACCTTATGATCCCAATGTACATCTAACTAAAAATAAAGGTGCTTCTACTTGCCAATCCAAGTATGCCAAAATCATTGGTATTGTTTTGTTTTTGATGAACTATACTAGACCTAACATTGAATATAACTTAGTAGATACACCCATAACCCAAGGCAAGAGCATTGGAATGCACTAAATAGATTGTCTAAATATTTAAAAGGGACTATGGATTGGGGGACTTCAATTCTTGAAGTTACCTGCTGTATTGGTAGGATATTGTAATACCAATTGGGTGTTTAATAATGATGAAATAAATTCCACTAGTGGATATGTATTCATACAAGTTGGAAGTAGTATACCCTAAAAATATTCTAAGCAATCTTGTACTGCCATGTTTATTGTGGAGTCTGAGTTTATTGATCTTAAGTTGGTGGGTCATGAAACTAAGTGGCTGAGAAGCTTCCTGGGAGATGTGCCATTGGGTGGGCAGCTAGCTTCGTCAGTGTCCTTGCATTATAACAGTCAAGCTGTGATTACTGTGGCAAAGATAAGGAGAAAGCTAAGCTATTTACCCATAGTTAGAATAGCCTAGCGAATTGAGAGCAATCAGTCTGTATAAACTCAGGTGCTGAATAGCTTCATCGTCCGACAATTAAATCCCTGACCTGCAACTCTATCTGCCATCATATTGCCTTCACGATAAATGTGAGATATCCTAACCCCTAGAAACCTTTGAAGTAAGTGCCATACATTTTCCATAATGATCTTGATTTGCCAGTGACAATAAAAATCTTTAATTATGATTCAAAGAACAGTGAGATTATCCACTTTGATTTGCAAGTAAGTGATTCCCATTTCAAGACATTTCCTAACACCTTCTCTAGCAGCCTAGGTTTTCTCCTATAAAATCGAAGCATTATTGATATTTGCAAAGTCTAGACCAAGATTCTTTCATTTACTATTTCTGATGGTATATCCAAATGTTGCTTAATTATTTCTTTTGGCCCCATCAAAGTTTAGCTTAGCCTATCCTGTAATAGAAGGGCTATATTTTGTTGTAACATTGATAGCAATTTCGATAATTGAATTTAGGTACTTTCTTTTTTTTTAATTGGAAAGGTAATTATTGTTGGAAAAATTTTACCTAAAACGCCAAAAAACATATTGACTAATATAAAATTTTAATAACAACAAATACCAACAATAATTGAACTAAAGGCAAAAATTAAATAGTGCAAAGATTTAGAAACGCCTGTGTGGGTTAAGGCACCCAAAAGTGCGCTCTCCTTAGAAAGGAAATGCCCTTCATGCACGAGTATCACAATGCTTGAACTTGAAAGCACTCATTTCCCAGGATTCAACAACCCGTCGGACCTCTATTAGTGCAGCAATTAAAGATCCCCAAACCTCAATCACCACAACTCACAATTTATTTTAAAAAAGGGAGGAAGGAGATAACTAAAAACCAGTTATTGTATTTCTCATATATTATTTTCCAGTGAAATATCTTTAACTCAAACTTTCAACCCTTTTTATAACACAAAAAAATAAATATTATTATTATTTGTTTATTTTTATTTCTCAAGCAACAATATCCATATAGTCTAGAATATAGCCATTTACAACCCCAAAAAATAGGCAACAGTTGCAAAAGGATGAGATCAACCAACCACCCCATTTTTTCTAGGATTTTCATGAGTATATCACTATTTAAATATTAATTTCATATTCAAAAAATCAATGATAAATCTAATTTATATTCCAAATACAATAATAAATATATATGTATATAAATATGAAAATAATGAATAAAACAATTTTTCTTTTTTTTTAAATCAATAAAAATATTTTAATTTTTCAACATTCCCCCACATGATTTAAAAAATAAAAAAGTGAACAAAATTTATGAGCACTTGTATTCAGTTAATAGATGTGGGTATCTTCCATGTTTGAACCCACACTTAATGTTATGAGTTTCAACCTGAAAAACCGTAGTGGCATGTAGAGCTCTGAACTAGGTCTTTGTAGCCAGGTCTACATTCACCACACACAGAGGATGCCGATAATCTAAGGTTCTATTAGTGGGGCACGTTACAGTCATGCGCGCAAATCCTGTCTCATGAGTGTCGTTAGGGAGTAGCCCAGTTCCCACAATGGCGACCCCACCACCACACCCACGTACGTGGACCCTTCAAGAGTAACCTGTGATCATCACCCCGCAAACAATATGCTATTGAGTCCATTTAGAGTTTTAAAACCTTGCCTTGACATCACATAATGGAGCACTTCACCTTAGGAATAGAACTTGGGAATACCCCACTATAAAATATGTGCTCTTAAAATCAACCATTAGCTTTGTTTTTACCCATTGAACCTCATTCATGGGATCATCATACCTCTGAAGACGGGTTTCCACTGTGGTGACTACTTTTTAGGCTTCAATCCCATTCCCCTCAATGATTGTATAACTTGCTGCGGCGCCAGTCCCTTCGTAACCGGATCCGCAATAGTATCTTCTAACCTAGCAAAGTCAACAACAATCACACCATGTGTAAGTAAATGCTTTATTAATTCATGCCTTACCTTCAAGTGCCTCTTTTTTTCATCAAAATTTTTATTAATCTTAGCTATTACAGCTTGATTGTCACAAATATAACAAAATTGGTGGCATAGGTTTAGACAATAATGGTATATCAATCATAAAACTTTTGATCCCCTCAGCTTGAATACTAGCAGCATCTAGTCTAAAAACTCGGCTTCCATAGTGGAACGAGAAATAATTATCTGTTTTGCAGATTTTCAAGACACTGCACCACCACCCAGTGTAAACACATAACCAGTTTTAGATTTTATATCATCAGAATCAGCTATCCAGTTAGAGTCACTAAATCCTTTAATTATAGTAGGAAAACCACAATAATAAATAGCATAGTCTAAAGTTCCTTTTGGGTACTTAAATACCCTTTCTAAAAGCCCAATGTACAATACTTGTGTTGTGTGTATATCTAACTAATCTAGACACGACAGGTGAAATGTCTGGTCTAGTATGATTAGCTAGACGTACCAAGGAACCAATTATTTGAGAATATTTGTATTGTGAAACACTTCACTTCATTTTTGATTAATTTAAATGTTGGATCAAAAAGACTAGTAACATGAGTCACATTAATATAATTGAACTTTTTCAACAACTTTCCATTATAGTGTGATTGGGTCAAAGCAATTCCACTTTCATTCTTCATTAATTTCATACCCAAAATAACATCAACATGACCAAGATCTTTCATATCAAAATTACAAGACAAGAAAGACTTAATGTCCATAATATCACCGAGATTACTTCCAAATATCAATATATCATCAACATATAAACAAAGCATAACACATGTGTTACCATTTTGTTTAATATATACGCATTTATCAGCACTATTAGCTTGAAGGCCATAAGAGAACATTACTTATCAAACTTTTCATGCCATTGTTTAGGCGTTTGCTTTAATCCATAAAGGGATTTTACTAGCTTACAAACTTTATTTTCTTGCCTAGGAACAACAAAACGTTCTGGTTGATCCATATAAATTTCTTCTTTTAAATCACCATTTAGAAATGTTGTCTTAACATCAATTTGGTGAATTTCTAATTTATATATAGAAGCAAGGGCAAGAAAGATTCTTATTGAAGCAAGGGCAAGAAAGATTCTTATTGTAGTAATCTTAGAAACCGATGGATGAGTATCAAAGATATATTTTCCTTCTTCTTGTTTAAATCCCTTAGCCACTAATCTTGCTTTAAACTTTTCAATTGAATCATTAGTTCTCAGTTTTTTTCCTAAAAATCTATTTACAATCAATTGGTTTACATCCATATGGTAAAGCAGTCAAAATTCAAGTTTTATTGGCCATAATAGATTCAATTTCATCTTTAACTGCTTCTTTCCGGAAAGGAATATCAACTGATTGCATCACTTCCTTATAAGTTCTAGGATCATCTTTTATTAAAACGATATAGAAGTCATCATTAAAATTTTTAGCCTTTCTAGCCCTTTTACTTCTTCTAGGTTCATTATGATATTGATTATCATTATCATAATCTACAGGGCTAATAGAAGTAGAAGAACTACTATCAAAAGTAATGCTAGATAGTCTATTTTCATTGGAAAAACATTTTCCAAGAAAGTAGCATCACGAGATTAAATAATAGTATTATTAGAAATTTCAAAAATTTTGAAATTTTCTAAATTTAATACTAAAAATTTATGAATAGTGTTATTTTTTGAATATCAAACAAATACACAATCTACTGTTTTAGGACCTAATTTTCTTTTCTTTATTATAGGTAGATTTACTTTAGCCAAACATCCCCACACTTCAAAGTATTTCAAAGAGGGTTTTCTATTTTTCCATAATTTATAGGGTGTTTTATCAACCTTCTTATATGGTACCCTATTTAGAACATAACAAGCAGAGTACAAAGCTTCACCCCATAAATTATTTGGTAAACCAGAACTAATAAGCATAACATTAACCATATCTAATAAGGTCCTATTTTTCCTTTCGGCTTCACCATTAGATTGAGGAGAATATGAAGGTGATACTTGATGTATTATACCATACATTTCACAAAAATCATTCATTACAGTCACAGCATATTCACCGTCTCTATCAGAACGTAGTATTTTAATTTTTCTTTCGAGTTGATTTTCAGCTTCTGCTATATAAATTTTAAATTTATCAAATAACTTACTTTTATAGTGTATCAAATAGATATGACAATATTTTGAAAAATCATCTATAAAAGTAAAAAAGCATATTTTTCCACCACAAGTCAAAACTTGATTATTATCACAAATATTACTATGAATTAATTCTAGTAATTTAGTTTCTCTTTCTACTTGTTTAAAGGGTTTTCTAGGTTGTTTAATTGCACACATTATTCACATTTTTCATTCATGTTTACACGTGATTTAGGCATAAGCTCCATGTTCATCATTCTTCTTATTGTATTTAAGTTTTTTGAACAAGTCTATTATACCAGATATCACAATGTTCAACATTTGCAATAGATAGCAAAGACGAAGAATTTTTATTATCAAAAATATTCAAAATACTTAAACGGAAAAGGCCATCTAACAAATATCCTTTACTAATAAATGACCCAAATCTACTAATTACAACCTTATTAGACTCCAAAACAACTTTAAACCTTTGTTGAATTAAAAGAGACGTGCAAATTAGATTTTTCCTAATATTGGGTACATGGAGGACTCCATCCAAAATCAAGGAATTTCTGGATGACAACTCTAAACGAACTTGCCCTTTACCTAGGACATGAGCCACACTCCCATTCCCCATGCTCACAGTTCTTGTGCCTGATACCTGATAAGATGAGAACGAGTTTCTATCAGCGCACGCGTGAACATTTGCTCCAGAGTCTATCCTCCACTAGTCGTTTGAATTGAAAATTATTGAATTTAACTCTGGGCAACTAACAAAGTACCTGCTAGTAGGGGAATTGGAGTTAGCCCCCACAATCACTACATTGGCTTGACGATGGCTGACCATGACGATGATAGCAATCCTTAGCTCTATGGTTAGTCTTTCCACAAACCCAACACAGACTTTGAATCAAGTTATTGCCATTAGGCCTATTATTATTTTTTGTTTCGTAGTTATTACCGCCATTAGGTCGTTTAAAGCCTTTTTTCATAAACGTTTTTTGTTTAGGCTTATGGTGAGTTTCAACATTATGTGCCTTAGCCTGAAATTTAGTATTTTGTAATTGTTGCTTTGGCGAGCGGTGACTATTCTCAATTTTTAAAGCAACATATAACTCCTCTAAGGAAAAACTTTCGAGCTTATATTTCAATGATCTACCAAATTTAGACCATGAAGGTGGTAATTTTTTAACAAAAGATGTAATGAGTACAATTTTTGGAATTTTAATCCCTTTTATTTTCATATTAAAAATTAATTTTTAAAATTCTTGAACCTGTTCAGAAACTCTTTTTTCATCAATCGTTTGATAATCAAGCCAGGTTTCAATAGAACATCTTTGTAAACCTTTTTCTTCAGTGCCATACACGTGATCTAAGGCATTCCATAATTCTATAGTAGATTTAGTATGACAAAATCTATTGTATATATTGTCAGATAGAGCACTCAAAATTTTCCCATGACATAGAATGTCTTTTTCGGTGGATGTGGTTTTACTAGTGGATGTTGAATCTCCATTAGTAGGAGTACCACCAATCGATTTCGAGGATTTTTCACTACCTTTTTCCTTATTACCTAGAATTACCAAAATTAATCCCCATTTAGTTAGCCAAAACCTCATTTTTTTATTGGCAACAAAGGAAATTTTGCCTAGCAAATTTTTCGGGCTTATTGGTAAGGCATTAAACATTTCCATGCTTGTAGACCTTTTTTTTTTTTCCCTCCTAGTTTTTAATTTAGGCAATGATACTTTCCTTTCTAAGATTGTTGGAAAAGTTTTACCTAAAATACCAAAAAACACAATGACTAATATAAAACTTCAATAACAACAAGTACCAATAATAATTGAATTAAGGGCAGAAATTAAATAGAGCAAAGGTTTATAAACGCCTGTATGGGTTGAGGCATGGAAAAGTGCGCTCTCCTTAGAAAGGAAACGCCTCTCCTGTATGAGTATCACAATGATTGAACTTGAAAGCGATCCTCTCCCATGATTCAAAAACCAATCGGACCTCCATTAGTGCACTAATTAAAGATCCCCAATCCTCAATCATTACAGCTCACAATTTCTTTTAAGAGAGGGAGGAAGGAGAGTACTGAAAACCAATTGCTATATTTCTCAGATATTATTTTCCAGTGAGATATTTTTAATTCACGCTAACACAAAAAACAAATATTATTATTATTAATTTATTTTTATTTCTCAAGCAACAATATCCAAATAATATGGAAGCCGTTCACAACCCCAAAAAATAGGCAACAGTTGTAAAAGGATAAGATCAACCAACCACCCCATTTTTCCTGCAATTTTCATGAGTATATCACTATTTAAATATTAATTTCATATTCAAAAAATCAATGATAAATCTAATTTATATTCCAAATACAAAAATAAATGTAAATATGAAAATAATGAATAAAACAATTTTTCTTTTTTTAAATCAATAAAAATATTTTAATTTTCCAAGAATTATATCCAAAATAAAGCAAATATGGAATGGATATGGTAGGTATGAGGTAGGACAGAACGGGTACAATATTATACCTGTACCTGTCCCCTACCCGTGGTGGGTGTACAGGTATGGCCACGAGTACTCGATCCATACCCATTACCTGCCACACTTGTACCATTAGGTCGGATTCTCATATGTAACAGGTTTTACCTGGCTCCTTCCACTCCCTTTTCGTAGTTGAAAGTAGGCAAAAGGATACAAGCACAGGCAACAGGACCTGGCGTCAAGACGCCAAGGAGTAAGAGGCGTAGACTGATTGATGCTACCAATCACGGCTACCCTTCGAGGATCATTCTCAAGTTGCCTTATTCGTCAACATCATAAACCCACCTTCATTTCCGATCAGGTAATCTCATTTCGCCTTTATCCCAATTCATTTTTTCATTCATTCATTTCAAAGACACCCTAATTTTCTTCACTTTTCCCCTCTCTCTCTCTCTTTGAATGTAGTATTGCAGTAGAGACATTGTAAGAAGGCCCAATTCATCACCATTCAGCAGCGTAGCACTTTCACACGCATCTTTCGAACTTTTCCCAGAAGATAATCAGCAAAATAGGGTGAAAAATCTGAGTGAAAAACACCCAGTTCGTCCTGATTATCAAACCTATTTATGGCTCTTGTTAGGATGCTTAAATTCAAGTTCTGGATCTTCAATTGAAGTTAGTAAGCTTCATACCCAGATTTTGAAATTGGGTTTTGTTGGAGAATTTGAATTATCTAGCCGTTTACTTGAGTTTTACAAGAAAGATGGGAACTTTCGTGATGTATTTAACTTGTTCGATGAAATGCTTCAAAGAAGTTGTGCAATGGTACCGGTATCTTTGTGGAATAGGATAATTTCTGGGTGTTCTGCGAATAATGTATTGGGTTTGTTTTTGCGTATGCTGAATGACAATGTGAGTCCTGATGAATGTACATTTGCTAATGTGTTGAGGGCAAGTAGTGTAGAACGAGGCAAAAGGGTTATCGGTACTCATTGCGTCGAACAGATTCATGCTAAGATTATTCGGTTTGGTTTTGGTTCTAATCCTCTTGCTTGTAACCCGTTGATTGATTTTTACTCAAAGAATGGGCTTATAGGTGGCGCGAAGCGTGTTTTTGAAGAGTTATCTTTGAAGGACAATGTTTCATGGGTTGCTATGATATCTGGTTTATCACAAAACGGTAAAGAGGAGGAATCAATTCTCTTGTTTCGTGATGAGATGCATACACGTGGTGTTATCCCAACTCCATATGTCCTTTCTAGTGTTTTGAGTGCTTCTAGTAAGATGGAGTTTTTTGAACTTGGAGAGGAACTTCATGGACTTGTTATCAAATGGGGATTGGCTACTGAGGTTTTTGTGTGCAATGCTTTAGTTACGATGTATTCTCGTTCGGGGGATATAACTTCTGCGGAGAGAACTTTTGGGAAAATGCAGAACAAGGATGGAGTCTCATTCAATTCACTGATTTCGGGTCTCGCTCAGCAAGGTTTAAGTGATAAGGCTCTTAAGTTGTTGCAGGAAATGCAACGGAACTATTTAAAACCAGACTATATTACGGTGGCGAGCCTTTTACATTCATGTGCTGCCGTTGGAGTTCTCGACAAGGGAAGACAACTTCACACATATGCACTTAAAGCTGGGTTCTGCTCAGATATGATCGTTGAAGGTTCTCTTCTTGACCTTTATGTCAAATGCTCTGACATAGAAACTGCATGTAAATACTTTCTTACAACGGAGACAGAAAATGTAGCTCTCTGGAATGCAATGCTTGTAGCTTATGGGCAAATGGGTAATCTAAGTGAGTCATATCGAATATTTTTGCAGATGCAGATCAAAGGTTTGGAACCTAACGAATACACATACCCGAGTATGTTAAAAACATGCATTTTTGTTGGAGCTTTAGATCTTGGAGAACAGATACATGGCCAAATCATTAAAACTGGCTACCAATATAATATATATGTTCGTAGTATGCTTATAGATATGTATGCTAAGGGTGGTGATCTGGGTACCGCTCGAAAAATTTTCATGGGGCGCACAGAGGACGATTTAGTCTCCTGGACTGCTTTGATTGCAGGCTATGCTCAGCATGACATGCATTTTGAAGCCCTTAAACTTTTTGAAGTGATGCAAGATTATGGAATCCATTCTGACAATATTGGGTTTTCAAGTGCGATCAGCGCATGTGCAGGCATTCAAGCACTCAACCAAGGTCGTCAAATTCATGCTCAGTCATGTGTCTTTGGCTACTCTAATGATGTCTCGATTGCCAATGCATTAGTGAGTCTTTACGCTCGATGTGGTGAAATAAAAGAGGCTTATCTAGCATTTGAGAAAATCAATGCCAAAGATAATATATCCTGGAATGCGTTAATCTCGGGCTTTTCGCAGAGTGGGTACAGTGAACAAGCACTGCTGGTGTTTAGTCGAATGAATCAGTCTGGACCAGAATCTAATCAGATCACATATATCTCCGCTATCAGTGCAGCAGCTAATACAGCAAATGTTAAACAAGGGAGGCAGATTCATGCTAAATTGTTTAAAACAAGAAACAATTTTGAAACCGAGGCTTCTAACGCCTTGATCACACTGTACGCCAAGTGTGGAGACATCGACGACGCAAGGAGAGAATTCTCTGAAATGAGTGAGAAAAACGAGGTTTCATGGAATGCTATGATAACAGGATATTCTCAACATGGGTATGGAGAGAAGGCATTGGAAATCTTTGAAGCGATGAAAAAACTCGGTCTGATGCCAAATCACGTTACCTTTGTGGGTGTCTTGTCTGCGTGTAGCCACGTTGGGTTAGTCGAAGAGGGTCTTCGCTATTTCGAATCCATGAGTAAAGAACATGGCCTAGTGCCAAAAGCCGAACATTATGTATGTGTTGTTGACATGCTTGGACGAACTGGGTCCTTGTCTAGAGCCAGGAAATTCATAGAAAACATGCCAATTGAACCCGATGCAATGGTGTGGAGGACCCTTTTGAGCGCTTGCACAGTTCACAAGAACTTAGAAATAGGAGAGTTTGTTGCAGGTCATCTTTTACGGCTTGAACCTGACGATTCTGCAACTTATGTTCTGATATCGAATCTATATGCAGTGAATAAGAACTGGGTGTTTAGAGATAAAACACGGGAAATAATGAAAAAACGAGGGGTCAAGAAAGAGCCTGGTCGTAGTTGGGTTCAAGAGAAGGACATGACTCATGCTTTCTACGCTGGTGATCTCCTTCACCCGTTGTCAGATGAGATATACCAGTTCTTGGAGGATCTGAACAACCGCGTAGCTGAAACTGGTTATGTACCAGATCCATTTGGTCTTTTAAATGATTCAGAGAAGGATCAAATTGTTAATGTTCATAGTGAAAGACTTGCCATTGCTTTTGGACTACTAAGAATATCAGAGAAGGTGCCTCTCAAAGTGTTCAAAAATCTGCGTGTGTGTAGTGATTGTCATAAATGGATCAAGTGTGTTTCTAAGGTTTCGAATCGTGCCATTATTGTGAGAGATGCGTATCGGTTTCATCATTTTGAAGGTGGGCTGTGTTCATGTAGAGATTTTTGGTAGTCGAACTACTTGGGTTGGCTTGGAGGGTTAAAATTCTTGTCCCCTTTTGGTTAGGTTTCGAGATTGATGCTCATCAACCCCTTTTCTCAAGTTGTTGTCCTTATTCAGATAGTGAAACCCTGTATCAAGAATTCATTGAATTTTATGGCATACATTAAATCTACAGAAGTTTTTGTATAGATACTAAAACCCCCCGAAACAAAATCCACGCTCCTCCAACCTCCTTTTCTTGCTCCAAAGTGCACAAAAAATACTTGTATCAATTCTGTGTATCTTGTATTTTTGTGTGGGAATTTATCACTTATGTTCCATGAGGTCGATATGGGTCTTTTAATATGTTGGTGTCTTATTGATTTGTAGATATATTGAGATATTCGATGGTTTAAAAATTTAATAACTTTAGGAGTCTCTTTTTAGAATTTGGCAAATTTTTCGGTGGGAGATGCTGAAATGAACCATGATTTTGACAATATATGGATGTCTCCTAACGGAATCTAATGGCTCTTTTCAAGAAAGTGCTTATCTGACGATGAGTCCAACACCTCCACCACAACCTTGCAACATTTTATTGTATTCCAGTGAATTTTTAATGCCTTTGTGGTGGGACATTTGCCTTAACCATTTTCACTTAAGAATTTTCCAGGGAAAATTTGCCAAATTTTGATAAAAATTCTAGACGCCTAGGTGAAAGTTTTCAAATTTTCAAGTACATTATTATATATATTGACCAATGGTACTTGAGTCATCAATGTTTTCAGAATTTGGATGTCTCTATATGGGTAAAATTAGCAAAATAGCACCGTTTAAGAAAAAACTTCGTAAAATGGCATGTCAGGAAAAAAAAAAATTTAGCAAAATGGCATATTTTACAATACATTATCTTATGCACGTCATTTGAAACAGCATACATTGATACACTGAAAAATTCAAGTTTTGCACGCTATTACAAACGGCGTGCAACCAGTTGATGTTCAGGTTCTTGCCATTGTTTTGCTGTAAATGGAAACTTGCTAATTGTGTTGCTGAGGCGAGGGGAATAGGTGGTGAGGATATGTTTCATTTCATATAAATTTTCTCTCTCCTCCATCCATTAATACAAAATACGAATCTAGAATCAGATTTCGTTCAATTCACCCATATAGTTTTCACCTCTTCTTCTTCTCTCTCTCTCAACCGTTAACTCTGCTCCACTTGTAGTCTTCAATTTGCACCATTCATGTTTCTAGCCAAGATTCTTCTCTCTTTAAATCTGTCTCTTACTTCTTCTGACTCTGCTCGTGTGTTCCTGCTTGTTCCTTGCTTGCTGGGCTTGTGATTTCTTGTGTTCGTGTTCTTTTGGGTTTGCGAATTTGAGGTGGGTTTATTGAATTTTGTTGGGAAAATCACACAATCCAAGCACAACGGAAGCGTAAAATCAACAAAAATAACATAAAAATTAAGTAAAATCAACAAAAATAACATAAAAATAACACACTAATATTTACATGGAAACCCTCTCTCAACTAAAAGAATAAAACCACGGGACCCAACGGGTGTCTCAATCCACTATGAAACTAAGGATTACAATCTCTAATTATAACCCCTAACCTCATGCAATCATCATCAACATCAATCAACAATCAATCAATCATCATCAATGTGACCATTGAACGGTAAGTCACCAACTCTCTCCAAGTGTAACTGCAGCACGGCGAGTCACCAACCCTCCTCAATGCAGCTTCTGTATGGCGGGCCACTAACCCTCTCCAAGTGTAACTACTATACAGCGGGTCACCAACCCTCCTCAATGTAGCTTCTGCACGGCGAGCCACCAACCCTCTCCAAGTGTAACTACTACACGACGAGTCACCAACTCTCTTCTATATGTAGCTTCTTCATGCGAGCCATCAACCATCCAACTTATAGCTTTAGAAAGAGGAAGCTTCCAACTCTCATCAACAACAACAACAACAACTCTCATCAACATACCTCTCAATCTATCCTCCTGCCCGGGTGCCCCCGGGGCAACCCTTTACAAAACCCTAAAGCCTCACATTTTTCTTTTTTTTTTTTTCCTCACCCTAAAACAATGACCCTTAACCTCTATCTATAATTGAGTTATCTAAATATAATCTAATTAAAATATTAATTCAAAACAAACTTATTTAGGTAACCCAATCTTAATCAAATATCTTCCAAATTAAATCTAAACCATATCTAAATCATATCAAATTAATATTAATTTTGAGATAAATAATATCCTACAGATTTTGTTTGGTTTGTGTGGAATTCATGTGGGTTCGTGTTTGTTGGATTGGTGTTTACTGGCTTTTGTGAATAATGTTGGCTTTGATTCTTTTTGTCAATCCCGGTTATCCAATTCTCTTGTACTATGGGTTTGTAATTTGTTTTGTTGGTGATGCAGTGCGTAATGGAAGAATTAGGGAAACAGGAAGGTTCAACAGCCTTCTCTTTAATTTTATTAATTTCTAATAAAAGCAAAGAGGGAAAATAAACGCTTTAATCTCACAACCTAAGAAAGAGGCTCAAAATAGAAGTAAAAATCTGAAAATTGATGAACTAAATAAACCCTAGATTTCCTTATGTTTATATAGAGAAGCTAATTTAATTATAATCAAACTCTAAGAGATAAATATAAAAAATAAATCTAAAATTTAAGTTAATCCTAATCTAAGTCAAACTTATCCTCCCAGTTGGAACTCAAGCCGCGTCCCCGCTACTGCCATCCACGACCCGCCAATGCATACCTGCCATGAAACCCGCCAAGCCCTAGACGCGGGCTGCATCATCCTCCCAGGGTTGGAGAGAATTTACCCTCGAATTCGCCTAAGGGTCACCACCGCCGTTGTTGCCAAAATAGGGGACAAGGTGTTTGTCGTTGAACACATATGAAGTCCTCATGCCGGGTGGGAGCTGTAGACGGTAGGCATTGTCGTTGATCTTCTCCAGTACCGCCGTTGGCCTATCTTGCGAGCCGTGAGCTTATTGCACTCCCAAGCCAGAAAACGTTCACGTGTCAAGATTGCCAAACTTTGTCACCAACCTGAAACTGAATTGCTCTGTGCTTCTTGTCACTTGTTGTCTAGTACTTGGCGGTAGCCTCTATTAACCGACCTCTCGTTTGTTCATGGATGTCTTTGAGTGAAGAGATGAACTCTTCCGCCTTCCCATGCGGATGTGTCAAATCCGGAATAGGCGTCAAGTCAATCGGAGAATGGGGAACAAAGCCATAAACCACCGTGAATGGTGCGAACCCTTTACTTTTATTGACGGAGCTGTTATAGGCGAACTGTGTCTGGTGTAACTTTATCCCCCATCCCTTGGCGTTATCAACAACTAGGCACTTGAGAAGGTTACCCAAAGATCGGTTAGTGACTTCGATTTGTCCATCCGTTGAGGATGGTTGACTGTGCTAAATGTGAGAGACGTATTCGCCATCCTCCATAACGTCCTCCAGAAGTGGTTCACAAACCTGATGTCCCAATCGGAGACAAGGCTAGCCGGCAACCCGTGCAACTTGTATACTTCTCTGAACTAGAGACCCGCCACATGTATGGCATCTGCAACCTTATTGCACCCGATGAAGTGCACCGTCTTGGAAAGCGATCTACGATAACAAAGATGGAATCAATGCAACCAATGGTTCTCGATAGGCGTAAAACAAAGTCCGTATTGATATCCGCCCACGGCTGACTTGGAACTGGTAACGGCAAATAAAGTCTGGCGTTGGTCGCTCCTCCTTTTGAGACCTGACAGACATGACATCGTTTGACATACCTATCAACCTCCCTACATACGGTAGGCTAGAAATAGCTGGTAGTAACTAGCTGCAGCGTCTTATCTCTGCCTACATGCCCCGTGTTGTGCTTCTCCTCAATAATCTTAAGCCACCATCTTGAGTTCAGGATGCAAAGTTGGTTTTCTTTTGAATAGAAAGCCATTGTGAATAGAGTAGCTGGGAATAGACCCCGATTGCACATCTCGCCATATGTTGCCAAAAGTGGGATCGTCATGGTACTGACTCGCCAACTGACTAAACCCGGTAGCCTCCGCTCTGTTCTTTGTCAAGACCGGACTCCGCCTGCTTAGAGCATCCGCCACTTCATTCAATACGCTTGACTTATGCTTTATCACGAAGTGGAAGAGCTGAATGAACCTCGTCCACTTGGCGTGTTGGTCTGACAACTTCTCCTGGCTGTTTATGTATTTCAAGGTGACGTGTCGATATATAGCACAAACTCTCTATTGGCGAGGTAAGACTTCCAATGCTTCAAAGCCTGGACAGCCGCGTAGAACTCAATGTCATAGGTGGAATAGGTCAGCCTACTCCCAGCAAGTTTCTCACTAAAATAAGCAATGGGCTTCCGTTCTTGGCTAAGTACAGCTCCAATCCTCACCTTGGATGCATCTGCATGGGGCTCAAACGTCTTGTGCAAGTCAGGTAATGCTAACACTGACGTCGTTGTGAGTCACCTCTTGATCTCCTCAAAGGCGGCACTAGCCTCTGGAGTCTAAATGAAAGAACTTCGTGTCATGCAATATGTCATTAGTGCCATTATTGTGCTGAAGTGAGGTACAAACCTCCTCTAGAAAGCCGCCAACCCATGGAAACTCCAGACCTCTCTAATTGCTTTCGGTTGAGGCCAATTGTAGACGGCTGCTATCTTCCCCTCATCAGTTGAGATTCCATCTTTGGAAACAACGAAGCCAAGGAATGTCATCTGATCCTTCACAAACTCGCACTTCTTTAAGGCGGCAAATAGGTGTTGTTCCTGCATGTGCTCAACTCGATCTTGGCTATAAATAAGAATATCATCAAAGCAGACAACAACAAACCTCCCAATGAACGGCCGAAAAACTTGATTCATGAACCTCATGAAGGTACTTGGCGTGTTGGACAATCCGAACGGCATGTCCAGCCACTTGTAAAGCCCCTCCCTCGTCTTGAAGGGTATTTTCCACTCGTCTCCTGGTGATATACGAATTTGGTTGTACCTGCTCTTCAAAAGAAGCTTTTTGAACACCTTTAAGCTCTGTAACTGATCAAGCAAGTCATCTCATCTCGAAATAAGGGATCGATAACATACTGTGATCTTGTTGATTGCCCTACTGTCAACACAAATTTGCCAACTCGCATCCTTCTTTGGCATCAACAGAGTTGGTACAATGCAAGGACTCAAGCTCACCTTGATAAAGCCTTTGGTGAGTAGCTCCTCTACTTGGTGTCTCAACTGCTCATGCTCTGAGAGACTCATCTAGTAATGGGGTCTATTCGGCTATGAAGCACCAGCACCAAATCAATGCAGTGCTGGATGTCCTTAATGGCAACAATGCAGCAGGAAACTCCTCCGAGAATACGTTAGCATATTCCACCAAAAAGGTGGTAACCTCATTCGGTATCTTCCCCGGACAAATCCTGCTTTCCTTCCCAATCAACATAAAAACGATATGGGCATCGCCAACCTTCTTGTTGAACATAGCTCGTCCTTTAATGTTCGGGCGTTAAGCTTCTAAAGCTCGCGGTGCCTCCTTCTTCTTAGGTAACAAGATAATCTTGATCCCCTCGAAAATGAAGTTGTAACTATTCTCCCTACTGTCATGAACGACACTCCTATCATACTACCATGGGCACCCCAACAACAGATGACAAGCGTTCATGGTTATGACATCACACCAAACCTCATCTTTGTACTTGGCCCTCGTCGAAAAATTAACCAAGCAACGTTTGGAAAACAGGTACCTAATTTCCCTTCTTAAGCTATGACAATTTGTAGGGATTAGGATGAGCTTTCGTCTTTAACCCCAATTTGGCGACTTCCTCTTCGGATATGATGTTCTCACAACTGCCTGAGCCAATGACCATGCAGCACACCCTACTGCCAATGGTGCAAGTAGTCTGGAAGATGTTGTTCCTCAGCGAACCATCTTCCTGCTCCTCTCTTGGCACGAAGCAAGCACGCCTAACCACCAGCAGATGCCCCTTACCATCCGTCATGGTATCTTCTCCCAGAGGCGCCAACTCATCTTGGACCTCTTCCTCAGCAGTTTCACCATCTTCTCCACGGAGCTTGTCAATGTCAAGACCTTTACCAGGCCTATCACTTTTATGGCAGTCAGCAACATGGTGCCCCACCTCCCCACACTTGAAGCAACGAGTCCTTGATGTACTCGCCAACTCCTTAGTAACCGGCTTACCGGTATTGGCGACAGGTGGTCGGCTCTATATGTTCTAAATTGGCGTTGCTCTTGCTTGATCTCTATCGCCAACTTATGCTCCCCAAGGTCCACCAACTTGGAGATGCTTTTGCTGACGTTCTACATTCACGACTCTTTGACTTGCTTCAAAAACAGAAAAGATGTCAAACATGTTCAGCACCTCCTGTATAGACTCCTTCCACCCACCTATGTACCGATCCGCCAATTGCTCTCCTGTTTCTGCCAAGTCATTCCTAATGACTAACGAGTAGAACTCTGTCGTGTACTCCTCCATAGATCTAGAGCCCTAATGCAATCCTTGGAGGCATTGGTACATCATCTTGGCATGATTGTGAAGGGAGAAGGTGCCTTTCATATGCTTCTTTATCTTCTCTTAAGATTCTATCTTCGCCTTCCCTTGGTAAAACCGAATCTGCTTATGTTGTTGCCACCAGGCGGCTGCCCTACCTCGCAACTGAGTAGCGACTAGTGGCACCTGCTTCTTCTCCGGGACTTCTCTAAACTCAAGAACCTCCTCCATGGCTGCAAGCCAATCTCAGAAGTCTTTTGGGTGTTCTTCTTCGTTAAACTTCAGAATTTCAATGCGGAGGCCGAATTCTCATTTTTGATCGTCGAAACTGTGGGGGTTTCTGATATTGGGCTGATATCATCTTGGCCTAGGATCCAGTAGCTCCTCGTCTAGGAATGGATTTTTGAAACTATCGTACGTCTCCTCTTCTATAACACCCGGTTTTAATGGGCATTAGGGCTGGATTTTTGGTTCAATATCAGGATTTGCCCCCCAGTTGAATCGAGCAATGCTCGTTTCACTGGAATTTCTCCTCCATCTCCTCTACCTTCTGCTTGGTCTGCCGTTGACGATCACGATCATAAACGTCTTCGATGACGGCATATCTCTGTCGCTCATGGTCCATCTCAGAAACAGTTCTGAGCTCTAATACCAACTGATGCAGCGCCTAACGGGAGAATTTGGAAAATGGGAAGGCTCAATGGCCTTTCCTTTAGTTCTATTAATCTCTAATAAAAGCAAAGATTGAAAATAAACGCTCTAATCTCACAACCCGAGAAAAAGGATCAAAATAGAAGTAAAAATCTGAAAATTGATGAACTAACTAAACCCTAGATTTCCTCATGTTTATATGAATGAGCTAATTTAATTAGAATCAAATTTTAAGAGATAAATATAAAAGATAACTATGAAATTCAAACTAATTCTAATCTAAGTCAAACTTATCCTTCCAACTGGAACTCAAGCCGCATCCCCACTACCACCATCCGGGACCCACCAACCCCTACCCGCCATGTAACCCGCCAAACCCTGGACGCTTGCTGCATCAGTTGGGCTGCTGGGATTGTCAAATTTGCTTCAATTTTGTTGCTTTGTGTGAGTTTAATGTGGGTTTTCCATGTATTGAATTGGGTGTTTGTGATGGCACTGTTTCCATTTACAGCAACAGAATGGCAAGTTTCCATTTACCGCAACTGGTTGTTTAGTGTACCAATGTACGCCGTTTTAAATAGCGTGCATAAAAGAATACATAATAAAGTGTGTCATTTTGCTAATTTTTTTCTGACATGCCATTTTGTTATTTTTTTAAACGGTGCTGTTTTACTAATTTAATCTACTATATGTACCCAGTTTCGGCATTCAATGATGTACGAAAAAGTCATTAAAATATAGAAATGACTATCAAGTTAATTTTCTCTTTTTTTTTAGCACTTTAATTCTTTCCTTATAAACAAATGCCGTTTTGGCATGTGTATTAGGTATAAAATTGAGAGCATGTTTGGTGTGGGGTTAAAAAATAGGAGGTAATGGTTAATGAAGTAACCATTACCCCATTGAAAATTTTTCCCTTCATGTTGTTTGGTTGTATCACTTTTAAAGAGGTAACCATTAATCCAAGAATCCTTTTCTATATTTGGTTTGGATGCAAGATAAATTTTTTAATTTTTTTCATTATATTAAATATATTTTATTCATATCTAATCCTTCTAGATTAACTAATTTTTAATTTAATATTACATATATTTAATAACCCCTTGTTAAGGATAAAGTAAAATAAATTCAGAAAAAGGAAAAATTTGGGTAGCTCACAAATTAATACAGTACGAGTAAAACACAAATAAAGTAACCACCAGCAGCCGTTAGACCTCACAGTACCTTCACCAAGCAACCAAGCCACTGGGAAACCCAATAAAGGGCGCACTTATAAGCTAATGGTAGACCGCCATGGAACCCCATGACCAAACATTACCGCGATACCTTATACGCCATCAAACTGTGATGCCTAACAAAGAAAACGCCAAGTGTACACTGTTATGATCGTTAGTCAGTAATTCTATTGTTAGAAGTCTGTTTGATGTTTAGGCGAGCAAGGAAGTTAGTTGAAGTCAAGTTAGTTGTTGAGTTTGGTTCTTTGCATCTATCTTGTATAAATAAGTTCTAGCTTGTATTGATCACTGTTAAATGAAATAAAACTTCTATTATCTTCTCATCACTAAATTCTCTCTATTTCTCAACTCTTTCACTTCTCTTCGCATCTTAACCCTAACTCAGTCATAGTCATGATTCAAGATTGTTCTTGAATCATAACATGCACCCACCAAGGAAATAATTCGGTCATTTATACCCCTACCCAAAGGAAACCTAGGACTAATCCTAAAAACCTTAACCATAAAACTTCTATAAATAAGGATAAAATTCCTCAAAAGGAAAACATTCAAGCAAAACCAGGAAAGGTCCCCAGGACTTGAGACCAGTCCTTCCTTCCCGAACCTCAACCAAAAATCCCTGAAACAAGTGGCACCGTCTGTAGGAAAGGAAAAACGTTTCCATCATGATAGATCCTAGACAACATACTGGTCCTTCTCTTGAATCGGAAAATACCAACCACATTACTAAAACCCAGTTTGATCGACTCCAACACCAAATTGAAAAAATTCTTTCACGAATGCCTAATAATGTTAGCAGCAGAGTGAATACTACGGCAAAAGCTCCGGATCCTTGTCAATTTCCAACAACTTAAGCAAAAGCAACCTACTCAGATACAAGCTCCAGATGAAATTACGGAATCAACGCCCAGCACCCGTCATAATTCTAAAAAGGAGAATAGTAAAAACCATAGATCTACCCCTATTAGTCAAGTACCCGCGATGCACTCACCTTTGACCTTAAGGGTTTTAATGATCCCGATGGGCAAAATCAAGATCCCTAACATTGAGTTATTTGATGGGACTTAAGATCCGGAGGACCATCTTGCAGGATTCACGGCTTGAATGTATCCACAGGACGTCAGCGAGGATATTTGGTGCAAATGCTTCCTGGCCACGTTAAAAGTAGTAGCTCAAAATTGGTTAGCGTCTTTACCAAATTCTTCCATCGACAGCTTTTTCAAACTATCAGAAAGATTTGTTCGACATTTCATTAGTAATAAAAGAAGAAAGAAAACTATTGTCCACTTACTCAACTTCCAGCAGCACGAACAGGAACCATTAAGAGGTTATGTACACCGATTTACCCGCTCCATGATTGATGTGGCAAACCTTTATCAACGGTTTGCGAAATCCAAACTTCAAATTTGCACTTGTTAAAGGACAGGCCGCTACGATTGATGAATTTTGGCAAAAAGCCAACAAATATATTTTGGCTGAAGACGTAGTACAATCAATACCTAGACTAAATGAAAGAGTTTCCTCCAAACAGGAGGAAAATCTAAAAAGGCCGCGAAAAGGCAGTCACCAGGCTGCAAGACATATGCAATCTCCAAACCTCCTTCCCAGACAAGGAGTTCCACGACCTCTTGTGGAAGTAAGGAAAAAAGTCTCAGAGAACAACCTTGCCAAAATTCGTCTTCCTAAGGACGAAAGGTCCAAGTGGTGCTTATACAATGAAGCACCTAGACACGAAACTGCTGAATGCCTCACCTCAGAGTACCAGCTAAGGGGAGCCAAGCTCACTAGGTAGTGCGGAGGATACGCTGATCCAAAACGATTAAAGATCGGAAAAGCACGAGAAGATGGGTCTACCAAGGGTCAAAATAACCCGGCACAAAAAAAATTGCCACTATTTCCGGAAATACTCCTCACATTAGCTATACCCAACAAACTTACCAATCCGAAGAAAAGCTGGGGCAAAATTGCATAAGCTTTACCAAAGAAGATGCCAAAGGAATCACGGTACCTCACGAGGACCCACTAGTAAGTATAACTGAAATTCATGATTACCTTGTGCACCGTATATTAATTGATTAAGGTAGTTCTACTGACATACATTTTGGAAATGTTAAGACAAAATGAGCCTGCCATCAACGGCTCTTACACCTTCTCCATACCCAGTGGTAGGATTTTCGGGGGAACCCATATTACCACACGGTAAAGTAACGCCAGCTACAACTTTCCAAAGCGGTTGTAAACAACGGACGATAAGGTGGATTACCCTGTGGTTGACACCTTCGCTGTATATAATGTCATATTGGGAAGACCTACCCTAAGTCCACTCAAAGCAATAGACTCTACATGCCATTTGACCATGAAGTTTTTAGCGGACAACGGGGACGTTATGTCCATTTGGGGAAATCAAGGTTTAACTAAGGAATGCTATCCGACGCTCACAGGCCCTGCTGTTATGATAGCCAAGTATGCCTGTTCCAGACTAATTCCTTCCCCAAGTCAAATCCAGGTTGGCAAAACCCCCTTTCTTCCAGAGAAACACGAGCTTGAGGTAGGATACTACGTCAACCTAGGTATAGGAATGTCTCCTCACATACAGCAGGAGATCGGGGAGCTTCTAGTTCAATTTTGTGATGTATTCGCATTTGCCACAGAGGAATGGCAGGATTACACTCAACGATGATCACCTAGCAACTCAATGTGCGAATTGACAAAACACCAGTCAAGCAAAAAAGGCATAGTTTGTACACTGAAAGAAACGATGCAATAAAAGCCGAGGTAAAATTATTGGTACATGCAGGATTCATCAGAGAAGTATCGTACCCAGAATGGCTTGCTAATGTGGTACTTATAAAAAAACCCCAATGGAAGTTGGAGAATGTGTAATGACGTCACTGATCTTAACATAACATGCCCAAAGGACTCATATCTGCCACCCAAAATAGACAGATTTGTGGATTCAATGGCAGGAAGCGAATTGTTTAGCTTCATGGATGCCTTCTCTGGATACCACCAAACACAAATGCACCCGGCTGACGAAGACTAAACATCTTTCATAATGGCAAAAGGAACATACTGTTACAAAGTCATGCCATTGGGGTTGAAGAATGTGGAGGCAACATATCAATGACTTGTCAGTAAGATTTTAGCTCCTCAAATTGGCCGTAATATGGAAGTGTATGTCTACGACATGATAGTTAAATGTAGGCAGGAATCTGAGCACGTGAAAGACCTGAGAGAAACATTAGAGGCCCTCAGAAAATACTAAATGAAATTGAATCTTGAAAATGCTCGTTTGGGATGCTTGAGGGAAATTCTTAGGATTTATTGTAAGCTCTCGTGGAATTGAAGCTAATCCTAGAAAAGTTCGCACCATCCTAGAGATGGGATCTCCCAAGACCGAAAAGGAGGTGCAAAAAATTAGTCGGAAGCATCACCTCACTTAACCGGCTCATTAGCCGGTCAGGGGAAAAGGCTTTCCCTTTTTTCAAAATGCTAAAGGGAAAACAACCCTTTCATTGGAATGAGGAATGCGAAGATGCTTTTCTCCAGTTAAAACAATACCTCTTGCAGCTGCCCACTATCACTAAGCCAGAGCCTAATGAAACATTATATGTATACTTCGCCGCGTCCGAAAATGTTGTAAGCGCGGTCTTGGTAGCGGATTGTAAAGGACAACAACTACCTGTATACTTTGTCAGTTCGATTCTCAAAGATCCAAAAAAAAGATACTCGAGCCTTGAAAGAGCTATGTTATCCTTGGTGGTAGCAGCACGTAAGCTAAGACCGTACTTTCAGGCTCATCCCGTCACGGTACTTACAAATCTTCTGCTTAAAAAGTTGCTTTCAAGATTAGATTGTTCAAGAAGAATGTTAGCCTCAGTGGTCGAATTATCAGAATATGATATTCAATATTCACCGTGGCGAGCCATAAAAGCACAAGTCTTGGCGAACTTCTTAGTTGAGTGTACCTTTGACACTAATTCATCTGAGTCCCAAATGTCAACGGGGGAAGAACTTGCATGGAAGGTATTTGTTAACGGTTCTTCCAACCGTGAAGGATGTGGGGCAGGAATGGTAATCATAAATCATGAAGGAGAAAAGGCTGAGTATGCTATTAGATTAAAATTTGAAGCAACTAATAATGAAGACGAATATGAGGCTTTGCTCCATGAAATTGACTTTGCCATGGCAGCTGGAGCACAACGCATTATTGCCGTAAGCGATTCAGAATTAATAGTAGAGCAGGTCCTCGATGAATATGAAGCAAAAGACCCACATTTACTATGGTACTTGGAACTAATGCGAAAGAAGATATCTAAGCTAGAGGACTTCGTGATATAAGGGATTTCCCAGGAAGACAACAAACGAGCATATGAATTAAGCCGCTACGCTAGCATGCAACGTGAAGGGAGCACAGGTATTTGAGAGATCAACGTAAAATACCTAGACATATTGGAAGTGGAAAGCGTAATGCAAGTGCAAGGTGAGGAAGCGTGGATGGGACCCATTCGCAATTATATCCTCAACGATAAATTGCCATCTGATGAAAAAGGAGCATGAGACGTGCATCCCATTTCATCATAATTGACCAACAACTCTACAAAAGATCGTTACCCACTGCTAAAATGCTTTTCATGTGAAGAAGGGAATTACATGTTAAGAGAAATCCATGAAGGAATTTGTGGCACACATATTGGTCAGCGTACCCTGGCCAGGATGGCACTACGGGCAAGCTATTTTTTGCCAACCTTAAGAAAAGATGCAGATATGTTAGTTCAAAAATTTGATAAATGCTAAAACTTCACACCCTTAATCCACACCCCGGCAACAGTTTTACATCCCATAATTGATCCTATACCCTTCGCGCAATGGGGAAAGGACATTCTGGGACCATTTCCTTTGGCTAGTGGATAGAGCAAATTCTTGATAGTAGCCTTGGACTACTTTAGTGGGTAGAGGCTGAACCAATAGCAAAAATCACCGACAATGCTACACATCAGTTTTTGTGGAAAAATATCATCACTCGGTTTGGGATACCACGAGCTTTGGTAATAGACAATAGAACGCAGTTTAGCACACCGCGGTTTTGCTAATATTGTAACATTGTAGTCCATTTCACGTCAGTATCATACCCACAATGTAATGGACAAGTAGATGTAGAAATCAAATAAATACTTAAAGGACTCAAACACCGGCTAGATACTGCTAAGGGAAAATGGGTAGACAAGTTACCAAGCGTTCTCTGGGCATGCCGCACTATATACCAAGTAGCTACAGGGGAAGGCTCATTCATGCTTGTATGGGGCTGAAGCCATAGTCCCTATGGAAGTGGGGGAACCAAGCTATCGTATACAATATTACAATGAACTACAAAGGCATTCCCTCAATCTGGTAGATGAAATTTGGGAAGATGCACTCCTCCGCATAATTGTTCAGAAGCAAAGAGTATCCCAATACTTTAACAAACATGTAAGTCCTAGAAGCCTAGAAACAGGTGACTTAGTCCTTTAACGAACCAATGAGGCTCAACGAGGAAATATGTCCGCAAACTCGGAAGGGCCTTACCATGTTGCTTATAAGATAGGAGGTAGTAGCTATAAGTTAGAGCGCATAAATGGCTCCAAGATACCATGAACTTGGAACATGAGGAACCTCAAGAAATAGAACGTGTAATGATGATGCACGTAATGTCTTTACACACCCTATCATATGGAGTTGTATGTTTTCACTTGTGCTTTGTATTGTTAACATTACGTATGTTAATTCCCATTAATGATAGCATAGCTTTGTATGTGTAGATTATGTATACTCAACCCGTATAATTCAAGGTTCGCATGTGTGTGCCTTAATAGCCTACCGCCACCATAAAGTTAGCAGGAGGGGCACCATGTTATGTCAACCCACATCATTACTTACAAAAACTATCATTTGAGATAATATTATTCATATAATCATTGGTAAAAAGGACAAAATGAGTTAGATATCAAAACAAAGATATAAGTCTTAGAAATATACAATATTTGCCTAAAGCCTAAAAGCAAGGGGCTTTCAAAAAAGGGGGGAAAAAAACAAAAACTAAACCAGCACCTTCTAGAATTATGTGACACTTCACCCCATATAAAATATGTGCTAAGATTATCAAAAATATAACCTACTTTCGAACTAGGACAAAGGACCGCCAGTAGCACCATTGGCACTAGTAGTATCACGGTAAAGTTGATCTGCCACTTGCTGAAGAAGAGCGTAATTGAGATCTGGCCTACTCCTCATCAAGTGTCAAGAAAACTTGGAGAAAAAGGTAGAGAATCCCTTCTAGTATTTAGAATTTAAGAGATCAAGGAACTCCTCCCCTGCTTTAAAATGAGCTACGGCCTCCGCGGTAGCCTCCATTGCCGTCACAGTTTCTTGCATGTGATGTCCAAGCTCTCTTCCAATGCCTTCTAAACGAGCTCGGCAATCCTCTTCTAAAGCAATGTAAGCACGCTCTTTAGATGCTAGCCTCTCGTTTACTCTTCGAAGTTCTTCTGCCATTTCCCTTTTTCCCCGCTCCGCAATTGCCAAATTCTTTTTCAAACAGTGAAGTATCGTCATCATTTCCCTCTTTTCTTGGTCCAAAGACGCCATCTTTTCTTTCATTTCCCTCTTTTCATATTCCACAGATGACAACTTTATCCTTCAATTGATGAAGTTCCTTTATGATTTCCCCCTTTTCATACTCTGTAGAGGTCATCTTTCCTCTTAATTGCCAAAGCTCTTCCACTACTCCTTCTTTCTCACCTTCCGAGGATGCCGAGCTTTCCTTCAGTTTTTGAAGCTCATCCGTCATCTCTTTCCCTTCGCGGGCTTAAAAGGTAGCCATAGCAGCAGACCAAGAGCTTTTCTACACCCCATATAATCAAATTAGCATAAAATAACAATGGTTCATCACCTGTATTACAAGAAGTCATTACCTTAAAAGCATAGGCAACGACAGTGTCACGAGTAATAGCCTTTAGTCTCTCGACATCACTTGAAGAAAGCAAAGTCGAACAAGCACGTTGACTAAGGGCTAAATTATCCTCGCTAGGAAAGGAAGGCATTCCCTCACTTGCTAAAAGTGGAAAAGCAGGAATAGAAGGATCACCCATGGTAGATACCTCAGCCCTAAAGGAAAAAGGAGACAGGCCTGGCAGAGGGGAACATGGAGGACTCTACTCAGTTAAAGAGCTAATATTAAACATTAGCGTAATTATGTGGGTGTTGTCATCAGGATCATGTACCACATCCCTCGTTCCTAAGGAAGGTGGGGCTTGTGGTAGCATGCAGGTATCTGGTATTGCTGGCAGTATTCTTGTCTCAGCTTCTACCTGCACTAAAGGTGGCTCTACAGCTGATTCTAATAATGGCCCCTCTGTTCTAGACCTGTTTCCTCTATTAACGGCTCCTCCACTCCAATTTCAGCTCGATGGGTCCTCGGTTCCGGTACTAGTGTGCTTTGATAACGGTTCCTGTACCCTAATCCGGGGTTGCTCTATTGGCAGTTCCTTGGGTCTAATGATAGCCTATTCAGACAGCGATTCCGCTATCTCAACCTGTGATTGGCCCAACAAAGGTGCTGCCTCAACCTTAAATAGAGTACTTGGAGAAGAAGATGACCTCTCCACAGTGGGGGATGCTTGCACCAAGACATGGATGTTCTCTTAGGAGGGCCAAGAAGCCGCCAATGCCTCTTCTCTTATGGAAAAGGCCGCTTTCTTAGTTTTCTTCTTCAAAGGAGACTTCTCAAAGGATTCCCCTTTTCCTTTGGTTGCCACTCTCTTAACCCTTCTTTGGTCAGGAGCCTTAACCGCCAACTTCTTTCCTTTTTCTTGACGACCTTCTTCTGCCAAGGCAGGGATATCCACGTTTGGTTCATCACCTGAAATACAAAGATAAGAATAACAAGACCTTTGATCACCAAAATGTTAAAACTGAACTTCCACTAAAAATAAGCTTACCGATAATAGGCTTTAGGTAGGACCTGCCTTTACTAAAACCCTCTCTTGCTCCAACAACTCCTTGGTTGCTAGAAAACAAGAGCTAGGGTCCTTCTCAAAATAACTGATCACCTCTTTATCACAAGGAAGCAATTCGTCCACTTGAGGAGGTCGAGCCTTATTCAAAGTAGTTCAAAAAGTAGGATAAGTAGCAGAACATGGTGGCTTAACCCACACAAATTTATTATGCAAGCAATTCAGCTTGGAGGGTTTACTTTTAGAAAATTTAATCCCTCCCTTACTCTCAAAGGATACTACCCCTTTTAACTACTTTGCCCTAAATAAATAATCAAAACTCTGTTTGGAGGGAGGCAACCCCGCTACAAAACATGTAATTAAAAAGCCATAAATATTCCTGCAGCTGTTTGGGTTAATTTGATCCGGGCACAAAGAATATTGTCTAAGAATCCAGTCCACGAATTCGGGGACCGGAAACCTTAACCCAACATCTAGTGTATCAATAGGAATGGCAAAATTGCAGGGTCAGGATGAATATAGGGGGCTATCTTTCCCCCAGGTCCTCGCATTTCATAATCTATTGGAAAATAGTACTTATCTCGAATTTTATTCATTTCTTCTTCTCTACTCAATACTAAAACAAATGATCCCAAAGGAAGAATCAAAGCTGCCTCAGGGAACTTGGCCTTCATCGCTGCTTCCTCGAAAAGGGATTCTGTTGTTGCATCCTCACCAACCTAAGTGTCTTTCTCCTGACCTTCTCGAGTAGAAGAAGGAGGCTAAGCTCGCTTAGGAGCCATTACTCTAGAAACAAATAAAAAAGGGGGAAAAAAAAAGAGTGAGCAGTTAGCCAAAAAATTAAGAGCTTACTCTCTCGATGCTCAGCTCACTCACTCAAAGGTTCATCAGCATCTAAGGGTATAAGAACATCTACCATGGGGGTGGAGGGGTTATCCTCTGGGTTAGGCCATATAAATGTGGATAAGTCTTTTGAGTCACAAAACATCCTACCCTCTGTTGATTGGGATCCCGTAGGAGAGAAAGGGGGACATTAAGTTAGTTCAGCAAGTAATTCCTCCATAAGTTGAGAATTTTCAATAGGATCCTCCACGAAAACCTAAAAAATTAATAATTTCCCAAAAGGGAGGAAAAACCCATAACCACAGCCCAAGAAAAGAAAACAACAGTTAAAAGATGAGGAATTACATGAGTCTGTAAAAAAGAAGGTGAAAATGAGGAAATAAAAGGTTAACGATCAAGAAATGAAGTTTTCGTAAAATTAGGGAAAAAATCAGATGGAATGAGGAAGATGAAGGAGGAGAACAATACAGATGCAAGCATTTAAGGTGCCTGACAAAAGCAATAGAAGAGGCAACATGTGTCAAAGCAAGTCAGAAAAAGTAGCAGTAGCAATTATGCTCCACCCTAGCTCACGGCTGAGGGCAGGGGGCTGGCGATTTTCTATTCACGGTAGGCTCCACCCCAGTTCACGGCTAAGGGTAGGGGGTTGGCGATTTTCTATTCACGATACGCTCCACCCCAGCTCACGGCTAAGGGCAGGGGGCTGGTAGCTCACGGCTAAGGGCAAGAGGCTGGCGGTTTTCTATTCATAGTATGCTTCACCCCAGTTCACGGTTGAGGGCATGGGGGCTGGCGATTTCCTATTCACAATACGCTCCACCCTAGCTCACGGCTGAGGACAGGGGGCTGGCGGTTATTTACTCATGGCATGTTTCACCCCGCTTATGACTTAAAAGCTAAAAGACTATCAGATACATACTTTTGATATATTCCAGATCGATTGGTAGCAAAATTAGAAGGGTTATTGACCACCAGGGCGATATAACTCTTGCAACATAAAAAAACTAGATATCCTAGCCATACACTCCCATAAAGCTTCAATAGAAACAACGAACACCCCTACACAAGGTGCTTCAAAATGTAAACCTAAGAATGACTTTATTAAAATACACATGCCATGTAAAAGGAAACATTATAACACAAAATACCTCCTCAAAAAAAAAAAAAAAAAAAAAAAAAAAGGGGGACCATATTTCGTACATTTCCCTAAGCCGCCTATCATCTAGAAATATTAATATTACAAAAGCATCCACTTTTTCTGTTACAAAAACATTTGCTTGCAGTGTATGCAACTAAGCAATCTGACAAAAGCCTAACTACAAAATGATAACATTAAACAATGCAAAAACACCCTTCCCCTAAATGACGCGTGTTCCTTTAGTCAAAAGCGGCAAAGGGAATTAAAGGCTCTCTCCACAGCGGAACAGGGATCCTGAATACGGAAATAGCTGCACTTGTGTATTGCACTGATGATTGCCCAGAAATAAAATTTGACTCTGTGATTCCCATGAAGAGTGCAACAGTACACCTGGTCTCATGTGGTAAAGGTAAGGTAATCCCGGGATATGGTAAAACCAGTAATACTTGGGTTCCACCTGCCCCCGGACCAAGGAAGCCGAATGAATAAACGATAATCTTCACCCAAGATGATGGATCCTCTGCATCAGGCAAGGTCCATACCACGAACACCGCACTACGCAAAGTTATCAAACAAAGGATAGGAGGACTAGTTAAAGTGTTCCACCACTTAGAGATCTTTACATCACGACAAGAGAGTAAGTTTTCACAAATCACATCTGGTAAGGGCACTAACGACGAAGCCCCTAACCCCACACACCAATGCAGCAGATAAGGCCGAACAAGAGTTCCATTAAAATATTGTCCCCAATCAGACAAGAAGAATAATTCTCCCCCAATACACACGTGGCTCATTAAGCGATGTGTTTCTCGGTCCAGCATCAATAGCTCCTCTAAAAGCCCACTCTCCTTCCCAAGAATAAACCTGATAATGTCTAGTACAATAACCACCACCAATGGGATAATCTAAGTCCAACATCAACAAAAACAAATAAAACCCAAAGTGAAAAGCTATGTCAGAACACCCAAATACAAAATTTAAAGGAGAATTCAGATAACTAATTTGGAATTTTCGTGGGTAATCTTATGGACCTACACAGTCTCAAAGTTGGATTACACATAAGTAATTGAGAAACATCACAAGAATTGTAATCCCTACATAAGACCAAACCCTCACAAGAACCAATCACCGTCATATTATCAGTCAACACTTCCACCACCTCAGGCAACATGAAAGGAGAAAAATCTCCCATGGAAGAAAACATTTCTAAATTATCATGGGCCAGATTAACCTCAGGTTGCAATAGAAAGCCATAAGCACCTCGCTCAAGAGACCGGAAGGATTGTTTTTCAACAAAGTCATGATCCAAAAGTGAATTTGAATATGACCAAGCAACGGAAGAAAACCTCAAGAGTGACTTGGCAGAAAGCCAATATAAAATCTCGCGAGTTAAATCATCTGCAAGAAATTCCATTTTCAAGAGCAAGAATATTTGTAGGACATCACACACACTTTGAGACCAAAAGGAATTTTTTTAGCCTCAATGTGAGGGCTAACTGCTAAGGATAAAGTAAAATAAATACCGAAAAAGGAAAAATCAGGGTAGCTCACAAATTAACACAGTATGTGTAAACCCAAATAAAGTAATCGCCAACAGCTGTTAGGCCTCACGGTACTTTCACGAAGCAACCAAGCCACTAGGAAACCCAGTAAAGGGCACACTTATAAGCTAATGGTAGACTGCCAGGGAACCCCATGACCAAACATTACCGTGATACCTTATACGCCATCAAATTGCGATTCCTAATAGGGAAAACACCATGTGTACACCCGCCAAGGGAATAATCCGGTCATTTATACACCTACCCAAAGGAAACTTAGGACTAATTCTAAAAACCTTAACTATAAAACTTCTATAAATAGGGATAAAATCCCTCAAAAGGGGGACATTCAAGTAAACCCAAGAAAGGTCCTCAGGACTTGTGACTAGTCCTTCCTTCCTGAACTTCAACCAAAAATCCCTAAAACAAATTGTTAAGGATAAAGTAAAATAAATATTGGAAAAAGGGAAATCAGGGTAGCTCACAAATTCACACAGTACGAGTAAAATGCAAATAAAGTAACCATCAATAGCTGTTAGGACTCACAATACCTTCACCAAGCAACCAAGCCGCTAGGAAACCCAATAAAGGGCACACTTATAAGCTAACAGTAGACCGCCAGGGAACCCCATGACCAAACATTACCGCGATACCTTATACGCCATCAAACTGCGATGCCTAATAGAAAAAGCTCCAAGTGTAGATCTGCCAAGGAAATAATTCGGTCATTTATACTCCTTCCCAAAGGAAACCTAGGACTAATCCAAAAAACCTTAACCATAAAACTTCTATAAATAGGGATGACGTCCCTCAAAAGGGGGACAGTTAAGCAAACCCAAGAAAGGTCCCCAAGATTTGAGACTAGTCCTTCCTTCCCGAACCTCAACCAAAAATCCCTGAAACACCCCCTAAATTAACTAATACATAAAATAATATTTTTAAATTAATAAAGAAAAAAGAATTAAATTTTTAGGAGGCAACCCACCCCCAAAACATCTCAAACCACCCCTCACCCTTCGATGAAATTGAAGCTAAAAATTATAATAATGATTCAAAATCTACTCCCTTTCATGGTTAGTATCCTCATTATAAACATATTTAACGACTAATTAAAAATTTCTCTCCATTCACACTAAAAAATTGGTAAGAAAACCAAAATTAGAAACTCTAGTTTTATATTACCAAATTTTCAAGCCAGATCCATAAATTATTCAACCAAATACTTAAAAATGGGCATACCTGGTGGTAGATGAAGGTAAAACGTGCTGAAAAACAACAACTTGGAGTGGTTTAAGAGATTCATGGTGTTCTCCGACTCTTGTCTCTCAAATGCAAACTCTCGCTTCTGTCTCTCTCTAGTTCAATGGGGTTAAAAATTTTAATACTGCAAATTTTACTCCTGAACAAAACAGGGTTAAAAATAGTGTAATAATTACTCCATTAACCATTACCCCCCTTTAACCCCATATTAGACATACCCTGAGTACATTTTTTAGGTGCATATATTATTGTTTTAATGCTTAAAATCTCATTACACATTTAAATTTGTCGGAATCATGTGAAATGTTAGTATTTTCTGGTGAAAATTTGTCAAATTTAAATAAAATTTCTAGGTACCTATGTGAAGAAAATCACCAAACCTTTGACTACCTCATTTTATATATAGACACGCAGAATACCGATGTGAAATATGGTGAGAATTTTATTTTAGATTCTCAAAGATGTAGAAAAGTGTTATAGAAATGTAAGAAATTAATATGAATTTAATTATTTTATGAAAAAAGAATGCCTTTTTAACATGTACGTGTTGTATAAAATTGAGTATGTTTTTGAGTTGCATGTAATATTATTTTTAATGTTTCAAATATGGGTATCTAAGTAATCAATTTCTATTCTCTTCTTTTTATTTACAACATAGAAGAGAAGACTTTTGACACAAGCTGCAGGCCCAGATAACTCCATCAGATAACAGGGCCCAAAAGGCAATTGTTGTGGCTTGACTTTAAACCATTTTACAATTTATACAAAATTTTTTGTCACTTACACCTTTGTGTGCTTATCCATATCACTTTGGGACCCAAAGCCCAGGGTACTACCTTTTTTTTTATTTATTTAATCCATAACTACAATAACATAGTACCTCATAAAGACTCCTGTTATGATAGAATTTGCGGAGAAGGATGTACACGGCCTTTTCCCAACAAGTGCTACCCCAAAGGAGGGTTCACGCTGTTTCATTCACTCTCCCGCTTAACATCTCAAAGTTGAATACGATCTTCAAAGCTATCTGCACTATTTTTGTTAAAGTATAAAGCCAATCATATGCATTCACCTATCAGCTTAAAGTTTTGAAAAAGTTAGTTCCTTAATAATTTTGTCTAGTTTTGATCATGATGAGCAAGTAAGCTTTGGAAGCAGAATTTTGTGCTTATATTTTGTATTTTGCTTTTTTTTTTTTCATCCAAAAAATATTATGTATTTCTATGGTAACTCTGTCCTCGTCTCATTTATAAAAACATAATGCGACTTCCCCAAAAAAAAGTGGGGCTTTCATAAAAGGGTTTATAAAAAATGAAGTAGGGAGTTCATTCTCCAATATTATTCTTAGGACAAAGTAACGTGTCCCCAAAATTCGGCCAGCACTTTCCTAAATTACTGGCAAAGCCACGAAGAACGCAAGTGTGCTGATAATAACTCAAATGAAATATCTTTAATTATATCTAATAATGTATTTACCAATTTTATATTAAGCAATTGATTTATTGCAGAAAATAATGCCATTTTTTTCGACATGCAATTTGGACCCGGTTAAGTTTATCTTATTTTAATTTATTTATTTCAATAATATTTGTTTATTTAAGATATATATATTTTTTTACATAATATATACAAGTTAAAAATAAATTATCTATTATAATAAACGATGACTTAATCATATACCAATTAACAATAGCAGGTAAGAAAGAATCGTAACAATGACTAGTTATGATAATGGAGGGTGGTGAATATTGACCCCAGAGGATAAAGGCATGGTCGTAGTGTGAGTAGTAATAAAAAGTAAAAGTCAGTTACGGTGGTAAATATTTAATGCTAAGATAATCTTTTTGAAACATTTTTTTGCAAGTAAACTATAGAAAAGATCCAATTTTGTATTTTTTTCTGCATAGTTATAAAATAAGTCTTGAATCTTCCTATTTAAGCTATTAAAAGATGTAAAAAGACCTAATCTGTCAACTAAATGCGAGGCTTATAGTTAACTAAAGCTTTTTCCTAACTTTAAACTATTAAAAAATTGAACCAAACGCGATCCTAGTCGTTCAAATTCAATTATCACCCTAAACCAATCATGGTTGGTTACTAGGTTCCACGTTAGAGGAGTAGGCAAGATGAGTTACTTATGACTCCATGTTAGTTGTCCAAGCTGAAAAGGTTTTGCTGTGTGGGATACATAATATGTACTATGGTCCAGCCCATATCTTATAAACTATTTTTAGTTAAAAAGAAAAGGAAAAAGAAATTGGAAGTGGGCCGTGCATGAAGAGCCCATGAGGGGTTTTGTTTGGGGTATGAAACCTCAAAGTTATTACTTACTAGATGTAGAATGCCACATGCGAAAAATAAAGAGAGAAAGAGAGACGTGGCACTACTACAGCGGTGAGATCGGGTTCGATCTTGGAGCAATTTGGAGCGGGTTTACTAGGCATTGATTAGAGTTAATTGATTAGGAGAATCAATTGTTCTTGGGCCTGGGAAGGTAATTCTTGTATCGCTCAATTTGCTTGTAGGTTTCAAGTTAGGGCAAACATGTTAAAACCATAAACATTGTAATTGCTATTTTTTATAGTGGATTTTGCTGTCGGTTTGCCCCGTGGTTTTTCCCTCGACTTTGGAGGGTTTTCTACGTTATATCTGGTGTTGATTTAATTTTCGCATATTTATTTCGTCGTTGATATTTGGTGATATTGGTGTGCCCTGTGATTTATATCTGTCATTGATATTGGCTTGAGTGGTCGATTTGAATTGGGTTTGGGTGGCTCGACCCCAACAAAGTGGTATCAGAGCCAGGTTCATTATTAAGGTAAATAATAATTGATGGTACTAGTGGTAGGATAAAATTGACCGGAGAAAATTATCCAATTTGGAAGCCAATAATGGAGGATCTACTTTATTGTAAATATTTACATGACCCAATAGAGGGTGATAGTGGTAGGCCGGAAAAATTGTCAGATAATGAATGGGAGAAGCTAAATAAAAAAACTATTGGGACAATTAGACAGTGGGTAGAATTCAATGTTTTTCACCACATATCACAAGAGACTAATGCTGAGTCATTATGGAAAAGTTTAGAGAGTCGGTATCAGAGACAGACCCCACGAAATAAAGCTTTTCTGATACAGAAGTTAGTCAACTTGAAATTGAAAGAGGGAAGATCAATGGCCGAACACTTGAATGAATTTCAGGATGTTATTAATCAGTTGACTGTCATGAAAATTACTCTAGACGATGAGTTGCGGGCTTTGTTTCTTTTGAGTTCTCTATCTAACAGTTGGGAGAACTTGGTGGTAACTATTAGTAACCCAGCTCCTGATGGAAAGTTGGCTTTGAGTACCGTAAAAGATTGCTTGTTCAATGAGGAGATGAGAAGAAAAGAGATGCTGATTCTGCACAAGCACTTATTACCGAGAACTGAGGCAGAAGTAAGAGTAGAGGGCCTAAGGGGCGTGGTAAGTCAAGAGACAGATCTAAGTCTAAGGGAGATAGACTAGAGTGCTGGCATTGTTATAAAACTAGACACTTGAAAAGAAATTGTTTTCTTTTGAAGAAAGAACAGAAAGGTGAAACGAGTTAGAATAAGGCAGATAATAAAAAGACTGTAGCTGCAGTGACAGATGATGATAGTGACCTCCAGGAAACATTGCTTTGTGCTCAGGGTGAGTGTAATCATATAAGTGATCCCGATGTTGAGTGGATTTTGGATTCTGGTGCTTCTTATCATTGTGTACCCAAGAGAGAATATTTTTCTATGTTCAAAGCAGGAGACTTTGGTACTGTGAAAATGGAAAACAGTAGTGTTGCTAAGATCGTTGGGATTGGGGATATCCATGTACAGACTAGTACTGGTTGCACTGCTACTCTGAAAATGTGCAACATATTCCTGAATTGCGCATGTTCTGGACAAAGAAGGTTATACACATCATCTGGGTAATGGAAAATGGAAGCTTACCAAGGGGTCACTGATAGTAGCTAGAGGATAGCTTTGTTGTTCATTATACAAGACACGTGTGACAGTGTGTGTTGGTGAATTGAATGCAGTCGAGGATAATACTTCACCGAATTTGTGGCACAAACTACTAGCTCATGCCAGTGAGAAAGGACAGCAGATATTGGCTAAAATGTCTCTCATCCCTTCACTTGAAGGTAAGTCATTGAATCCTTATGATGACTGTTTGTTAGGTAAGCAATATAGAGTCAGTTTTGGTAAAAAGTTGAAACGAAAACAAAACATGCTTGAATTAATACATTCTGATGTATGTGGTCCTATAGAGGTGGAGTCTTTAGGAGGAAATCGATATTTTGTTACTTTTTTTGATGATACTTCACGAAAAACTTGGGTATTTTTGTTGAGATCCAAAAGTCAGGTATTTGAAGTTTTTTAGCAGTTTCACGCCACGGTGGAGAGACAGACAAGGATGTTGCTGAAGTGTCTCCGAACTGACAATGGGAGAGAGTATGTCAACCGAGATTTCAGAAGGTACTGTAAGAAGCATGGGATTTGCCATGAAAGAACAGAACCAGGTAGTCCTCAGCACAATGGTGTCGCAGAAAGGATGAATAGAACCATTGTGGAGAAAACCAAATGTTTACTCAGAATGTCAAAGCTGCCTAAGACATTTTGTGGTGAAGCTGTGAATACTGCTGTGTACATCAGCAACAGAGGTCCTCCAGTCCCTTTGAATTTTAACATTGCAAAGAGAGTGTGGACTGGGAAAGATGTTTCTTATTCTCATTTGAAGGTGTTTGGATGCAAAGCTTTCATGCATGTGCCAAAGGAACAGAGATCCAAGCTTGATAGTAAAGCCACTCCATGCATATTTGTAGGATATGGTGATGAGGAGTTCGGTTACAGATTATGGGACCCCGTGAAGAAAAGGACCGCGAGAAGCAGAGATGTCGTGTTTCATGAACATGAGAATATGGCTGATTTTGACAAGTTAGAGAGGACTACATGTGCTCCCAGTGGTATTGCTGATACTACACCGATTTCATCTTCATCAGGTGCCACAGATGAAGAGCAGGTTTATGATGGGACAGAAGTCGAGAATGATACTGATCCAGTTGCAGTTGATGATGCTCTAGGTACAGATGTTGTTGAGCAGGAGGAGCCAGCCACAACACCAGTGACTGCTGAGCCTCAGTTGAGAAGATCTGATAGAGAGTGTAGACCGTGTACGAGGTATTCGAGTTCTGATTATATTTTTCTTACCGATGAGGGGGAGCCAGGGAGCTACAAAGAAGTGTAGACTCATGAAGACAAGGATAACTGGGCCAAAGCCATGGATAAGGAGATGAATTCTTTAGAGAAGAATGGAACCTATGAGTTGGTTGATCTTCCTAAAGGCAGAAAAGCACTTCAAAATAAATGGGTATTCAAGCTGAAAAAGAATGGTGATCAAATTGTGAAACATAAAGCTCGTTTAGTGTTGAAAGGCTTCAATCAAAAGAAAGGGATTGATTTTGATGAGATCTTCACTCTAGTTGTGAAGATAAGTTCCATTCGAGTGGTACTAGGTATGGCAGCTAGTATGAATCTCGAGCTTGAACAGTTAGATGTGAAGACTGTATTTCTCCATGGTGACTTGCAAGAGGAGATCTGCATGAAGCAGCCTTAAGGATATGAGGTTCAGGGTCAAGAGCACTTGGTTTGCAGATGGAAGAAGAGCTTATATGGTTTGAAACAGGCTCCTAGACAGTGGTACAAGAAATTTGACTCATTTATGGTGGGTCAAGGGTACAAGAAAACAGCTACAGATCATTGTGTGTACATAAGGAAATTCGCTGGAGGTAATTTCATTATTTTACTACTTTACGCCAATGATATGTTAATTGTTGGTCAAGATGTAGATATGATTCGAAGGTTTAAAGAGGAGTTGTCAAAGTCTTTTGAAATGAAAGACTTGGGTCCAACGAAGTAGATTTTGGGTATGGAGATTACCCGTGATAGAAAGTATGGAAAGTTGTGGTTGTCACAAGAAAAGTATGTTGAACGGGTGCTTGAAAGATTCAACATGAAGAGTGCTAAACCAGTTAGCACACCTTTTGCCTCACACTTTAAATTGAGTAAACGATCTTGTCCTGTGACCGAGAAAGAGAAAGAAGAGATGTCAAGTATTCCTTACTCCTCTGCTGTTGGGTCTTTGATGTATGCTATGGTTTGCACCAGGCCAGATATTGCTCATACAGTGGGTGTTGTGAGCAGGTTCCTATCAAATCTAGGGAAAGCTCATTGGGAAGCATTGAAGTGGATCTTCAGATAATTACGGGGTACATAGAAACAGTGTTTGAGTTTTGGTGGCTCGGGACCGATTCATAAAGGGTATATAGATTCTGATATGGCATGATGTCTTGATAGTGGGAAGTCTACTTCGGGGCATTTGTTCACTTTTGCTGGGGTAGCTTCGTCTTGGCAGTCCAGGTTGCAAAAGTGTATTGCTTTCTCTACTACTGAAGCCGAGTATATTGCAGCTGTTGAAGCAGGGAAGGAAATGTTGTGGATGAAGAGGTTTCTTCAAGAGTTGGGTCTGAAACAGAAAGAGTATGTGGTATTCTGTGACAGTCAGAGTGCAATGGTCCTGAGTAAGAATTCCATGTACTATGCCCGCACGAAGCATATTGATGTGAGATATCATTGGTTGCATTCTGTTTTTGAAGAAAAGCTGATGATGCTAAAGAAGATTCACACTGATAAGAACATGGCTGATCTATTGACCAAGGTGGTTCCTAGTGGCAAAGTGGAGTTGTGCACTGGGATGGCCGGTATGGACTCCAAATAGCCTCCTCATGGTGGGCTGGAGGGGGAGATTTGTGGGGTACATAATATGTACTATCGTCCAGCCCACATCTTATAAACTATTTTTGGTTTAAAAGAAAAGAAAAAAGAAATTGGAAGTGGGCCGTGCATGGAGAGCCCATAAGGGGTTTTGTTTGGGGTATAAAACCTCAAAGTTATTACTTACTGGATCTAGAACGCCGCATGCGAAAAATAACGAGAGAAAGAGAGAAGCGGCACTACGACAGCGGTGAGATCGGGTTTGATCTTGGAGCAATTTGGAGCGGGTTTGCTAGGCATTGATTGGAGTTAATTGATCGGGAGAATCAATTGTTCTCGGGCCTGAGGAGGTAATTCTTGTATCGCTCAATTTGCTTGTAGATTTCAAGTTAGGGCAAACATCTTGAAACTATAAACGTTGTAATTGCTATTTTCTATAGTGGATTTTGCTGTCGGTTTGCCCCGTGGTTTTTTCCTCTACTCTGGAGCGTTTTCCACGTTGTATCTGGTGTTGATTTAATTTCCGCATATTTATTTCGTAGTTGATAGTTGGTGATATTGGTGTGCCCTGTGATTTATATCTGTCATTGATATTGGCTTGAGTGGTCGATTTGAATTGGGTTGAGGTGTCTAGACCCCAACATGCTGTTTATGCATTTCAGCGATTTCAAGCGGATTCTATTAGCCAAAATAGTTGATTTTAAGCCTAGTAGAGGTTCAGCTCGAAGGTTTATGAGCCTCAAAGATCTAAGCAATTTCAAGCTGTTCTAGCCAAATAAGCCAACCCCAACAGAAATTATAAATGTCCCTTAGAGACATATTGGTGGCAAAGAATTTCAGAGGCCAAAGAAGCTACCCAGATTCGATCCCCACCAAGGACATGTTGCTCCCCTTTAAGGGATCCCCCCCTCTTACAAACACTAAAAAATAAAGAAAGAAATAAATAAATTATAAACCTAATGTGACAAATTTTAGCAAACTTGAGCCTACATGCCTATATCAAACTTAAGTCACCTAAACTCAGTGAGAGTATCACGAACCTCTCCAAGCTAGTTTCAAACTTAACTGAGTCGATAGAGATTTGAGTTATAATAAGCAAAGCTTGCAAAGTTTCAGAGTTGGTGAGCTTCAAGCCAGGCTTGGCGCCAAGTTGAGCTAGATACTGGCAATCCGAGCATCTAGCCTCATAAAACTCTCTACGCCTAGGGTTTAGGGATCCTTTTCAATTGAACTTATTATTTCTCCTTGTCCATTGATTATTTAATTTTTTTTTTTTTTTTTTTTTTTTTTTTTTTTTTTTTTGCATTTTTGAAATTCTTATGCAGAAATAGATTTCTAGTTTAGAAATTATTGACTTTATTGCTCAATTTTCACAACCTTGTGGGGAAGTTTGATTTATATTTGTAGCAATTCCTGAGTTTCCAATTAACTTGCATGTCTATTGTCATATGCTTGTGCTTAAGCCATCTTGTAGTGATTAATCTTCATGAACAATCATGACACATATACAACAACCTATTGATATTTGACGAGAAGATTAAAAATTCTTTTAATCATATTAAATAACTTATATAACAACTACATGAAAATGGTTCATTATATAGAATTTGATTTAAGGAAAAAGGTTGTTCTCCCAAATTTGAATTCTATGTTGATTTGAGTATAGAACTTGTAGCCACAAGTCCTGCAATGGCAGGTTGGAAATGGATGAACCAAAAATCAATCCTTAAATTTCCTTCTCGATCGATTTTGCCACCTTATTTAGTTTTTTATTTGATGTTTTAGTTTGTCTATGTGTTACTGAAACCATTGACCAACAAATCAAATTCATAATCCCCAAATAATCCTACAGATTTAACATCTGCATATATACCAATCATTATAAGTATTCAGTACACTTATGAGTGCACTGTTTTACACTCCCTCTAAGGCCACATCACTTACCTTTGGACAAAGTGATTTCGACACTAGTAGCTTCCTCCACATTCCACAAAAAAGTGGTACTTACTCTTGAATTATTCTCCATACTACCACACACTCACTCGCACACCATGACTTGTTTTTCACATGTTTGAGAATCACACTCCCAGTATTTTGTGTTGTCTTATTCGTTGAATTATTTGACATAAGCGTTCCATCACATGTCAACATGATCAGATTTTCATTCATTTTTAAATACAAATACTCCCCATACATTGCACGAGATAACACTAGTAGGGCATCATAGCTAAGCAGTAGAGGTTGATGGTGTTATGTAATTAACTATCCCTAAAACTTATCTGTTTGATACCATTTCTTATTTAAAGTTTTTAGCTTTTTTTATAAATTAAAAATCATATTTTATAAAGCATTTAATTCTTGTTTTGACTTTTTGTTTTCAAATTTTTTTCCACTTTGAGTAAAAATTGAAAACATAAAGTCAAAAATAAGGAAAAAAAAACAATTCTTAAATTATTTTTTAAGTTTCTTGAAAATCAAATATAATACTAAACAAGCACTCAAGTTTTTAATGCTGCATATCGTCTATCAAATTGGTCCAATTTAATTAGTCTAGTCTTTATTAGTTCATATTAGAAGTAGTTTAGATTTTATTCGAGTCTTGTTGTTGTTAGAAGGGTTCATTTACTAGGCATTAATGCAACCGGATCTCATTAGAACTCTGAAGTTAAGCGTGCTTGAGCGAGATTTGTACCAGGATGGGTGACCTCTTGGGAAATCCTCGTGTTGCTAACCCTATAAGGTTGGAGGTCCTCAGAAACAGCCTTTCAGCAGGGTTACACCCTGAAGGGGTAGGGCTGCGTACCTCCACCCCTCCTAAACCCCGCTTATGTGGGAGCCCTTGAGGCACCAGGTATGCCGTTGTTGTTAGAATTTCTCTTAATATTTATCCTTATGTTTATCAATTAGGGCTTAAGTTATCATTCATGCCTAGGGTTTTGATTGTCAAAACTTAACTAAATATAGTATAAAATCAATCACAACAGGGAAGAATAAATGAGAAATAGTTTATCAAAAAGATGAACATCACATACTGAAGAAATCCACTATCCTAAAAGAAAATTTCATAGCAGCTTACATGTAGTCTGTATTACCAATAGTCACCCTCTAAGATTAACACAATTCGATTTCAAATGTACACTTGTTAGTTGCTAGTTAGAAGTGCCAAACAAGTTTTCCCCAATAGAGACGAGTTTCTGAGAGATTAATCTAGGAGGAGAGATCGAAGATTATAAGAAGATATATTTTGCTTATCCTAGAACTTAGCTTATATTATGGTAGAGGCAACTATTGGGCAGAGGTGTGATAAAATTCCAAAGATTACAATGGTTGCAAGTATTAAGATATTATTTATCTCAAAATTAATATTCATTTGATATGATTTAGATTTGATTTGGGTGATATATGATAGGATTTAGTTACTTAATCTAATTGAGATTTGATTACAATTATGATTTAGTAACTCAATTATAAATAGGGATTAAGTATTGATGTTTGAGTAGAAAAAGTGAGAAAGAAAAATAGAGAGAAAAAAGGGAGGAAAAATGTGAGGTTTTAAGGTTTTGTAAAGGGGTGCCCGGGGGGGCACTAGGGTGGAGGAGAGTAAATGATTTGTCTTAAGAGGTGTTTTTGATTGAGGGATTGATAAGAGTTTGTAACTTCCTCTAAAGCTATGTTTGAGGAGGGTTGATGGTTCGCAGTATAGAAGCTACACTTTTGAGAAAGTTGGTAGCTCACCGTGCAGTAGCTACATTTTAAGAGGGCTAGTGACTCATTATGCAGTAGTTATATTATGAGATGGTTGGTGACTCACTGTACAGTAGTCACATTGATGGTGTTAATTGTTGATGATTGTATGGGATTTGGGGTTTTAATTAGATATTGTAATCCCATATTTCGTAGTGGATGAGGTATCTATTCGGTTCTCATGGTTTTTCCCCGTAGTTGAGAGAGAGTTTCCACGTAAATTATGGTGTGTTGTTTCAATGTTGTTTTTATGATTTCATGCTTCCGTTTATGCTTGCATGTGAATTTTTCCGACATGAAGAATTGCTACTTGGTTGAAATATACATTGGCAAGAGATGCACTTGGCTCCCATAGCATATTAGGTGGGAAGGGGTGCCAATAATAGCAATTGTGAAAATAACACCTTTATGTGTAAAAATTAGAAAACAAAAAGACTAAATTGTATAAAGGAACAAACAAGATTATAGGGATGAAAAGGAACAATTGGATAATTTCTTTTTTTGAACAGAAAAAAGCCCGAAGGCAAGACTAACATAGATAACGAATGTCAGAGTTCAGAGAAGTTACAATAGAGTTCTTGGGATGCTCCCATACAGATAACCATACCTATTTCTAGCATGACATTTAGCTACATAATGAGCCATTGTATTCTAATTCTTAGGAATCCACAAACAAAGAAAAGATTCAAAAGAAAAAGCCATACTACAAATAATTCTAATTACAGCCTCAAAATCCCATGGGATGGAACAATCACCATTAACAGCACCCTTAACCTGCTTACAATCAGAGCATAACAAAACTCTTCTTCATCCTCATCTCAGACAGTAGCAAACTATTGCTCGAAGAGTGAGAGCCTCCGCTAGTAACGCATTATGAGCCACAGCCCCACCACACAATCTTCCCACAAGCTTCCCTTCCATGGATGGCTGAACAACCGCAAGAGCAGCTGCCAATGACCCACTATTCCAACCGACATCATAGAAAACTACAACCCTATCATAGTCAAAATTAGGCTGCCTCCCCCTACTTCCCTGAAAATCAGAAGAGACAGATCTAGAAACCACGGATTCGCAGGCTTCCTGAAACTCATTCACCATAATATAAGCCTGATTCAATAAGAAAATTAGGTTGGGATTTTTTCCTTAGAAGAGGACTAAATTTCTACCCTTCCAAATCCACCCACCAATACATGCGACCTTATCACGAATGCCAGAGCACACAAAGAAATTCGAACACAAGTCAATCCACCACGGACCAAAACTACCAAAGCCAACACTATTAATAACAATATCCATGGAGGAAAAAAGCCAAATAGCACGAGCTTTAGGACAGAAAAAGAGCATATGGTCCAAAGATTTGAGTTCAGAAAGACATAAGGGACAAGCCCTAGAAGTCACAAGATTTCATTGGATGATTTCATTCAACTAGATATGAGTCTATTTATGATACCAAGTAGGAACACTAATAGACCTATTCTTGCAGCAAGAAGAATCATATACTAATAAGTATAATTAAGAATCCATTCATGGTGGTCGATTGATGGGAGGGCCACTTATGGCCATTAAGGGGAGGAGGGGAATAGTCTTCACCATTTACTAACCCATTTATATCTATACTAATTACATATTTTTTACTTGATACTAATTACATGATAAAATACAAGAAAAATACAATACATATTTTCAATACTTCCCCTCAAGTTGGAGATGTAATTTAATAATGCCCAATTTGGTGACAAGTGAAAAGGATGGATAACCAAGAGCTTTGGTAAAGATGTAGCTAGTTGACCTCCTGATCGAACAAACGAGGTAGCTATCTCCTTAGCCATAACCTTTTCTTTGACAAAATGACAATCAATCTCATAAGTTTGGTTCTTTCATGGAATACTAGATTGGATGCTAGATGAAGGGCGGCTTGATTATCTCAAAACAATAATGCTTGTTGATTAACCTGCACAACAAGATCATGAAATAATTGTGGTAACCAAACTAATCCAGTGGGCATTGTGGCCTTGGCACGATATTTTACCTTAGCTGATGATCAAAACACAATCGATTACTTTTTCAACTTCCATGAAATAGGAGCATCACCTAAGAACAGCACAAAATCAATAGACTACAATGTGTTAATGGACAACCCGCCCAATCAGCATCACATTGTATAAGTAAATGAAGATCATTATTAGAAGCAAGAAAACTTCCTTGTCCAGGCGGCCACTTCAATTACCTTAGATGATGATTCAGAACAATAGGTGTAGAGGCTGGACTTGCCCCAAGTAATCCAGCGTCACTTAAAATATGAAAGACATACTTTCTTTGATTTAACGAGATCCCATTTGATGAATGAGCTACCTTGACCCTTGGCAAATATTATACAGGGCCTAGATTCTTAATACCAAAGTTTTGGTTAAGGACCCTCTTCACATTGATTTACTCTTAAGGTCATTTCCCATAACTATGACATCATCAACGTAAATCAAAAACCCATATAAACATTTTCTCGTTGTAGAATGAAAAGTGATTAATCAGATTCAGACTGTTTAAACCCAAAATTAACCAGAGTTGAAGTAAACTTGTGATTTTAGTTCGCGGATGCCTGCTAAAGTCCATAGAGAGACTTTTGTAGGCGACAAATCTGACAGTCATGTTGTTTATCAAAACCTTAATACAGTTCATGACTCAAATCACCATGAACGAATGCACTATTTATGTCTAGCTGATTGGTAGTCTAATTTATAGCCACTGCAATAGCAAAAACACATCTTACTGTGATGACAACAAAACCAAAGGTATCATTATAATCTACTCCATCTACCTGAGTATACCCTTTAGCCATGATACGGGCTTCTTATCGCTCTATCAACTCGCCTGATTTGTATTTCACCTCATATACCCACTTCAAATCTATGGCCTTTTTACTAGGAGGCAAGACTTCAAGGATCCGTATTCGATTTTGTTGGAGAGCTTCAATCTCTTTTCTCATGGCTTCCCTCCCATGCTAAAATTGTTTTTCCTGATTCAACAACCTAGGCTTATCACTAGCAGTGAGGGCCTCGAGAAAGGCTGAGTAACCATTAGAAAAATGTGCATTAGACAAAAAGAGTGAAATGAGTGCTGAAGGAAAAGTAGTACAAGAATGGGTTATGAACTCCGGCACATCCCAAAGGTAGTCTTTATACTTCATAGGCATAAAACCTGAATGAGCTCCTTTATCGAATTCCCGGATCCCAGCCACCATGCCCTCGTTGGGCTCGATCATTAAACCTAGTGGCTAGTCACCGAAACCGACCGGTTCTGATGATACCCCACCAAAACTAGGAATGTTCCTACCAGCTTTGTGCTAGGGGGTCCCATCCATGGCAGCACTGTTCGCCCTTTCTTGGCTAGGTGGTTTGATGGTAACCTAAGATCACGGCTCATCGCTCGATCTGTTTGTGACTCAAATGGCTCATCAAACAATCCCAAAGTCCATAGATCATTGCTGAAAACTATTTTAGATTTTCCTTTTGATGATAAGGAAAAAACTTCTCATAGAAAACAATATCTCGTGATATAATAGCTGCCTACTTTCGAAATTATAGACTTTAAATCCTTTTGTACTATGAGGATATCTAATGAATATACAATGGTGGGACTGACTTTTCATTTTATCATTTGTTTTATGCCACACATAATGCTGAGGTGATCATAATTTGGAACCTTTCCTAACAACACTTCAAAAGGACTTTGGTTTTGAAGCAAGGAGAGGGAATTAAATTAATAAGATATGTTGTTGTTAATGTGCACGTACCATAAAAACATACCGGCAGACCAGCCTCAAAACACAATACACTTGCCACCTTTAGTAGACGGCGAGTAAAACTCCATTTTGTTGAGGATTACATATAAATGAGGTCTAAAATTGTATTCCATCCCTTACATTAAATTTAAGTAGAAAACCATACTTGAATTCTTAATCATTATTGCTCCGAACTTGCTTCAACTGCATCCCAAATTATGTATGTACCGTTTTATTCATAAGTAATTGATGAGATTGAGATTTTTCTCTCATCAAGAACAACCATGTACTTCTACTATAATTATCCAGAACGGCAAGAAAGAAATGTACTCCAATTAGAGAAGAAGCACGATAAAGAACTCAAATGTCACAATGGATCAACTCAAAACATGAAACAGTTCTATGGATTGAAACAGGAATGGGTAAATGAGTTTGTTTTGCTATATGACATGAGTCACAAATTACATCAACTTTGTTCATCATGTTCAAATGAGGAAAGATAGAAAGCCTAAAAAATGAACATGCACTAAATGATGGTGACATAAAACATTCTCAGATTCTCCAACCAAATTAAATGTAGGAGCTTAAGGACAAGGTCTCCAAGTAGTATAACCAATCTCATTGCCTTCCCATCCTAATCAACTTCCTCGATTGCAGGTCCTATATAACTCAGACATTAGAATAAAAGGTTAATGCATATAATCCATCTTGTGTTAATTTGCTCACAGACAAGAAGTTACAATGAAAATCCAGTAAACGGAAAACATTATAAAGAAATAAAGCATTAGAAATGTTCATCCTTCTAGGATGAATAACGGGTAGACATGCCCTATTAGGAAACTTAATAGGTCTAATATGTTATTAACAAGAACATCTTCCATATCAAAATGTGGTGACGTCATGTGATTGGAAACTCTGATGTCAGTAATTCACAAATCATAACTAACAACCTGACCTGTCAGATTAATACAAGGAGAGGTAGTGTTTAAACCAAGTATAGACAAAGGCTGTTGATATTGGATAGCCAACAAACCAATTATACGATTGTCTGCATGGGACGCTTATTGCAACTGGGTGCTGTCAACTAAGGTAGTGGCTACCACTAGTGGCAGTGCTGATATGTTTTTGGTGCTACAATGGCCAAAGCTTCCACCCAGGTGCGTGTCCCACTAACTCATAACATCGATCCTTCATGTGGCCATGATGCTTACAATGACTACAAGACAAACGATTATTATGTCATGGAGGTGGCCCATTCAAAACACCTGAACCACCCCTGATGATCGAACTATTTCCTTTCACAACATGAGTTGCTGGTTCAGAAGCAACAATATTATCAGTTGCAACAAATTGTTGCTCCTTTTTTTTCCCCTCTTAAAATGAAACTCAGTAAGCATTACTAGCAGAGGTAAGAGGCTAGACTTCATCAACTGAGATTGAATAGTGGAAAATAGGGATGGCAATGGGGAGGGCGGGTATGGAGATGCCTCCTCCATACCCGTACTCTTCACCTAAATCTATATCCATACCCATCCCATTACCCACCACGAGTATGAAATGAATAGTTGTACTTGCCCTGGTGGGTACGAACTCATACTCATACCCACCTCATTACCCATGAGTATCCAGCGTGTATCCATTACCCATCCCATGCCCCCTATTCTAGGTATAAAACAATTATATATATATCCGCCTATTAATTATTAAATACTATTTTGTAAAAATTTAATTATATTTTTTATAAAATTAATAAATAATTAAGTAGTTGAATTAATCATGTATTTTTAAATTTGAAAGTTAACTAGATACAAAATAGAGTGGCGATGATGGGTATAAGGTGGGCAGGTAGGGTATAACACTATACCCGTACCCGCCCCATACCCGGGGCGTGTATACCCAACCTATACCCGCTACCTGTATCACTTATGCCCGTTTGGGGAGGGTATCCGCAGGTAACGGGTTTTACCCACCCTATTGCCATTCCTAGTGGAAAAAGAAAGGGTCTAAGCCCATAAACAAACCAAACAATTTCTCCATGTCATGAACGGCCGCAAAAGCTTTCGCTGAGCCACAAGTGTAAGGAGAAATTTCTGCAAGAGTATAAAATTCATCCCACAGAGATCTCAACTTAGTAAAATAAGTCGACATTGGCATATGTTCTTGTTTCAATTGTGATATCTCACGTTATGATTTACAAATTTGAGGAATGTTCCCTTGTGAAGACCTCTAGCCATACATTGCGACATGTTTCAAGTTAAGTGATACTTTCATTGATCTCTTTTGATACAAATTTCGAAAGCCAAAATGACATTATTGAATCACACATACTACAACAACAATAACAACAACAAACCCAGTGCCTCCAAGGGCTCCTGCATAAGCAGGGTTTGGGGGGTAGGTGTACGCAGCCTCCCCCCTTCAGAAGGTTACCCTGAAGAGAGGCTATTTCCTAGGACCCCCAACCTGAGAAGCTGGTCCGCAGCATAGAGCATGTGACTTGGCAGCAGAGGAGCAACAAAGCATGAGTAGGGCAAAACATACGACGAGCAAAAATAACACACTTGAAGCATGCCACATCAAGCAGAAAAAGATAAGATAAAGATAAAGATAAAGATAGAGATAAGGATAGAGATAGAGACCAGTAGGCAAGTAGCATCTTATGAGAGCAAGTCCACAACCTGCGTTCGCCAAGAGGATGCCAAGGCCTAGCACTAGAAAGCTCGACTACCCTACTCCAACTGGAGCATCTATTACCCCTATGCTAGCCCTCCATTGGGCCCTATCTAAGGCCATCTCCTCCTGAAGGTTTAGGTGGGTGAAGTCTTGTCGAATCGTCTCCAGCCACCTCTTCTTTGGCCTTCCTCTTCCTCTTCTGCCTAGTGTAGTAAGGGGTTGTTCGCATCTCCTTACTGGAGCATTGTCCGGTCTCCTTCTAACATGTCCGAACTACCTCAAACGTTGCTCCCTCAATTTAGCTTCAATGGAGGCTATGCCCAATTTGCCTCTTATGACGTCATTTTTGATCCTATCCTTTCTTGTGTGTCCACACATCCACCTCAGCATTTGCATCTCCACCCTCTTCATCTTCTGTGCGTGCTCTTGTTTCATCGCCCTGCACTCCACCCCGTACGTCATGGCTGGCCTCACAACCGTCTTATAGTATATTCCCTTTAGCTTCAAGGGAAACTTTCTATCACAAAGTACCGCAAAGGCCATCCTCCACTTATGCCATCCCGCTTTAATCCGGTTGTTCACATCCTCGTCCACTTCGCCATTGTGCTGTAACATGGACCTCAAGTACCTGAAGCTCTCCTTCTTGGATATGGCCTCAGATCCAATCTTAACGTCTTCCTGGCTACGCATGGTAGAAGGATCGAATTTGAGTTCCATGTGCTCGGTCTTGGCTCTGCTTAGTTGTAATCCCTTCGACTCTAGAGCCCCTCTCTACAGTTCCAGTTTCTCATTTACCTGTTCTCGCAACTCCCCCACCAACACTACGTCATCTGCGAAAAGCATGCACCAAGATACACATCCCTGGATGTGCCTAGTAAGCTCATCCATAACCAGAATGAACAGATAGGGGCTCAAAGCAGACTATTGAATCACACATACTCCAATTCAAAATCCGGTGAACTTTCATCCATTTTGTCAATGAGACCAAAAGCCAATTTTTGGCTTAGCTTTTATAGCTTTGTAGATCGAAGATTTCCACAATTGATAATTAGGACCAATTAAAACATTTTGGATAAAGACGAACCCGGAATGATCCGAGGGATGGAGATAAAATAGAGAGTGAACATCAATGACTTCCCATATCGCTGAAATGGGTGCAACAACATGATCAGAATTTGCTCCAGTGGACAACCACAGTAACATTGAAATAGGGATATTGACAGAACTGGTCCACCTGGTTAACCGCACTCGCAGTATGCCAGAAGAGTCCCTCAATAGGGTGGGGCCCTCCCACTCAGTCAATAAGACCACTAGGAGTGCCTCCCTTTAACACCTCTCTCAATATCTCTAATTTTAGTGTTATGGTTGTTGCCCATCTAGCATATTATATGTAATATATATGCCTACTTTCAATATGTCATTGATGATACAATGTAAACATATACACCACATAAATTTAATATTTGGAATTGTTTCTACATCATGGGATGTTGCCTGAAATCTATTTAACTATAATGGAGATATGGCAAAATCGGTTGGCTCTTTTTACGTTTAGACTCCATTTGGAAAGAGAGAAGATTCGAGTATTCTATGAATCCAGTTTTCTCTTTTTCCTTGTTTGACTCTGAATTTGTAATGGAAAAGACTTTTCTAAGGAAAAGGTTTTTCCTTTGGTGCAAAATGACATTCCTGTGGAATGGGGGAAGTCGTCATTTTTAATTGACCAAAGCTTCAGGGTGAAGTGAACTGAAAGCTATGATCATAGGCCATTAAAGGTCGTAGTGTCGAACAAAGATTGAACTGAAGGAAACAAGTCATATGTGATGTTGCACAAAATTACAACATTCGGACTGATTTTCAATCATGACCGATGATTTATATTATAAAGGTGTTTATTACTACATGTCCGAACCAAGCTAAACCAAATAACGGTAAGAATTAAATCAAGGATCTCGGACTGGACAAAACATCTACAATTTTAATGAACTTCTAACTAAATTGATGGGTTTAGTATAGGTTTACGGTCTAGTTGGTAATTGAATGATCCTACTAGCGCTGATCCTCTCAATTAAATTTTGATTTTCCCGTATATGCTTTATAAGTCACTACCTTGAACTAGTACAAATGATCATTGGTCTAAAACTCGAATAGAACAAACGGAAGATCAAAGAATAAATCAAATAATATCGAGTTAGTCTTATATTAGATTTGAATGGGCTAGGCAGAATAGAAGGCCTAGTTCTACACCTCATCGGGTTAGGTCCAACACGTGGTGCTAGGTGCAAATTGTGTATGGGAGGATACTACTTCAAGGTCTTAGATAAGGGATGTCAACTATCTAAACTACCCAAAGATCGTGGTGAACAATACTAACAAAAAGGTGGAAGCCTGGCTAAACATGTTTTTAATTGCATATTCTTTTGAGGATGATACCCTAGATAATGTCTTCACATTTATTATGGAGAATAATCTTCTTGACTTGATCCCTAGAAGATTAAGCTCAAACACGCTCATGACTCTGCGAAGACTTTGTCTTCATACCTTGGGTCTCTTAAGCCGCTGCTACTCTACAAATCCAAGACGGTCTCAAGATAATGAGGTCAAGCCCTCGACTTCTGAGCAGGAGAGTTTGGATTGACATCCATGGATTGCTAGTACAATGTTGGTCCAAAGAATGCTTGTCAAATTTTGCTAATATATGGGGCAAATTTATTCGAGTTGACGCTACGCATTAACATGGCAAGGGTTTTTATTGACACATGCTTCCCATCAATAATCCCACAACTAGTAGAAGTGCATTTCAACGGGGGTTCTCGATTGGTATTCATTAAGGAAAGTAACTCCGTAATGATCCCAAACTGCTCTCAAGAAGTAGTTTCCTTACTGTGGCCCGGGGATGCCCTAGATAAATCAACTGGGCCATCATAGGAGAGAGCTACACTAATTGAGCTCTTTTGGATTTAGGGGCGAGCCATTACCTCATCCCATATTCGATTTTTCAAGAATTGGGTAATAGAGATCGTAAACCAACTAGTGTTACACTCTAGTTGGCTGACAGATCAGAGCATTTTCCTAGAGGGATGCCGGAAGATATATTTGTCGAGGTTGACAAGTTCATCTTCCCCTTTGAATTTATTGTGCTAAACATGGACTCAACTCCTAACCACACCCCCACCATTTTAAGACAATCGTTCTTAGCAATGGCCGATTATGCCATTCACTATAGGACGGGGGTTTTGGAGGCTTCGTTTGGAAACTTTGAGGTCAAATTGAATGTATCAAATACTATTACGCTCCCTGGAGATGAGGATGATTTTGATTGCTCTATGATAGAGGCAATTAATCCTTTGGTCGAGCCAGTTTCATATGACTTGATCAGAGGGGATGACTTGCCTGATTTTTCTTACTTTGACTGATTTTGATGAGGATACTGGCAATTTTTCTGATGTGCAGGATGTTTTGCGAATTGAGGCTAGGGGCCTGATTTCCGAACCCTTAACTGGCCTCCATAATGAGCCTACTAAATCGTCGATTGAATGTCCACCGGTGTTAGAACTCAAACCTCTCCAGGCCACCTTAAAATATGTATTTCTAAGACCCAATGACACCCTTCCTGTGATTATAGCATCTAACCTGACTGAGACACAGGAATCTAGGTTGTTAGTTGTCCTACAGAACCATAAATGTGCTATGGGGTGGTCGGTCGCTGACTTGAAAGGAATTAGCACCTCCATATGCATTCGTAGGATACATTTAGAGGATACTATTAAGCCATCTAGGAAAGTGAAGGCTTAACCCGAACATGAGGGAGCTGGTTAAAAAAGAGGTGATGAAGTTGTTAGGTACATGTATTATATACCGGATTTCTGATAGCCGTTAGGTTAGTCCAATCCAAGTGGTTCCGAAGAATTTAGGAATCACAGTTGTTACAAATGCACAGGGAGAATTGGTTCCTACACGTACCACTACAAGGTGGAGAGTATGCATTAACTAACGTAAGTTAAACTGTGCAACGCGTGAAGACCATTTCCCTACCCTTTTTTGACAAGATCTTAGATAGAGTAGTAAAACAGGCTACTATTATTTTATGGATGGATACTCAGGGTATAACCAAGTCCCGGTGCACCATGAGAACCAAGAGAAAACAACGTTTAGCTGTCCCTTTGGTACGTTCGCATATCGAAGGATGCCCCTTGGTCTGTGCAATGCACCTGCTACTTTTTAGTGAATTATGATCTCCTTCTTTATTAACATGTTGGACAATTACCTAGAAGTGTTTATGGATAACTTTTAGGCGTTTTGGTCATCTTTTGATGAATGTCTTGCTTACTTGTATCATGTTTTGCAGCGTTATGAAAAGTACAGTTTAGTGCTTTGTTGGGAGAAGAGCAATTTCATGGTTCAGCATAGCATAGTGTTAGGACATGTGCTGTCGAAGTGGATATCACCGTAGACAAGCCAATGTGGATTTAATTGCCAACCTTCCTCCACTGACCTCGGTGAAAGAAGTTCGCTCTTTCCTTGCCATGTTGGTGTCTACAAGTGCTTTATCACCATAGCTATACCTCCATCGAATTTGCTTGCTAATGATGTGCCATTTGTTTTTATGACGAGTGTTTAGCTGCTTTACTAAGTTAAAAACCTTGCTGTCCACAGCTGCAATCACCCAACCATCCGAACGTTAGAGATTATGTGCGACGCTTCAAATTATGCCGTTGGAGAGGTGCCTAGTCAATGAAAGGATAGAAAACTTGCCATTGTTGACTATGCTAGCAAATCCTTAGATGAAGCTCAGAAGAACTATACCACTTGCTAGCTATAGTTTTCACACTTGAGAAGTTTTAACTCGACATTCTAGGGGCTTTAAAGGCCCCTACATCTTTATATTTGGGCAGGATGTGTCATGACCGAAGAGGATTTTTATTGTGATTTTGATGTATTTTGCTTATTAAAGTTAGAATAAGGCTTGGAGTGGACTATTGTTAGTTATTCTTGATATTTTGCAAATAAATGGACATGAGTAGTGTGTGGGTTCTATGTTGTTTAGCTATCTTTCAATTAGTATATATGGAGTACTTAAGAGTGTAAAGAAGAGGCATTCAATGAAAATTAAACAAACTCTTATCCTCTCATCTCCATTTCTTCTATAATTCACATCTCCTTTTCCCTTCTTTCTCTCATCCCAACTCGAAATTCAAGTTATAATTCAAGTTTGATCTTAAATTATAACATTTGGTATCAGAGCCTAATTGGCTACTATTTGATTGATCTGGCTCGATGCAAGAAATCAATCCCAATGGTTAGAGTAACTCCCCGTGTTGGTGCTACTGCTGCTGCTGCTGCAGCTCATCCCAGTTATGCTACTATTGTGGGAGCTAATACTGGGGAGGGGGGGGGGGGGGGGTGAGATCAATCAATTTGAGCAATGGAGGTTACAGATGCAAGAAATGTTTGTGCAAATGCAACAAGCTCAAGATCAGAGGTTAGCTGAGTGGTCGAATCAACATTCTCAGTTAATTGAAGCTTGAATTCAGGGCTTACAGTAGCAAATGGATGGCCAGCAACAGTCGGTGGGAGGTAGATTGTTATCAGCTGCTAGCCAACATGATCGACCACCTGATCCTGTTTCCCTTCACTCTTTTGGAACCAGTGAGCAAGGATCTGCTGGAGGAAGGACTCAAGGACCCAGGAAACCTCAGGTGGAGATATAACCCTTTGATGGAAAGCACCCACAGTCATGGATCAGACGCCGTGAAAGGTACTTTCGATTTTATCATATAGATGATGTGGAGAATGTAGAATTGGCTGCAGTTTATCTTCCATGTGAACATGAGGTCTGGAATTATAATTTGATTCATAGCAACCCTGGGTTATCCATGGATGATTTTGTTAATGAACTTTGTAAGAGGTATGGTGAAGAAGACCTAGGGGAGGTGATTGATCACTTCAATGAACTTGCTCAAACAGCTTCTATAAGGGATTATATGACTCATTTTGAGAACTTGCATGCTAGGATATTAACTGTTCATCCTGGTGCAAGTGAATCCTATTATATATCAAGTTTTATCAGTGGGCTTAGACCAAGAATCAAAAACTTGGTTAAAGCTCTAAATCCTAGTACATTAACTCAAGCCTTCTCTAAGGCTAAACTGATGGAGACCATAGTCTTCGGTGGTTCAGAGGCTCCTAGGACTAGATCAGGACCTGCTCCTTCTGTGCATTAGGAAAATTCTAGCCGTGTACCTAGAGCTTCGAAGGTGGATGAGAAAAAGAATCAGAGGTTGTCCTTTAGGTGCAATCAGAAATACTTTTTTGGACAAAAATGCATTCCCAAATCATTGATGGCTTTGACTGGCACTGGTTCTGGTGAGGGCATTGAGGTCCAATATGATCAAGATGATGTTGAGGAGCAGCAAGATGATGACTCTGGTGAAAAATATTTTGATGAGACAGAAATTTCAGTCAAGGCTCTTATCGGTAGTGGGTCTCACAATACTGTTAGAATTAAAGGGGATGTTGGACACAAACATATGTTGATTTAGATAGATAGGGGTAGCACACAGAGTTTTGTTGGTCCAAAAATTGTCAAGCAAGTAGGACATGAGATGATCAAAACCATCCCCTTAGCTGTCACTGTGGCAAATGGCAATTCGATGATCACACAAATGAAGTGTACGCGTTTCAGTTGGAGTATGAAGGGACATCCATTTGAGTATGACTTCAAAGTTCTCAATCTAGGAAGCTATGATATGGTATTAGGGGTTGATTAGATGAAGACAATTAGTCCTTTAGTCTTTGATTTTGCACAGCTATCCATCTCGTTTGAGAAGGAAGAGCAAAGGGTAGTGTTGCAAGGAATCATGGAAAAGGGACAACTACAGATGATGAATGGGAGCAAATTTGAAAAATTGTTGAAGAAGGGTGATTGTTAGTGGATGGGTCAGTTGTTTTCCATCATAGCTGATGCAAAAGGAAAGACAGAGGACACAGACCCTCGTATTAAGTAGTTGCTGTTAGAATTTGAAGACATATTTGCTCAGCCAAGTTCCTTACCACCCCAGAGGTCCTTAGATCATGCTATTCCCCCTCAAGGCTCACTCTAATCCAGTGAACTTGAGGCCTTACAAGTACCCTCACTCACAGAAGAGTGAAATTGAGAGTAAGGTGGAAGAATTGTTGAGGACAAGCTTCATCAGACATAGCCACAGCCCATTTGCTTCCTCGGTGATCTTTGTGAAGAAGAAAGATGGGTCAACTCGCACGTGTGTGGATCACAGGCACCTGAATTCTCTCACAATCAAAGATAAGTTCCCCATACCTGTCATTGATGATCTGCTAGACGAGTTGAGGGGGTCTCAGTACTATTCTAAGCTTGACATAAGGCAAGGCTATCATCAAATTAGAGCAAGAGATGAAGATATTCATAAGACAGCCCACAGAACTCACCAAGGCCACTATGAATTTTTGGTCATGCCTTTTGGCTTGACCAATGCTCCTGCTACGCTCCAAGTTGTGATGAATTTTGTGTTCAAAGCTCACCTTAGACGATTTGTGCTGGTTTTCTTCGATGATATCTTGGTCTGCAGCCCCTCACTGGAAGCTCATATCAATTACTTGAGACAAATCTTTCATATCATACGCCAAAACTAGTTGTTTGCCAAGCTTGCTAAGTCTTCTTTTGCATAGGCCCAAGTGGAGTATTTGGGACATATTGTCTAGAAAGAGGAAGTTGTTACTGATCCTAACAAGGTCCAGGCAATGAGAGAATGGCATGTTCCTTAGAATCTCAAGCAATTAAGGGGATTCCTTGGGTTAACAGGCTACTACTGTAAGTCTATTACTGGATATGGAGTATTAGCCCAACCTCTCACCAATCTATTGAAGAAGGATGCTTTTGTATGGTCAGAAAATACTCAGGAAGCCTTTGAAGGGCTCAAGATTGCTATGTGTTTAGCTCCTGTGCTCATCATGCCAGATTTTGAGCAACCTTTTGTTCTGGAAACAGATGCTAGCAGATTGGGAGTTAGACCAGTGCTCTATCAACAAGGAAGACCTATAGCCTTCATTGGTCAATGCCTTAGTCCCAGAAACCAACTGCTTTCCATCTATGAAAAAGAGTACTTGGCAATACTGTTAGCTGTGCAGAAATGGAGACATTACCTAGAAGGACATCATTTCATCATAAAGATAGATCATCAGAGTCTCAAATACTTACTTGAACAGAAGATCACCATGAGGGTCCAGAGAAAGGGGCTAATAAGGATGCTTGGACTTAGCTATTCCATTGAATATCGTAAAGAAAAAAAAAAACATTGTAGCAGATGCTCTCTCTTGAAGGTTGGGGGAAGAAACAGAAGGGTCTTGCTCAGCTATTTCCTATTCCTTGCCTAAATGGATGGCAAAGATTTACAAGAGCAATGAAAGAGACAAGTTTGCTTCAGATTGTGTTGCTGCCTATTCAATCTCCAATCCCTCTAGCCAAGAAGGGGGAATTTCAGTAATAAATGGAATTGTAAGAATCAGGGGGAAGATTTATGTGGGCACCTCTACCAAACTGAGGAAGCAGATCATTCAAGCATTTCATTCTTCGGCTTTTTTTAGGGGGGGGGGGGGGGGGAGGCCATTCTGGTATAGATGGCACTTACAAGAGGCTCAACCAATACTTCAACTGGCCAGGAGCTAAGAAGGATGTGGAGGCCTTTGTCCAGAGCTGTGATGTATGTCAAATAACCAAAATACAACATGTTCAATATCTAGGGCTTCTACAACCTCTTCCCGTGCCTGATCGAGCTTGGCAGCATATCAGTATAGATTTTGTGGAAGGATTGCCCAAGGCTGAAGGAAAGGAAATAATATAGGTAATTGTGCACAGATTCACCAAGTTTAGCCATTTTGTTGCCTTAAGCCATCCCATTTCTGCTGAGAAATTGGCTAAGTTGTTCCTTGAGCACATCTATAAGTTACATGGATTGCCTCAATCCATTATTTCAGATCCTGATAGGATGTTTACTAGTAAGTTCTGGCAAGAATTATTCTTGTTAATGGGTTCTACCTTGGCTCTCAGCTCCTCTTGTCACCCTCAATCCAATGGCCAAACTGAGAGGGTGAATCAATGTGTTGAGCAATACCTATGCAGCATGACCTTCACTTATCTTAAGCATTGGTTTAGATGGTTGGCCTTAGCAAAATACTGGTACAACACTCACTTTCATTCAGCTATAGGCACAACTCCTTTCAAGGCCTTGTATGGGTACGATCCACCTGCTCCCTTGGTGCTGTAAGGGGTGACTTCTCAGGTATCTGAAGTCAATGATCTCATCTCTTAAAGAAGGCAGTTGATGTTGCAGTGAAGGACAACCTCCAGCTAGCTCAAGCATGAATGAAATTTTATGCTGACAGAAAAAGGAGTGACAGATGCTTTACTGTAGGAGACATGGTGTACCTCAAACTCCAACCATACAGACAGTCTTCTATGGCAGTGCGCAGGAATGTAAAGTTAGGAGCTTGATTCTTTGGACCTTACAAGATATTGGAGAAGATTGGTAATGTGGCTTACAGACTAAAACTACCTCCAGATTCCCTGATTCATCTTGTATTTCATGTTTCCTTTTTGAAGAAACACAAAGCTGAGGACAAATCTTGCACTTTTGATTCCCCTGCAACAAAGTCAGATGGTACTCTGATTCAAGCCCCTGCAGCAAGGTCAGATGGTACTCTGATTCAAGCCCCTGCAGCTATCCTGGAAGCCAGAAGTGTGCAGTAGAAAGACAAGGAAAGGAAGGAGATTCTAGTGCAATGGGTTAGTTTAGATCCAACACAAACCACTTGGGAAGAATTGGAATTTCTGCGTAGCCAATTCCCTTTGTCATCATCATTCTTGGGGCAAGAATGATTTTGAGGGGAAGGTATTGTCATGATCGGAGAGGATTCTTATAGTGATTTTGTTGCATTTTGTTTATTAAAATTAAAATAAGGTTTCGAGTGGATTGTTGTTAGTTATTCTTGATATTTGACGGGAAATGGACATGAGTACTGTGTGGGTTCTATATTGTTTAGCTATCTTTCAATTAGTATATATAGCGTACTTAGAGTGTAAAGAGGAGGCATTCAATGAAAATTAAACAAACTCTTATCCCCTCATCTCTATTTCTTCTATAATTCTCATCTCTTTTTCCCTTCTTTCTCTAATCTCAACTCTAAATTCAAGTTATAATTCAAGTTTGATCTTGAATTATAACAGGATGCCCAAAACTAAAATGCCGCTCACTTTCTTAGTGAGCTGGACCATTTAGGGACATGAGCCTCCGCTCTATTTTTCCTAATGCATAGGTCTTTGAGGAACTTTGCATACATTGGAATGTATTTGGTGGAATCAATCAATGGCATGTTAATTTTGACGTCCTTAAAAAAATCCAATAGCTCAGCCCTCTTTGGGTGGTCCTTGTCCTTATGTCCTAGATGGGCCGTGGGAAAAGGGACTGCGAATTCCACTGGTTAACCCAATGAAGGTGTCGGCACTCCATCCTTATAAGTAGTGAGGGTGGAGTTGCATCTTCCTGCTCAACTTCTATTTCTACCTCTCTTAGATTATCCTCACTCGAAACCAACACTACCTTAGCTTGCTCTGAGTGATCTGACTAAGGTTAGAACTAGTTGCTCCCTTAGGATCAGTGAGAGGTTGGGAGGGTAACCTCGCTTCCTATCTCCTATTCGAAGCTAAAGCTAATTCTCCTGACTGGTTCTCTAACTACTATGAATGGGACTGAACCAACTATTGGTTTTTATCCATAAAGCGGAGCATTCTCTTCCCAAATTCAGAAGTGTATCTCGGAGGTTGGGGTGGAGGGTTAGTATTAGTAGCTGGAGGGTTAGAAGAAGGGCCATGCTTTTTCCCTCCCTTAAAACTGGGAGGGTGTGCATTACCTACGAATCCTTGTGCTGGTTGCCTCATGGCTTAATTCTGATTGACGTTCTGTTTCCATGAGAAGTTGGAATGATTGCGTCGCCCGAGATTGTAGGTGTGTTAGAGAATGGGTTGTTGTTCAGTGAATATCCCTGTGCTGCATAAACTTGGTCCTACATATATTTGGAAATTGTAACGCATATAAACAGTCAAACACAGAGTGATCCTCACCCAAACAGATGCCGCAAGAAGCAGTACCACTTGATGATGATTTAATCATGTTAATTGGGTGCACATTAGCAGGGTTTGCATGTAAATTCATAATCTTATCCGTCTTCCTACTATGTGCGTCCAGTTTAAGGTTAACATCATCATTAGGTGCTATTTCATAGACCTTGCGCATGCTCCCCTCTAACCACCCTTGCAGAAGAGGCTTGGTCGAGGAAGCGTTTGCTGAGACGCTCAAATAGCATCTAAGCCTTATCCTTATCTTCCGGGTTAAATGCTCCCCTGCACGAATCATTAACCATCTGTTTATTAGAAGGTGTAAGACCATTATAGAAACTTTGAACAAGAACCCACTTCGGTGACCCGTGGTGGGGATAGCTTCTAAGGAGTTCCTTAAATCTGTCTCAACTTTCGTGAAATTTCTCCTGGCCTTTTTGCTCAAAACTATTTATTGGATGCCTAATAGCCATCGTTCTAGCTTTAGGAAAAAATTTGACCAGGAAGCATTATTTGTGGTCATTCTAAATGGTGATTTCACCCCTCGGTAAGGATTGAAATCACCTTTTAACTATGTCTTTTAATGGATAAAAAGGCGTAGTCCAACAACATCACTAGAAGAAACCTTGACAGTGGCAAGTTTCACAAATTTCAATGAATACATCAAGGTGCTCGTATGGGCTCTTAATCGGCTTCCCATAGAAAGTGGGAAGCATGCTGATGATCTCCGGCTTGATCTCAAAGTTTCCATTACCCATGACAGGTAACACAACTTAGGGGACAACGTGGTCCCCGAATGTAGGTGGTGCGTCATTCGTCGTGGTATCTGGTGTATTCACACTTTCTTCGTATCTCCTCAAGTTAGATAAAGCCAGCCCAATTCTTGGAACATAAAGAAACAGTTTTGGGTTGAGTGAGCATCTATAGTGCATATAATACGAAAAGCGAGTTGAATTCACTTTGACCACAACCTAAAATCAAGCAAAAGAAATAAACACAAAAAAGAACTCATCAATACCTAAATCTAATTAGCCTACCAATTCCCCGGCAACAGTGTCAAAAACTTGATTGGGATTTAAAAGTGTTTTTTGAGACTGTCTGTTCGCAAGCGTACACGATCGTCATAGCTTAGTCAGGTACATGTGTGTCATATCCACAAGGAATCGATTTTAAGTCAAATTCAATATTGGGAGGCTCATTACTTCAACTGGTCTCCATGTTCCTCGAATGGATCTCTTAATTGTTGAGAGCGTTTCCCAAAAGCGGTATATAAGGTATACCTAGTAAAACTTACAAGTAAACAAATAATAGAGATGGCGACTAGGGCCGCTGTTTCCATTATTATATAATATCAAGACCATAATGTAGCTATGATAAGATCATTTATTTACAACGGAATGGTATACAAAGTTGACTTATCTCAATGAATACAATCGGATTTATGGCTACACAAGCCGTTAAGGGTAGATCTAGATCTCGTCCAAGACAAACTAATCTAGGGGCTTTATTGAAACCATTGAATTCAGAATATGGTAAAAAGTAGCTCTTGGATGGGAGCTACTCCTTTGATGGGAGTCGCAATGGCTTTATTCGCAATGTTCCTATCTATTATTTTGGAGATTTATGATTCTTCTGTTTTACTTGACTGAATTTCAATGAATTAGATCCACAAAAATAAAATTTTTAATTAGGTTTTTGATGCTTGAGTTAGCAAATAACAAAACTAAAGCAATTAAAATAGTGAAAAGGGTGTCAACTCGATTGATGATAGTTTAGGGAATGAATTCATAGTAGCTTAAATTGTATCCCGTCATTATATTTTACTTAAGACAATGAGTTAAGTGGATAAGGATACAAACACTAAGCCTGGGTTAATTTTTAAATGGTCTAAAGGCATAACCTATCTAATCACCCTAAGTGTAACATAGGTTATCTCATTAGCGCTATTTAATTCTTTTCTTGCTCCTAATTAAATATTGACTTATATAAGAAGATTGTGTTCGGGGTTGGGTACAACCTCAACCCTAAATACGCATGAAAATGTGTTATGTTATGGTCTAGGCTACAAGCTCATAGACAAACACTAAAACATTGGAAATCTAAACATGGCTATAGGTAGACATAGAGAAAACCAAGAAATCATGAATAACTCCCCACAGGGATGCGAAAATAACATAACCAAGTCATCGTCGAAAGTATAATACAAATTTGGGATACGAATGGCTACCCGTCCTTCATCCCTAAACTAAAAAAGTCTATTCCTCTATGAGAATTTTACACATCATTAAATTCAAAAGAAAGAAACAATTGGGGGAAAAAAAAAACCTAGGAAAATGGAGACTCCCTCAATTTGCAATGACGTTGATCCGAGCTTTGAAACCCCCAGCATTCCAATCACCTCTACTTCGGCATTTGAGAATCCCTTAGATCTTGTATTTCCTTCTAGAAGAGAGGAGGAGAGGAGACAAGGCCAAAAAGATTTGAAACATAGGTCTCCCCTGCTTTGTTTGTACCCGTGGCATGACCTAGGGTCCACTGCGATAATATGGCCAATCTATCGGCACTTTTGGCATATCGATCAACTACTAGTGTCGATCAATCAGCAAGCTCTCTATAAGTTGCCGATCGATCGACAATCCCACAGTAAGATACGTCCTACCATGGGTGCCGACTGATTGATACTTCATGCCAATTGGTCATTTAGTACTCGAAACTCTATGAGAGCCATTTGAGTTACGGAATTATGACCGTATTGGTCCTTCTTTTACATACGTGGGTGGGTTTCTCAGATTGCCTAAGTTATGCTTGATTTCACCACTTTTCAACCTTTGTCTGCTTCAATGGATTCCAAGTGTAAATATGCCTAGATTACAAAAAATATAAATAAATAAATAAAATAAAATAAAAAAATGCACTTGTAAAAGCTGAATGTGTCACAGGAATGAAAAATGGAATATGTAAAAATGAGGTACATCAGTACATAACCCTTCCATAATTCATAAGAAGTCTTATCTAACTGTCTAAGTGGAATTCTATTATGTATGTGACATGTATATGATAAGACTTCACCCTACAAGCTCGAGGGTAGGCCCAAGCTAATTAACATGGTGTTCATCAATGCCTTCAAGGGTTCTATTTTTTCTTTTAGCTATGCCATTTTATTAGGGCGTATAAAGGGCTAATAGTTTCGTGAATTATTCCAAGTTCCTCAAAATGTTTCTTGAAGAAGATGGTATTATACTCTCTTCCTCTATCAGACCTAATCCTATGGTCTAGTTGATTTTTAACCTTAGCTTTATATTTAAGGAACATGTCCTCAGCCTCAATTTTAGTGCTTAAGAGATATAACTAAGTGAATCTTGAGTGGTCATCTATGAAGATGATGTAATATCTTTTACCATATCTACTCATAGTGCTGTTAAATTCACCTAGGTCAGTATGTACTAGCTCAAGCAAGGTTGAAGTTCTTTCCACAGATTTGTTAAACGATTTTTATGATGTTTGGCATCATCACATATTTTACATTTATCAGGTTTTGGTTAGAACATAATTAAACATTAAACTCATTTGTTGTTTTCAACAATATAAGCAGAACTCGAGCTAATTTTATTTATATTATTGAAAACATCTAGAAAAATAGTCCACCATTACAAAAGCCTTTTTCCCACGAAGTTTGTGCTCTTAGTGAAGATTAACTTGTAAGACTCGAAGGTTAACTTAAAGCCTACTTTGTTTAATAGACACAACCAGAGAAAAAGCGACATGTTTAAACAGATACTAGGGGCATGTATGGGCAATAATGTAAAATTTTGATTTTGTCAAAAATTTATCTGGCTATTTTATAAGAATCGATATAAAAATTTTACTATGTTACTTGTCCAATGAATTTTTACGTACTTGATGAGGAGTCAGCGTCCAAAATAACACTAAAAGAAAAAAAAATTATTTTTAGAACTAACATTTAAAGAAAACTATTTACTTAAATGATATTTCATATACCAGGATCTGTGACCTTCTAAATAGTCTTCACCCTCATGTCGGGGGCACTCTGAAACAATCTCTCTTCAGGGGTAATACCCTGAAGGGTGAAGGCTGCGTACATCTGCCCCTCCTCCCCCCGAGCCCGCTAATAAGGCGGGAGCCCTTAGACCATTAGGTATGTTGCTTTATTTTTCATGTCATATTTGGAACTTTTTTTTTTTTAATTTTTTATACTCTTTTTCAAAAAATTCTTAGGGAAGGTATTTAATGCATGGTTTTTAATACATAAATGCAATCATTTGATTTAAATATTTAATAAATAATTTAATTTAATTTATTTATTATATTTAAGAAAATATTATGAATTTAGAAAAATAAAATACACATGCATGCACATGCATAGACGTATTGAAAGCTCTGTACTAAAATTCATTTCTTCGGAAAAAAAAAGAATAAGAAATGCCAAATGATGACTTGGACCACATTTGGGAAAATACTTCTATTTGGAAGTTAGTTTTAGAAATATTTTTTTTCTTCTTTTGGTGTTATTTCAGACAATGGCTCCTGTGTGAGAATCAGAGTGATTCCAAATCTCATGGGTATACGGAGTGTGCAAAAAAGGTCCACTATTAACATATGCGCTTGCGATCTGACCTCAGTTGGCTACAAATAAATGCACACCTAGTCAAAACCTATGTGGTTAGAACTATAGGAAAACCCAGTTGAAACCTAACAAGCTAAGAAATATATTCACACTTGTTCGGAACCAAAGCGGCTAGAAGTATAAACACACTCGGTGTGGATACAACTAGACACATTTAGTTGGAAATTGAGTGCTAGAAATATTTGCATATCTGATCGGAACCTAAATAGTTAGAAATATATGCACACCCAGTTAGAACCCTAGTAGCCTGAAATATATGCACCTATGTTGGAACTTGAGTGGCTAGCAATATATGCACCACACGGTCCAAACCTCAGCAACCACAAATATATACACATCTGGTTGAAACCTAGGTGGCTCGAAATATATGGACACCCATTCAAAACCTGACTACCTGGAAATATATGCATACCTGGTCCGAAGACCATCCAAACTCACTTTAATCTCTCTTCAGGCGCTACAATGATGAATGATAAGCTAGGCCATATCTCTTTCACAATACTGCCCTACCTCTTTATTAATCTTAAGTTCAGTACCTTAATATGCTTCTTTATCTAATTATTATTTTACACCTATGCTGACTTAAGCATCAAATTCATACAAAAACAAATATAATAGCTAGTTAAAGTGTACATAGCCATGTTAGAATTTTGGACTTAGTCGATTGGGTTAGCCTTACAAGATACTGACAAAAGTCCGGTCTATTATGATATAAAATAGGCATATATCTTATTGTGTATTGGGGTCGTTGTGATATATGGGCTTAGGTGGATTAATAACGGCCCAATTAGAATATTTGGACCAATGATGGGTAAGCCCATATATTTGTATATAAGGGGTCATCCCTCTCCCTACAATATTGATTCAATTCATTTTCTCTTAATCACAATCCAAGGAAAATGCTAGAGTGTTCTCCCATCTTTTCTCTTTTCCTAATTGGTGAATATCATTATGGATGAGATGAATTGTGTCTCAAGTTTAACCGTCGGTAATACTTAATAGATCAACAGTTATGAATGCAAATGATATGTTCATGGACCAAAGATTGATTTTACTGGCCATCCATAATATCTGAATGAAATTATATTATTCAAAACTCCAGAATAAGGGGAAAAGGAATGGCCGTGTATTTAGGAAATTAAATACTGATCCTTCTCTTAATATCTCTATTTCTTAGTGTATTATTCTTGTAAATCTAGCATATTATAAGCAATATATATGCCGACTTTAATATCTGCGATGATGTACTGCAAACATATACACCACATAAATTTAATATTGGAATTGTTTCTGCATCATGTGATGTTGCCTGAAATCTATTTAACTATGATAGAAACACAGCAAACTTGTTGACCCTTTTTACATTTAGGCTTTGTTTAGTAAGAGAGGAAATTCGAATGTTTTATGAATTAGTTTTTTTTCTTTTTCTCTTGTTTGACTTCAATTTTGTGACTGGAATGACTTTTCTAAAGAAAGTGTTCACAATTTCTTTAGTGAAAAATGACATCCTTTATAGAATGGGGGAATTGTCCTTTTGAGTGATCAAAGTTTCGGGGTTAAATAAAGCAGACGCAATCCTAGGCTCTTAAACGTCATAACATTGGACAAAGATTGGACTGGAGATTGACAATTCAGGTATGCGTTGAACCAAATTATGTTATTTGGACTGATTTTCAATAATGATTGAAAATTTCTATTAAGAAGGTGTTTATTACTGGACACCTAAACCGAGCTAGAAATAATATAAGTAAGAATTTAGATTAAGGCTCGAGGATTGGACTAAACAACAACCATTTTAACCAATCATAAACTAAATAGTCGAGTTTAATCTTCGTCTACTGTCTAAACTGGTAATTGAACACTCCCACCTTTGCTGATTCTCTCTATAAAATTTTGTTTCCCGCTATGCCTCACAAAGAAGAAAAGCTCATTGGTTCATAGCCTGAACAAATAGAACCTAAGATCGAGGAATAAATGGAATAATACCATTTATTCTGGTATTAGAATAAATTTACTAAGTCTAGTCTAGGTTTTTATTCAAAACCATTTTTTATCTCATTTAGGATGTTCGTTGAGATGTTCGCATTCAAATCAAATAAAGAAACATCTTACTGTGGAATTACATTTTTCTTTTAAAACAAATAAGGGAAAACCGTATGTTGAATTTAATTTTCTTTGAAAATTCATTTCCAAAGTAAAATATTTTTCAAGAGAAATAGTTTTCCCTAAACTAAATGGAGTCTTCAAGCAGGTCATGTGCCAAGTTAAGAACATTGGCCATATAAAAAAAGAAGTCATAAGTCGAAAGATCATATCACTAAAGCAAAGAAACAAAATAAGAACACGGAGGGGAAGGGGCCAAACCGATCATTTGGGCATTTACAACATACACCTAGCAAAGTTACTCTTCTTTGACGTATGATCTTGAACTTGACCATATTCTAATGATATCCATATATTCATTTATCTCCTTAGTATTACAAGAGAACTTCCCCACATCTTCAAACACCATTTTGTTCTTGAAATATCAAATTGTCGAAAGCATAGCAATAAGAAAAAGTATGTTTAGGGCTATAAACGAACATGTTGATTGTGACATCACCTATTAATTTAAAAGGAAAAGATTATGGCTTACTTGCATATTGATATACACTTGTACATCAAATTCGCGGTTGAATTAAAAAAAGAAATTTTATACATTTAGCTAGTAGAGCTAAATATACTAGTAGTCTTTCCCCCTGTGATACATGGTTAGTATTTACATTTTAAACAACATTATTTCACTTATAGTCAATGTTTGAAGTCAAAAATGATGTCGTTATCATAACTAAAATTGTACTGTGAACTGTAACAGTTGTGTATAATATGATATAATTCTGGACAATATTGTGTTATGAGGTTATGTAAAGAATTTGCTTAGGGTGTTTTATAAAAGGTTGAGTGTAAGGATCTCATATTACATGTATTAGGGGTGTATTTGAGCTGAATGGAGCCTCGAGTTTGAGTTACATTTAGCTCGGTTCCTTTACATTTATCTTGGTTCGGGCTCGCTCAAAATTCGCTAAGCTCAAGAACTTCAAGCTCAATCTTGACTCGTCAAAGGTCGAGCTCAAGCTTGGGTTTGGCTCGATTGGGCTCGAACCCTACACAGTGGCTCCAAATTGCACATTCAATTTTTCCGCTAATTCAAGCTCAATCTAGGCTTGTTTCATTTCGAGCTCGGCTCATTTAGACTTATGCTTGGCTTATTTAGGCTCAAACTTTGTTCGATTTGGCATATTAGGCTAATAAACTATATCAAGAAAGGGCTCGTTTAAGCTTGCAAGCCTATGAGCTCAAGTGTTGTTAGGCTTGAAATCATCTTGGTAAGTTGAATGAGCCAGCTTGAATTTGCTCAAGCTTGGAATGAAACAAACTTTTTCATCTTTATGGCAAGTTGGCTTGCGAGCCCACTTACACCCCTAACCTGTATATCTTATAATGTTTGTTGGAATTTAGGAGGTATATGCTTCAATTTTGTTCAAACTCCCTTATCCCGCATACAAAATGTGGAGGTGGGAAAGCTTGGTCTCTTTATGTACCCCATTCTCCTTTTAACCGGTAAAGTATTATGGGCTTAGAACCAGCATAAAAAAGGGAATAGAATAGCAAATCGGGCAGCTGTGATGGGTCTAGCCTTGTAATCTCAAAGAAAAATCATGGTTGATGTCCAAGCGTTTCTAAGGATAATCTTTGTTGAGTTACGGGTTGTGCTTCTTGTCAAAGTAGCAACTCTATTGTTATCCCTAACTTTCAAAGAACAAGAAAGGGGTTTGTGTCAGCTAAGGACTAATGTCAAGGCCATATGTTGGCTAAGGGGCAATCCTAAGTGTCTTAGGGACACCTCAACCTCTCTTCCCATTTCTGTAAATAATCGGCCTTGGCTTCCCAGCTGAAGGAAAATCCTTCCAATGCCAAGCACAAGCCAAACCAAGTGCTTACTAACCAACTTAATATCACTTCAACCTTAAGCCTCTACAACTCTCCTCCTCCAATATGGTAACCACTCCTACTACTCATCCCTAAGTCAAGCATTTTGTTATGTTCATTTTATATCTTGTTCTAGAAAAAGATTAAAAAGGTATTGAAATATAACTCAAGGAATCTTTTTGATATTTAACTCTTTAATAGTAAAATAAAAGCATTGAAAACTCATTTAAGAATTAATTTGAAATTGCACAATTAAGGGGATAGTATTGTCAAGGAGCACAATATTGTTTAGAAAAGTACAATTATTAACTTTTTAGTACCTCATCGTTTATGGAAATAATAAAAAGTCTCTGACCTTTTTTTATATCTTAGGTTTTGTTCGTATTAATAAACATGACCTTCTCTAACTAAATGAGGTCATTTTCCGGGAGAAAGCTAGCATGGTAAGTCACTTTAACTAACAAATAAAGTTTTTGAAGAAAATACCTCTTGATAATATTTAGGGAATTTTAAATAGATTACAAAATGTTGTCATTTTGGTGCAAACTGCATCCAAACGTTGTGTTTTATTGTCCTTGGGAACAAAAGAATAATCCTGACACCAGACTTCAGTATCAGACATCAAAATGACATCCTTTTGGTTGGGGGCATGTTTGTCTTTCCGTGTTTCAAATATCGGCAACGTCAGGGATGTAAAGAACAATAACATCACATGCACTAACTTTCTCACAGACAAAGTAAAAAAAAAGTGGTGCTTCGTGCAATGACGCAATACAAGATTAGTTGACATATAAAAGGCACTGATTATCATAAGGTTATTGGAGCATGTAGAAATACACTCGACTCTTTGTGAAGCTAGCATAACCAACAAGTCTCGGGCCCGACATGAGAAAAAAGAGCAGTACTCAGACTTGGTACTAGATCAAGCAAAATTGTGTTGCTTCCTTGCACTCCAAGAAGTTAAATTTGTCCCAAGAAAAGGCAAAACCATATGTAGAATGCTGAGTGTCAATACAACCACCACAATATGCATCAGCGTAGACAATAAAAGCTAAGTTTGATTCAGCTTTTTAACAATTTAAAGATGTTAAAAAGCACCTATTGATTGGAAGGCTTATATTTGATTAATAGAAAAGATCTCTTTACATCTTTTCATACAGCTTATACAGAAAGATGAAAAAGCTATTTTATAAATTAGCAAAAACAAAAGACGCAAAACGGGATCTTTTTCACAGCTTATTTCAGAAAAATGTTTTCAAAAGACTACGTTAGTATTAAATCTTCACAACCATGATCTACTTTTACTTTTATCATCACTTGTACCTTGCACCATCCCTTTTAGCCCCATGATTCAGTAACTCACTAAACTCTACTACCAAGACCAACCATTATCATAATTCACTCTTACCTCATATGATTAGTTGATTTATATCATTAAGTCATTTTTTGTAATCATAAATAGATAAGTTCTTTTCAAATTTGCATCCGAACACTGCACTACACAACCAAGGAACTCATTGTAAAAATATACAAACCTTAAATGAATACACCTTAATGAAATAGATAAGTTGAAATAAGATAGTTAAAATAAAATGAACCAAACGGAGCAAAAGGAAGATAGGGAACATGGGCAAAGAGATAGCCTAAAGTGAAGAGTACCCTTGGGATATAGATAAATGCCCTTAAAAAGTTCTAAATGAACAATAGTTGGACAATGCATAAGCTGACTAACCACATTCAAGTTATGGGCAATCTCTGGTCTACTCAATGTTAAGTAATGTAACACACCAATCACACTGCGATAGGTACAAGAATTATGAAGGGGGTCGCCATCATGAAGACTATGTAATGACTTGGCCTGATCAAGAGTACTAATTGATAAAGATGAAAGATGAAAGCCATATCGAGTGCGAGATACTTCCATACTTAAGAAATAATGAAGTGGACCAAGATGCGTCATGGAAAAAATGGCAGCTAGCTGATCAATAAAGGATGACAATAACTGCTGATTATAGCTGATCAACAAAATATTGGCAACATATAACAACAACATGAGAATACCATGAGATGACGTCGAAATAAACGATGAGGAGTCAACTCACATAGAAAAGATTACCATGCCAAGAAAAAAAGGAATTCAAGCAATGAAACCAGGCTCGGAGAGCCTGCTTAAGTTCATAAAAAGCCTTGCAAAGCTTACAAATGTTAGGAATAGTGTCCTAAAAGCTAAATTTATTCTGGATATATTATTTTAATTAATAAATAAAATTAAAGTCCCAGTCGTTTCTTAGTTAAATTTGTGTAAGTGAGCATTTATACTGCATGTGATTTTCTTTTAGGAGACATCCATGAGATGGGTGTAGTCCTCAGACTATAATTTACATGTTTGTTCTAAGTGATTTATGAGACTAAGCCACAAATAGACTTGGAACAAATGGTATGGATTGTTGTTTGAAAGACTCGTAGTCGAAGACAAGTTTGGGCCACTTGTATGTTAAGACTATAACGTGACATTTTAGATGACTTGTCTTGGTCATGTGGATGGAGATCCAAAAGTGTTAGGTTAGTATGTTTGATAATATTGACACACTGATTTGGACCATGTGAATTACTTATTTCTAGACTACTATCAGAGATGAGTGATTCATATTGTACTGTTTAAACGACGACTCTAAATCCTGAGGGTATTCTGGACTTGTGTATAGAGTGTTAGTTACTTTGATGTACTATAAGTAAGGTCTAAACGAATGATTGAAATCTCACGTACACTGGGTAGCAGCGTGAAGTGTGATAAAGATTAGGTATTCAATAGGGAATCTACAGTCTTTCATGAGATACAGATGTCCCGGTAGTTAATTCGCATATATTCGAATAATTCGAAAACTTTGGCCAAAGTATTCTAAGTGTTTGACATTTAGAATTTATACTGTGAATATGTTCAAGTATAAATGAATTATTCAGTGAAGGGCGAGTTGGTAACTAATGGAGAAGCTGTGAGAAAGATAATGGTAGTGGTTATATTTATCCTTTGTCAAGGACATCTAGTGGAGGGGTTGTTGTCATCAATACAGTTTATTAGGGAGATATCGAATAAATAATTTAAGTCTGGAGTACAGTGAAATATATTTAGTGGAATTAAGTCTCATTAAATGGTAATTAAATTATTTTATTAGATGACTAATTGAACTAATTTGGAGCTAGAATTAATTTGTCCTTGAGATCCCTGCGCAAGCCTCTGTATTTATTGCCTTTGAAAAAATATTAAAGAATTTATGAGATGAATCATAAGATAGATAAATTAATTTTGCCAAACATTATTCATGAAATGAATGAAAATTTAAAATTATAAAATAAAATAATTTTGAAAAATTAAAATTCATAAGATGAATTTTTATATGTAGAAAACAAAGCAAACAAAAAAAAAAAAATCAAAATCGCGTATAAACAATGGTGATCCATGTGCTTCGGATCCAACGTGTCGCACGCTGGGTCGTGCGTGCACGGGGGCAGACCAATGGGACGCTGCCACGTGTCACACGATTTGAATTAAATACATGTGCGATTTTGCCTGGGAGTGAAAAGCGGCGTTTTGATCTATTTTTATTCAACACGCTGCATTTTGCTTGACAACAACGAATCCCACATCAAAATTTTGTTATTTTTTTGCTCCGGTAGCGTACTATAAATAGAGGTACCTATTCTAAGGGTTTTGCATTCAATTCAAACAAATTATTTTGGGTTTCTGGAATTGTTTCAGAAACCTAATTGGAGAGAAAATTTTTCGTTGAAGTTTTTCTTTCCTCAATTTAATATTTTTCGGAGCCCACCCTTCGAGCAGTTCGAGGTCGTTGCGTAGAAGATCGCGGGGTCTCGTTTTTCTTGGTATTTTCTTAACAATTGGAGCAATTCCAGGTATGTTCTTCTTTCTTCTTTCTTTTAGTTTCGCTTTTTCTATTTATTTGCAGTATTCGTTATTATATCTGTTTAAGTTTATGTATTACTATGAATGTATTAGAGTAAAAGGCTTATTGATCTAAATTAAGAATTTAGATTTGTTGATTTAAATTATGAATTTAAGTAAGTAGATTTAAAATTAAGAATTTTGAATCGACCCTAGGTTTAGAGTTATGAATTCTAAACCCGTTCCGCTGCGTAAATTTTACGGAGAATTTTTGAAATTCATCCCAACAACCGGTATTAAGGCAAAGGGTTTACAGAGATAAACCTATTCCAGGGAAGTCTTGCACGTGAGGTGTCACAAAGCGTGACTCTCCGACTGGGGGCTTAGGTAGAGAGAAGAATCTCGTACTCTAAATGCTCTAATAGGTGCCTATTGTTGTGACCATAGTTCCGAACTGTGAACCCAATAGTCGGCATCAGAGTTTATTTTTTCAATAAAATTCATATCTTTTCCCAACAATTGATATCAAAGCTAGGTTCTGATTACATTCATAATGAATACATAAATAGGTATAATAAGATCAAAATAAATAGATTGACGATTTAATAAAATAGAGATTTCATTAAGAAGAAAAGTTAGCTTAATTTGTCGGTACGATTTTAATTGTTTAAATCAATAAAGAATTAACAATTAATTTAGATGATTGTTTGAATTAGTGATTTAAATTATTTGAATCATTAAAGTAGTCAATTGTAAATTAGAATATTTTAATGTATCGATTTAAATTGTTTAAATCGGTTAAAAGAGTTAATAGTCAACTAGGTTAGTTAAAGTATCGATTTAAATTGTTTGAATCGGTTAAAAGAATTAATAGTTAACTAGGTTATTTTTTAGTAACGATTTAAATTGTTTAAATCATTAATGAATTAATCGTTAATTAGGAACATCCCATAAATTTGCGATTATGTTGTTCATATAATGAGATTGTACGTTCTTTGTCATAATTTACTAAATCGGACAAAATTAATCTAATAAGATTAGATTCAAATATTTTTAACTATAAAAGATAAATTTAATCTGATGAGATTAGATTCAATTAATTTTAACAAAATGGGATAAAGTTGATCTAATAAGATTATATTCAATTATTTTATGAAATTAGATAAAATTGATCTAATGAGATTAGATTCAATTTATTTTGAATTAATTATTTTAATTAAAAATCTAAAAAATAATAATAATAAAAAAAATCTGACAACGTCAGCGTCAGACCGACGCTGACGTCATCACGTCAGAATTTTAAAAAAAAATTTGTTTTTTATTGGGACGTGTAGACGTCAATACTGATTTACATAATAATTATAAATTGATAATTTTATTAATAAATTTTCTTTTAGAATGAGATTTTAAATTAGATTATGTGATAATCTAAGTTGTGAATCAGTGTATTTTAAATAAAAGTTATTTTGAATTATTTTAGAATACGAATCTAAAACAGACTATATGATAGTCTATGTTAACTTTTATTTTAAAATAAAATTTAAACTTTATTAATTAAATTTTAGAATAAGATTCTAAAAATAGACTATGGGATAGTCTAAGAACAAAATCGATATTATTTTTAAATAAAATTATTTTTAATTTAATTTTGGATTCAGAATTTTAAAAGTAGATTATGTGATAATCTAAATTAGATGTTGGTATTGTTTTAATTAAAATTAATTAATTAATTTTATTGATTGATTTTAGAATGAGATTCTAATGCAAGATTATGAGATAGTCTTTATTATAAAACAAATTAATTAATTAATTTTGGTTAATTTTAGAATGAGATTCCGAAGGAGATTATGAGATAATCTAGGTTGTAAATGCAAGTTAATTAAAAACTTATGGTTATAATAATCAAGTGAGAGCGAGGTTTTAATTGTTGTAACCTCACGGTCTCCATTACCGGTTTAGAAGTATAGTAGATCGATAGACCTCCCTGCGGAGGATGTCAGTTTGTAGATTACATGGTTAAAGTTCTTTTAAAATAAACCAAAGTGAAAAGAAGCGATGCGACCACGCTGCCGTAGAGTATTTCGTGTATTTGTATGGAGGTTTAGGTAATGGTTTACACTTGACTAGCGTGATGCATTAGCCTCCCCGAGGAGCTCTGTTCTGTTATGTACGAGATTAAGGTAAAGTGGTGAGTTAATCATGTTTACTAAGAGTTACAAGAAAACATGTTAATTGAGAATAGGTCTCACCCAAACTAGCTTCGTGCGACCCCGCTGCCGGGGAGTAAAAAGTAGTGTGTTTGGGCCATCATTGTATGCAAGGTAGTACAGCTTGGTAGATATCTAACTTATTGTGATTGTTAAATTAAAAGAATATATATCACTGCATTATATATTACTCATATAAAGTTATTACACAAATGTTTGCATTTACAGTATGTTTAAAATGCATATGGCTGGCGAACTTCACTTGATTCAGAATAAATAATATACTCATGGGACCAAATTACTTTGCCCTGAAAAATATGTTAGACTTACTCACTACTCACAAGGGACCTACTAAGAAGAAAGAAAACGGTAAGTTTACTATTGTAGCAACCAAGTCCATAAAAAAGTCAGCAAAAGAAAAGTGTTTATTTTGCAAGAAAACTAGGTCGCTGGAGGAGAAACTACACTGAGTACATAGCTACTCTTCCTATAAAGACTGCTAAGCCATCTGGTGAAGGTATATTGATATCTCACTTAGTTGAGTCATGCGCAATTGAGAGTCCACTAGTTTCTTGGTGGGGCGACTCAGGTTCAACTGACTTTATTTGTAACGTGTTACAGGAGCTCAGGCTAGGCTAATGGCTATACGATGGGTGTTTTACCTGATGGTCAGGGACTGTACAATAATAGTGGTCATAAGTGTAGGAGAAGTTAGTTTAGACTTTAGTGATAAAGTTTTGTTAAAGGAATGATTATTTAAACTTTCGCTGTACAGGAATTTGTTTTTTGTATTTCGGTTAGTGGATAATTGTTATTCAGTTGATTTAGATAATAAAAATTTTAACATGAGAAATAAATTATTTATTTGCACATGTACATGAATAAATTGTTTATTCATGCTATTTCCTTATCCAAACTATGGTAATTGTTTAAATAAATCTAGCATATGTTCACTTGTTCGACCTTCTAAAAGAAAACAATCTAAATGTGATAATGCCTACACAAGGCACTAATGTTTAGGTCACATTAATTCGAACAGGATCCAAAGATTGGTAAAGGATGGACTGTTAGAGGCTTTGGACTTGAATTCATTACCAGTCTACAAATCCTACATAGAAAGTAAGATGACCAAGTCTGTCTTTAAGAGTAAAGGCAACAGGGTTGGTGGCTTGCTTGATCTGGTTCACATAGATGTATGTGGACCAATGCATGTTCAGGCAAGAGGTGGGTATGAGTACTTAATCACGTTTAGTGATGATTACTCAAGGCATGAATATGTTTACCTGATTAGACATAAGTCGGACATTTTGGAGAAATTCAAAAGGGTAGAAAGTTGAATTTTAAAAGCTATTAGGTAAATTAATTAAGTCACTTCGATCAGATCGAGGTGGTGAATATTTTTCGGGTGAGTTTTTAGATTTTCAAACTACAGATGAGATAAGATCTCAGCTTTCTACTCTGGTTACACCGCACAGAATCGTGTTGCAAATAAAAGGAACAAAGACGGTTTTTTCTACAGTTTTTGATTTAAAAGTTTTTTTAAATACCGTGCAAAACACTTAGAGGAGACTTTTGCAAGTAAGCTGCAAAATTTTAAAAAAAAATAGTATTTAAGGAAAATAACAATAATTCTGAACAGCTAGACACAACTTAAGATATTGTGAATGCATTGGATTCACCTACAAATAGGAACGAGAATGTTCCAGGTTCATGAAAGCTTAGGTGTGGTGGAAGGATTGTCAGGATACCTGACAGGTTCATAGCAGGAGCCTTACTGGTTGACAATGGTATTGAATCTGATCCTTTTAGGCGCAATGAAGCAATGAATTCTTCTAATTTTATGCAATCGGTTGCTCAAATCACGCATGTACAAATGACATTGAGAGAAAGTAGTGACTTTCTTGATGTTATATGTCAATGACATACTACTCATTGAGAATGATACAGGGGTGTCATTAGCTGTAAAGGTTTGGTTGTCAGGATAGCTTGATATGAAGGACATAAGCGAAGGCAACTCTACTCTGAGGATTAAGCTTCCGCAAGGTCGTAAGAGTAGGATGTTGGATCTCTCTCCAGCCACATATATTGGCCAGACGTTGTCAAGGTATAGCATGGAGTCCCTATCTCTTTCGAGTAGTGTTCTAGGACGCCTCAAGAGGATGAGCAATTGAGGAATATTCCATATGCCTTGGTAGTGGGAGCCTCAGGTATGCAATGTTGTGTGCGAGACTTGATGTCTACTATGCTATGGTATAGTATGTAGGTGTTAGTCTAATCTAGGTCCAATGGACTGGGTGGCAGTGAAATGTTTTCTCTAGTTCTTGAGAAGAACTAGAGTTCCCATGCTGATCTTTCAAATTGACGAGCTGGTACTAGTTGGATACATTGTTTTAAGACTTCCAGTCAGTTAAAAAATGATAGACGTTCGACGTCTAACCATGTTTTTACCCTTAGAGTAGGAGCCAATAGTGAGAGGAATGTCAAGCGGTATTGTATTGTTGACTTCACAATAATGTAATTGTGCTCACAAGGGGTTAGGCTCAGTAGACTTTTTGGTTCAAACTTAAAAGGGGTGAGTATGGACTTTTTCATAAATTGAATTTAGGACAAGTGGGAGATTTTAAGGTACAGTGTCCTGAAATCTAAATTTATTCAGGATATATTATTTTAATTAATAAATAAAATTGATGTTCCAGTCGTTTCTTAGTTAAATTTGTGTAAGTGAATATTTATACTGCATGTGATTTTCTTTTGGGAGACATCCATGAGATGGGTGCAGTCCTCAGACTACAATTTACATGTTTGTTCTAAGTGGTTTATGAGACTAAGCTACAGATAGACTTGGAACAAATGGTATGGATTGTTGTTTGAAAGACACGTAGTCGAAGACATGTTTGGGCCACTTATATGTCAAGACTATAACGTGGCACTTTAGATGACTTGTCTTGGTCATGTGGATGGAGATCCAAAAGTGTTAGGTTAGTATGTTTAATAAGATTAAAACACTGAGTTGGACCATATGAATTACTTATTTCTTTACCACTATCGGAGATGAGTGATTCATATTCTACTGTTTGAACGACGACTCTAAATCCTGATGATATTCTAGACTTGTGCATGGAGTGTTAGTTACTTTGGTGTACTATAAGTAAGGTCTTATTGAATGACTGAAATCTCACGTACACTGGGTAGCGGCGTGAAGTGTGACAAGGATCAGGTATTCAATATGGAATCTACAATCTTTCACGGGATACAGATATCTCATTAGTTGATTCACAAGTAGTTGAATAGTGCGAAACTTTGGCCAAAGTATTCTAAGTGTTTGACATTTGGAATTTATATTGTGAATACATTAGTATTCTAAGTGTTTGACATTTGGAATTTATATTGTGAATACATTCAAGTATAAATAAATTATTCAGTGAAGGGCGAGTACGTAACTAATGGCGAAGCTGTGAGAATGATAATGGCAGTGTTTATATTTATCATTTGTCATGGACATCTAGTGGAGGGGTTGTTGTCATAAATACAGTCTATTAAGGAGATATCGAATAAATAATTTAAGTTTGGAGTACAGTGAGATTTATTTAGTCAAATTAAGTCTCATTAAATGTTAATTAAATTATTTTAGGAGATGATTAATTTAACTCATTTGGAGCAAGATTTAAATTGTCCCGAGGTCCGCGCACAAGCCTCTATATTTATTGCCTTTGGAAAAATATTAAAGAATTCATGACATAAATTGTTTATCCATAAGATGAGTAAATTAATTTTGCCAGACATTATTCATAAAGTGATTAAAAATTATAAAATAAAATAATTCTGAAAAATTAAAATTCATAAGATGAATTTTTGCGTGTAGAAAACAAAGCAAACAAAAAAAAAATCAAAATCGCATTTAAACTGTGGCGATCCGTGTGCTTCGGATCCAATGTGCCGTGCGCTAGGTTGTGCCCTAGCTATCCGCCTGCACGGGGCGGACCAATGGGACGTTGCCACGTGTCACACGGTTTGAATTAAATACAGGCGCGATTTTGCCTGGGAGTGAAAAGCGGCATTTTGATCTATTTTTATTCAACACGCTTCATTTTGCTTGACAACAGCAAATCCCACTTCGAAAATTTGTTTTTTTTTCGCTCCAGTAGCCTACTATAAATAGAGGTATCTATTCCAAGGGTTTCGCATTCAATTCAAACAAATTATTTTGGGTTTCTGGAATTGTTTCAGAGAACCAATTGGAGAGAAAAATTTCTATTGAAGTTTTTCTTTCCTCGGTTTAATATTTATCGAAGCCCACCCTCCGGGCAGTTCGAGATCATTGCGTGGAAGATCACGGGATCTTATTTTTCTTGGTATTTTTTTTACAATTGGAGCAATTCCAGGTACATTCTTCTTTCTTCCTTCTTTTAGTTTCACTTTTTCTACTTATTTATAGTATTCGTTATTATATATGTTTAAGTTTATATATTGCATTGAATGTATTAGAGTAAAAGGCTTATAGTTCTAAATTAAGAAGTCAGATTTGATGATTTAAATTATGAATTATAGTCAGTTGATTTAAAATTAAGAATTTTGAATTGACCCTAGGTTTAGAGTTATGAATTCTAAACCCGTTTCGCTGCGTAAACTTTAGGGAGTATTTTTGAAATTCATCCCAACAATCGGTATTAGAGCAAAGGGTTTATAGAGATAAACCTATTCCCGGGAGCTCTAGCACGTGAGGTGTCACGAAGCGTGACTCTCTGGCCGGGGGCTTGGGTAGAGAGAAGAGTCTTCTACTCTACGTGCTCTAATAGATGCCTATTGTTGTGGCCATAGTTGAGAACTGTGAACCCAATAGTCGGCATTAGAGTTTATTTTTTCAACAAAATTCATATCTTTTCCCAACAATTGTTATCAGAGCCAGGTTCTGATTACATTCATAATGAATACATAAATAGGTATAATAAGATCGAAATAAATAGATTGGCGATAAAATAGAGATTTTATTAAGAAGGAAAGTTAGTTTAATTTGACGGCTTGATTTAAATTGTTCAAATCAATAAAGAATTAACAATTGATTCAGATGATTATTTGAATTAGTAATTTAAATTATTTGAATCATTAAAGTAGTTAATTATTAATTAGAATATTTTAATGTATCGATTTAAATTGTCTAAATCGGTTAAAAGAGGTAATAGTCAACTAGGTTATTAAAATATCGATTTAAATTGTTTGAATCGGTTAAAAGATTTAATAGTTAACTAGGTTATTTTTTAGTAACGATTTAAATTGTTTAAATCGTTAATGAATTAATTGTTAATTCAGAACAAACCACAAATTTGCTATTATGTTGTTCGTATAATGAGATTGTGCGTTCTTAGTGATGTATTTACGAAATCGGACAAAATTAATCTAATAAGATTAGATTCAAATATTTTTAACAATAAAAGATAAAATTAATCTAATGAGATTAGATTCAATTAATTTTAATAAATTGGATAAAGTTGATCTAATACGATTAGATTCAATTATTTTATGAAATCAGATAAAATTGATCTAATGAGATTTGGTTCCATTTATTTTAAATTAATTATTTTAAATTGAAATTCAAAAAATAATAATTAAAAAAAGAATCTGACGACGTCAGTGTCAGCCCGAAACTGACGTCATCACGTCAGAATTTAAAAAAAAAAAGTTTTTTTTTTGCTTTTTATTGGGACGTGGAGACGTCAATACTGATTTACATAATAATTATAAATTAATAATTTTATTAATTAATTTTCTTTTAAATTGAGATTTTAAATTGGATTATATGATAATCTAAGTTGTGAATCAGTGCACTTTAAATAAAAATTATTTTAAATTATTTTAGAATAAGACTCTGAAACAGACTTTATAATAGCCTAAGTTAACTTTTATTTTAAAATAAAATTCAAATTTTATTAATTAAATTTTAGAATAAGATTCTAAAAGTAGACTATGGGATAGTCCAAGAAAAAAATCGCTATTATTTTTAAATAAAATTATTTTTAATTTAATTTTGGAATTAGAATTTTAAAAGTAGATTATGTGATAATCTAAATTAGATGTTGGTATTGTTTTAATTAAAATTAATTAATTAATTTTATTGATTGGTTTTAGAATGAGATTCTAATGCAAGATTATGAGATAGCCTTTATTATAAAACAAATTAATTAATTAACTTTGGTTAATTTTTGAATGAGATTCTAAAGGGGATTATGAGATAATACAGGTCGTAAATACATGTTAATTAAAAACCAATGGTTACAAAAATCAAGTGGGAGCGAGGTTTTAATTGTTGTAACCTCACGGTCTCCAGTACCGTTCTAGAAGTATAGTAGATCGATAGACCTCCCTACGGAGGATGTCGGTTTGCAGATTACAGGGTTAAACTTCTTGTAGGATGAACCAAAGTGAAAAGAAGTGATGCTACCACGCTGCCGTGGAGTGTTTCATATATTTGTTTGGAGGTTTAGGTAATGGTTTACACTTAACTAGCATGATGCATTAGCCTCCCCGAGGAGCTCTGTTTTGTTATGTACGAGATTAAGGTAAAGTGGTGAGTTAATCATGTTTAGTAAGAGTTATAAGAAAACATGTTAATCGAGAATAGTTCTCACCCGGACTAGATTCGTGCGACCCCGCTGCCAAGGAGTAAAAAGTGGTGTGTTTGGGTCATCATTGTATGCAAGGTAGTACAGCTTGGTGGATATCTAACTTATTGTGATTGCTAAATTAAAAGAATATATATCACTGCATTATACATTACTCATATAAGGTAATTACACAAATGTTTGCATTTACAGTATGTTTAATATGGATACGGCTGGCGAACTTCAATTGATTTAGAATAAATAATATACTCATGGGACCAAATTACTTTGCCCTAAAAAATACGTTAGACTTACTCACTACTCACAAAGGGCCTACTAGGAAGAAAGGAAAGGGTAAAGTTGCTATTGTAGCAACCAAGTCCATAAGGAAGTCGGTAAAAGAAAAGTATTTATTTTGCAAGAAAACTAGGCCACTGGAGGAGAAACTACACTAAGTACATAGCTACTCTTCCTACAAAGACTGCTAAGCCATCTGGTGAAGGTATACTGATATCTCACTTAGTTGAGTCATGCGCAGTTGAGAGTCCACCAGTTTCTTGGTGGGTGGAATCAGGTTCAACTGACTTTATCTGTAATGTGTTACTGGAGCTCAGGCTAGGCTAATGGCTACAAGATGGGTGTTGTACCTAATGGTCGGGGACTGTACTATAATTGTGGTCTCAAATATAGGAGAAATTAGCTTAGACTTTAGTGATAAAGTTTTATTTTAAAGGATTGATTATTTAAACTTTTGCTTTACAGGAATTTATTTTTTGTATTTCGGTTAGTGGATAATTGTTATTCAGTTTATTTTGATATTGAAATTTTTTACATGAGAAATAAATTGTTTATTTGCACATGTACATGAATAAATTGTTTATTCAGTTTATTTTCTTATCAAAACAATGGTAATTGTTTAAATAAATCTAACATATGTTCACTTGTTCGATCTTCTAAAAGAAAACACCTTGAATGTGATAATGCCTACATAAGGTACTAATGTTTAGGTCACGTTAATTCGAACAGGATCTAAAGACTGGCAAAAGATGGACTGATAGAGGCTTTGAAGTTGAGGTCATTACCAGTCTGCAAATCCTACATAGAAAGAAAGATGACCAAGTATGTCTTTAAGAGTAAAGACCACCAGGTTGGTGGCTTGCTTGAGCTGGTTCACATAGATGTATGTGGACCAATACATGTTTAGGCAAGAGTTGGGTATGAGTACATAATCACGTTTAGTGATGATTACTCAAGGCATAGATATGTTTACCGGATTAGACATAAGTTGGACATTTTGGAGAAATTCAAAGGTGTAAAAAGTTGAATTTTAAAAGCTATAAGGTAAACTAATTAAGTCACTTCGATCAGATCGAGGTGGTGAATATTTTTTGGGTGAATTTTTAGATTTTCGAACTGCAAATGAGATAAGATCTCAGCTTTCTACTCTGGTTACACCGCAGCAGAATCGTGTTGCAAATAAAAGGAACAAAGATCATTTTTTCTACAGTTTTTGATTTAAAAGTTTTTTGTTAAATTCAGTGCAAAACACTTAGTGGAGGATTTTGCAAGTAAGCTACAAAAATAAAAACAAAATAGTATTAAAGAAAAATGACAATAATTTTGAACATCTAGGCACAACTTCATATATAGTGGATGCATTGGATGCACCTACTAATAGGAACGGGATTGTTCCAAGTACATGAAAGCTTAGGTGTGGTGGAAGGATTGTCAGGATACCTGACAGGTTTATAGGGGGAGCCTTAGTGGTTGACCATGGTATTGAATCTGATCCTTTTAGGCACAATGAAGCGATGAATTCTTCTAGTTTTGTGCAATAGTTTGCTCGAATCAGGTGTGGACAACTGACATTGAGAGAAAGTAGTGAATTTCTTGGTGTTATATGTCAATGATATACTACTCATTGAGAATGATGCAGGGTGTCATTAGCTGTAACGGTTTGGTTGTCAGGATAGCTCGATATGAAGGACAAAGGGGAAGGCAACTCTACTCTAAGGAATAAGCTTCTGCAAGGTCGTAAGAGTGGGATGTTGGATCTCATTCCAGCCACTTATATTGACCAAACGTTGTCAAGGTATAGCATGGAGTCCCTCTCTCTTTTGAGTAGTGTTCTAGGACACCTCAAGAGGAGGAGCAATTGAGGAATATTCCATATGCATTGGCAGTGGGAGCCTTAGGTATGCAAAATTGTGTGCCAGACTTGATGTCTGCTATGCTATGGTATAGTATGCAGGTGTTTGTCTAATCTAGGTTCAATGGACTAGGTGGCAATGAAATGTTTTCTCTAGTTCTTGAGAAGAATTAGAGATCTCATGCTGAATTTTCAAAGTGACGAGCTGGTTCCAGTTGGATACATTGTTTTAAGACTTCCAGTCAGATAAAAAAATGGTAGACGTTCGACGTCCAAGCATGTTTTTACCCTTAGAGTGGGAGCCATTAGTGAGAGCAATGTTAAGTTGTATTGTTTCACTGACTTCACAATAAAGTAATTGTGCTCACTAAGGGTTAGGCTCAGTAGACTTTTTGGTTCAAACTTAAAAGGGATAAGTATGGACTTTGTCATAAATTGGATTTAGTACAAGTGGGAGATTTTTAGGAACAGTGTCCTGAAATCCAAATTTATTATAGATATATTATTTTAATTAGTAAATAAAATTGATGTCCCCGTCGTTTCTTAGTTAAATTTGTGTAAGTGGGCATTTATACTGCATGTGATTTTCTTTTGGGAGACATTCATGAGATGGGTGTAGTTCTCAGACTATAATTTACATGTTTGTTCTAAGTGATTTATGAGACTAACCCACAGATAGACTTGGAATAAATGGTATGGATTGTTGTTTGAAAGACTCATAGTCTAAGACAAGTTTGGGCCACTTGTATGTTAAGACTATAACGTGACACTTTAGATGACATGTCTTGGTCATGTGGATGGAGATCCAAAAGTGTTAGATTAGTATGTTTAATAAGATTGATACACTGGTTGGATCATGTGGATTACTTATTTCTAGACTACTATCGGAGATGAGTGATTCATATTGTACTGTTTGAACGACGACTCTAAATCCTGATGGTATTCTGGACTTGTGCATGGAGTGTTAGTTACTTTGGTGTACTATAAGTAAGCTCTAATCGAATGACTATCAGGTATTCAATATGGAATCTACAGTCTTTCACGAGATACAGATGTCCCGTTAGTTGATTCGCAAGTACTTGAATAGTTCGAAACTTTGGCCAAAGTATTCTAAGTGTTTGACATTTGGAATTTATACTGTGAATATATTCAAGTATAAATGAATTATTCAGTGAAGGGCAAGTCCGTAACTAATGGAGAAGCTGTGAGAAGGATAATGGTAGTGGTTATATTTATCCTTTGTCATAGACATCTAGTGGAGGGGTTGTAATAAATACAGTCTATTAGGGAGATATCGAATAAATAATTTAAGTTTGGAGTGCAATGAAATTTATTTAGTGGAATTAAGTCTCATTAAATGTTAATTAAATTATTTTATGCGATGATTAATTTAACCCATTTGGAGCAAGTTTAAATTGTCCTGAGGTCCCTGCATAAGCCTCTGTATTTATTGCCTTTGAAAAAATATTAAAGAATTCATGAGATGAATTATTTATCCATAAGATGAGTAAATTAATTTTGCAAGACATTATTCGTGAGATGATTAAAAATTAAAAATTATAAAATAAAATAATTTCGAAAAGCTAAAATTCATGAGATGAATTTTTGCATGTAGAAAACAAAGCAAACAAAAAAAAAAAAAAATCAAAATCGCATATAAACAGTGGCGATCCTTGTGCTTCGAAACCTACGTGTCGCGCGCTGGGTCGTGCCCTAGTTATCCGCATGCACGGGGGCGGACCAATGGGACGCTGCCACATGTCACACGGTTTGAATTAAATACAGGCGCGATTTTGCCTGGGAGTGAAAAGCGGCGTTTTGATCTATTTTTATTCAACACGCTGCGTTTTGCTTGGCAACAACAAATCCCACATCGAAAATTTGTTATTTTTTTTGCTCCGATAGCCTACTATAAATAGAGGTACCTATTCCAAGGGTTTCGCATTCAATTCAAACAAGTTATTTTGGGTTTCTGGAATTATTACCGAGACGCAATAATTTTCGTTGAAGGTTTTCTTTCCTCAGTTTAATATTTTTTGGAGCCCACCCTCCGGGCAGTTCGTGGTCATTGCGTAGATGATCGTGGGGTCTCGTTTTTCTTGGTATTTCTTTTTACAGTTGGAGCAATTCCAGGTACGTTCTTCTTTTTTCCTTCTTTTAGTTTCGCTATTTCTATTTATTTATAGTATTCGCTATTATATCTGTTTAAGTTTATGTATTGCTATCAATGTATTAGAGTAAAAGGCCTATAGATCTAAATTAAAAATTTAGATTTGTTGATTTAAATTATGAATTTAAGTCAGTAGATTTAAAATTAAGAATTTTGAATCAACCCTAGGTTTAGAGTTATGAATTCTAAACCCACGGAGAATTTTTGAAATTCATCCCAACAACCAGTACTAGGGCAAAGGGTTTATAGAAATAAACATATTCCCGAGAATTCTCGCACTTGAGGTGTCACAAAGCGTGACTCTCCGACCAGGGGCTTAGATAAAGAGAAGAGTCTCCTACTCTACGTGCTCTAATAGGTGCCCATTGTTGTGGCCATAGTTGAGAACTGTGAACCCAATAGTCGGCATCAGAGTTTATTTTTCCAATAAAATTCATATCTTTTCCCAAACAAATATAATGAGGCACTACAAGAAAAACTTCCAACAACGACGAACGAATCTGTCGCAAAAGACCCACTTTTCCGTCATAAATGATCATTTACAACGGATTTGACCTCCGTCGTCTGCCATCGTCGAAGGCCTCGTCATTAAAGGTCTTTTATGACGACTTTGTCATAAATGATAAGGTAACTATTTACAACAGTTCTTTATTCCGTCGTATGTAATATATTATTTATGACGGAGTTTTCCGTCTATAGTATATAAATAATACTGACAGTTTTTTTTTTCCATCGTAAATAACACATTACTTACGATGAAATTTCCCAATGCAACTATATACACATTAGCGACGGTTGTTTATTCCATCGTAAATGATATATTACCTACAACAGAACCCTCTTTCGCAACTAAATTACTTCTATGTTTAGAGTTCTGGGCACTCTTTATCTACATTTGCATAACAAATACAACTAAATTATTCAACATAGTTCAAAAGTCAAAAGTTACTATAATGGGACTACAACCATACCAAAAAGTCTGGATTGGTATAATGCCCTATTATTAGGCACTTCCAGTCTTCCTTAAGCATGCATAATGGCTTATTTTTCAATGCAGCCTCTAAGCTCTCTGCAACCTAGAGTTTGGACTGACTTATTGATCCCCGCCAATTGTTCCATAGTCTCCTTGCATGCTTCAACATTTCCAATCAACAATACTCAATACCATCACCCTTGAAATAAAACTGTAACATTACAAAATATGTTAGTCTGTAGTACAATTAAAAATTAATCGAATTGGACAATAATTAAGTTGAATTTGAGAGCTCAATTACCAAAATAAAAGCCCACATTTGATCCTCATAGGTTTTATCAATGTCATCCCACTTATGCACCCAAACTAGACACATGGTATGATCACGAACAATTTTACCTAAATGCTTCATCAGAATTTGTCCATTTCTGCCAATTGGACCTTTGTTAAAAATTTTTACTTCCAGCTTTTCTCCAAGTCCAAGATTTACCACTTCTTTAACTTTGTTCATATCCCGAGGTTTAGCATTCGAATTGCTTTTCCGCTTTTTTTTTTTGAGCTATCACAAGACCTACAAAAGAAAACTGTTAACAAATATCTAGAAATAGCCAATAGCCAGTACTGAATCGGACTGTCTTCCATTTACTTGTGAACAATCTTCTGAAGGAGAATAATTACTAGGTGACTTATCAACCTCCCTCTTGATATTAGAGCCAACAACATTATCATCATCTTGATTCTCTATAGGCTCAAATTCAACAATAAAGGGAATGTTAGAAGGTGGTGTAACTTGACTAGCATGAACAAGCATATCTTTGCTAACTTTGCTCTGAGATTTTAATCCTTGAGCATGTTCTCTTGATAACGTTCCAAGTGCTACATATCTAGGCTTACTAGATTTGCTACGGGGTGCCATTTCACCTAAACAAATAACAAAGAAAATCAATTAGTATCAAACACAGTTACCATTCAAAGCAAATTTTTAGCTAGCAGTAAATACAACAGCGAAATACAATAGTAAGTGCATCAAATTAAACTCGTCTGCTTGATCTTCTCTTTCTCTTCTTTCTTAATTTAGATTTGTCCACCATTTCAGCTTCTAAATCATTTCTTTTGAGACTAACGGAATACTCAAAGTCTGTTGATGAACTAGGAGCTGCGAACTGAGCATTAAAAGAATCAGCCTACTAGTAAGCTTCAGTAACTTCATCATGATCATCATTTGCTTCAAAGCACGTCTCCAATGAGTCTAGCGGTTGTACCTTAACCGCAACTTGCCAACCTTTCTAAACAACATCATTGGCATAAAACACTTGTAGTGCTTGACTGGCTAATACAAAGGGCTCGTTTGTTTTTAAATGCCATTGGCAATTAACGCTAACAAAACCAAATTTATCTTTATTAACTCCTCTATCACTTATATCCCACCAATTACAATGAAAAAACACAATGTGGTTATCCCCAAGATACTCCAATGTAATAACCTCAGTCAACACTCCATAGTAATCAGTATTAGCAAATCTATAACCAGTATTACCAACCTCATAGATCCCACTATTTTGTGTCCTCATACCTACATCACGCTTTAATGTGCGAAATCTAAATCCATTGGCTACATAACCACTACAAGATTTCACATATGATGCTGGTCCAGTTGCTAATGACAAAAATTCTTCACCGTGGGGGCATTTCCTTCCTTGCTCAAATGTACAACCTATTGAAAATAAACACTTAAAAGTATGGAAATAAAATAGGTATTTATAATGATCGTAACTAGGTCCATAGATACTTTCTTATACTTTCTCTAAACCACTTAACAAAGTGATTATCTTTCTCTTCTTCAGTCATTCGGGCATTAGAACGTGCTAGTATTTGAGAATGTTCTCTACAAATTTGAATAAGTTAGTTTTCACAAGTATAAGCTACCGCAGTAAAAAGAATAATTATGATGTCTTACCGAAGGAGAAAGGCCAGACTTTTATACAATTCTTTAAAGCAAATAAGTGAGCTTGATATCTTTCACGCACATCAAAATTACAAATGTTAGGAGCTCCCAATGGCATTCCAGGATGGGAGAAGATGGATAGCTTTTTACCAGATTGCATACCACTGTCATAATTGCATTTAGGGCAATTAAATTTTATCTCAATTCCATGTAGATATCTGGAGCATGAGATCATACACTCATCGGCAAGGTAGCCCTCGGCAATTGAGCCCTTTGGAAGAGCTTGATTGCGAACATTTGACTTAAGGATATACATATCCCGTTCCCCTCCATACATCCAATGGCAATGTACGAGCCCACCAATCATAGCTTCATCAACTAAATAGATGGGCAAGAGCAACATGATATTCCAACAAGCACGAGGAAACCATTTCTCTAACTTGAAAGAGTTATGGGAATTTGAGCTTTGATCCGCTCTAGATCCTCCATCCTCAACGCCTTAGCACATAAAACATTGAAAAAACTTGACAACTAAACAACTGCTTCACTTACTTCCTTGGTAGGCATGTCTCCATGAATCACAAGAGGAAGTGACTTTTGGAGGAGAACATGGCGGTCATGGCTCTTCAAACCAGAGATCTTACCCTCTTTTAAATTTACACACCTAGAGATATTTGATGAGAATCCATCTGGAACGTTCACTTCTTTCAAAACCTCGCACAATATTTGCCTCTGCTTCTGAGACAAGATGTAGGGTGCCGGAGGTAGTTCAAGCTTGTTTCCCTTTTCACAAGTGTGAAAATTTGGCCTTATATTGAGAGCTTGCAAATCTAGACGAGACATAACAGTTTCTTTAGTCCTCCCTTCATGTTCATGATAGTTCCCAACACAATATCACAAACAGTCATTTCAATGTGCATAACATCCAAATTATGCCTCAATAAAAAGTTTTTCCAATAAGTCAACTCAAAAAAAAAAAAAAATGCTTTTCTTGTTCCAATTGCCCCCCCTCCGTTTATGATCGACTTTTACCTTTACATAAGGAGCTTTACTAAAGGAAATCCCCTCCAAATCTTGCACTTGCTCAAGAACATCTGCCCCTAACAATAGTATCGAAGGTTCTCCCATCTCTTTGTTTCCAAACCAGTCCTTTTTCTTTCGCCACTATGGTTGGTTGGAAGGAAGCGTCGGTGGTGCATGTAAACCTGCTTGCAACAATTTGGCAATCTAAGAGAGTAAGTATACTTATGACAACAAGGACATGCCAATTTCCCTTTTGTACTCCATCCAGAGAGGATACCATAAGCTGGAAAATCATTAATAGTCCATAACAAGGAGGCATGCAACTTAAAATTTTGTTGTTTAGATGCATCATGCGTGTCCACACCAAATTCCCATAACTCTTTCAACTCCTCAATCAAAGGTTGTAGATATACATCTATTGCATTACCAGGACCCTCTGGACCAGGGATTATCATTGATAAAATATAGTTAGATTGTTTCATACACATCCAAGGGGGCAAGTTGTATGGAACAAGAATAGAAAATGGTTGGAAACCATCGCTTATTAAACCAAGTCTAACATTACGAGGCTCTGAGGAAAAGACTTCCTAAAGTTCATCAAAATACTTCCATGCCTCTGAATCAGCTGGATGTCTCATGATTCCATCTTTTATGCGATTTTCGTCATGCCACCGCATATCAAATGCTGTCTTGGAGGACATGAATAAACGTTGAAGCCTCGACTTCAGTGGAAAACACCGTAAGATTTTTGATAGTATTCTCTTACCACTTATATTTCTCTTGGTCTCCCCACTATGCTTGTCATCCTTCCACCTGGAAGCACCACACACCTTATAAGAATCAAGTGTTTCATCCCCCTTCCAAAACAACATACAATCATTGCTACAAGCATCAATCTTTTTATAAGAGAGCCGCAGGTCTTTAATCACTTTCTTTGCGTCATAATAAGAATCTGCCAAGGCTGAATCACTCGGTAACAATTCAGTCTTAAGGAATTTCAGTAACATAGTAAATGACCCATTACTCCATCTACCAAGGGACTTGATATGAAGCAATTTTATAATTGCATTCAAACTTTGAGCACTTACAACCTTGGTACGCAGGTTGTTTGATGTCCCTCAATAGCCTATAGAACTTCTTCGTATCATCATTAGGTTCTTCTACAGGCACATTGCTATCAAAGATCCTGCTGCTTTCACAAGCACCATGAACAGAAGGGAACATATGCACTATCATGTCATCAATCTCGTCATCACTTTGCACTTGCTCTAACTCCTCACCATCGCTTTCAAATTCATTTAAACTCTAGTCACTTTCATCAACAAATTCAAAATCTAACTCTGATTGAGACTCTCCAGACAATTCCCCATGGTGATACCAAAATTTATAACCAGTAACTATCCCATACATGATAAGATGTTCTTCAACAATGTTACCAGAATACTCATTTGTATTCTTACATTTCACACATGGGCATTTGATCACCTTTGTTTCCCATCCCAAGCGTCTATATGCAAAACTAACAAATTCCTTAACACCTTTCTCATATTCGTCGCTAAGGCGATCATCAACAAGTCTGATCCAATGCTTGCTAGGAGTCATTATGATAAAAAAAATAGGTACCTAGATACATAAAATATAAAAAATAATGAATCTCGTCCTAAAAGGATTAAACAAAGTATGCTAAATTATGTACCAAAAATCTTTATCTTAAAAACGCAGATAAATCAACAAAAAGTTGAGTCGAACCAAGTATCAATTATATTAATATTTTATTAAACCAAGTTTAAACAAAGGTACAAAAGTATGATAAAGGCTCAATTTGTACTCGAGCACATTAAGTCTTTTTGAGTTCGAGTTAGACATGGATTGCTTTTCTTTCTTTTGTTGTTTTTGGTTTTTATCTATTAGAGGTTATCATCGCCTGTTTAGAGCCCTTCGAAACGATAAGTGTGGCACAGAGAATGAAAATTTTCCAAAGAACAGCTTATATTATAATGAACAATTATTCTCATCATATAGATTGTCACAGACGTTACAAAATCAAGCTCCTAATTGCATTATTAAATGCTAAATACACATCAAATTTTAACAAATCCACAATGCAGGACAAGTTTGATTAAATGAAATCACCTAGAGTAGCCTGGATCTAAACTAGGGTTCATAAATCCACCACAAATCAAAGAAAAAGTGAAGATACTCAATCACATAGACTATGATACAATTGCACAATCCAACTCCAAAATCACATAATCAAATGCTATATGAACATCTAATTTGAACAAGTCCACTATGCAGGACTAATTTGACCCCCAGATTTCATCCCCATTGACTTGAACCTAAACTAGGGTTCATAAATCGTAACGAATCAAAGACAAAAATAATGAAAACTACTTAGATTATCAAACAATTGCACAATTCAGCTCCCAAATCACACAATCAAACACATACACACATCCAACCTCATCAAATCCACAATGCAGGACTAATTTGACACCAAATTTGTCTACATTAACCTGGATTTAAACTACCCATCCAAAAACCTTGAAAAGGTCATACTCAAAAAATTAAAGAATTTCACACAAGAAATAAAACATATACAAAATTACAAAGTGCCAAAACTCTCAAATTATTCCACTTTCTCCGAAATTTCACATGTTCTAAACAAAATATATGTGTAAAAACTAAAATAAAACATATACTAAATTACTTTATGCTAAAACTCTCAAATCATTGCACAATCTACTACCTGAGGTCCGGATTCATAGTCGAGAGGCAACGGATTGTCGAGTCCGAGCGTTAGCGGCAAGAGATGAAGCACGACCAAGCATGGCGACTGGGGTGGCGAGTGGGAAGAGAGAGAGAGGAGGGAAAATGAAGTGAAAATGAGGGTAAAGTTAGGGTTTTTTATTTGAGTTAAAAAATAAAGTAAAAACAACAATTTTTATTTGGGTTAAAATCATGGTTTTTTATTTAGGAAAATAAAATTCTTCACATGTGCGGAAAAGTGAAAAATTGAAGGGCAAATAAAATTTTTGTATTTAGTATTATATATACTAAAAAGAGTTATTTAGACCAAAAATTTCAATACTTTTCTCATTACAATAATTTATTACTTTACTTTTAATTGTATAAATTTAGTTCATTATGTGTCAATTTAGTCTTTCAGTTCAAGCTAAGTTATTATCGTAAGTTTTACCAACAAAATAAAATTATACCCTAAATAAAATTTAGTCTTTTATAAATAGTATCATTTCACAATGGAATTTTTTTCCATCGTAAAATATTTTGCCATAAATAGTATCGTTTTATGATGGATTTTTTTTCGTCGTACGATATTCGTGGTAAATAGTATCTTTTTATGGCAGAATATTTTTCTATCATAAAATGTTCGTCATAAATTGTATTTTTTTACGATGGAATATTTCTTCATCGTAAAACGTTGGTCGTAAATAGATGTTAAAAGGAGCTAAAAAAGGCGCCAAAACTTTCATGAAATTTTCAAAGTTATTTACGAAGGAAAGTGAGATGTATCTATGACAATATTTTAAAACCGTCGTAGTTGCTCATATCTTTTACGATGCTGTAAAATTCCGTCGTAAATAAAACATTATTTATGATGGAATTTTACTCTGTCGTAAATATTTTGTCATAGATGCACGCATTTCTTGTAGTGAGGGAAATAAGGGTTCACAAAATCGGGCGATTATTTCATATACACAATTTAAAAGAGATAATCATTTAAGAAGGTATTCTTAGTATCCAAATGATAAACAGGACAATCATAGGAAAGAGCAATGTAAAGCACCAAATGAATAGTAGTTGGTCATATAACAAGACTAAAAGTTTTAATAAAATCAATACCAGCCTATTCTTTATATTCATGTGCCACAAGTCGGGCCTTGAAAATAGTATGAAATTTTTACTATACATATAATTACAATCGTACATATTATGACTAGAATAAGGAGCATCTAATTTCCAAATACCAATACCAATCGATGCCCATACTCATCAAGCATAGCATTCCGCCAATGAGGATCTTTATTAACTTGAGTATAGCTTGTTGGATTTGCAAAAAGGGTGATATAAGACAAGGAAACAATATGTTTAGCTTTATGAACACTGCTCTCAAGCCTCGTGAACATGTAATGACAATTTTATACACGAGCAGAAGCAGGAAGTGAACGGATCAATGGAGAAGTCTCGGTGACAAGCGCATAACCTATCTATAGAGCCAAAGTAGGGCGCTGGGTAGCGAGCGTGAAACAGAGTGCAACAGTATTTAGTTTGATAGGCGCGATGAGAACTAATTGAGGGCGTTAAGATGATAATGATCGTGACAAAGCAAGAGAAGAAGGAATTAGGTGAGTTGCAGGGGAAGATAGGAGCGTGGAAAAGCTAAGGATGATGACACGAGTGAAGGACTAAACAACAAAGATGAGGACATTGTTTATTGATGACAGTAGTATTTCATGTTAGCGCAAACAAGGAGAGACTAGTAAAAGAAAAGGAATACCCATTAAAGATGGCATGGAGACTATTATATACACAATAGGTTCAAGACAACAACCCTTATAATTGAGACTATACCCAATGAACGCACATTTTTTAGACAAAGGAAGACAGAATAACATTCAGAACCAAAGACATTGAAGAAGGGGTAATCTGCTAATTTGAGAAACAAGACCTCTAAAGGAAATAGATCATCAAGCACAGGGGTGGAAATGCGATTGATGAGAAACACACAGGTACATGTCACATCAACCAAAATTTTTGGGAGCATGCACGCATTGAGAATCATAATGTAGGCCATCTCACTAAGACGACAATGTTTGTGCTCCACTACTCCATTTTGTTGAAGTGTATCAAGACAAGAAATAAAAAATTGAATACCATGATCCAATAAATAAGTACGAAAGGAATTTTGATCAAATTGTTTACCCTGTCACTTTGAAAGGATCAAATTTTCTTTTGTAATAGTGTTTCAAGTTGAATTTTAAAGGTTTTGATGTGAACGAAAATCTAAAAGTGATGTTTCATTCAAAATAACTGGGTATAGTGCGCAAAATAATCAACCCAGTAGCAAAACCATGAAACAAAAAATCATTAGACGACTAAACATTCGAATGTGTTAACTAAAGTAGTTCTTGAGTACAACATTGTGACTATTGAAACAGGAAAGGATGAGACTTTCCTAGTTGACATTCACTACAAAATGCCAAAGACTTCTTGTAACAGAAACAACTCCTCATGTGAGTTTCTTTAATAGGAATAAAAGAGGCATCAAAGGTAATATAACAATTATTATCAACACATAATCAACGAATGAAAAGCAAATTATGTGATCATTGTGGGATGTGCAAAATATTAAGTGAAGTGAAGTGTTCTATTAGGGGCTTGATAATTCTAATTTAGTATATAATTATTTATATCATTTTGATATTTTTTAACTATTTTATATCAAACTTTTATCGTTTTTCCTTAGTTTTGCTATTTCTTACTTATATTGCCATTTTCATGCAAAAACACTTATTTTGTGCTAAATCTTGCTAGGTTTAATCATCAATATCAACAAGTGGAAGCAAGATACATCAAAAAAAAGCAAAAAATTGGCAAAAATCATCTCAAGCTCACGGTTCATGCAAAGAACCAACATGAATTGACATAGATTTGACACAACTTGGAAATGGGCGGCAACTTTGACCAAACATTGGCTTAAATTCATTGTATATTACATGAACATCATCAACAAGGCTTGAAGAAGCAACTTGGGTGGTGGAAAAGCAAGAACAAACATAAAATATTGCAATTGGATTCATGTTACCAAGGTGCCGCAAGTTTAAGCAAATACAATTCAAGCTAGTTCAATATTTTTTATTACAATCTCAACCCCAACACCCTTCCTCCCCCCCCCCCCCCTCAAAAGCTATAAATAGGATCATTTGGGATGAGTTGAGGCATCCTCTCAACAAAAAAAACAGTAGTAGAATAGCTTAGGAAAAAAGAGAGGAAAAAAAAAAGGATGGAAAGAAAGTTTGGTTTTTAATTTTGTATTTGTAAGTTCTTTCTATCCTTTTCTTCTTTAAAGTTCATGAATTTTGTCTTAGTTTTCTTTTATATTATGTCTATCATGAACTAATTTTGTTATTCCAAGGCTACGATGTAGCCTAAGTTGTAATATACGCTTTTTTCTAATTCAACGTATTCAATGTTTAGCTATTGCGTTGTTGGACTGTTTATCATTGTTCTTCATGAGTTTTAAATGCTTAATTACCATTTAAGACCTATAATGATTCATAATAAGTCTGAGAGGAGATTTGTGATAATTGCTATGGTGATAAGTATCACAAATTGAGCGAATACTCGAGAGAGATTAATGCGATTTGTGTGATTTTTAAGTGAACATCATAGATCTTTAAAAACCCTTTTTTTATTTAAATTCATGCACGAGAGTGATGGGTTAATATGTAAAAAAGAATGCTAAATATTGCTCGAGAGAGAACATTTAGTAAATAAGGGTTTTCAACCATCAACACTATCGAGAATAGAAAGGCGTATTGATGCAACCAGGTGAAATCGGATGCCTTGGATCTTATTAAATCATAAATAAAAAAAAAAGTGACCCTTAGATAAAAATCAGTAAACAAAATTTGTGTCCTTTTATTTTATTTTATTTCATATCAAAATCTCAATTTTTGGTCTTTCAAATAGTGTTGAAGCTACTAATTTCGGTACTCACTCAATACCAATCTTCGTGGGAACAATACTCTACTCATCTGTATTACTTGATACGACTTAGTGCACTTGCTAATGCATATGTAAAGTAAGCATCAATTTTTTTGGCGTCGTTGCCGGGGAATGTCTTTAATTCAGTGATATCGATACCAACTAGTTTTGGTGCTAATTTGAAATTGTTAATAATTTGAAAAATTTATTCAAGTTAAAAAAAAAAAAAATTAAAATTTTTATTTGATTCATTTGCAAAGATAAATTATTTGAAAAAAAATTTCATATAGAACATACCCCCCCGGTGTGTTTTGATTGAATTTTGTTAGTTTTGTGTAATTTTGTTGTTTTTCTTACTTTCATCTTTATTTTACTTTAAAAGTTCATTTTGTTAAAATTCTAAGAGTTAAAATTGTTATTTTTAAAGTTTTTCAAAACATTAGTGTTACTACTCCCCCCCCTTTTTTTTTTTCCTAAAACCATATTTTTCTCAACTTTTATTTAAAATTGTTGTATTTATAAGTTTTCTGATTAATTTTAACTTTTAATTTACCTATATAAGTTCTTCAAAGTAAAGTTTGTTTTCTTTAAGTTTTTCAAAACCTTAGTATTACTAACACCCCTTTCTAAAAACTTAGTTTTCAAAAGTTGTTGTATTCTTAATCTTTCTTACTAATTTTATTTTTTCTCTAACTTTTAAGTTCATTTATTTATTAATTTATTTATTCAAAAAAAAAAAAAGAAGAAGAATGCTAAAAGTGATGGATTGCTACAATTTTATGAGACCTCAATATCCAGCTGTACCAAGGAGACAATTAAGCATTTGTGAAATTTGTACAATATCTGCTCAACTCACACTAATTCAAACACAATTAGATGACATAATTGCTGCTAGTACTTCAAGATGTGAATTTTGTGCCGGTAACCATGCTAGTATAGAATATCGAATGGGTAATAGCTTTTCCTCATGGGATTTTGAACAATATATCTACATGTCAAATTATAACTAACCCCAGTACAATCACTACTCTAGTACCTACAGTCAGGGATGAATGAACGCTTCTAATTTTTCATGGAACCATCATGAAGTACTTGGCCACCCATTCATCCACATCACGACAAAGAAATATGACTTACAAGAGATGTTTAGGGAGTACATGCATGAATGGACACTTTTTACTCAAAAAACTAGGGGTAGCTTTAGAAATCAAGAAGCACCCATCCAAAATTTAGAAACTCAAGTAGGTACTATATTAGAGAAACTTTTTTGAGAGGTCCAAAGATTTCTTACCTAGCAATACCATCACCGACCCAGGGGAACAAACTAACGCCATAACATTCAAGAATGAGAACACATTAGAAGATCCACCTCAATGTGACATAATCTCCGTAGTCAACTCAAGGCCAACAATGACCAAACCTATTTTTACCTGCCCACCACCACCATTTATTGAAATAGAATGTCAAGCTTATCTAACATGGTCAGAGGTTTTTGGAACCATGGATGTCTCAGTGAAAAATTGTAGAAAAGATCGGAAAAGAAAATTTAAGTTGTGGCAAATTAGGCTTAAGGATCTCAAGATTAGAGAAGGTGGAGGTGGTTGTGTAAAGAAGGGAACAAAAAAGATCCACGGAAGAAAATGATCATTGGCGGTGGATGGAGGAAACTCCATTCTCCTTCAAGACATGGGATAGATCATCATCAGAAAGTCGAGCTAATGACTATAACTAAAAGCGCTTCTTAGGAGGCAACCCAAGTGTTCCTTTCCTTACTTCTTTTATTTTATTTTCCTTTCATTTTTATTATTTTCTTATGTTTCTATATTTTTTTTATTCAAATAGGTTTTTGAAACAAGTTTAGGGGTAACCTGATCACAACATTCACCAACAAATAAGCAATCTTCAGACCTGCGAAGTATCTATCACCTGTTGCTTTGTTCTTTATATTTTGGACAAAGTTAACTTTAAGTTTTGGGGGTGGAAGAGACAATTTTTTTTTTTTTTTTAATTTTGAACAAAATTTTTGAAAAGTTTTCTTATTTTATGTTTTAGAGTTGGTTTTAGTGCCTCCCAAAGTTCGGAGCCTTTGTATGGGGATGTAGATAGCGTCGGCCAACAATAAGATTTACTATTTTTTACATCACTAGTCTTTCCAAATTTAATTTAAAACCTTAAGAGAGAGAGAGAGAGAGAGAGAGAGAGAGACAACTTATCATCATGCTTTTTAGGCAATTTTTTTACTCTTTTTAGCTTGTTTACTTTACATAGATTTGAATAACCTAATAAATCAATTTTTTTGTGTTCTAATTGCAAAACATGATCTAATCTAAAGCACTATATTGATAAAATCATGGTATTTGAGTTTACTAGTTAGCATGACTGTTTTACTTTTTTCATGATTAAAAGATGCTCAATTTTGAATAGTTTGTATTAAGATTATCATTTACATAATAGATTTTGAAGAGCTATGCCTAAGTCTAAATAAAAGAAAAACATAATAAAAATAGAGGGAGAGAGCCACTAAACACCGTTATTTTGTTAAAAACGTCTATCATTTGGATATGTGCTACGGTGTGATGGTTTCGTGCCTTTGTACCTCGAGCAAGTAGATCCATAGGGGTGTTTCAACACTTGGTACCCTGGGCTAAATGGAATGAGAGCTGCCGCATTAAAAGCTCACTACAAGGGATACTTAGAAGGCTAACAAGGAACTAAGCACCCAAAAAATAAAAAAATAAAAAAAGAAGAAGAAGAAGAAGAAGAAGAAAAAGAAGAAGAAGAAGGGGAGCATATTTAGCACCATTATCCCACATAAACAATTTTAACATATGTGCTACCCATTAAGAGGGCATCTTAGTGGTGGCTTCTCTTACTTATGGGTCATCGCCTAAGAGTCGAAGCTTGATTCTCACTGAATATATACTCCAGGAGTCATAATGAAGGCATCTCAGTGGTGGCTTCTCTTATTTGTGGGTCATCACCCACGAGTCGGAGCTTGTTTCCCGCTGAAGATATACTCACGAGCCAAAATTGACTTGAGCAAATAAATTCCTCAGGGAAAAAAAAAAATTTTAGTTTTGGGCATACTTGATAAGTATTGTTATGAGTGATATGATTTTTGTCCTCTATTCGGTTTGAATGTCTTGAGATTAGAAAGAACGGATAAACTTAATTTGCTTAGCTAACTTTGGAACTCGGTCACCTAAGTAATTGACAGAATTTTCTTTAGAAAAGATGATTTTGCCTTTAGAGCCTTAAACCTTGATCCTCGGTCATTCTTTACTAATAAAAGTGCACTTGCTTTAAATTGTAGAAGAATTTTTAAAAAGCATGAGATCCTATGCTTTAATGTTTAGCCTTTCTCGAGGACGAGCAAATTTAAGTTTGGGGGTATTTTGATAATTCTAATTTAGTATATAATTATTTATATTATTTTGATATATTTTTAACCATTTACATCAAACTTTTACCACTTTTGCTCGATTTTGCTATTTCTTACTTATATTGCCATATTTTTTGCAAAAACACTTATTTTGTGCTAAATCTTGCTAGGTTTAATAATCAATATCAATAAGTGGAAGCAAAAAATTGGCAAAAAGCATCCCAAGCTCACGGTTCATACAAAGAACCAACATGAATTGACACAAATTTGATACAACTGGCAAATGGGCGGCAACTTTAACCAAAAATTAGCTTAAATTTGCTGTATATTATGTGAACATCGCCAACAAGGTCTGAAGAAGAATCTTGGACGGTGGAAAAGCAAGAACAAACATAAAATATTACCATTGGATTCAAGTTACCAAGGTGCCGCAAGTTTAAGCAAATAGAATTCAAGCTCGTTCAATATTTTTTAACACAATGGATGAGTTGAAGCATCCTCTCAACCCAACAAAAAAAAAAAATCCTTCAAAAAAAAAAAAAAGTAGTAGAATAGCTTAGGAAAAAAGAGAGGAAAAAAAAAAGAAGGAAAGAAAGTTTGATTTGTAATTTTGTATTTTTAAGTTCTTTCTATCCTTTCCTTCTTTAAAGTTCATGAATTTTGTCTCAGTTTTCTTTTATATTATGTCTATTATGAACTAATTTTGTTATTCCAAGGCTACGATGTAGCGTAAGTTGTAATGTACGCTTTTTTCTAATTCAACGTATTCACTGTTTTGCTATTGTGTTGTTGAAGTGTTTATCATTGTTCTTCATGAGTTTTAAGTGCTTGATCACCATTTAAGGCTTATAATGATTCATAATGAGTCTAAGAGGAAATTTATAATGATTGCTGAGGCGATAAGCACCACAAATTGAGCGAATACTCAATAGAGATTAACGCGATATGTGTGGTTTTTAAGTGAAAATCATAGATCTTTAAAAACTCTTTTTTTATTTAAATTCATGCACAAGAGTGATGGATTAATATGTAAAAGAGCATGCTAAATGTTTCTCGACAGAGAATATTTAGTAAATAAGGGTTTTCAACCATCAACAGGTAATAACAACTTGAATATCAAGAATAGAAAGGCGTATAGATGCAACTAGATAAAATCGGATACCTTGGATCTTATTAAATCATAAAAACCACAAAAAAAAAAAAAAACAATTAGCAACCCTTAGATAAAAATCAGTAAACGAAATTTTGTATTATTTTATTTTATTTTATTTTATATCAAAATCTCAATTTTCAGTCTTTCAATTAGTGTTGAGGCTACTAATTTTGGTACTCGCTCAATAACAATACTCGTTGGAACGATACTCTACTCACTCTGTATTACTTGATACGACTTAGTGCACTTGCTAACGCATACGCAAAGTAAGCACCGGGGCTTTTAACATTGCAAATTCAACTTTAGCTATATCAAGCAGTTCACCACTGTCCATCATAACTTGCTTTGAGCCAGAATACAGGAAAACAATTATGAAGAATGCCTTCATGCAGTGTCATGTGAGAAGTAGCACCACAGTCCAAATTCTTGGTAGGATTAACATCCTCACAAAGACATAGATCAGCAGTATAAGCATAATAAAACCTATTATGACAATGCAAAGTCGTATGACCCGATAAAAAATAAATTTGACAAATTACAGGCGGAGTACCAAGAATATCATCCTAACCTAAAGGCTACAAAGGAGGACGTGGAGAGTTATCCAATGTAGAATAAATCGAGTAACTACCCCCTGGTCCGCCACGTCATGCCCAATGGGCATCGCGCCCTATAAATGGAATACTACGACTTGGATCATATCTAGCCTAAGTACCTTGTGCACGACCACCTCTACCATTCCAGTTATGACCATGGCAAGGCAGAGTTAGATGCTACAATAGCCTGTGACTGTTGCATAATAAAAGAAGGAATTAAAGAATGGCGAAGAGCCAATTTCCATTCTATAAGATATCATAAAAATGTTCTTTATTAGCATTAGTCAAATAATCAACAAAATTCATTACTCTTCTGGGAAATCATGCAAGATATAACAAATCAAATTCTTTTGAGCCATAGGATAATGTATAGCAGCAAGTTGATAAGAAACAACCTTAATACAACGTAAGTAAGCTTCCAAGGATTCATCATGCCATCCTCAGAACAAACGAGCTAAGTAGGACATGGACAAGTGCCACCAACTAGAACTACAAGATCCTGATGAATTAAGTAGGGAAAAAATTGTCAACACTAGTATATAGTTGTTAAAGTTCGACTTATGAGTCAATAACATACTGATGCTAGGAGATTTTATAGCCGTAAGTATTGGTCCGACCTTGAATCCCAACAATATTTACGCTTAAACCAAAACCAATATATGCTAAAGAATCTCCTGCATGAAAGGAGGAAGAAATTGAAGGTCTGGATAAGTAAAATATCAATTCTATAGTAGAGGAGAAAGGTATTAAAGGAAACGGAAGAGAAGTGAACATTTGGTCAAGATTTAAAGACGATGGTGCATTAGCCATGAGAGAAGAGAAGGAAAAGTTGAGATAACTGCTGGGTGGGGAAGCATATAGGAATTGGGTGTTGGGTTCAACACTGTTAGTGGCAAGGAGTGCAACATTGAGAAAGGTGTGATGGTATGTAAATTGACGGTAGAAGACGTTCCAGAACTGCAAACGACGATTTGAAGGTGTGATAAAAACTGAGTTTGAAATAAACTAAAAATAAAATAAAGCAGTAAAATGCTGAAAGTAAAGAGATGAGAGAAAAAAGATGAAGGAAGGCATATTTCATTGGACGCATTGTAATACAACCTCCTATCTCTATATATATAGAGTTCTCCCCCCACCCTCGGGCTAGGCCCGCTTGACTTCTTATTTGGCTATTCTATTACTCTAGGTCTATATACCTAAATTGGACACATATCAATACTTTCTCCTTCAAGAGATCATTGTCCTCAAGAGTCTAGGTATAATATTCTATATCTTCTAAAAAAATGGTAGACAGATTTTTATGTTCATTTTATTATTGGGCATGTCTTATGCTATGTTCCCCCAGGGTCGAAGACAGTATGTCCAAATTTAACCCAATTAAGTTGTCTAAAATTAACAAACAATATTATAATTTTTTCCCAAAAAAATTAAGTATAGGGCAATCATATAAATAGAAGCAATTAAAAAGGAAAAATAGTTGTCTTATTGCATCTGCTTGGAGCACCTCCCTTGAGTCCCCTCCTTCACTAGCTGCCTCATCTACTGCACAACCCTAGCACCACAGCATACTGGAGGCACGACATCATGGCGGTAGTGGGGAGGCACTGCCACAATCACCTCACCTTCCTTTGGCATTCTGCAATGGTTGTTTTCCGAGCCTCGACCACAGTGTTTTGGCAGCCAACAAAATCAATGGTTCCCTCTCCCTCTCTGTTATTGATTTTGGCAAATCATGGTAATGAAGGATGTGATGCTACCTGATTTTAGCTGTGACGGTCGCAGTTGGGTTCCTCGTCGTGACCGATTTCCTCATCTCAACTGCCATCATCCTCAAGGTCGCTGGTTTTATGTCCCTCCTTTGTGAGCTAAGCACCGCTTCTACTTTAACCATCGTTGCACCTCAAATCTCTCTCAGAATTGCATCGGCTACGCCCCTTCTAACTTCGCCACCAATGAGCCCCTCGTCATCTCCAACGCCACCATCATTGTCCTCCATTGCTCGTCTTCTTCTATCTCCTCGTTTTCTTCTTCTTTCCCTTCTCTGCCTAAGCCCAATCCTCCTCCTTTCATTTGTGTCCCTCATTCCAGTTCTTTAATCGCTCTATGTCGAATTCCTCCTCCTCGTAAGAATCATCGACTTCTCCTCCTTTCACAGCCTCATCGTACTCTTCTCCAAGAATGCTACTATCATCAACATCATCACCATTAATTTCAACCTCAAAATCACCACGATCTCCCTCAAATTCAAACACAACTTTAGCTTTTCCATCCTCGTCTACGTGACTACCATCTTCAACTTATCATCTAATCACTTCCCTTAATATGCCTCCAAATCAGTTGAGGTCTGAATTTCTCCCAGTGATTTAGCGATGTCATCCACCTCCCATTCCAGCATGGTTTCGTCAGAAACCACCATTTCCTTCCCTTAGTTCACTGTCGGTGAGGTAAATTACACATTCTCCATAACAAAAATTTCTTGAATCTCATCAATTTTAACCAGTATTTTGATATCGAGTTTTGTATTTTGACGATTGTGAATGGATTAATCACATTAGCAATCAGAGGTCCAAGGACGGACTAACTCTAATACGAATGATGCGAACCGAATTTGAAATAGATTAAATCTAAATAAAGTAGTAAATAGTAGGGGAAAAATAAGAGATAAGAGAGAAAATATAAAGGATGACATATTTCATTAGATGCTTTGTAATACAACCTCCTACCTTTTTATATACGGAATTTGCCCCCCTTCTTGGGTTGTGCGTGCTCCACTTCTTATTTGACTAATGATATGAGTTGAATTAAAAAACAAAGCGATAAGAGAGAAAAGATAAAGGATGACATATTTCATTAGATGCTTTGTAATACAGCCTACTACCTCTACATATATACATATAGAGCTTTCCCCCCTTCTGAGGCTGGGCCCACTCTACTTCTTATTTGACTATTATACTACTCTAGGCCTATATGTCTAAATTAGGCACTTATAAAGGTGGCTGAAACTGGAGAACTGCTAGAGGAGATGGAGGTTATTGTATGAGAAGGGTTTGAGAAACTAAACGATTACAGGGGGGCATCATCTCTAGCGAAGAGGGTGGTAGGCGGCATGTGTTCGCTGGAATCGGTGCGGTTGTGCATTAGAGTTTGTGTTTGGAATCCTCTGCGACACCTGCTTTGATACCATACTGATTGAAGAAGTGTAACCCTTTTATGGATACAAGCTACCTCTATATATGAAAGATAAATGTAGTATAATACAAGGACAGTATATGTGCGTCTATATATATATATGTGTGTGTGTATAAACAGAAAAGATAATCTAACACTATCTCTTTTTCATAATTTTTAGTTTAAAAATAAAAAAATAGATTTGGAAATGAAATTTTAATTTTTGATTCCCTAGTTTCAATTTAACTCAAATTAGGGAAAAAAACTAGGAATAAAAAATTAAAAAAATTATTTCCAAATATAATTTTTAATTTTTAGAGATTGAAAATTACGAATAAAAAATAACAACAAACATATTCTAAATATTCGAATGTGGCATTGAAATATAGTAGAACCTCTTTAAATTCATAATCTCTTTTGAATAATAAAATTCTTTAGTCCCAACTTGGGATCAATGTGTTAAATTAATAAAATTAATAATGTCCATAAAATTATAAGATCATACATTTCCAATATTTACTTTCCATTTTATACATCTCAAATATTTTATAAATTAATAATTAGCTAAAAAGTACAAAGTATAATAAATTGACTGTGAGATTTTTTTTTCCTCAAAACATGAATAATGAGTAGATTGTGTTTTGTGGAACTTCAGTTATTGTTTATCGTAATACAACGCATAAAGTGGAACTTGTGGGAATAGGAAGGATTCAATACTCTTCCCTTTTATTTTATTAATCGCTAATAAAAATCAAGAGAAAAATATGCTCGACTCTAACAACCCGAGAAAAGAGGCTCTAAAATAAGGGAAATGAAGTCTAAAAAATTGAATGAATTAAACAACCTAAATTCCACTTGTACATATAGAGGAGCTAATTGACTTGAACTAAAATACTAATAGATAATTAAAATACTAAAGATAAGTATAAACACTATAAGAATTAAATCTAAAGCTAGTACTAATCCTAATCCAACTCAAACTCTATCTCTGCTACGTTCTAATCCATGTGCCGCGTCTCCATACCCGCTAGGCCTTTCTTCCTGCCAATATCATCATCAACTCTTTAAGCCACGATTCCTCTTCCAGCCGCGTCCCTTCTGATCTTGCGAGTCATAGCCGCCAACCCACCAATAACTCATCGCCAAGCTATCCGTCAAAGAAGGCAGGGCTGCATCATTTTCTCTAGGCTGGAGATAATTCGTCCTTGAATTCATTGGCGGATCATTTAGGTCATGAATAGACACGTGCTATGTTCCCTCACGCCAAGACTCTATCTTGCCAAACTCCAAGTCACCAAACTTACCCAGTTGTGGTTCGTTGTCTCGGCTTGCCAAGACGTGTGCTAAACCTTCCCCCGCCAAGTTGTAGACGGTATCATTCTCCCCGGGCTGAAGAAAATTTTGGCTTCGAATTCGCCAACGAGTCTTCTTGGTTATCCTTACCAAGTTGTGTTTCCTCACACCAACCTTCAATCTTGTCGAGCTCCAGTCCGGCATGCTTCTCTCAGTGCGGGATATTGACTTATTCTGCCAGCATAACGTTTGCTGCTTGTTCCGCCGAGACATGGACAGTAACTCACCTCCCGATATCTAATTCTTCCACTACGAACCTTTCCCTACCGCCAATACAGCTCTCGGTACCTTTTTCAACTCTTCTCTATGTTTAGTTTGGCCACTAAGATATCCTCTCCAAGTTCCATCTTTTGTTGTTGTCAATACAACTAATTTGCCTTTCTAATTCACTCGGATGTAATTCCTAGCAAGCAGGCTCCACATTTGGTGCCTGAAACCCTCATGCACCGTGAGATTTACTCGACATTGAATCCGCCTTCTCAGTAAGGCTTCTTCGTGAAACCAGTCCTGCCAGCGTTGTTCCTTTCTTATTGGCGGTAAGCAATACGCCAACCCTTCTGAACTAACCTCTTTTAATAGACTCTCTACCTTATCTGATTCCTCCTCCTCGTCATAGATAGGATCATCAAACATGGGTGGAGAATACAAATCAAGATACGTTAGTTCATCAAAGGTTGGTTCTCTCCTAGAGTTGCCTATGGGTGTGGATGCCAACTCTAACTCGCCAACTATGCTGATGAACACGACTTTGTCTTCTGGTATTGGGTCTTCGGTCTTTGACAAACGTTGCGCCTCAACTTTCTTAGGCAACATGATGGTCCTCGTTCCCTCAAAGATGAGGCTATAGGTGTTCTTTCTTTGGTCATGCATGGCACTCCTATCGTATTGCCACGAGCGCCCCAACAATAGATGGCAAACGTCCATGGTGATGACGCCATGCCACACGCCATCCCTATATTTTGACCCAAGTGAAAAATTCACTAAGCAACATTTAGACATGGTTACCTAGTCTCCTCTTTCAAGCCATGACATCTTGTAAGGGTTCGGATGTTCCTTCGTCTTCAACCCTAGTTTCTGGATGGCTTCTTTGGAGATGGCTTTCTCACAACTCCCAGATTCGATGACTAGGTGGCATACCCTCTTACTAATTGCGCACGTCATCTGAAAGCTGTTGTGTCGAAGCCATTCATCTCCTTCTACTTCCTCAGGCGTGAAGCTAACTCACGTGACCAATAGCAAGCAACCCTCATTACCCTCTACCTCCTTTTCGCCCAGTGACACCAACTTGTCCTGAGTTTCTTCCGCCACTATGACACCTTCTTCTTCAAACTCCAAAATATCAATCTGGAGACCGAACTCCCACCTCTGTTCATCAACATTAGCGTTGCTGGCATCGGCCTAGGATCCGATAGCTCAACATCCAGGAACGAATTCTGGAAGCTCTCATCCATCTCCTCTTCTTCACCCGGTGTCAACGGGCATTGAGGCTGGGTTCCCGGTTCCAAGTCGGGATTTTCCCCTAGATGAATCCAGCAACGCTCGATTCGCCGAAATCTCTCTTCCACCTCCTCGAATCTCTTCTCGCTCTACCATTGAACATTACTATCAAAAACGTCTCCGACGGTGACATATCTTTGTCGCCCATGTGCCATCTCGGATGTCGTTCTAAGCTCTAATACAAACTGATGCAGCACGTAAAGTGGGACTTGTGGGAACGGGAAGGATTCAACAGCGTTCCCTTCTATTTTATTAATCACTAATAAAAATCAAGAGGAAAATATGCTCGATTCTCACAACCCGAGAAAAGAGTCTCTAAAATAGGAGAAATAAAATCCGAAAAATTAAATGAATTAAACAACCTAAATTTCTCTTGTATATATAGAGGAGCTAATTGACTTGAACTAAAACAGTAAGAGATAATTAAAATATTAAAGATAAGTATAAACACAACAACAACAACAATAATAGTCCCAGTGCCTCAAGGGCTCCCGCTTGCGCAGGGCTTGGGAGGAGTAGGATGTAGGCAACCTTAACCTATCAGGGTAAAACCCTGACAAGAGATTGTTTTCGAGGACCCCCAACCTGATGGACGATAGTTGATGATAGTTATGATAATCATGAGGAACCTGTATGAAGAGCAGGTGAAGCATGTAAAGCATAGAGATCATGCGAGCCATATATGCAGTAGGCATGTAATCATGTATGCATAAAAGCAAATAAACATGTAAGCATGGGAGCGTATCAGCTGGAGCAAAAGGAAAAAGTAAAGAAGCATGTGGGGGGAATATCATACATAAGACACGATGCAAACATAAAGAAAGAGTAGATCGTCTAGAGCGTATATGGAGAGGGGGGGAGAGAGAGAGAAAGTAGAGAGAGGGGGAGGAAGAGAGCGAGAGAAAGCAGAGGGGGGGGGGGGTGAGAGAGAGAGTATAGAGCATATCAGCAGCAAATTTCCCTCTAAGTTGTTTTCTGCTCGATGTTCCTATATCGCTAAAACGATTATCTCTGTACTATCCCTATACTAATCCTCGACTGAGCTCTATCTAGGTTGAGGTAGGCAAGATCCTGTCGAATTGTCTGCCGGCCTCTTTATCCCTTCCTACTTGTAATATGGGGTTAGTCACATCTCCTTACAGGGGCAGTGGTGGGTCTCCATTGAATTCTTCCATGGCTGGCCTCTTCCTCTCTGCTCATCTGTCGAATTATCTCCATCCAACCTTAGGAGCCCTAAGCAACCAACAGATGCTACAATTGGTCGATGCTTCCACACCGCTATATTAGTTACTCCTATCCTAATCCTCCACTGAGCCCTATTTAGGGCCATCTCTTCATTTAGGTTGAGATAGGCGAGGTCCTGTTGAATCGTCTCCGCCCAACCCTTCTTTGGCCGACCTCTCCCTCTTTTCCCATATGTAATATGAAGTTGATCGCATCTCCTGATAGGGATCGATGGGTCTCCTCCTAACATGCCTAAGCCACCGCAGACATTTCTCCCTCAACTTATCGTCTATTGGGGCGACGCCTAATTTACTTCTTATAATGTTATTTCTGATCCTGTCCTTCCTTATGTGTCCACACATCCATCTCAACATCTTCATCTCGGCTACCTTCAGCTTCTGGGTGTGATGACACTTAACTGGCCAGCACTCTGCCCCGTAGGATATAGCCGGTCTCACTACTGTCTTATAATATTTACCCTTTAACTTTAGCGGGAACTTTCTATCGCACAATATCACAGAGGCCCTTTCTCATTGTGTCCATCCAACCCTATTGCACACCACAGAAAGCATGTTTTAAATTCTTGGGTTCCATGATCCAACAAGACGCCGAAGTGGACACATATGTCAACAATAGGATTAAAGTGGGGTGGCATAAATGGAGGATGGCCTCACCTACCTCAACCTTAGTAAAAAGATGGCCCAACATAGAGCTTAGTTGAGGACTAGCATAGGAGTAGCAGAGGGGTAATCAATTTAGTGGGATAGTATAGGAACATTGAGCACTCGTCAGTTAGTTCTAGTACCACAAGGCTACTTGTATGTTTGTTTGTATACACGCAGGACCGGCATAGTATGCTTCTATGCCTCTATGATTTCATGCGATTCCATGCATACATGACTACTTACCTACCTACCTACTTACTTGTTTATTTGTTTACTTACTTACGTGCTTATATGCTTACATGCATACATGCTTACTTGTTTAGTATGATCTCTATACTCTACATACTCTACATGCTATTCACATGCTATTCATAACTATCAGCTATAACTATCAACCATCAAATATTAGGTTAGAGATCCTCGGAAATAGTCTCTCGTCAGGGTCTCACCCTGATGGGGTAAGGCTGTGTACATCTTACCCCTCCCAGACCCTGCGATAGCGGGAGCCATCGAGGCACTGGGAGTGTGACTGTGATTGTGATTGTTTTTCTGTGGTATGTACTCTGATCTAATCTTGACAACTTCCGTGCTTGGCATGGTATGAGCTCCATATGCTCGGTCTTAGATCTACTAAGTCTCAGACCTTTCAATTCTAAGGCCATCCTCCAAAGTTCAAGTTTCTCATTCACCTCCTCCCTAGATTCGGTCTTAGATCTATTGAGCATTTAAAACATGCTTTCTATGGTATAAACACTATAAGATTTAAAACTAAAGCTAATACTAATCCTAATCCAACTCAACTCTATCTCTGCTGCGTTCCAATCCATGTGCCACGTGTCCATACCCGCCAGGCCTTCCTTGCCGCCAAACCCTCCTCACCTAGATGTTGCCGATATCATCATCAAATCTTTAAGCTGCGATTCCCCTTCCAGTCGCGTCCCTCCTGATCTTGTCGAGCCATAGCCGCCAACCTACCAATGAGTCATCCGCCAAGCTATCCGCCAAAGGAGGCGGGGCTGCATCATATCACATCTTTAATTATTTACATGCGCCTAGAAGTCACGGGGTTGAAATCGCATTTTGCAACAAGAAATTTTGGAGTGCCATTGATGCTTTGAGTGTTTCTTGGGTGACATAGGTTCCATAGGTTTTCTCAAAGTATGCTCGCATAATGCTCCCACTTTTCATCTTTCATGTTTCTTTTTTGACATTTTTTAGATGGTAAACCATCTTTGCTACAGATAGCAAAAAATTAAGAGATTGTCTTGGGTTAAAGAGCGTTTGCTTTGATTCAATATACATTGTATGCACTTGTTTTAAAAAAGTTGAATACATTGGATCTTTTTGCAAATTATAATTTAATGAAGTCTTAGTTGGTTAAATATGGAGATAGTACTTTGAATTTTATTGTACTTGGAATCTTAACTTGGGACACGGCCTTCCTTTAAGGTAGTACTCTGAAGGGGTAAGGCTGTGTACATCTCCCCTCCCCCCCCCCCCCCCCCCCCCCCCCCCCTCGGGACCCTGCATATGTAGGAGCCCTTGAGGCACTGGGTCTGTTATTGTTGTTGTTATTGTTGGAATCTTAACTTAATCACTTTATGTGATAAATTGAATTTGTCGAACCTTGATAAGTATGGTCTTTATAAATTAATAATTACTAGTTTACTGATAATTAACTAAGTAAATCTGTTTATTGTAGAGTGGACTACTAACAACAACTTAGGGCATATTTGGCAAGCGCTCAAAAAAATTGATAATTGAAATATCGAGCAAATCTCAAAATACCGAACTGGAAATAGGGTTAATCGACCTGAATTTCCAAATTAATTAAATATCTAAATTTGCAATATTTGGAGATGATTATTTTAATTATTTAAAAAGGTAAAGGAAGCTCTGCAAGGGCCTTACGGATGCCCTCTTAAGAGGGAGAATCCCAAGGCTTTAGTCCGAGATATGGAGAGAAGGGCTCGAGAGGGAACACAATCTCAAATGGTGACACCCAAGCCCTCATGACCAGCATTTAGAAGTTAATCACCCAACTGATTTCCTTCACTAAGAACATGATTAAAGGAAATGTCCTCAATTGAGGAGTTGATAATACGGATATCGTCCACAATGGTAACAAATATGTATCTCAGAGTCAGTGCCTTTAAGAGCGTTAACAACAACCCCATCTCCTTCTAGAATAATACTACAAGCCCCAAATATGGTGCGTAAACCAAAGCATCTCTAGCTGCAATTACTTCAACGACAATAATAGGCGCATGCCCAAGTTTTCCAGTACTAGCAAGCATAATCTCCCCATGATGATCACGAACATTGAAACCTGCTGCTATCAAAGTCTCATGCTTAGAAGCATTAAAACTCACTTTAACCTAGCCCTGTGCTTGTGTAGACCAACAGACCCACCTCATCCTTAACTGACGTCTAAGATTACTATCGTCACCCCTTCCTCCATTTTGTCTCAAAACGACCATTCCCAAAACATATATCTAGCATGTATAACCCACCTAGCCGGACTTGATGTCTGGCCTTTAAAAAGGTCATTGTTTCTATCTTTCCAAAATTTCCAGCAAAGAACAATAAACTTCGAAAGACTATTATTCGTTTTGTGGTACCTCAACTCATCCGCAAAGGCAGGATTGTGGAGACTGGGAGCTGCCAGTGCAAAGCCATAGTCGCCACCCAAATGTCTTTGGCTTTGGGGCATAATAACAACACATAGGCTAAGTCTTCATTCTCAAACCCACACCAAACACAGGCACCCCCATGGGAAAGAATATGTTCACAAATTTGGGCACCTGTTGCTAGACAATCATTTAAATCTTGCCACAAGAATACTTTTAGTTTGGGAGAATTATCTAGATCTGAAATTCATCAAAATTCCCACGAATTCCTTCCCAACCAATCTAGGTTATGAGCCAGCCATGTAGCATATTTGACATTAAAGGTCTCCATAATATTGTAGCCAGCACAAAGTTCACCCTCCACATTTGATTTAGGAATTAGGACACCCAAGATATTGCTATGAAGAGACTAAGGGACCCCCTGCCTTAGCATTTCCATATTCTATTCTCCATCCTCAATGGAATTGGTCACTTTCAAGAAGGTATCCATGACCTGATCTTACATCCCCAATAGGTTTATGAGAGGAACGTCAGAGACCCATCGATCAAGCCAAAAGTTTACCTTATTTTTTTTTCTTATCTTCCACCTTAATCCTCTACAAATTACTGATCTAGCTGTCAAGATCCATTCCAGGCAAGAGAATCATTTTTCTTCCCTTTATAACATAAGAAATCCACATCTTTCAGGCCTTTCACAACATTAATCCAAAGATTCTCATTATCTGTGGAATTTCCCACCCCAACTTATAGAGAAAAGTCATATTAATCACTTCCAATATGCATAAACCCAACGCCCCAGTAGTCTTGGGCCTACAAATTATGTTATAAGCGATCATATTCATGATGTCCTTATCCTTGGATTTCCAAAAGAATTGCCTACATAGACTATCCCCTTTGTGGTTCATGATGATTCTTGTTCACCCTAAAGGTCATTTACATTGTAGTTTTGATGATAACAATCATTTAGTGAGTCATTGTCTTTTATTGTTCTAACGATGTTGAAAATAACTCACGAGAAAGCAAGAAAACTCAAGAATGATCATGCTAATATCAAGTATTTTAAGATAACGGATCAAGAGAAAAATGATCAAAGTTGAAGAGGATATTGATCCATCATCAAGAGAATGAGATCCAAGTCTAGGCACTTCAAGAAGTTTCGCTTTACTTTTAGGACTTAGGATTATGATATATTGATTGAGTTAAAATCTCAATATCTATTTTTGATGCTTTAACAAAAATACTTTTGAAATATTATGAAATTTGATTCTCAAATCTTATTTAAAAAACACTATATTTAACTCCAAACATATTCAATTTTTCAATGAAAATATTTTCTAAATTGGCATTATCGGTGGCATGCCTAAAGTAACAAGATTAAGAGAAATTTCTGAGGGTGATATTTTGGCTTGATTAAAAAATTATTATTCAAAAATAACCTTAAAAATAGCAACAAATCAAGTCCAACGGTCAAAAAGATTCAAAAATACCCGAGCATGCTAGTGTCAACACATAAAAAGCATGGGTCGACACATGAACAAATAGTAGCCAAAGTAAGCCATTGTGTGTCAACACACAGAGGTTGTGTATCGATACACAAGCCTATGATAGCTCTAACGGCTAGTTTTTAAATCCGATTTTTTTCCAAATTTTTTTCAATGCTCTCCAACAGCTCTTAGTTTTCCTTGGCCTATAAATAGTGTTTGAATACTTTTGTTTAATAATCCGATTCTTCAAGCTTTTATTGATCAAAATCTCTTGTGTTCTACTTGCGCTTTAAATTTTTAACCTCTTGTTTTCTTAAAGTTTTTCTTGAGCATTACTTGTTCTCTTAGCTATTGAGTATATTGAGTTCTGTTGGCAATATCGTTAACTTTTGCTAAGCTTGATTTATTGTCAAATCACTCTTTCAAGAGTGAGAGTTTCTGTGTTTAAATTTATTTTATTATAAGGTTGGATCCTAAGCCTACGTTATAAAAGGATTGATTGTAAAAGGTTGGACCCTAAGCCTACATTACAAAAGGGTCATATTGTAAAAGGTGGGTCTAAAAAATGACTAGTTGTAAAGGGTTGGATCCTGAGACTAAGTTTTAAAAAGATTATAAAGCTTAGTAAAAGGCTCAAGTAATAAAGAATAGTCACTTAGGGAGTGGACTAACTTCAGTGAAAGAAGTAAACCACTATAAAAATCGTTGTGCAATCTTTTCTTCTTCCCCTTACCTTTTATTTCTTGCACTAACTATTTTTCTTTCATTTTAATTATTGACTTTTAAAGTTTAAAGTTTCTGATCTATCACAAAAGAACTTAATTCATCCCTCCCTCCCCCCTCACACATAGGTTGCAATTTGGACCTTCATTTCGAGATGGTTATGGTTCATGATGTGGTTCATTTTGGCTTAATGAATTACTATAACACAATACATATCATATTGTATAAACAATACATCAATGTTTAGTTTATTCAATGGTAGTTCAAATTCTTTGAGTTTTTTTAGCAAAATAGCACCCTTTAAAAAAAATATATAACAATTTGGCACAATTGAAAAATATTCAGCAAAATGGCAGACTTTACTACTCACTTATTATTTTATGCCATTTCAAATCTCGTACAATAGGCCCCTAATTGTTGCACGATGTTACAAACGTCGTGCAAAAGGTCATGCACTATTGCACGACCTTACAAAGGTCGTGCAACATGCATGCATTTATTTTTTTTATTTTTTTTTTTTAAAATTATATCTTTAAAATTAAAAAAGATTTAATAAAGTAACTTTTTAATTTAAAATAATTTTTAATTTAAATTATTATAATTTTTAATTTTATAATTTGAATCAATCAATACATATATCTTTTAATTTAAACAGTATATGTATATTATTATTTGAACTATTAATAAAAAAAGATATAAATGAGGGACATATTTAAATGAAGAGATGGTAATATGCATATTATTAAATAAGGAACACATTCAAGGTAGCACCCTAAAGGGGAAGGTTGCGTACATCCACCCCCGCAGACCCCCCTTATGTGAGAGCCCTTGTGACACTGGGATTGTTGTTGTTGTCATACAAGAACTATGATATTATAATACTATTAATTAGGAAGATATAAATGAGGAGATGGTGTTGTTTCTAATAAAAAATCACGAGTTTATGCATTTGTATATTATTATTTGAGCTATTTTACTAGATAGATGTAACTCAAAAACTAAAAAATCATTTCATATAGTTTATAAACTAATATATAATTTTTAAAAAAAACATTAAAAAAACCCAACTAAGTCTTTGATGGTTTATAAAATGTACGAAATAATTTTTAATTCTTGAGTTACATGTATCTAATAAAATAGTTTAAATAATAATATACAAATGCATAAACTCGTAATTTTTTATCGAAAACATCGCCATCTCCTCAATTATATCTTTCTAATTAAGAGTATTATAATATCATAGTTCTTGTATGACAACAATAGTCCTAGTGTCACAAGGTCTCCCGCACAAGTAGGGTCTAGAGTGTGGATATACGCAATCTTTCTCTTTAGGGTGCTATCCCGATTGTGTCCCTCATTTAATAATATATATATTACTATCTCCTCATTTAAATGTGTCCCTCATTTATATCTTTTTTATTAATAGTTCAAATAATAATATACATATACTATTTAATTTAAAAGATATATATATTTAGGGATTTAAATTATAAAATTAAAAATTACAATAATTTATATTAAAATTTATTTTATTAAATTTTTTTAATTTTAAAGATATAATATTTAAAAAAATTAAAAAAATAAATATGTGCAAGTTGCAGTGCACGGTCGTGCAACAGTGCACGACCTTTTGCACGATGTTTGTAACGTCGTGCAATAATTAGGAATCTATTGTACGAGATCTCAAACGGCGTGCAAGAATAAGTGAACATTAAAGTGTACCATTTTGCTAAATATTTTTCCTGTTGTGCAAAATTGCTAATTTTTTTATTTTTAAAAATGTGCTATTTTGCTAAAAAAATACAATTTTTTTCAATTCATAGGTCTTTTAGATTTGAAAATCATTATGCCTAATATTTCCATTTCTAATAATTTCTGTGTCGACAGATTGGATAAGGAATTTTAGCATGGAGGTTCTGGTATTTCAATGTAGGATCACTCATTGAATTGAACTCTCTCCTCTCTCATCCGTGCTGATGCCTTAGGAATCCATGTTTATAGAGGATGACTTTAACGTTGTTTTATTTTGCCCTCTTTTGAGAAGCATTTTTATTAATTTATTTTTTCTAATAACTAAGAATTTCCAAAAAGACAAATCATAAATTAAACTAGTGAGGCAAATAAAAATTTAAAATTTCTTTGACTTTTTTTATTCATGCATCAATCTCTTACTTGTTCAAAAGCAGTACTCAAGTCATAGCCCTAAGAATTGCTCACATACATATTGATTTAATTTGTTATTTTGGGTAAAATTTATTTATTTGTTGAAAATTATCACAAGTAATTAGCTACTATTGAGAGTAGTTTTATCATTATGAGCATTCATTAGCTAAATTTCCGTGTACCATTTGAAAGTTATTTATAATTTACCTTTTTTTTTAGTAAAATATCGGTTAAACAAGATAGCTGAAACAACTCGATTTATTGAAAACCAATTTGTTCAATAAGGGTTGCTGTTCAAATTGTTTAAGAATTTTGGCTACTGCTAATCTAGCCTAAGTACTTTTTTGGTTTGATTAACCAAACCGTGAACAACTATAACATGCGAGTAGATTTTTCATTTATAGTTTATATTTTTAGACGATCACAGCAACAACAAATTCAGTGCCACAATGGCTCCCGCATACGCAGGTTCTGAGGAAGTGGATGTATGCAGCCTTCCTCCTTTAGGGTGTCACCCTCAAGGGCATAGTTTATATTTTTAGAAAACTAAGATCATATTTCAAAAATAATTTTTTAATTTTTAATTTTTATTTTAAATATCTCAATTAAACACTAGAAAATCCAAAATATGTAAAACAAATGCTCTCTAAAACATCTTTTTTTGAATTTCTTAAAAGCAAAATCCATTGCACTCCTAGGAACTGGGTATTAAAGATGAGATATTAAAAAGCATCCACTTCACCGCTTTTGAATAACAACAACAACAAAAAACACTCCCAGTGCCTCAAAGGCTCCCGCTTATGCAGGGTCTAGGGGGGTAAGATGTATACAGCCTCACCTCACAAGGGTGAAACCCTGATAAAAGACTGCTTCTTAGGATCCCCAACCTGATATTTAGATATTGATATTGATGGTCTTTTGAATAGAGGTGGTAAAATGTGATCTAAACCGATGACCCAACCCATTTGATCCGCTACTCGTTCCGACAGAAACTTTAAAAATTTTAAATTTATTGGGACCCGAACTCGAAAATGAACTGACCCAAATTTAACCTATTTGAACTTGACCCGATTTGAGATGATCCGAAATTTAAAATGACTTGACCTGAAGTAGACCCGACCCAAGTTTGACCCAACCCATGATGATCCGAGACCCAAGCCAAACTTATCCCATAACCCAAAATGATCAAAATAGAAATCCAACTTATCGTAGAATCTAAATAATAGGCTAATTATAGCCTTATATTTTATATTTTTAGTTATAATTTTTAAGGTAAAATACATATGTTATCAAAATAACCTGATGAGCCAACCTAAAATTTGACCCGACCCAACCCAACGATGACCCAACCGGAGACTGACCGCACTCAAGTCGACCTGAACCTATGGATAACCCTACTCGAACCTGACCAAACCCAACTTGGGCCCGACCCGAGATAGACCCAAAGTGATATTCACCCAACCCAAACCACACACGAACTCGATTGCTATTCTAGTTTTGAGTACCCCTTTCCACATCACCTTTTGGTACTCACTCATTCTAATTGGGCCGCCAAATTTTTTTAATAGTTTGTGATATCTTTTTAATATTTTATATCCTTAAATATTTAACCTTTTGTGTTTATTTAATTCAATAATAAATTGAAAGTATCAATAAATATTTTACGTAACAAGTAATTGTTTATGTTATTATTATTTAATTGAAATGATAAAAGCATGATATATGCAATTTTTTTTCCGATAATTAGCGACAAATTTACTATACAAGACAAGCCACTCGACCAAAGTAAGGCCTAGGACACTCGTAAAGAAACGGGAACCAGAAATGGACAAACACAACAAACAAACAGATCAAAACAACAAAACAGGATTATAGAACCAAGCAAGGCCAACAGAAACTAGAAGACTCAAGACACTGGAAATAGAACAGGGAGTGCTAGGATCAGGCTGGGAGATGAGTGCCCAGCATCAACACTAGGAAGGATGGTAGGTATTCAATGCAAAAAATACCCTAGTCCATTATTGCAAATCGCTCAATCATAACAGAATCGTCACCATTAAAACTCAACCCGAGCTTCTTCCCAATCTTCCACGTACGTTCCCCCGCAAGAAGTTTCTCAACCATAATAACCTTTTTGACCTTTTTTCTCGCTTTCCTCTTACCTCTATCATTACTCAAAGGTTCAGGTAATCTCTTTGCACTGCTTTTAGGAGACATGTCTTTAAGAAATTCATGTAGGTCCCACTTAGCTTGCTCTTTTTTCCTCTACTTAAGAGTTTTGAGACCCCTTTTAGACATGCCAATGACTGGATCCTGAAGCCTCGACCCCACTTTCCTCTTTCACTCCCCAACCTTACTAGATTCCTCTATAGATTGCATTGGATACACTCTCAAGGGGTTTTCATCATCATACAATTATCTTTCAGAGGCATGGGGCTCAAAACCAGGCAGGAATTCAGGTCCTGAGGACACTGGCTCAATATAACTTACAGCATTTGGAGCTTGATTTCCTTTAGGATGCAATTGGTCTTGAGGTCTAGGTGATTTGGCTCCACTATCCTTAACCCAAGGCAACAGAAGTCAAGGGTTCCGTTTGACTCGAGCTTCCTAGGTGGGTGTTGCGGACGATTGGATTACAAACTGAGTAAAGGGACAAGTGACCGTCGAGCATGGGACCTCGAAGTCCCAGGGTCATCTACCAATAAAATGACTGTCAACATGAAGCACAATGTGACCCACACTCTGCTCTTAGATTCTCACATCAACAATTCCAAACCTAGAGCTTGTCTATGGAACACCCTCATGTAGCGAACTAACAGTAGGAGCAAGAAAACCTGAGGTGATGCCAGCATTAGCACATTGACCTTGTCAAGGAGTTAGAGCTCGTTCCCTAATTAATCTAGTAGAAGCGACAATAGCAACTACTTCGGTAGAATAGTTGGGGATTAATTCAGAGTTATCTCACAAAAACCATTCGAACTCCCCCACTGAAATTAACTTGCACCGCCTATTGAATAACTGATAGGGAGCATGTGTCATTGAAAACCCTTGCGACGTCCACACATCTCATCGTAGATGCTCTGAAATCCACTCGAATGAATTTGCCCTTAATATTAGCAAAATCTGTGAAGCACTCCTTCAATCAGGACTATAGTGACGGATCATGGATTTCAATCCAAACTCTTCTATTCAGAGCTCCATGGGTTTGTCCTAAATATCTATATACCCGCTTGAACTTATGAAGTAGCAATAGTTTTCGTGGCCCTAGGTAGGATTCCATAGACTCGGCAGAATCAAAGGTTGGGATGAAAGTATTTGAGCTCAACGCTCTAGGGGCAAAGTCATAGAGATTATTCTCCATAATGAACCTGAGGACATTATCAAGCGGGTCATCCTTAAAGGAATGAGCTATTATCGATCTGTTCAGCCATGCCTCCACACAAATGTTCATATTGGCTACCACGATCTTGGAACAACTTTGATCCTCGGCATTCCTGATTGAGAATTTGGCGCCGTATCTTTAGGAACATGATTGGTAGTTGCATCTTCAGTTCTTCCACCAGTATCAAAGCAGTGAGCCAGAGCGTGTGCTTGGCTCCGATGAATGTTGGATTTAGACCCTCTGCGTTGCTTAACCCAATCACATTGATCTTGTAGCCCGCAACCCAACCATCACTTATGCATGAAATTGCCTTAGAGCCTCACTCCTAAGCCAAAATCTAACAAAACCATAATAAAACCTTGTTTTTGACCCATCTGTTTTGAAGAATAGAAGTGTCATAGTTCGAATTAAACTCTCAAAAAATGCCCTAAGCCATGAGTTTGATGTTTTCTCCGAGAGACCATCAACGAATATGGACACTGCCTCGTCGAAATATGACATTTGACAATGATGTTGATGAAAATGCGGGGAGGTGAGTAAGATGAACCAGTGGCTGTGCTGAGGGGAGGAAGAACCGGGGTGGTGGGGGGGGGGGGGGGGGGGGGGGGGGGGGGGGGGGGGGGGGGGGGGGGTGGAGTGGGGTGGGGGGGAGGGTGTGGGGTTGGGGAGGCTGGGGGGCTGGTGTTAAGGGGAGGTGGGTTACAGTGATTGTGAGTTCGATCTTATGGCAGAGTTCTCTTGACCAATAGAGCTTGCTTCCGCACTATTCTTGATATATGCATGTATTTATAAAGTAATTATAAAATGCAAGAAAATTAAAATACACATAAAATAATCACTAGGTGTTTCACGTGCAATGCACGGTTTGTTTTTAACTCTTGTAATTGTTGATTTAAAAGAGTGAGGTGTACAAACCAAAAGGCTTTGTCATCACAATTGTGAAACACGGCTAGTGATGCTTTAATGGACAAATGATTCAACTTGACTTGAACAATCAAGCTAGCACATAAAATTGGAGCAACCCATGCACTGCAGCAGGTTGGATCATAGGTCGTACATGTTCTTTTGAACCCGGCTCGTCCCAAGCCACCGTTTGTCCCACGACCCACTACAACCCATGACTGACGTAGTTCGAGCTATCGAAGCCACTTTATTATGACATTTATGTCCGGGCTATCCAAATCGCTTTATTATAACACTTCTATTCTTTTTTTTCATGGGAGATTTGTGAATTTTATGAATTGCTTTTATGTTTTCTTCCTTTTGCATAAAGTTTAGATAAAAGACATCCTTTCAAACTGTTAGAAATAGGGTTTGAAGGGTTTTGAAGGTGGCGGAGTTTCTCTACAATCTATAGAGATTAAAAAGGCGAGTTACATAAAAAATATAAAAACAACAAAAATCATACATACAGAAATATAAAAAAATTTTGCATATTATATTTTTAGGTGCCAAAAATAAATATTGAATAATTGGTATTCATTTTACTTGCATTTGAAAACCCTATTAAACCTTCCAGAGTATAAAGCAAAAGCAACATTACCATTGCCCCAATGGCTCAATCATAAGCAAGATCTAGGGATGGATATACGCAACATTTCTCCTTCAGTGTGGTCTCTTGAAGAGAGGCCGTTTCCGAGTACCCAAAACTTCTAAAGTATCCAGATGTCAAATTTATTATTCAATGTGAATTTTGTATACTGAATTGGAGATGCTAATGACCACTCAAAATATAAAAAAGATAAACTGTCGTTTGAGAATCCCAGCAGCTCTTCATTTGAACTAGACCACCACCTCTCCCTCGCTGAAACACCAGTGGGACCCTCCATTCCCCCAGTATAAATACTCACCATCTCCATTCCCTCCCTCGCCCCCATTCCCGCTAGGTTGTGATAACTGCCGCAGCTCTATCAACTGATCTCCCAATCACTCCATCTTTTTTGATTGTTTGTCGAAATATAATGCCAAGCCCGAAGAAGATCAACAGAATCAAACCAAAATTTGATGATCGGAAATCGATGTCCTTTAACGGCAGAGGAGCAGCGATGGCGGAGCATCAGCTTCCTCGGCCGAGGACTTTACCGGATTTGGTGGCAATTACGCAGGAAACGAGGCCGGGGTTGATGAAGCTGTTGGTGAATGTGACGATCCAGGGGAGTTTAGGAGCGGTACAGGTGGTGATGACGCCGGAATCGTCCGTCGGAGATTTGATTGCTGCGGCGGTGGGTATGTTAAAGGAGGACGGCGGCCAGTGTTGGCGGTCTCTGATCCTGCTGGTTTTGATCTTCATTACTCGCAGTTTAGCCTCCAAAGTAATCTCTTCTTCTTTGATTTCGGTTTTTTTTTTTTTTTTTTTTTAAAGCGAATAGAACCGAGCAAAACTTTAATAATAAAAAAAAGCAAAACATATAATACTTAGCAACTCAAATGACTGCTTGAAACAAGGAGAACTTGTTAAGAACTCCACGTGTTAGTTAAATGTGAATTTTAAATATTACTTATAAGAAAAAAAGTAGACCAACATATAATCTAGTGGGTTGCTTAATTTATTGCCAATTGATTTTAAAATAAAAACTCACTTAAATTTATATGTGGACCTCATTTATTCCAATTCTGTGAATCGGGCCTATAGCCTAGTGAAATTTAAGAGAAGGTAAACTTCTTTGGTCACTAATTAGTATTTAGATTTTTTCTTATATTTACCCAAATATTTTTTACCAAAGAGGGCACCAATACGCCGTCACCGGATCCCATTAGAACTCCGAAGTTAAGCGTGCTTGAGCTAGAGTAGTACCAGGATGGGTGACCTCCTGGGAAGTCCTTACCCTCAGGTTGAGGTCACTGGAAAACAGCCTCTCTTCAGGTTAACACCCTGAAGGGGGAAGGCTGCGTACATCCGCCCCCCAAACCCTGCGTAGGCAAGAGCCCTTGAGACACTGAGTATGTTCTTTTATGTTCCGCTACCCAAATATTTTAGTTATCCATAAACTTTGCTAAATCTTACTCACTTTTTCCACCTATTTTGAAGGTAAAACCTGAGAAAAATAACATAACTAAAGTTTTACTCAATTTTACCTAATTTTGTCTTTTCTCAGTTTTGATCTTTGCTAACCAAACAAACCTGTTTTTTAAGTTTATAAAGTTTTACTTGCTTTTTCCTAACTTGTTAGTAAAACTAAAGCAAATTGAGGGTTAATTTCTTTATCATTAGATAACATTCGTAATTCAGTTTTATCAGAAAAGTTGAGCTCCGTGTTTGATAACAATTTGAATTTTTCGAATTGTTTTTCTAATTATGACGGAAAATTTTTCGAATTGTTTTTCTAATTATGACAGAAAATAAACAGTTCAAACATATAGGTTCTATTTATTTTGAAAGAAAATCTTATAAAGAGGAAGTCGTCTTCCCCTCAAGAAGAAAGAACCATATTTTTTGTCATGGAATGGAAATTCATTTTCTATGTTAATGTCATGTTATGCCATATGTTTTTACTTAACCTAGATAATAAAATTATTTTGGTTGGTTAAAGAAACCAAAATTTTAACAAAAGAATATTTATTCATAAAAATAGTTAGGAAAAAATTTTCAAAAAGAAAAATGTTTTCCTTCAAAGAAAACGGGGCCTTAGGGCTTGTCTCAAGTTATTTTTGTTTGTATTCTATTTTATTTTATTTTTCTGCAAGAAATTAAAAGTTAGGTTTTTAAAATAAATTTTTTTTATTTTAGTCTATTATCTTTAAGGTCAGTCAAACTATAAAAATTAAAAAAAAAAAATTTCAAAAATAAAAAAAATTATTTTTTCAATATAATTTTGTAGTTCTAAATTTGCAATATAAAACATGTCGTCCTCAATTATTCTATTTGAATGATGAATCCGCAGATTGTTTGAGAATCTTCCTGGAAAATGATATTTTTATATTATGTGTTTCTTAAAAAATTTATGCTTATTATATTTTATGTTTGTACTCGAAAAATAATCATGCACTACACATATTTCTGTCATAAAACTTGTTTCTAATTTTAACTGGGATATTAATTTGTTACATTAATGACATCCAGGTCTAGATCGAGAGGAAAAATTGGCAGCAGTAGGGTCTAGAAACTTCTTCTTGTGCAAAAAGAAGGCAACGATAGAGGACTATAACAGTAGTGGAAGCAGTGTCATGACAGTTTCTTGCTCTAAGGAGGCAGAGAAAGAGACCAATATTCACCTGCTCTGCCCGTGGCTCAAGTTCATGCAGTTCTTACTCTGAATTATAATGAAATTAATTAGTCAATCTCTGTGGGTCTTATTTCGTGCAACTTGAAAGAGATTAGAAAACTAATGAATCAACCCAAGTGTTCTAATATTTTAAGTCCACTGTCTGGTAGTTGATGTAACAAAGTTCTTTACTCGAAAGCACTTGTTGAATGCGTGAGTCTCAACTTACTGCATTTTACATATAAAAACCTACGTCGGCATTAGCCATTGTAAGTTGGCCTATATACACCAGTTAAGACGAACAAAGTAGAAATTAGATGTATAATTAAGTTTATGGTAATATTTTGTTTGTATAGTGTGAAATTTCATCGGCCATGGGTTCAATCCACAGAATTGGCATGTATAAGGTCTATAATATAATACATTCTAGAATCAATTGGTAACAGACAATGCCTAGTTGTACATACCTAAAAGTTTTAAAATAAGTGTGTTTAAAATTTGCAAATGAGGATTATTGATTGCACTATTGAAAGTGTTAGCTAATTCAATTGGTAAAGTCTTTTAGGATAGTAATTAAGACCTGAGATTAAATCAAGCCTTTGTCTAGGCTGTGGAAATTTATGAAGTTTGGGGAGGGTTGTCCCCTTGTGCAACCTAATTAGATTTCTTTTCGGTTGTAATAAAAAAATGTCTATTTCATGCTATTGTTAGGCATCAAATGTGAAAAATGTTATATGGGTCTATTTTATGCGTTTAAATTTTATATTTAATAATATTTTAAAATATAATTAGATCGTAAATAATAATATTAAAATAATAATATTTTTATAAATCAATTATTTTATGCCATTGAAATTATGTGCATAATTAGGTACATAGATTATGTACATATAATAGGATAATCTATATATTAATACCTTAAGGTTTGTTGTATTAATTTTTTTAGTCTAAAAGTTACATATATTTTAATAAAATAGTTCAGATTACGATGTAAAATGGTGTAAAACTTGCTATTATTTATTAGTAAACACACTATTAATTCATTCATTTACTATTCCCTTCATCACACGAATGAACTGTAATATTGAGACACTACTAATGAGAAAAGAAACTTATTTTACACCCTTACACTTTCGTTTAAACTATTTTATTAAATATATAATTTTTAGACTAAAATATCATTTTACAAAGTTTATGAATTGAAAACAAAATATGCCAAATATCCTGATACTAATGTGTAATTTACCATCTATAATATTGCTTTGTTCATGAACTGTATAGCGCAGGATTGAAGCAAATACAATCACATATAAACTAAAATATGTAGGACTGATTGTTTGAACATGATAGAGATTCTAATACTGAGTTAAATTAAAGTAGTCAATCAGAACATACTATTTACATCCATATCTGTTGATGCATTAAGTATTACTAGAGGTTAGGCCCGAGGCATACTTCCTCTCGCTCACAATGATATCCACCAATCGAGAAAAAAAGAAAAGATATGAAAGGTCTCTAAAAGTTCCCTTAGTTTATAAATAGAAAAAGAATGAATTGAATCATTTTGTGAGGAGGGGACGATCTCTTATATAGATAAACATACAGATCTACACATCATAGACCCATATATTATAATTAGGCTATTACAATTCACCTCAAACCCATATCATGATGAGCCCAAAACATAACTAGATATAGATTTATTTTATATTATAATGGACTGAATTTTTTATTATCTTCTCGAACTAACCCAATCAATTAAGTCCAAAATTATAACAAAATATATATATATATATATGAAAAGGACAGGGAGTGAGGTGGGGAATTACTAACCTCATAATTGATCACAAGTATTTCTCTGCCTCAGTAAGTGAAACTTGTTGACTCTCTGATAGTGAGATGTCGTTTACAGCAAAAGCAATATTACAAGTATTCAAAAATAATACCAAGTAGGCACGGGTGGTATTTGCTTCTTACAATATTTAAAAGTCATTGTTTTGTAAAATTTTATAGTCATATTTGCTTTATTTTACATTAAGTAATCTTTAATGTACATATATGTTGTTTGATCAAATTTAAAAAGTACAAGTTCTTCCAAATATTTTTATCATTAATTTTATGCTTTTATGTAGTCGATCTAGTTTGGTTCTCTACGATTAAATTAACTTTACAAATTCTTATTTGGCTTAATTTTTTAAATTTTAAATTATTTATTTGAATTTTTTTTTCCTTATCTCATTCTTGAATCAACTTAAGTGTGTGGTTGTATCTCAATTATCAATAAATATCCCATAAACTCATTGAAATGTTAAAAAGTACTGTATATGTATCAAATTAAAATATTTATTTTATATATTAAAATATGTGGTTTATAATTATTTATTTCATAAAATAATTTTTGAACACTTTGCGTTTGTGTGTATATATACACACAGAGTAAATTAAATAAAATTAAATAATAATATTTTAATAAAATATTTTTATTTTGTTCCTTATATTAAATAGGTAAATTATGTATTTTTTGTACCTATTTGATTATTGTTGTGCAATAATATATGTAAATGTGTAATTAAATTTGGGAAATAAACACTATAAACAAGGTAATATAAGAAATAACGACTAATTAATACAGAACACCCTAACGTCCTCCACAATTCAAACCTTGTATTTTTTTTCCAAACCTTGTCCTAGATATTCCAATTTGTCGCCCTTGTTGATGGTCGAAAACTCTTATCCTACAGCTGATGTGTGCCATTAGTCACAGATTCCAGAGTTGGTCGTCTTTGCCGTCCAATTTATTTTTCAATTTGCTTTAGCTGTGCAATTTTAGTTCAGTTATTTGAAAAGCTAAAAAGTTGTCTTAGGTTAAAGGTATCTTAAGATCCTCTTTTTTCTGTTTTAATTTTTTCACAGTGTGGAAATCTATAATCAAGCTTGTGGCCTTTTTGGCCTGAATTTTTAAATTATATTTATATTAAATAATGACTATAAGTTATAATCATATCGATTTTTGTCCTTTGAAGAGTTTCTTAGTTATAACTATAGGATTTAGTAGGATATTTAATTGTGTTTTAAGTCTTGGCTTAGATTCACTATTTATAATAAGTATGGGTTATTCCCTATTTTTGTTGTTTCTGGGCGCGCTTTTTTTTCTTGTCCACGTGTCTCTTCCGGTCCTGTTTTCGTTGTCTCCTGAGTCGTGTTTTGGGTCTATTTTTTGTTTTGTGTTGGCTTCTTTTAGGTCCCCGTGCTGTTGCGGTCGGACTTCGGCCTTGCCTAGCGAGTGGCCGGCTTGTTTTACGTTTTTGTCGCAATTTATCAAAAAAAAAAATTTAATAACCTTGATCATTTTGTCGATTGAGGAGGTTTCTGGTAATAATTTTGCGCTTTAATATATTTGATATATAATAAACTATTTGATTAATTTATCACTATTTATGTATTTTATTGTTTAAGGTAATATTATATTATTTTAAGTTATGTATGTTGTTGGAACTTGCATAGTTTAGTATTGTTACTGTATCTTTTTTATTGTAAAAACTATTACGATATATAAACTATTCATGTACGTTTATTCATATTTTCACGACCAATAACATAATATTCATATCATTGTATTAATTGGAAAAAGTAATTGCATATGAAACCAATAATTTGATTGAATAATTGACAATAATGTCATGCTTCAACGATAAAGAATTTACCATTTTATCTTCTTTTTTTTTTCCTATAACTTGTGCAAATAGAAAGTCGCCGTTCTAAAAAACGAGGAATGAGGGATTGAAGGTCCTTTAGGGGGTGAGGAACTTGACAATAATATGTTGTATAGATAGATAGATATGTATATAGTGTGAACTTGGTTTTATGCTATTTGGATAGCCCTAAGTTATGCACATTTAAATTCGTGACAAACATTATCGATAACTTGGTATTTGCTTGTAAAAAACTTACTGTTATTTAGAATATATTAATACATAGGTTTAATTGTTGTGCATTTATAAAGAAGGCGGCATTTACATTTCAATGCCCACATTACTTATACAAATCAAAATTTTGGCATGTTTCTATGATATCGACACGCTGTTGCCTGAATTTTTAAAATGTGACACTATTGTTATAATTGCGATATTGTAGTTATTTAAATTTTTAGCACTTTTATATAATATGATAAAAGATGTTTTAGGAGAAATTTAACGTAATTTACTGACTAATAGGACTATAGGTATTGTAATTTTAAATTTACACAAAATTTAATAATTGTGTGTATAATTTTATTTTTTGTCTTTCATTAAAAGGACAATGTTGAACATTATAATAGTTTATGAGCATTTTTAATTTTTTATGCCATTGGGTTGCAATCTTTCCTATAACAATTTGCCTGATTTTAAATTGAAGTCATTGAAAGACCAAGCACATAAAATGAGAAATTAATTGATCATATATACAGCAAAATACCTTTAAAGTATGATATTGTAACTTGTTGAATCTAAGCTCTAAACTGCATAGGGATAAAAAGATCAGCAAGCAAATTTTAATGTTGCAATTTCAAATGACTTAATTAACAATTGAAACACATGTATTACAATTTTTAAAATTTTACATTGTTCATTATGTTTTCGAGAGCATAAATTAGTAATCAATACAGAAAATGTAAGCACATTATATTTCAGAACTATTTTAGTTTAATGAAGCATATACGTATTTCATGTGTAAGGATGCATATGAAAATACACTCAATTACTTTTCCACTAACATAGCTTTACCTGCTTAATATATAAAAAGGAAAGCCATGATGTTTGCTCTAGCACAGCACCTCATGAAACCGCGAACCATCTTGACCTTTTATCCAATAGCGATTATATGCTCAGGAATGCTAGTTCTTACTCATTAGCTTTGTTTTGTAAGCAGACGCCCCTCTTTGTTTTCTTCCTTTTGCATTAATCATGAGATATATGTATACAATTCTCCTACACGGATGGGGGCGAGTGTTTGTTGTCGACATTTCCTATTGACGGCGTGTATACCAAATCTATGTTTGTTGTTGACATTTTCTATTGACGGCGTGCATACCGAATCTATTTAAAAATTAGTCTTTTATGTGTCGTTGGATGGTAAATTAGATGATTAAGCTATATTTATAAGCCTACATAAATGTTTTATTCTACAATTATTAGGGTGTAAGATTAATTTAAAATGAAGTTACAATTGTAATGATTTTAAGGTCCTTCAATTTACAAACTCTTCGATTGCAATGTTTTGTTTTAAGTTGCATTATCTTTTGGCATTTTGGTACATTGCATGCAAACTTTTGTATTACTTTTTGACTTAAATATAGTTTATATTGTGTCGCTTGTATGTTTTGATCGTTTGCGTAGCATGAACTTTCATTTTAAAAAATTTAGTATCCTGCCTTTTTAATTTTGTCTAAGTTTATTGTTTATTGAAACCATGCCTTTTGAGTTTCTCATGTCCTTTAAGAAATTTTTGCATTAATTCACTTTTTTTTAATTTATGTGAATCATTTAGTAGTTTTCAATGGAATTTTTAGTTTTCTTTTTATCTTTTCTTAAACCTTAGAATTTAAAGAGTTGGGTATCTAAAATTCTTGCATTTAGGGTGGGGACAGTTTTAAAATATGGTTGCACTACTCCTTAGTAGATAGAATTTCACATTACATTTGAAATTTTATTAACATATTAAAACTTCATTTAATATCAATTTTTAAAATCTCATATCCTATGGTGTATCATTTATTATGCAACTTTATATATATATATATATACGGTTCACCAAGTTTTAAATAATTTAGTCTTTGGCTCCATCACATGCAATACAGAATTAGTATTTACATTTTAAAAGCAATTATTTATTTTTGGTTGTAAATATTGGATATTTTTCAGGTATAATTTTTATAATCGGATTCGAATATTATTAATTATCTTAAAATTAGAAATTATGCAAAAGACCTTTACACACACATATATATATATATATCTCACGTGGCTTCTCCCTCTTCTAGCTAATGACCCATGAAACTTATATATATATATATATATATATATATATATATATATATATATATATATATATATATATAATCGTATTGTGTGTATGAATGTATGAACAAAAAAGAAAGTTAAAAACATAAAGAGACGTGAAAGTTTATTTGAGTAAAGGAAATATTAGTTGGTTTTTGAGTTCTAAAATAAAATACTTGCTATTTTTCTCTAGTTATATTTGGGTTTGATTTTTATTCTTTTTCTATTGAGTATAATATGCCCCTAGCTTTATAATATATTATCAGCACGAGTCTCTAGCCAGCCAAGGATTATCATAAGTTTGAGGAACATGAATTTGGTCAAAGATGGAGATTTATGTCCAGCAAACAGTGCAACGAGACACACACTATACTCAAAAATAAAATATATTTTTCTCAGCTACGATTAGCTGAAGCAAATGTTAACACAATATCGGGTGTTTCAAATTTAGTTGAAGATTCCAAAAGAGCACATGTTATGTTTCCTGAAGAAACAAAACTAAACATAAGCGATGCTCTGTTTCCTAGCATATCACAAAAAAACTTGATCAGATTTCGAGATATTCGTCGCAATGGTTAACACATTGAGACAATAAATGAAGGCGATAATGAATATCTTTATATTACATCGCTTACCTCAGGAAGGAAAAAAATAGTGCAAAAATTGTCAGCACTTTCTTTTGGATTATATTACACTTATATAAACCCGATTGAATCAAATACAGTGGTTAACCAGAAGTTAACTAATTACAAAATGTTCACCTTATGACATGACCATCTCGGCCATCCAGGTGTAACCATGATGAGAAAAATCATAAAAAGTTCTCATGGGCACTCATTGAAGAAACAGAAGGTTCTTTCACCTGATGAGTTTTCATGTGCTGCTTGTGTTCAAGGCAAAATGATTACTAGGCCATCCCCAACTAAGATTGGGATTGAATCTCCTACTTTTTTAGGAAGAATACAAGGAGACATATGTGTGCCTATTATTCCATCATGTAGACCATTTCGATATCTTATGGTGCTGATAGACGCCTCAACACGTTGGTCACATATCTGTCTATTATCTACTCGCAATGTGGCATTTGCGAGACTCCTTGCACAAATAATCCAATTAGGGGCTTAATTTTCGGATTACATGATCAAAAAGCTCCGTCTTGATAATGCAGGAGAATTTACGTCCAAAGCCTTTAATGGCTATTGTATGTCAATTGGGATTACAGTTGAGCACCCTGTGGCTCACCTGCATACACAAAATGATCTTGTAAAATCTTTTATCAAACGTTTCCCATAAATTACTAGGCCATTACTTATGAAAACAAAGTTGCCTAGTTCTGCATTGAGGGCACGCTATATTACATGTTGCAACGCTGATACGTGCTAGGCCAACTGCTTATCATAAATACTCCCTATTGCAAATTGTTTCTGGTCAAGAATAAAATATATCTCATCTACGAATTTTTGGTTGCCCTGTGTATGCTCCTATTGCTCCACCCAATGCACAAAGATGGATCCCCAAAGGAGACTTGGAATTTATGTTGGGTTTGAATCCCCGTCAATTATAAAATATTTTGAACCACTGGTGGGATATATTTTTATTACACGATTCTCAGATTGTAAATTTGACGAAATAATATTCCTAGAATTAGGGGGAGAAAAATTAAAGCTAGAAAAACGTAAAATTGTGTGGAATGCACTATCAATATCATATTCCGATCCACGTATAAATCAATGTGAATTGGAAGTTAAGAAAATTATCTATGTACAAAATATTGCAAACCAATTACCAGATGCATTCGTTGATACAAAAAAAAGTGACCAAGTCACATGTTCCAGCTATGAATGCTCCTGCTCGAATTGATATTCTAAATGAATAGTCTTCTATGACATTGGCAAGTACATCTACTGCATGCCAAAAGCGTGGTAGACCTGTTAATTCTAAAGATAAGAGCCCAAGAAAGAAAAGAGAGCAAAATAAACAGGTTGGTTTCTGTTATAACTCCTGAAGAGGTACAAATGCAAATTCAAGAAAAAGATATGGATGAAATGGCTCCTCGAGGATATCAAATACCTGAGAATTATGAAAATGATGAAAATGTCGAGAATAAGGAAATGTCGATAAATTATGCTATTACTGGTAAACGATGGAATCGAAATAAAGCGATTATTAATCAAGTGTTAACATATACTGTGGCTACATCATAACTCAATATTATTAATTAAGCGTGTACTATAAAGGCGATAGAGGCGATTGGGGCGCGTGAGTCAGGGCGATTTTCGTCAGGCACTAGGGCACCCGCGTGTTGACGCATGCGGTGCTGTACGAGGGTGGGTCCGGTGGCACTGCATTCGCCAATGCCTCCACTTCCTGGTAGTGGTGCCCGCTGGTGGTTTTCCGACGACCGTAGGAGGGTGAAAATCGAGAGAGAGGGTGCTGGGGTTTTGTGGCGGCTGGTGATTTACGTAGGACGTGGGGGCTCTGTTCTGGCAAGGCCATCCCCGGCGTCTCGTCCTTAGTGGCATGCCTTTCTCTACTCATCCTTCTAGTGGTTGCCCGGTGGTCCCTGGTGCTGGTGGGTGGTGGTGGCAGCGTTCTCTCTCTCCTCACGGGCTTCTTTCACTTCACGATTTCTGGAGCAAGCGCACGTAAGTCCTCTTGGTTCCTTTGTTGGTTGTCTTTGCTGGGTGTTGGTGGCCAGTTTCTGACCGGTTGTTTGGCCGATGAGGTTGGCGGTGGCCGGGGCTGGGTGGTTGTTTTGGAACCCTAATTTTCTAGGGTTTCTTTCCTTGTTTTTTACTGCATTGATTCACGCACCATGTTTGGGGTGTGTGACGTTGTGGGTGGGGGGTCGGGTCAGGCGGGTGGTGGTGCGGGTGCCACCACTTGGGCTGACCGGGTTCGCTCCAATGATTTGAACACCTTGCAATACTTTGAACCCACACTTGTTGACGGTAAGCCTTTAGGGGTTGTCCTTGATGAGGTCCTTGACTCCGCCAATGATCTATGGGAGCGTTGTTTAGTGGGTAGGCTAGTTGGCACGGGGTTGGCTTACTCTCGTGCCCAGGAGATTGCTAACTTTCTCTGAGGGAATAAGGGCCTTGAATGTGTCCTATCTGATGGAGAGGTTTATTACTTTCGGTTTCGCACTAGGGCCCAAGCCGAGAACGTGTTGTTAGGTGGTCCTTGGCTCTTCAAGGGTATTTGCATGTCCCTCCAGCTTCGGAAGGAGGGACTAACTGTGCGTAGGGATAGCCAAACTGCTCCTGTTTGGGTCCGGATGTCGGGTCTTCCTTTGTCTCCTTGGAAGTTCGCAGGGATTAGCTATGCTAGTAGTACCGTTGGTAAGCCTTTGTTCATGGACAAAGTCACGGCTGAGGGTACTCATTTTGGAAACATTCGGGTATGTGGTAAGGTGAGGGCCACGGCTTCTGTGCCGCGGAAGACCTTCATTGAGGTGCGTGGTGTTCAGGTCCGCCTTGGTATCACGTGTGAAGGAATGCTGAAGCGTTGTCCGACTTGTATAGTGTTTGGGCATGACTGTTCGCCTCCTGCTGCTCGGAAGGCTCCTAGTAACGCCGCCCCAGTGCTAGGGCATAGAAAGAAGAAAAAAATCTAAAAATAAAAATGGTTCTGAGATTTCAGGTGGCCTCACGGTGCTGGTGGGTGTCACGACGGTTTACGGGGGCGGAGCTGGTGGCGTGCCTATTGCCGCCAGACCGGTGGAGGAGTGAATAGTCATTGGCAGGGAGAGAGAGAGTGGGCCGCCTGTTTGTGGCGGTCCTAACCAGCCTGCTGCTCACACCGAGCCTAGTTTGGGGTCAGGTAACCACACCTCTCATTCTGCTGTTGATTCGTCCACTATTGGTGAGGAAGTTAGCTCGATGGAGGATGTGAGTCGGGCTCTTGTTCCTATAGAGGTTGAGGAGGCTCAGGGTGCTCCTTTGGGGATTGATGAGCCTCTTGCTTGTGTTGAGAGCTGGCCTGCGGAGACAGTTCCTAGTATCGAGTCTCTGAACCGGTTTGTTCTTCTGGCCAAGCAGTAGTCTGGGGAGGTGTCCACTTCGAATGCTCCTTCCAACACCGCTCCAGATGTTCGTCTTATGCGCTCTGCTACTGCTGTCGTTGCTCAGGGTGTTGAGGCTACTCGGGGCGCTCAGGTTGCTCGGGGTACTCGTGGTGGCCGTAAAGGCCGTGGGGGTTCGCGATAGTTCTCCAGTTTCCCATGATAGGATGCTGGAATGTGAGGGGGGTTAATTACCCCAATATTATCAGTGTTGTGCGTCGCTGGATCTCTTCCAGTCATTTGAGTCTAGTTGGCTTGGTTGAGACCAAGACCAACCCTGCTTTTGTTGAGTCCGCTGTTACCCGTTGTGCTGAGGGGTTGCAGTTTCTGATCAGTGGGGTGCGACCCCGTGGGTGTCGCATCATAGTTTTAGGGGATCCGACTTTCTACTGTGGAGTGAGAGTACAGGGTGGAGATCAGTATCTCACCTTCCGAGTTTCTGATATCCGAGGTGATGTGGACTTCACCACTACATTTGTCTACGGTTTTAACAACTCAGGACAGCGTCGGGAGCTATGGAGGTATATTCGAGGAGCCAACGTGGGTCTTTAGGGGGAGCCTTGGATACTCCTTGGGGACTTTAATGCTATCCTCAGTCCGAGTGACAGAAGAGGTAGTCAGGACTCTTGGCCTGGCCACATGGATAACATGAGGGACTATGTTCATGATTCTGAGCTCACAGGTATGCCGTTCTGTGGGCTGCATTACACGTGGTCCAATGGGTTAGATGGGGACGCTCTCATTTTGAAGCGTCTCGACTGGTGCATGGTGAGCGAGGGCTGGCTTCGCACTTATTCTTCCTCATCTGCTGAGTTCCTTCCACGGGAGTTGTGTTCAAACCATTGTCCCTTTGTCGTTAGAGGCCTTGGAGAGCGCCGCACATTGAGGCTCCCTTTCAAGTTCTTTAATTTTTGGGCAGACCATGACGAGTTTCTACCTACTGTGAGGAGGGTTTGGGAGACTAGCATTGAGGGCATGCCTATGTTTCAACTCACTCAGAAGCTGAAAAGGTTGAAGGGTGAGCTGAAGACCCTTGATGCCAGACATTATAGCCACATATCGGCTTTTGTTGTGGCGGCGAGGGATACCTGGACGGAGGCTCAACAGGATTTAGATGATGGGCCCGAGAGTATGTTACTTCGTGAGGAGGAGCGTCGTTTGTCTAGGAAGTACTCGCGGTTGTGTAGGGATGAGAATGCTTTCTATAGTCAGAAGTCTCGCATCCAATGGCTCTCTTTGGGAGATCAGGGCACTCGGTTTTTCCATAAGTTTGTCACGCATAGGCAGGCTAGGAGTCGGATCTCTTCTATCATCCGTGCTAATGGCAGGAGGACGTATGATGACAATGAGATTTCTCAGGCAGGAGTCTCCTACTTTCGAGACTTATTGACAGAGCTGAGTGGGCCGCTTCTTGAGGATATTTCAGAGCTCTTTCAAACCCGTCTTACTAAGGATCAGGCTCGTCCGCTATCTATTTCGGTTACTGATGTTAAGGTGAGAGATGCATTGTTCTCCACTGGTGATGACTGGGCGCCTGGCCCTAATGATTATACCTCCCTCTTTTTTAAGAGGGCTTAGGACATGGTGGGGCGTGATGTTGTTCGGGCTGTCCGGTCTTTCTTTCAGTTAGGGCACATGCTTGGCGCTCTGAACTCCACTCATTTCAGCTTGATCCTGAAGGTGAAGAATCCCTCCACTTTCGCTGACTTTTGCCCGATCTCCTGTTGCAATGTGATCTATAAGTGCATCACTAAGATCATTGCAAACAGGATGAAGGGGGTTCTTCCTTACCTCATTGATAACTCGCAGTCTGCTTTCGTTCCTGGGCGGAGGATATCTGATTGTATTATGCTGGCTCAGGAGCTTCTGCGCGACTATAACCTTCAGACGTCTTCGCCTCGATGCACTCTAAAGGTTGATCTTCACAAGGCTTTTGACACAGTGCGCTGGGAGTTCATTCTTACTGCTATGCACTGTATGGGTATACCTGAGGTTATGATTCGATGGATGCAGGAGTGTCTTTCCACAGCCAGATTTTCAGTCGCCATTAACGGCAAGCTTCATGGTTTTTTCAGCACGAGCAGGGGCATCAGGCAGGGGGATCCTCTCTCACCCTACCTCTTTGTTATTGCCATGGAGGGCTTACGAGGTTTGCTTCACCGTGCATCTTCTGATCTGAGGTTTCGCTTTCATCCCTATTGCTAGAGTACCAGCCTTACTCGCTTATGCTTTGCTGATGACCTTATGATTTTTAGTGAGGCTGATGAGGGCAGTTTGTCAGTTATCCATGAGACTTTAGATCGTTTTGTTGCACTATCAGGGTTGTCCTCAAATGCAGCAAAGAGCACCGTCTTCATTACTGGGGTTGACTCTGAGCTTCAGCAGACTCTCCTTTATGTTTTGGGATTCCGGTTGGGTCAATGCCAGGTCAGGCTTCGGTTCATCGATTGTAAGCCTCTTTTAGACCGCATCCTTGCTCGCATCTAGCTGTGGACATCTCGTGCTTTATCTTATGCCATACGCTTGCAGCTTATCAGATCGGTCCTATTCTCTATTCAGGTCTTCTGGTCATCTGTCTTCATCCTCCCGAAGCTGATGATCAAGAAGATTGAGTCGACTCTTGCAGCCTTCTCTGGAAGGGTACTTCTCTGGGCTCGCGTGGGGCCAAGGTCTCTTGGGAGCACCTTTGTTACCCTCACGGGGAGGGCGGTCTCAGGGTTCGGCATCTGCATGAGTGGAACTAGGCTTCTCTCATGAAGCATATTTGGGTTCTACTCACCGATCGTGACTTCTTTGGCCTCGGTGGATTCATGCCAACCGACTCAAGGAGAAGTCCTTCTGGGATATTCAGCCTAGAGGTTCGATTTCATGATCTTAGAGGTGCATTCTTGGTGTTTGATCGCTTTGTGCTAGGGCTTTTTGGCATATCATTGGTGATGGCCGGGACACAGCTTTGTGGTATGATTACTGGCTTCCGTGTGGACGTCTGGAGGGGCGGTTCACTTTCCGCCTCCTCCATTGCACTGGTCATCGTTTGGGATCTCGGTTTCAGTTATTATTGAGGGTGACCAGTGGCGTTTCCCACGGGATATTGAGGAGCTACGTCCTATATGGGATTCTGTTCACTTCAGGCCCTGACAGGGGGTAGCTGACAGTGTACGATGGATGAGGGACCCATCTGGGGTTTTCACCACTAGATCTAGTATGAGCATAACCTGAGGATTCATCGGTCCCAGTCTTGGCCTTCTGCAGTCATCACTAAGGAGATCACCGGATTGGTCAGCAGTCGTCTTATTGCTGCCCCTACGCTTCGCGATGCTCATCGCCACTCGCAGCTGCTGCAGGAGTGGGGGATTGAGCATTAGCTTTGTTTGCCTTCATTTGCTTGTTCTCATTGTTTGATCATATTGATCGTTGATATATCTTGCTTTGATGTAGGCCTTCTTGCCTTGGCTTGGGGTATGCCCCTCGTAGACTTGTACACATATTTTTGATTATATATGGTATTTCACTGATTTACCAAAAAAATATACTGTGGCTACTAATTTGACCATAGAAGGTGAACTTAAATCTATTCAAAAACGTCAAAGAAGAAATGATTGGCCAAAATAAAAAGAAGCAATTTAGGCAGAATCAAATTCATTCACAAAACGTGCAGTTTTTGGACCTGTAGTCCAAACACCTAAAAATATGAAACTTGTCGGCTATAAGTGGGTATTTGTGCGAAAAAGAAATGAAAAGAATGAAGTGGTCAGATATAAAGCACGACTTATAGCTCAAGGTTTCTCCCAAAGGCCAAGAATTGACTATGAAGAGATCACATGTAATGGACGCAATTGTATTTAGATTCTTAATAAGCCTGGCAATCTCTGAAAGACTCAACATGGATGTTGTAACTTCTTATTTGTATGGATCACTTGATAATAATATCGATATGAAAGTCTCTGAAGGGTTACAAATGCTAGATGCATATAGCTCAAAACCTCGAGAGCTGTGTTCGATCAAATTATAGAGATCATTGTATGGATTAAAACAATTAGGGCGAATATGGTACAATCCTTTTAGTACATACCTTCTGAGGGAGGGATATGTTAACAATCCCGTGAGCCCATGTGCTTTTATTAAGGAATCAAATTTTGAATTTGCTATAATCATAGTGTTTATTGCTGATTTAAACATCATAGGAACTCCTGAAGCGATTGAGATGAAAGATCTCATAAACACAAAATATTGTCTTGGCCTACAAATAAAGCACTTATCTGATGGAATTTTAGTCCATCAATCTACGTATCCAAAAAAAGTGCTAAAACATTTCTACATGGATAAGGCACATCCGTTGAGTACCCCAATGGTTGTCCGATCCCTTGATGTAAATAAGGACCTTTTTCAACCTTGTGGGGATGATGAAGAAATTCTTGGCCCTGAAGTGCCATATCTAAGTGCAATAGGTGCACTAATGTATCTTGCTAACTACATAAGACCAGATATAACCTTTTTAGTTAACTTATTAGCAAGATATAGCTCAACTCCTACCTAGAGGCGCTATAGTGGAATTAAACATATATTTCGGTATCTTTGTGGTATATCTGATATGGGATTATTCTATCCGAAACAATCAAATCTGAGATCAATTGGATATGCAGATGCTGGATATTTGTGAGATCCACATAAAGGTCATTCACAAACAGGATATTTATTTACCAATGGTGATACTGCTATATGTTGACGATCCACCAAACAAACAACAGCAGCAACTTCTTCAAATCATACTGAGATACTTGCACTTCATTAAGCAAGTAGGGAATGTTTATGGTTGAGATCTCTTATTGAACATGTCCAAGAGGAATGCAGTCTTCCAACAATGAGGGGGAGTCCAATGATACTATAGGAAGATAATGCAGCATGTATTACTAAAATTAAAGGTGGATACATTAAAAGCGACAAAATTAAACATATCTCACCAAAGTTCTTCTTTACACACGACCTCCAGAAGATGGGTGAAATAGATGTTCATCAAGTTCGCTCAAGTAAGAACCTAGCAGATTTGTTCACGAAAGCATTGCCAACAACGAATTTTGAGAAATTATTTCATAAAATTGGTATGCGTCAACTCAGGAACGCTCCTTACTAGTATGTTACATGAGGGGTAGTTAAAAACGTGTTGTACTCTTTTTCCTTTCATTATGGTTTTTGTCCTACTGGGTTTTTCCTGGCAAGGTTTTTAATAAAGCAGGCGCATCTAACTTGGACTCTATACACTTTCAGGAGTGTTATGTCCCGTAATGTTTTAAAGGAAAATATCCAAGAGGGATTGTTGTGAATATTGGATATTTTTTGGGTACAATTTTTATGTTCAGATTCGGGTATTATTAAATATCCTAGAAAATTAGTAATTATATAAAAGACCTTTATACACACACACACACCCCCACATATATATATATATATATATGTGTGTGTGTGTGTGTGTGTATGTGTGTGTGTGTGTGCGCGCGCGCGCATAAATCGGTTGACAAGTGTCTCTTATGTAGCTTCTCCTTGTTCACCAGCAAATGACTCATGAAACCTATCTTTCAGCATATGTATATGATCACATTGTATGTATGAACGTATGCACAAAAAAGAAAGTTAAAAATAGAAAGAGACGCGAAAGTTTATTTGAGTAAAGGAAATATTAGTAGGTTTTTGAGTTCTAAAATAAAATATTTGCTATTTTTCTCTAGTTATATTTGGGTTTGTATTTTATTCTCTTCCTTTTGAGTATAATATGTCCCTAGTTTTATACTTTTTTCCCCTACTTGCACTACCAGAAATTTGCTTATTTGCGACAACTCTTCACGACAAACAACAAAAATCGTCGTAAATAGTAGGCAAATTACGAGGGAAAATATTAGTTGTCATGAAATCATAAAACCATGTAAAAATTTACTACAACACTTACTACCTGTCGTAAATTATGAGTTTCTACCCGTCGCAAATGGCATTGTAAAATTTTAAAAGAGGGAAAATAAAAATTTACAAATTTTTCCCGCCAAAAATTTAATTTTTAACAACAGCCAAAATTTATTTGTAATAAAATATTAATTAATGAACAGTGCTATTTGTTCTTCTTCAGCACGCAGTGCTTCTTCTTCTTCTTCAACACGCAGTGCGTCTTCTTCTTCTTCAACCCGCTGCCTGCTTCATCACTACTCACACTCTCTCTCGCTCTCTCCCTCTCCACTGGTGATCATCTTCATTTCAGGTTCCTCTTTTTCCCCATTTGATTAGTTTATTTTATTCGTATTTACTCTTGATTTAGGGTTCTTTCATTCATTCTTTTCTTTCTTTTTTTCCCCCCAAATTAATGCTACCTATTTGCAGAATATCTAGTAGTTGTGATTGAATGTTGTATTTCAGTTTTGGTTTTGTGGTTATTGTGTTTTGATTTCAAATGGGCTTAGGGTTCATTCTACTTTGAATTTTGGGTTTTCTTTATTTCTTTTCTGCTTGTTTTTCCAAATTAATTCCATTTACAGAATATCCAGTAGTTGTAATTGTATGTTGCATTTCAATTTTGGTTTTGTGGTTATTGTGTTTTGGTTTCAAATGGGTTTAGGGTTCATTCTACTTTGAATGTAAAAACAAGGTTTTTTGGGTGAAATCGAGAGGTTTTTCGTCTAGGTTTTGACTTTTGAGAGTCATATCCAAACGCAGAAAGGGGATGGAGATTTTGAAGTTGGGGTTTTGATTCTAAGTACTTAAACCCGATTTGACTTTTTTGTTTTGTTGGTGATTTTGATGTGAAGCAAGAAGGGTGTGTGGGTGAAATTTGAGTGTTTTTCATCCAGGTTTTGATTTTTAAGGGTCAGTTTGGTGGAAAAGTGAGCATTAGAAATGGATATATTGAGATTTCAATGATTCATTATATGGGTATTGTGCTAGTTATTCTATGGTTGCTAAATTCCTACAACTTTTGCCACGCTATTGCATATTTCATAGCACTAGTCTATCTATACCTGTAATGATAAATCACTTGCCCTCTGTTTTTTAAGTTTAAATTTAGAGTTCATGGCTGCCAAGTGCTTGTGGAATTGTGGAGGGCAGTAGAGGCACGAGAACATACGAGAAGCGTGGTTAATGTTGTCGTTGTGACATATTTGGGATGGTTATTTTATATGACTGTGATGTTTTTATGGATTAATTGGCATATCTTTATGAGTATCACAAATTCATGTTGTTCTAGATAGTGCATTGATGCAAACTTTGCGTATACATTAACAAGTACACTAGTCGTACCAAGTAATATAGAAATGAGTAGAGTATCGTTCCCACGAGGATTGTATTGAGTGAATACCAAAATTAGTAGCTTTAATACTATTTGAAAGACCGAAAAATTTTGATATGAAATAAAGTAAAATAATATAAAAAAGAAATAAAAGTTAAAACGAGATTAGAGAGAGAGTTGATTTTTCTTGGTTTTTATCAGTTGAACTATGCAAGTTTCTTGAACAGATTCTGTCAAGCTAATTTCTTTGCCATTTTTCTTCATTTTTTTTATGAAATCCTCCACCCAAATACTGCTATAACATGTTAAGAAGATTTAAATAACTTATTTAAGCTTTGGTTCAATGTATTTAGTTGAAAAAATATCAAGAAATATTGAGCTAAAATGTTGCCTTCCAACTGCAAGTTGCTCTGCAACTTGTGATTTTTTTAAATTTTTTCTTTTTTTTTATTTTTTATGTAAAAGAATGCTTAAAATGTTTTGTTATTCTAAGATTTTATATAATATTGACTCTATTTGTTTAACCTAAAGAGAGGCTGTTTCCGAGGACCCCCAACCTAAGAAGAAATGGGTTAGCATATCTAAAAACAGAACCATCAAAACATATATAAGTAGCAATCATAATCCAAAACAATAGCAGTTACTAGGACTCCTAATCACATTCGATAGTATGGATCACTAATCCAAAAAACACCCCTACAAATGTATCATTTTCTAAAGCAAAGGATTCCCTTTGTCATATATCTCTTTGTTGATAAAGCCATTATCTGGCTGAAGGGATAGGAAAATTGGCATTAATAGTTACTGCAGAACAAATGTTTGAATAGTGATCCCCCATCTATTGGCTCACTTTCTATCAATGAACCCTGCAAGAACTCTCTCATAAAAAGTCTAGTAACTAATTTGATTCTCCTTTGATAAATTGAACATGAAAATCCAACATTAGTAATAAATGCTGTCAGTTGCAGAAGTTTGGTCTGAAACAAACTTTTCAACATCATTTTGCAAATTCTATTTTGCAATTGGAATTGATGAGGACTTGAAACTTTACAAATCATCCTGAAATACAATAATGCTAACAGAACTGAAAGAATTTCCTTTCTGATGGTAGATTAACTTGTTAAGGATCTATTGATGTAGCACACCTTACAACAACAATATTCCCAGTGCCTCACGGGCTCCCGCAAAAGCAGGGTCTGGTACTCAAAAACTCAACTCAATTTTATTTCATCAAAAACTTTCAACAAATAAATTATAAAGCTCTATTTATAGAAAAAAATAGACCCTATTATATAACTAAAAAGATAAATAAGGAAAAGAAATAAATTATCCTACTAACTAAGACTGACTAAAATATCTTATTAACTTTAAAGATACATTCATCTAATCCTATCTATCAAGCTATCAAAATCTAATAAAATATCAAATCTTCTATAATCAGTAAATCTATTCTTTTATGCTACATCACCTAACATGACAGATTGAACAATTTCCTTTTTGATGCTAGAGTAATTTTTTAAGGACCTAAATGTTGTCGGAGCAAAATCTAACTAATTTGTCATTCTTTTACCTTTGGCTTGGGTGCACATCTATGCCCTATTTTTAATGCATTGGTGTCTACTATTAAGAATGATCTGGGGATATAAAACATGAATACAAACCTTTGTTTTATTTCTTTGTCAATTTTGGCATGATTCTCATTGCAAGAATCACATTTGATGTCAGAATTTCAAGGTTCTATAGAGAAAAGGTGAGCCAAGATATGAGGAGTCACTAACCTAATTTGACACACTAGAGAAAAACCTTAATCTCAAGCACTCCCTCTAAAATGACCATAGGTGACTATTTCCGTCGCCCTTTAGCAACACAATGACATGATAAAAAAGAATTGGCAAAGGTAATCGTAATCCCTTGCTTCAGAAAATGATATATCCGTATCCAAGTTCCTCTAAATCAACAATCCATATTTCAAAATTAATCAAGAGTGCTACTCACTACAGTTACAATGGATTATAGATTGTTACTCATGATATACTTCTAATGTTTTGTTATTACACTTGAGCAAGCTACTTATGCTACTAATCACCTTTGATGGCTAAGCCTAAAATATCTAAAGATACAATGCACTTGAACCACATAACCAACCGACTTAACCGATTCTAGCTACTAAGCACTTAAGCACTAAATCTCACACCTTACAAGACTTATCAAAGGCTAACATAAATCACTTGTTACTTTCATTCTCCAATTCATATGCCCCTATTATGAGAATCATAACAAAATTGGGAGGTATGATTTTTAGATATGTTATGGTATTTTGATCATCTCTTGAGATATTACTCATGTTTTTAATTCCTTAGAAATTATGATATCTGGGTTAATATCTTATGTTTGAAGTGGGAAAAAAGGGATTTTGGTACCGCTTGTTGGGTTCGATTTCTATTTGTTGTTTGAAGAAATTCATACAAAGGAAAGTTTTAAGGATTTTAAAGTTTGGTTGTAACATTTCTATGAAATGCGGCGGACAATGGATAGCCCAATATTGAAGTTGTATGTATATTGGGTTTAGGGAGTTGATCAATGATCTTATCACTTCAACCTAGTTTTGTTATTGAGTATGAAGCATTTCTTTGAGGTTGATATCTCTCTTGCTATCTTCGTGGTGTTGATTATTTTAAGCTTTTGCTTCTAGTTTTTGATGTGTCAATTTGGTGGTACGAAAAGTTTCATAGAGACGGGAATGGTAAAGAATTCACTAGTCATTATAGTAGCCAAGTCAATTATTTCTTTTCTCTTGCTATAAATACATCAATGTATTATTATAGTAGTGCCATTTAACCTATTATGTCAATTTAGATTATCTTTTACATTTTTTCTTGTGTATTGATTGTTTGTTTTTTGTATTATGTAGGATAATACTACAAGATAGATGATGCTTGTGAGGCAATGGATGGTGCTTTGGAACTACATATATATTGTAGAATGATTTTAAGTGTTTTACTACCTTTGTCAACAGTATTTTGGTTATCATTTTGGTATCAGTGATCGAATATTTGTTTTTTGATTGTGGAACATTATTGACATTTGATGACTTTGGTTAATTGATGAAGAATTTTATTTTTTTGATAGATTAATTGGCTTATTGATGTTTTGATTTATGTTTTTAAGTAATTTCATTTTCGTTTTGATGAATATGTTTGATAGTAGTTTCTCTTACAACGAAGTTTTGAAGTGAAAATTGATTATGACAGGTGTTATTGGGAACACTTAACAATACAATGAAGATTGTCATATGGAATTTTTTTTTGGAACGTGTCATAAGGAACGAAGATGGTATAAATGTTATATTTGCGACTGTATTACTCCCATCACAAATGAATTTGCGGCCGATTTTTGTTTTCGTCGTTATTGGATTTGGATGGGTACATATCATAACCGAATTTATGACGGGTTTTAAGTCCGTCACAAATGTATTTGCGACGGTTTTTGCTCCCATCGCTAATGCATTTATGAAGATTTTTTGCTCCAGTCGTAAACGCATTTGCGACGGTTTTGTCCCGTCGCTAATGGATTTACGACGGTTTTTTGCTCCCGTCGTAAATGCATTTGCGACGGTTTTGTCCCGTCGCTAATGGATTTATGATGGTTTTTGTCTCCTGTCGTAAACGCATTTGCGGCGGTTTTTGTCCCGTTGTTAATGTATTTATGACGGTTTTAAATTTGTCGTCGCAAAAAGCATTAGCGACGGAGGATATAGCGACGGTCCACGACGGTATAATTTCCCGTCGTAAAATATCTTTTACGACGGGAAATAGGCTAATAGCGACAATGTTGTCCCATCGTAAATAAGCAAATTTCTGGTAGTGTTGTGGGGTTTTTTATAATTTAAAACCACCTAAATTTTTATGGTTTCAAAAAATTATCTGGATTTTCTAATTTTTTAAAGCCACGCCTACACTTTTTAAAATTTTTCAACGTTACACCTTAATGCAAACGTTATTAACACCCGATAGTTTCTCCTAACATGGTTTTTTTTTTTTTTTTAAAGAGAAAATAATTTTAAAAATTCATTAAAATAATTTTAAAATATTTTATAATTTAGTAACCAAAAAAGTTCGTAACTATTTTTAAAAACAATTTTTATATTTAAAAAAAGTTTTAAATACCAAGTCTATAAAAACTAACGGATGTTAAAGGCATTATTGTTAAGCTGTGCTATTAAAACATTTTAAAAAGTTTATGCGTGACTTTTTCTTTTGGGCCAGACGGCAAGCGCAGAAATATCATTCAAAATAAAAAACGAATACAAAGAGGCTCAAACATGAAACCAAAAAAGGCCAACCCACCAACCCCAAAACAACTTAACCTGGAAGAAAAAACTAACAACCTAATTACAACTCAACCAAGAAATTAAACCTATACCATATATGAGATAAAATAGAACTAGCAAGCTCTTGGGCACTACATTTTCCATCAAGAAAAATACACCTATTATGCTCATACCATATGTTATAAACAAGTGAAGCAAAAGCTATACGCTTAATCTTACTCTGCTTGAGCCTGTTTCAAACTTTGGAACCCAACCACTCCATGATCGCACCAAGGTCGGTCAAACAAGGAAGATGAAAGCAACCCACAACGTTCTTCAAAACTTGGAAGGAAAAAGCACACTCAAAGTATAAATGATCAAGAGACTCACCATCAACTTCACATAAGCAACCACGATTAGGAAAAACAAAACCCAAACGTTGGAGCCTATCATTAGTGAATAGCCCATTACAGAGTAATCTCCATAACAAGAAACAAAGGTGGGGCAAATCTGAATTCTTGACCGACCTGTGCCACTACCAGACTCTGCCCTAGACCCGCATTGTCTAATAAATGAGATTTAACTGAATTCTACCATCAGAGGCGCACACCTCAAGCATGCGAAAAGCTTCAGCCCAGCTACCATGAATCCCGATCCAGAAATCCTGACATTTTATAAGCACCTTCCAAAAAGCCGAATCCTGAACCTTGCAAGGAATATCCTAAATATCACCCCTTTTCATAGAGAAGACATAAACCCGGTGAACCCACAAAGAGTCCTTCTGCTATGAATATCTAAAAGCGACTTAGTAAGGCAAGCTTTATTCCAGTTATCAAGTTGCTTCACCCCAAGCCAGTCTTCAATAGGAAGACAAACTTTGTGCCAAGCAATCAGAGTAAACGAATGGCCTTGCTCGGGATGAGCCCAAAGAAAGCGGGAATAGATAGTGATGCAACCACACCTTCAAGCTTGGCGTGTTGCCTGGTGGATAGGTCTTAGCAAGCTAGAGGCTTGGTGTGAAGATGAAACGTGTGGCAGGGACAGACGAGGAAGAGGAGTTTAATACGGATTAGGATGCTTGGTTTAGATTAGTAGGTTTTATTAATTATCTTTGTATATATCTCTTTAGCTTTTACTCTTTTATTATAAGTTAAATAACTCCTCTATTTAAGCAAGAGGAATTCTAAGGTTTAGGGGATTCAATTACTTAGAGATTTTTATCATTGTTTATGTGTTCTTTCTAGTTCTCGGGGTGAAAATTTAGTTAGACTCTTGACTCCGCTTTGTTCTTTAATATTTTCGTAATAAGAATTAAGGGAAGGTTGTTGAACCTTCCTAATCCCCTAATTTTCCATCCACGAGCTGCATCTATTGGATTTAGAGCTCAGAACAACTTCTAAGATGGCCCGTGGTAGACAAAGGTATGCCGTCGTCGGAAGCGTTTACAAACCCGATGTTCAACAATAGAATGAGAGAAGATTCGAGGACTTGCAGGAGAAATTTTGGTGGATCGAGCTGTGTTTGATCAAATTGGGGGGGAATCCCTATCAAATACCCACGGCTCAGCCTCAAAACCCGCCGGCAAGGGGTTGGCTAAAATGACATGGATGAGGGCTTCCATAACCCGTTCCCGGAGATTGAGGCCCAGGATCGACGAGTGAGGAGAAATCGCACAAATACAGAGGCACCGATTATGTTGCTGATAGGAGGTGGGAATCCGGGCTTTGGATTGAAATTCCAGAGTTCTATGGCGGAAGTCACCCAAAGGAGTTTTGGGACTGGCTAGCTATGGTGGAGGAAGTGCTTGAATTCAAGGAGATTCTGGAGCAGAGCCAGGCGCTGTTGGTTGCTACCTTGTTGTGGGGTAGGACCGTCGCTTGGTGGCAACAGTTGAGGAACTCACGACTTCGACAAGGAAAGGCGAAGATTGAGAGGTGGGAGAAGATGAAGAAGCACATACGGGGTGCCTTCTTACCCCCACAATCATGCCAAGGTGATGTATCAGTGCCTTCAGAACTTGCATTAGGGTTTTTAGACCGTGAAGGAGTACATAGCAGAATTCTACTCCTTAATCACCAGGAATGACTTGGCAGAATCGGAGGAGCAGTTGGCAGATAGGTACATTGGCAGATTGAAGGAGTTGATACAGAAGGTGTTAAATATGTTCGACATCTTCTCGGTCTCAGAAGCAAGTCAAAGGGCAATGGGTGTCGAGAAGCAATACAGAAAACATCAAGTTGACGCTACTTGGAACACCCAGGATAGTGGGCGTGATCAGGTACGACTACCAGTCAACTCAGAAGTGCAAAGGAAGCTGGACGCCATCAACACTGGAAAGGTGAATAACGAGAAATTGGTGAGCAGCTTAAGGATCCGTTGTTTCAAGGGTGGAGAGATGGGACAGATTGCTGCTGAGTCCTGGAAGAGTGATAGACCGAGCAAAGGGTTGTACGTTGAAGGTCTCCATACTGAAGATGGCGTGGTAATTGAGGAGGAGGCTCACGACGAGTTGGGGCCACATGGTGAAGAAGAAGTTGCGTGTGACAAGGGCTGTATACTTGTGGTGAGGTAAGTCTGTTTTGTGCCTAAGGAAGAAGAGGGAGACAACTAGTTGTGAACTAACATCTTTTAGATGACTTGCACTATTGGAGAGAGAATATGCTGCCTAGTAATTGATTTGGGAAGCTGTGGGATCGTTATGTCTGAAGAAGTTGTTCAAAAGCTCGGGTTGAAGACGAAAGATCATCCGAACCCATACAAGTTGTCTTGGCTTAAGAAAAGAAGCCAGGTAAGCTTTTCTAAGCATTGTCTAGTTAAGTTTTCAATTGGAACGAAATGTCTGGATGGAGTGTGGTGTTTTGTTGTTGCCATGGACGCGTGTCATCTACTATCAAGATGACCTTGGCAATTCGATAGAGGCACTATCCACGATGGACAATGGAATATCTATATCTTCATGTTTGAGGGCACACAGATGGTCTTGTTGCTAAGAAGGAAGAAGCTCCCCAACCAGAGAAAACTAAGTATCTGAAGTCCCTAGTTAGAACCTTGCTCGGCAAGGAAGTTGGCAAGGACAAGAAGATAGTTGTACCTACGGGAGAGGAAAGCAAGATAGAACAAGGGGATGAGCTGGAGGAGGTGTCGAGTACTATTTTGCCAATAGGAAACAGTTCACATAGGGTAGAACAAGTGCTGGAAGATGCCTTACTGGATTGGCTTCATTACCGAGTGAGTCTTGTGAAGTGCAAGGAGCCCATGCATCAAGTGCTCACAATTCTCTTAATGCTGAAGAAAGACGAGACTTGGCAGGAGAATGTTGGCGATAGGACAACCAATGGAGTCTTCATATATTATGGACTTCCCTCACCAACAGCGGATGGTCTAGCAGAAATGGCGAGAAGACTGCTGTCCTTCTCCGACGTTTTATTATCGAACACATAAAAAGGCGGGATCAGAGAATGTTGTGTCCGTAAGAGAAGGTGGCACACTTCACTGCCAATCATCAAACTGGACATGAACAGATTCGAGGGTCATTGCTTGAAGCTTGCGCCATACACAAGAAGGTACGAATAAGGATTTCCGCCATGTTCTTCACACTAGCAAGAGTGGTTCAAATGAACCCATGGCAAATTTGTGGGCCAATTCTCTCCAACCCGAGGAGGTTGATGCGGTCCACATCTTAGCGGGACATGCTAAAACACACATTTTGGCAGATTGAGTCAACAGTTCACCCCTGGGTAAGCTTGGCAAGATGGAGCATGACGAGATTGGAAGCTGGCGTATGGAAGCATGACTTGACAATGATAGCCCAGAAGATCATTGGAGAATTCGAGAGTAAATTCTCTCCAACCCGGAGAGGATGATGTAGCCACACCTTAAAGTTTGGAGTGTTGCTTTACAGATAGGTCCTGGCATGCTAGAGGCTTGGCGTGAAGATGAAACGCGCGATAGGGATAGACGACGAAGAAGAGTTTTAATACCAATTAGGATGCTTAGTTTAGATTAGTAGGTTTTTATTAATTATCTTTGTATTTATCTCTTTAGCTTGTATCTTTTATTATAAGTCAAATAGCTCCTTTATTTAAGCAAAAGGAAGTCTAGGGTTTAGGGGATTCAATTGCCTAGAGATTTTTATCATTGTTTACATATTCTTTCTAATTCTTGGAGTGAGAATTTAATTAAACTCTTTATTCCCCTTTGTTCTCTATTATTTTCGTAATAAGAAATAAAGGAAGGTTGTTAAATCGTCCCGTTTAAGCTAATTTTCCATTTACACGCAGCATCAAAAAGTTTGGATTCGATTAATAACCGATTGGGCGTTCAGGCATGACTTTTGTCAGATATTTATATGTATTTTGTGTATTTTCATATTTAGTTTTGTCAGGTGCCTCTCACGTGCGACTTGAGCATTGTGCATTACCTTCGTGCGGTGTCGTTCTTTTATCAATTTAATACAGAAGCTCCTCACTTCTCTTGGAATTTTCTTTCATTCTCTTTCGCTCGCTCTGTGTTCTCATTCTTCAATGGTAGTTATCTTACAAATATCAAACCCTAAAAACTTTGAAAAATTAAAATTTTAGGTGTTTTTTGAAACTGCACCTAAATTTTAAGTGGTTTTTAGAAAAAAAAAATCGTTTAAAATATACATAACTATTTAGTATGTTGTTGAGGGAATAAATTGACATAGTTGCTACCCAATTATGGAATGACGAGTAGGCCCTTGGCAGCATCTCGGCAAGGAGTAGCAAGTAGGCCCTCAAAGGCATACTCGGTGATAATGGGTAAACCCTTGACACCGTACTCGGCAATAAACTGAGAGTGGGATTCAGGCGACATACCCTTGGTGGCATATCCCACCCACTAATACGCTACCCAACTTAAGGTTACTCTATCACGGCACTCCACTCCACCTACACTACTCTCTATCTAGCACCGAAGGCGTAAGTTACTCAGCACACTTTTCCTCCCCCGCTAAGGAAAGTCGCCACCTGTCTAACCAATCCACACCATCTGTTGAGGGAATAAATTGACCTGGTTGCTACCCAGTTATGAAGTGACGAGTAGGCCCTTGGCGGCATTCTCGGCAAGGGAGTAGCAAGTAAGCCCTTTACGGCATACTCAGCGATAGACTGACGGGTAAACCCTTTACTCCGTACTCGGCCATAGACTGACGAGTGGGATCTTGGTGACATACCCTTGGCAGCATATCCCACCCGGTAATACGGTACCTAACTTAAGGCTTCTTGATCACGGCACTCCACTCCGCCTACACTACTTGCTTATCTAGCATCAAAGGCGTAAGTTACTCGGCACACTTTACCTCCCCCACTAAGGAAAGGTGCCGCCCGCCTAACCAATCCTCACCCGACACTTGTCTTTGTTAACCGGCCTAAGTAAGCCCCTTTTTTGCTATAAATAGAAGGGTTGAAGGTCAAACAAAGGGAGGGGAAATCATGGTAAAAACTTGGTCCTTTCCTTTTCCTCTGAAAAAGAGCTTGAGTCCGGCTCTTCCTTAAAAGAACCTACTCAATTTATCCCGAAACAAGTGGCGCCATCTGTGGTAAGGGAAAAATACATGGAAGGACCAACTACTCCACCAGATTTCCACCAAAGATGCTCTAACGGTGACAACGCTATTCCTACAAAAGCTTGGCGAAGCCCTACGTCTTCTGCTTGTACTAGAAAGATATCACTCCCTAATGGTCCAAATAAGTAGCCGTCCCATCATGCGCCAAGGATAAGGGATCCGCCTCAAACCTATGCAGTCATAGAAGAAGGCGAAAGGAAAGAGAGTTGGGTCCCAATACACAAAAAGGAATGACAAGAACAAGAGGCATGATTCCCCAGCGATGCAAACACTTTTCACTAAATGAGTGTTAAGCTTTCCGGTAGGAAAGGTAAAGGTCCCAGATATCGCGGCATGTGATGGGACGCAGGATCTCGAAGACCACTTGGTGGGATTTGTCTCTAGGATGTATATACAAGACGCAAGTGAAGTGGAATAGTGTAAATGCTTCCCAGCAACACTTAAAAAGGGTGGCTCGGCGTAGTTTATTTCTCTCCCTCATGGTTCCATCAATGGTTTATAGAGCTCTCGAAATCCTTCATGCATCACTTCCTTGGTAATAAAAGGAAAAGGAAGACTGCGACACAACTGTACTCATACAGTTGCGTCAGAAGGAGTCTGAGTCAATAAGGAGTTTTATACGCAAGTTTACTCATGAAGTGCTAGACGTACCAGGGATGGTGGATGATACTGCCCTAAATATTTTCATAAATGGAGTACGCCACCCGGAGTTAAAGTTTTCTCTAGCCAAGAACCCACCTTAATCTTTGGAGGGACTGCGGAAAAGGGTGGATAATTATTTTTCTACCGAAGACTTCATGGCGGAAAGGAGGGCAGGAGGCCGAAACCCTACGAATCCTGCCAACAAATATTCCGGGTAGACAACCCCCCAAGTGGCCTCAAAATACACACCAGAGAGCTGGTGATGAATAAAACAAAGAGCAAAAATGAATAAAGTAAGGTAACCCCACTGTGGAGTTACAGCTGCCCAGCTAGGCTGGGGGCTACAGCCTTCACGCTAGGCTGGGGGCTACCGCCTTCAAGTTCTACCGAGGGGCTACCCTCTCCAGATTTAGAATGAAGAAACTTGTATTTTTGAACATGGGTGAATACCAGCGTTCCTTTCCTATACTAAAGGCGTAGTTGTATGTACAGTAAAATTGTACATAAGCATGATTCCCTTGTCAAGACAACTCAAAATGATAATCAATACATTCCAACAGGAAACTTCACTGTGCCTAAAAGAAGTATAACTCAGTACTCTACTTAACTCATTTCTGTAGGTTGCCTCTTAGAGCTTACAAGGATTATTACTCCCTACTCATTTACGTTGTGTCCTACTCCAATATGCTACTCACCACTTGCAACTCGATATTTGATATTTGATGTCGTTACTCAAATGCTACTCACCACTGGAAAGTGTTGCATGTGCTACTCACAAACGCTACTCACTACATGCTACTCATTAACATTGTTTGCTACTTACTACTCACCACTCGCTACCCGATATTCATTGATGTTTTTGGATATTTGTTGGTGCTACTCAAATGCTACTCACCATTGGAAAGTGTTACCTATGCTACTCACAAACGCTACTCAGCACTCACTTGAAATCATTTGTTAACCAATATTCACTACTCGTGCACGCTATTCATTAATGCTACTCACTACTCTTTACTCGCTATTGGTATACGGTATTGGTAAGCACTGCTCACGATCTAAAATGCTACTTAACTCGCTCCTACAGGCTATTTCTTAGCACCTATAGAAACGCCAACTTAGGATGCTGTTTGCAAGGGTGCTTTTTAATGAATATGGAGATGATTTTGGGGACAAGCCTCCTCTTGGCATGTTATGTCAGTGAAGCTTCCTGAAATCTTGCCTCTATGCAGTGCAAAGAGCACCTCTAATCTTTATGTACCATATTTGATGGGGATGATATTCGAGACAAGCCTCCTCTTGGCACATTATGTCAAAGAAGCGTCCTAAAATCTTGCCTCCGAGCAGTGTAAAGAGCACCTCTACTCCTTATGTATCATTTCTATTCTTAAATGGGGACGATTTTCAAGACAAGCCTCCTCTTGGCGTGATATGTCAAAGAAGCTTCCTGATGTCATGCCTCCGCACAACGCAAAGAGCACCTCTACTCCTTACATACCATTCCTATTCTTAAATGGGGATGATTTTCGAGATAAGCCTCCACTTGGCGTGTTATGTCAAAGAAGCTTCCTGAAATCATGCCTTCACACAATGCAAGGAGCACCTCTACTCCTTACGTACAGTTTCTATTCTTAAATGGGGATGATTTTCGAGACAAGCCTCCTCTTAGTGTGTTATGTCAAAGAAGCTTCTTGAAATCAAGCCTCCGCGTAGTTCAAAGAGCACTTCTACTTCTTATGTATCATTTTTATTCTCAAAAAGAGCATTCATCACATAGCAAAGCAAAGAAATATCTATTTTAGGGCAAGTACACGATACAAAAAGGGATTAGTACATTTAGATCATTTTACAACTAAGAAGCAAAAAGTACGAAATCTTGACTATTAGCTACAAAACCAACTAAAGACTTGACAAAACATAGCCAACCATTATGATGCCTTAACCCTTAGCGTCGCTTGGCAATCTTGTCTTTTGCTCTTGTTCGTTCTCAATTTCTCTTCTAACCTCCATAGTAGCTTGCTGAAGCAATGCCAAATCAAGTTGAGGAGCTAGACCCAAGACTTTTTCTTTAAACTTGGATAGCACCTTTTCCACTCCTGCCCAATACGTTTGACATTTCAACTTGAAGAAGTCCGAGCTGGCAAATAGTTCTCCATTACCTGTTATCCCATAGCCGATAGCCAGATAAGTAGGCTAGCTAGATACTCTTCAAGTTTACTCTTTGATTCGTGGGCAAGGCGTTCCTTCCTGGATAAGGAAGCCTCCAACTCACCAACTTTGCTCTTCAGCTCCTCTATTGCTTTGGACTTAGGCTCATCTGATTCTTGCAACTTCTTGATAGCGCTTGAGCAAGAGGCATACTCATCCTGAATACGCTGAAGTTGCGCATCTCTATCATGAAATGCCGCCAACACAAATCCAATAGCTCCTAACCCCTACTAGTCACGCGTCAACGAGTAAGGCATGTGAAGATTATAAGTTAGATGAATGATGACCCTTACTTGCAAAATGCATGCTGCCATCTCAGTTGAAGGAGCACTCCTCATTCACTCCAAATCTCTTTGTGAAATGAGCTCTCTTAAGAACTGAGAGAGACGCTTCAAGTCACTAACAACTATTGGAGCTACAGGAGGTGCCAAGACCCTCACTCCCTCCCTAGGTCCATGCTTACTACACAACCCGGTAACCAAGGCTCTCTAGGGAGTTTTGGAACGAGGTCCTTGTATGGCTAGGGTTGGAGGGTTGCTACTCCCTGCTTCATCTACTTTGGTCTCAGTGGTGGTATCCTTACAAGGAGACGGGGCCTCCAGACTAGCCAAGCAACAGCGTCTCCCTATATCAATAGAGGAAGATGGGCGTGTGGGTTTTGGAAGCATTCCACGACCCTCAACAATTGAATGCCTTCTTTTCCACTTTTTCCCAGTGGGCAATGCTGGTAACGCCCTTATATCTAACACCTGAAGCTCTTTAGCTAGAAAATAAATACAAAGAGAATCCCTTGACATGGAAGCTGAATGAAGCCATGCTAATAAGGATAAAAATGTACCCGGAAATGGTTTGCCCCTAACTCCAGCCTTGGCAAGCACTGTCTCTTTCTCCAACAATTCCTGTATAGCCAAAAACTTATCTCCCTCAAACTTCCCAATAAATTTGTTGTACACGACACGCTCTTTCTTGGTTAAAATATCAACCTTGAGTTGAATTTGTTCATTGACAACCTGCCAAATCATAGGATATCGAGGACGAGTTGGCGACTCAACCCAAATAAACTCACTCAGCCAATTTTTTAGATTTGAAGGGTTGCACTTCACAAACGTAGAACCAACCCTGCTTTCAAAGGAAATGGCACCCTTAAACTACTTTGCCTTGAACAAAATGTCAAAAACCTAGAGAGTAGGTTAAAATCCAATAACGAAGCAACCAAGTAGGAAGCCAAAAATGTTTCTATAAGCATTTGGAGTTACTTGTCAAGGACATACGCTATATTTGAGTAAGACATTTGAAACGACTAGTGGGATTGCGAATTGTAGTCCTGCATCAAGAGCATCAATGGTGATTGGAAAAAAATACCTCAGTGAAAAAGGAGGACACCCATCCTCTTTTGGACCCCTAATTTCGTAGTTGTCAGGGAAGTAGTACCTCACATGCAGCATTGCTTCTCCTTGCTCACCTTCAGTCTGGGAGATGAAGGCACGAAGAGGACAAACATTAAGCCCTTCCGGAAACTCTTCGGCAAGCCCGGCCTCCTCCACTGACCAATTTGCTATAGGAGGATGTTGGGGATAGGGTCGATTGAAGCTTCTCCTCCACTTGGTTGCTCAGAGCAGGTCACATCCTCATGAGTTTCCCTAACACCGCATGTGTCTACCATTTGTGTAACTCTGACAATTCAATGAAAGAGGAAAAGAGGCTTAAACATGGAATCTCCCTCCAAATCCAGGTTCTAATCACCTCACGCCCCCAAAATTGGAGTAGAAGTTGGTGGAAAAGCTTAGGTGTCAGAGGGTAAAAGTGTAGTCATAAATGGAACTTAGAGTTAGGGTTTCGAAACATTTTGCAAGAAAGACGGAGAAGATGAAATGGCAGAACGGGCTGGGAGGACTTTAAGTCAAAAAATGAGCAGCCAAGATGCGACACTCCAAACGAATGGCATATATTTAATTGATAATTGTTTGATTGGACAACCCCTCACCACGTGCCAGCCAATCACTGCCTCCTCATTAATTTCACATATTCCCTAGGAAAAGCCTGCAAAAGTCAAGTTCTCCTCCACCAAAATGATGCCAATCCTGATATCCCAAAAATACCCACTTGGCGTGACTAATGGGCTTCCACACTTGGTGGATCCATAGTCCTTTTCGCATTTAACAACACAGGAACTTGAGAACTCCCCGTTGGCAAAATAGTTCACACCAATTTAATACCCAATAAACCGTCAGACAGCTTGGAATATGTACCAAGAGGACATGGGTGCTTCGTAGCACTTGTTGGAAAAGCATACTTAGTCTACCCCGCAATACGTGGCGCTCACCATAAGGGCAAAAGTAGAACGAAGGGAATGCACTCCATAGCCGAATGTGAACAGGTCACTCCGCCCACGGAGTGGGGAGCTATCTATTGAGGAATAAATTGCCCTGGTTGCTACTGAGCTATGAAGTGACGAGTAGGCCCTTGGCGGCTTCTCGGCAAGGAAGTAGCCAGTAAGCCCTTGACGACATACTCAAAGATAGACTGTTGGGAAAACCCTTGACACTGTACTCAATAATAAACTGATGACTGGGATCTTGGTGACATACCCTTGACGGCATATCCCACCCGGTAATGTACTATCCGACTTAAACCTACTCGATCACGGCACTCCACTATGCCTACACTACTTGCTTATCAGCACCGAAGGAGTAAGTTACTCGTCACACTTTACCTCCCCCACTAAGGAAAGCTGCCACCCGCCTAACCAATCCACACCATCTATGGAGGGAATAAATTGACTTGGTTGCTACCTAGTTATGGAGTGCTGAGTAGGCCCTTGGTGGCACTCTCGGCAAGGGAGTAGCAAGTAAGCCCTTAACAGCATACTCAGCAATAGACTGACGGGTAAACCCTTAACACCATACTTGGCAATAGACTAATGAGTGGGATCTTGGTGACATAGCCTTGGCGGCATATCCCACTCGATAATACGCTACTTGACTTAAGGCTACTCGATCACGGCACTCCACTCTGCGTACACTACTCCTTATCGAGCACCGAAGGCATAAGTTACTTGACACACTTTACCTCCCCCACTAAGGAAAGCCGCCACCCACCTAACCAATCCACACCTGCCACATGTCTTTTTTAACCAGCCTAAGTAATCCCCTTTTTTGCTATAAATATAAGGGTTGAAGGTCAAACAAAGGGAGGGGAAAATCATGGTGATAACTTGGTCCTTTTCCTTTCCTCCAAAAAAGAGTTTGAGTCCTCTTCCTTATAAGAACCTTCTTAATTCATCCTAAAACATATGTAAAATGCAACCCTAATATTTCTAGCAATGCCTTCGTCAATATACTCATGTTGCTCTATTCAGTGGTTACATATTAACATATTGAAAGTAGTATTTCATATAGTAATTATTTAATGTTGGGGAAAATAACTTATTTCCATCTTTGTATTAATCAAATAGGCAATCACAAAACCACCATTAGTTCAAATGAGAATGGAACAACAATCAAAAAAATCAACCCACAAACAAACCAAAGGAGATGCATGATTTATGTGGAAAACCCCTCCAGTGTGAAGCGGAAAAACCATAGGGCCGACAATAAATGGTATCTTCTTCCACTATCACCAAATCACAAGTGGGTATACCAATTTATCTTCTCTAGGCCAAGCTAGAGGCATGCAAGTCATCAAGAGAGTTCTTGGAATGATAAATCTCCCAAAAATCTCAAAGGTGAAAAATATCAAAAATCGTATAGGAAATAAGGTTGAGCAAAATACCGCCTTTTGAGAGGTGAAATGACAATCCAACTACTAGATATAAAGGTCAATATGGTAGGAAGAACATACTCAAATTTCATCCCATTTGGAGAACATTTGAGCGTCGATCAGGGCCCAGAAAGCTTCTGTGCAACTCCCCCTCTCTTTGTGATTTTTTTTCCCTCTGTTTTCTGTTTTTTTTTTTTTTTACTACATAATGTACCAGCCCTAAAGCGCCCTAATTTTATTTCATTAATTTTAATTGCAAAATGTATTGGGTCAAAGTAATAACAAAGCCCAAATAAAACTGCACTTCTTCCTCCAAGTTAGAGGGAACACCCATCAAATCTCCCCTCACAGCCTTGGGGGTTCGACCGAACCGGCTCTCTTTCTACAAGCAACGAGACTTTCCTTTGGTAAGGCCTTCAAGAACATGTCCGCAGCATTATCCTTGGTTTAGATCTTCTCAAGCTGAAATAACTTGGACTCTAACATATCTCAAACCCGATGATATCTTCTACCAGTATGGTTGGTTCGATAATGATAAGTGACATTCTTAGCAAGGTGGATGGCACTCTGACTGTCACAGTATAGAACATATTCTTCTTGCTTCATATCCAAATTCCTGCAAGAAATTCATCATCTATGTCAGTTCCTTACCAGCTTCAACTATTGCAATATACTCAGCTTTAGTAGTTGACAATGGCACACATTTATGCAATTTTGATTGCCAAGACACGGCTCCACTTCAAATGTTATCAAGTACCCCACAGTAGATTTACAGGAATCAATATCTCCAGACATATCTGCATTTATTTAACCAGCTAACACAGGCTGTCCCGAGCCAACACATAAACACACACTTGAAGTACCTCGAAGATACCGAAAGGTCCATTTCACAGCTACCCAATAATCTTTACCCAGTTTTAACATAAAGTGGATAACCACCCCAACAGCATATGCGATGTCTGGTCTAGTGCATACCATGGCATACATCAAGCTTCCCTCGACGGATGCATAGGGAACGTTCACCATCTCTTCTTTGTCTTTCTCTTTTGTAGGACACTGATCTGAACTCAACCTTATATGACCTGCAAGTGGACAACTTACGGATTTAGCCTTGCTCATATTGAATCTCTCCAACAGTTTCTCAATATATCTTTCTTGTGATACCATTACTTCTTATTTCTTCTATCATGATTGATCTTCATCCTAAGGTCTGCTTTGTAGGGCTAAGGTCCTTCATTGCAATTGACTTACTCAATGCACTCCTCACATTTGCAATCTTCTTGGCATCACGACCTACAATCAGCATATCATCAACATAAAGTAGGAGAATAAGAAAATTACTCTCAACATAGTTCTTCACAAACACATAATGATCAACATGTGTTTTGTGGAAGCCATGATCAACCATGAATGACTCAAATTTCCTATACCACTGCTGAGGTGCTTGTTTCAATCCATACAAACTTTTCTTCAACTGACATACATGATTCTCCTTCCCTATAACCTAAAAATACTTAGGTTGCTCCATGTAAATCTCTTCCTCTAATTCACCATGTAGAAATGTAGTCTTTACATCAAGCTGTTCAACCTCTAAATCAATACTGGTACCTAAACTAAGAAGAACTCGGATTGAAGACATCTTTACAACTGGAGAAAAGATCTCATCAAAGTCAACGCATTTCTTCTAACTGAAACCCTTCACAACCAATCTCGTCTTGTACCTTGTTGTGAGCAATTCCCTTTAGCCTTCAATCTGAACACCCACTTATTCTTGAGTGCTCTCTTTCCTTTAGGCTACTTCACCAGGTCAAAAGTGTGATTCTCATGCAAGACTTTCATCTCATCTTGCATGGCACTGTAGCACTCATTACAGTTCACATGTGACATAGCCTCCTCATAACTTCTGGTTCTTCCCCATCAGCCAACATCACATACTCATGTGCTGAATATCTAGTAGAAGGATGTCTATCTCTGGTGGATCTCCTCAACTGGGTCTCTACCGGTGGCTTTGTAGGAATTGTGGTAGATTATCATCACCACCAACATCAACATCAACAGGATCTGTATCATCATCATTTTCTTGAACAACTCTCCTATCATCAACACACTCAAGATATGTATTATCATTATTTTCCTAGTCCCCTATCATTAACACGCTCAGTAAGAGGTAGCACTCGATTTGAGTTGACTCTGACACCTGAAGAAGACTCTAACTACTTTGTCTTCTCGCAATCTTCAATGGTTTCCTTTTTCAAGGAAAACAACATCTCTGCTTCTGATCACTTTTCTGTCAACTAGATCCTATAATCTGTAACCAAACTCATCTTTTAAGTACCATAAGAAAATACACTGCTTCGTCTTGCTGTTAAGCTTAGATCTCTCATCTCTAGGTATATGCACAAAGGCTCTGCACCCAAAGGCTCTTAAATGTCTATATGAAACATCTTTCTCTGTCCACACTCCAAGGAACATCACCTTCAAGTGGAACTGAAAGAGAAAGGTTAATCAGGTACATAGCAATCATTACTACCTCTGCCTAAAAGGACTTTGGCAACTTTGCATGAGAGAGCATGCAACGAATCCTATCTTCAATTATTCTATGCATTCTCTCTACAACTCCATTCAACTGAGGAGTCTTTGGAACTATTTTCTAAAGCTTGGTCCCACTCTTTTTGTAGTATTCTTCAAATGGACCCCTGTACTCTCCACCATTGAATACTTTGACACACTTCAGCTTCCTACCAGTTTTCCTTTCAACTCTAGCCTGAAACTGCTTAAATGCTTCTAGAACCTAGTCTTTGCCTTTCAACACAAAAACCCACACTTTTCTAGAATGGTCATAAAAAAAGATAACGAAATACTATGCACCACCATGCGATCTTTTCTTCATAAAGCAAACATCAGTTTGAACAAGATCTAACACATTCTTTCTTCTAGATGGGGGTAAAGTATGAAATGCAACTCTATGTTGCTTTCAAAACAATCAACACAAAGTTTTAGAGGCATATGTTAAGGTTTCGAAGATTAGGTCTTAAAACTTAACCTTGGTTGGGATAGAAAGAGTATGAGATGAGAAAGAATATAGAGTTTAGATGAGAGAAAGAAGGGAAAGGAGATGAGATAATAGAGAGAGTTAGATGAGAGAGAGAATATTGATCTCAAAATAGAGATTGTGTTTGATATTTGATTGCATAATTCTGAACATTACAATCCTCACTTATTTATAGCAATGAACTACTAACCAACCTAGCTAGGAAGCATCTAGAACTATCTAGAATATACCTAACTAATGTGTAAAAGGCATTTTGGCGCCAAACTCCACTACTACCTGAAACTAACAGCTTAGCCGCCTTAACGCACCTAGTTTACTGCAGAATTATTAATGCAAGTTGTTACAATGTAAAGCAACAACTAAAGCTAGGCTAATACATCATGACTTAACTTCTAAACAACTAAATAACAGCAGCATCAGCAATTATGCAGCACAACACGCAGTACGACAGCATATCAGTAGTAGCAACATATCATAAACAACCAGAAGCAACGGCTTAACCGAACACAGCTCGAATCCTTGAATTCAAGAATCATAACATTCCCTTCCCCTTGAAAACATTCTTGTCCTCAAGAATATAAGAGTGTTGTAACCATAAAGAACTCTAATTGCATAGAAAATTGACCGAGGTGATGAAGTTTTGCTGAATTCTGCAACTGGGATGACCAATTAGCACTCCAATCTGAATTTTCAGCAGAGTGTATTGTACGTTGTTTAACACGATGCAATGTTTGCGTCTGAGTACATAATACCCTTCAGGAGATCTACACCGATCAACCCAAACATCAACCTCACATGCACATCCCTTCTTGTTGCAGTTAACACAGCTCACATGCCTGCCTTGCTGTTGAAAATCACCAAATGCACCAATGTTTCTGCATTTCTGCATACGGAAGGCTGCACAACTGATCCTGTAAACCTTTAACCAAATGCAACTGCATACGAGGCCCTTTAACATCTCGGGAAGCCTTCCAAACTCAAACCAAGAGAACCACACATCAAATTTGACTTGTAAACATTCCGAAATGCAGTTCGAACAGCTCCAAAACAGAATTATTTCATTTCGAACTTGCCGATCGGCATGCCGAAGGTGCATATTAGCTTCTGGAACTTGATTCCTTGCTGGGTTGAGGTGCTCAGCCGCAAAGATGTCCAACTTATTCAGCTCACACAACCACCTGCTAACCCAACTCATGATGTGCTCAATAAATCCTTGATTGCCTCTCAATTTCACCCAAGCTGCTGCAGAGTCCAATAAAGCAGCATTGCAAACTCGATGCAGATCAAATGGACAGTTTTCAGCTCGTTTCTTGTTCAAATGTAGGCTCATTAATGTAAGCACGTTGTTACACCTTCCAACCAACATGATAGCACCAACCAAACTTAATCTGATCAGCTTATTCACTACCAACAGTGAAGAAATTCTCCAAGACTTTTCTGCATCCTCCAAAATGACCTTTGGTGGAATATTGAGAGTAAACTTGTGGGATCTCAACATTTCAACCACTTCTTCGCATACTCTTGCATAAGACACACGAATTAGGAGCTCATTAACCAGTATGGGATGCCAAGTATACACTGACAAAACTTGAACATCCAAAACATTACAATCTTCACTGTCCATGCCGCAGCTCAACCTTCCTAGCTTGTTCTCGATTATTTCCTGGATCCAAAGCTCATTCAACCACCAAATATACCTCAAATGATCCAGCTTTGCTTCCTTGTCAACCTTCTCAAGCATGAGTAACAAATATAGCAAGTGCAGGTACCAACAGAGTTCTTGAACAGCTATAAACTTCTTCAAACTCTGAGTAATTCTATTCCAACCCCTGCTGCTGAAATGCACTCCAAATTCAGCTAAAATTATCCTTGATGTTGCATTGATCTTCTCCATCCAAACATTGAGAAGATATCGAAGCTTATGCATATGATTTTTCCACTCCGAAGCCTCACTGCAGATCACCCCAAACGCACGTAGGTTCTTCACCAGATCAGGACCATACAGTTGCAGTTTATCCAAATCTTCAAGTGATATAACCATTATCTTATCTTGGCATTGAGCACCAGTTATGAGGTCATACGCAAGGCCAAACATCTCCTCAAACTCTTGTAACTCGTTCCTTCCCGAATCGAAAAGACTTCCAACATCAAGTGCACCAGATAAAGGATCTGCAGTGCTTGTTATGGTCTGAGCCCAAAACTGCTTTCCTTCTTTACTGAATTTACACACCTCCAACAACTCAAAATCGACCCTTTTCAGCTTCGTATAAACTTGCAAATCTTCACCCGGATCAGGAGGAGGTTTATCACAAGAACTTGCACTTGGATAAGTCACGATTCTACTCAAATGAGGTAATAAATCATGCCGAACTTGCCGATCGGCATGTCGATGGTGCCTTTCAGCCTCTGCATATTCATAATTCTTTACCCAACATAAGAGACCTTCTAAAGCCTCTACGCTGGTGATGTTTTGGACCTGAATTAACTTTCCAGCATGCCCAAAGGTGAACTTGATTATACCCTGATCTGAATTTGTTGATTCTGCAGCCTCAACAAATGATTCTGGATCTGGTATATCAGCGTATACCATAGTAAGAGCAACATCTTGATTTAGTTCTTGCTGTCTAACTTCTTCTTGTGGGTTAACCCGATGTCCCATAACTAAATCGGATTCAGTTAAAGCAACCACGGGTTGTCCATTGTGCTGCTTTTGCGAACTCAAAAGCTGCTTAGGCTGACACACCACCTCACGATTCACTTTTGGCTTTGTCAACTTCTTTTTACCCACAACATCTCCCAATGCTTCACTTAGACAATTCCTCTTCGACTTGCTCTTTGCTGTCTTAATCATTCCTCGGACATGTGAATCATATTCCCAATCCGAATGTTCGTCATATTGTGTCTCAACATCGTCAAGAGACACTAGCTCTCGCATAGAGTCTTCATAAGAATCATCTTGTCCAAACTCAGGTTCCTCTAGCTTGTGTTCTTCAATTTCGGTATTGTCGTGGTCGAATTCGTCTTCAACAACAACCGTTTCTATTACAGCTTCCTCCCGGTGCTCAATCGATGATTCTCCTTGCTTGATAATCGGATCCTGCAATTTCACAATCTTATCTTCAGTTCGCTGTAACCGATATTCCACCTTTGCATCTTTCACATCTTTTCCCAACAACAGTGATAGAATTCGATCCATCTTTTGATCAATGCTTTTCTGTAATTCTCGAAGATTCTCAGTAGTAGCATTCTGAGGTCCGATTGTAGCATTTGCACCAGCTTCCGATCGAGTTCTCACTTCATCAGCCATTTGCAATGAACAACAAAACTTTGATCTAGAACAGCTTGGTTCGCAGGTTACAAGTTCGAAAATCGCAGAAATGTAAAACTTGTTTCATAACTCTTCAACAATCAATTGCTTAATGAAATTCTACTCCTTCGTTCATACAAACAAGCACTTGCTATCGGTTCTATGCTCGTCAATGATTATAATCCCTAACTGATAAATTTCGAACCGAACATCGAACAAACCCTAACCATGCGAATTCTGACAGAGACGATTAGTGGAGCAATTCGACTTACACTTCTGAGTTAAGCTCGATTCTAACTCAAAATCAATTACTCAACACAACACTTAAGCAATCTTAACGAACGAGATCGGATTTCAACACCTTCGCTCCTCCTATTCACCGTCAAACTTTCGCCTCTGCTGACAAATTTCCGCCTAAGCAATTGTCGACTCAATAGCATATAATTCGCCGTAGATTATGATGAATTCTCACTAATTTTATGCTTAGCAACACAATTTCGATATAATCCAACAACAACCTCAATTCTTCAACGAATTACAACTTGAAGTTCAGAAAACCAATACCTCAAGCTCAGATTCTGAATTGTAGAATCTGAATAAACCTCAATTCAGCTGGATTCTGATCAATTATACCTTCCTCAATGTAATGTGATCAATTTTAATCAATTTATCCCAACCGAAAGCAATTATCCCAGGTTTATGCAGCAACTGATGCAATACCGCCAAAACTCCTTCAATCAATTCAGATTTGAATTGCTGATCACCAAATCTGAATCAAATCAGTATCCAACCTTCTTTTGTTGATTAATTGCAACACAATTAATCAGATTTTATAATTTTTTTTCAGATAAGAGCTTGATTCGGAAGCCAAATCAAGGCTCTGATACCAATTGTTAAGGTTTCGAAGATTAGGTCTTGAAACTTAGCCTTGGTTGGGATAGACAGAGTATGAGATAAGAAAGAATATAGAGTTCAGATGAAAGAAAGAAGGGAAAGGAGATGAGATAATAGAGAGAGTTAGATGAGAGAGAGAATATTGATCTCAAAATAGAGATTGTGTTTGATATTTGATTGCATAATTCTGAACATTACAATCCTCACTTATTTATAGTAATGAACTACTAACCAACCTAGCTAGGAAGCATCTAGAACTATCTAGAATATACCTAACTAATGTGTAAAAGGAATTTTGGCGCCAAACTCCACTACTACCTGAAACTAACAGCTTAACCGCCTTAACGCACCTAGTTTACTGCAGAATTATTAATGCAGGTTGTTACAATGTAAAGTAACAACTAAAGCTAGGCTAATACATCATGACTTAACTTCTAAACAACTAACTAACAGCAGCATCAGCAATTATGCAACACAACACGCAGTACGGCAGCATATCAGTAGCAGCAACATATCATAAACAACCAGCAGCAGCGGCTTAACCGAACACAGCTAGAATCCTTGAATTCATGAATCATAACAGCATACTTTTCACATTAGGGAGTAGCTACTTTTTAGCTAGCATATGCATGGCCTTCTCACTCATATGGCCAAGTCTATTGTGCCATAAATCAAAGGAGGAATCATCAGTAATATTTTGCTCACCTCTGCATAACTTGGCTTGCATCACATAAAGGGATCTCTGCTTCTGACCTCGAGCCACTATCAAGTTTCCTCTAAAGAGTTTCCACTTCCCATCACGGAAGTGGTTAGCATAACCATCATCATCGAGCATCCCAGCCAAAATCAAGTTCAACCGAATATCAGGAACATATCTAACATCCTTGAGGAGTAGCCTGCAACTGGTGGAATTATCCAAACAAATAGTACCGATACTAGTGATCTTACACGAGCCATTATTCATCATCCTTACATAACCAAAGTCACCACTGGTGTAGGACGAGAAGTACTCCACATGTGGAGTTAAATGATAAGATGCACCAAAATCAATCACCCAAGTGCAGTCATCATATGACAAATTCAGGCAACCCTCATCAGCAATAAAAAATAGATCCTCATTAGCTGCAATGGCTATCGTGTTCTTCTCATCTTGCTATTTCTCAGAATGGCAATCTTTATCATTCCTCTTTCTAGACTTGCCATGCTTCATTTTTTTGCAAAATTTTTGTACATGACCCGACTTCTTATAGTAATGTGTTAAGCCTGTAAACAAGATAGAAGGTTAACATTGTGAAAGATAGAGTATAGATGAGAAGAGAAGTGAAAGGGATGAGAAAATAGAGAGAATTAGATGACAAGGAGAAAATAACTCAAACAGATTAGTGTAAACTTTTCATTGAATAAAGACATTACAAGAAATTGAGCTACTTATACTTGATCTAAGTACATTGCATAAGGACTAAGCCTTAACCAACTTACTAGAGCCAAGCAGCCAATACTAACCAAAGCTTGACCAATAATCGACTTAACTACCCATTACAGCCTTTTGGCGCCAAATACCAACTAGGGACAATACAAAGTAATGATAAAATTCAACACTTCACTAAGCCTTATTACAGAAATACCAAACAATAACAAAATAGCAGCTTCTTGACTTAATTCCCTTTGGATAATAACATTACTTCCCTCTTGAAAACGTTCTTGTTCTCAAGAATGAAAGTAAGGAAATTGAATCTTCAAGAAATTAAGCTCTTCCCAAGTTGCATCTTGCTTATCCAAGTTGGTCCATTGCACTAGAACTTCCTGGAATGATCTTTCAGCAGCTTTTGCTTCATGTGAATCAAGTACAGCAACAAGTTGCAGAAGTAAGGCTCCATTTGAGCCAATTTTTGGAGGATGAAGTGAGCTTCTATGACCCCTTTTCACCTATTTCTTAAGGAATGAAACATGAAAAATAGGATGAATGTAAGAGTTAGGAGGTAAATTAAGCTTGTAAGCCACTTTGCCAATCTTCTCGAAAATCTTATAAGGCCCAAAAAACTTTGCACACAACTTCACGTTTTTCCTCACAGCTATGGTTGCTTGTCTATAGGGCTGCAATTTCAGATAAACCATATCTCCAACCTCAAAATGTCTGTCCACACGCGTCCTGTCGGCATATAAATTCATTCTTACTTGAGCTTGATGAAGATTGTCTTTCAATAGTTGCATCAATTGCCTCCTCTGCATCATTAAATCAGTAACCTCAGGAGCTCATGACACAAGTCCTTGCAGCATCATTGGTGTTGGAGGATCATAACCATATAGAGCTTTGAATGGAGTAGTCCCAATGGAAGCATGAGCATATGTGTTGTACCAGTGTTCTTCCAAAGATAACCACTTACTCCACACCTTAGGATGAGTGAACACCATGCTTCTAAGGTATTGCTCAATGCCTTGACTGACTCTTTTAGTTTGCCCATCAGTTTGAGGACGATAAGATGAACTAAGAGCCAATGTTGTCCCTACAAGATTGAACAATTCCTTCCAAAAATGGCTAGTAAATATCCTGTCTCGATCTGATACAATAGATCGTGGCAAGCCATGAAGCTTGTAAATGTTATCCAAGAAATTTTTACCAACTTCTCAACTATTACTTGTCTGGCCAGCCCCACAAAATAATTGAATTTGGTAAATCGATCAACCACAACCTAAATTACCTCTCTACCTTCTGACCTTGGTAGTCCTTCAATAAAGTCCATGCTTCTATTTTGCCAAGCACCCTCCGGAATAGGTAAAGGCTGAAGGAGACCTTGATACCTGTGATCACCAAGCTTAGTTTGTTGGCAAACTTCACAAGCTTGCACGAATTCAATCATAGATCTCTTCACTCCAGTCCACCTAAAGTATGCTTTAAGCCTTTGATAAGTACCTTTCACTCCAAAATGACCTCCCCAAGCTGAATAATGGGAAGCACTAAGGATCTATAGCCTCAAATCAGTGGAACAGCCAATGCATAACTTGCCTTTCAACTGAATGACACCCTTTATCATAGAAACATCTGAATCAGCAACTAGCTGGCTTGTTCTACTTACACTGAAAGCTGTAATGCAATCTTGTGCAGAAGGATTACCTTTAGCTAGAACTGGAGCTTCACACATTGCAGACTTTGAGGCCTCAAATGCAACTTGGGCTTTCTCTGACCATTTGAATGAATCTTTCTTACATAAATCAGTAAATGGTTTAGCTATGGAACCATAACCAGCAATAAACCTCCGGTAATAACCAATTAAGCCCAAAAAACCTCGCAATTGCTTCAAGGTCACTAGGTTAGGCCACTCCTTCATAGCTTGAACCTAAGAGGGATTAGTAGAGACTCCTTCTTGAGAAATAACATGGCCCAAATACTCCAATTGGGTCTGTGCAAAAGAACATTTTGCCAATTTTGCATATAGCTTATGTTTGCGCATGTTTAAGAAGACTTCCCTTAGATGCATCAAATGGTCTTCAAGTGAAGAATTATAAATCAGTATATCATCGAAGAAAACCAATGCAAATCTCCTTAAGAACTGTTTGAAAACAACGTTCATCATTGCTTGAAATGTAGCTAGAGCATTAGTTAAGCCCAAAGGAATAACCACAAACTCAAAATGGCCATGATGTGTCCTAAAAGCAATCTTATATACATCTTGCTCCAATACTCTGATTTGATGATATCCTTGCCTCAAATCCAACTTGGAAAAGATACTAGCACCATGAATCTCATCCAACAGATCATCTATGATCGGAATTGGAAACTAGTCTTTCTCTATCAATGAATTAAGCTGTCGGTAGTCCACACATATCCTAGCTGTGCCATCTTTCTTCTCAACTAGGATGACTAGTGAAGCAAATTGGCTGTGACTTTGCCTCACAAAGCATGTCTAGAGCAGCTCATCTACCGGCCTCTTAATCCCAGTCTTTTGGGCATGGGGATACTTTTAAGGCCTTAGCTTAACAGGCTCAGAATTAGGCTTAAGAGGAATAACAAGGTCCATTTGTCTCGTAGGAGGTAGTGTCTTTGGTTGTTCAAATAAGTCCTCAAACTCTTCAATCAAGATTCTAACTTCAAGCTGAAGAATGTCTCCCACTTCAATAGTAGATATAGCAAACAACTGTCTTACCCAATGGTAAGCACTCTTCTTGAATCTTCCTTTTAACTTCTTGCCTCTCATTTCTTGCAACTAAGCTTGATCTGCCATTCCTTGTAATATAACTTTGGAGCCTTGAATCTCAAATGCCACGGTCAGATTTGCAAAATCAAACATCATAGGGCTTAAGGATCTCATCCAATCTACCCCCAAAACCATGTCACATCTACCCAAGGCAGTATTCTGAAATCATAGTCAAACTCGCGATCTTGCATTGTCCATTGGAACCCCTGGCACTTGTTCTGAGTCAAAATGGACTTCCCATCAGCGACAGTCACTGCTAAGGGATGAGTTTTGATCACTTCATGTCCTACTTTCTTTACCACTTTTGGATCAATGAAGCTATGAGTGCTTCCACTATCAATCAAGATGATCAAAGACCTCTTGCCTGCCTTTCCCTTGATCGTAATTGTATTGTGAGCTTCATTGCCTATCAAAGCCTTCACTGAAATTTCAGCTTCATCCTCAATCAACTCATCCGATGATTCTTGATCTGAACTGTCATCCTCAGCTTCAGATTCATCACTTTCAACATGGTCTTCAGCATTGATTCCATGAGCAGACATGAGGAATTTTGGATTACACTTGTGTGAAAACTGATATAGCTGATTGCACTTGAAGCAAAGCCTTTGAGCTTTCTTTTCAAGCAATTGATTGATCTTGGATCGAACTGATTTCTTCTGCTGTTGGGAGCCACTGCTTCTATACCGTGTCCCCTCGTTTGAAGTAAGAACTATTACTTCATAGAGTTTAGCCTTAGCATAAGCCTTGGATTGGGACCAACCGCCTTAACAAGATTCTTAATTTTGGGCTTTAAACCGCTTAAGAAACTCGAGACATAATATGCCTCAGTGGCTTGAGAGAAAGCAGTTATCATGCTACCCTTAAGGTTCTCAAACCTTGTCATATACTCCTTCACATATGTTTCTTGTATTACTTCGTTAAATTTATCAACAATGTCACTAGAATCTTCATCACCATATTGCTTGCATAGTTCTTTCACAAAATCGTCCTAAGAGAGTGTTGGATTGCTTTTTAACAAACTGTATAGCCATACCTCATGGTCTCCAAGAAGATAAACAGCTGTAATCTGTAGCTTCTCTGCATCATCAATATGATAGAAGTGAAAAAAATGATCGCATCTTCTCAACCATGAATGAGGTTGTTCCCATTACGAGGATCAATACGAACTCTTGGCTGCCTGTAACCATTACTTCGGTTATTAGAGAAAGATTCATTACGCCCTGAACTTTACTGATGCCACTGATCAAGTGGCCTGTCCAACTATTCCACATTCAAACTTGCAGTTCCGAGATGACTTGATTGATCAGAAGGATAACTGCTCTGTCCGGGATTCAGGGTGGCAGATTGTGAATGAGCTTGATTAAATGACTGAGCCTGTGCTCTAGCAGTTATATCTTGAATTTTGACTTCTGCTGTTGGAGTTTGATCCTAAGGTCCTATTGTCACCTTAGGAATTTGCTGAGTCATTTCACCAGTAGGCCTTACTTGTTGATTAATCGGCAACATACTAGCAGGAATCAAAGGTTCTGGATAAGAAGCACCTTCTGTTCCCTGAGCTGACTGTGTATTTCATCAAAATTTTCTTCAAAACTCTGCATTTGTTGATTCAATTGATCGGCAACCTTTTCTTCAAACACTAGTGCTTGCTAATTGACTCGATCAGCAATACTTTCCTCAACTTCCAAAGAATCTTGAGCAAATCGTTCCTCATACTTTTGATCTAGTTCTCGGATCAATTTAGCCAGTGATTCACTTGATTCAACTTGTGTATGCTAACATTTCACGAACATTTCTTTTATTTGCAAGCTTAATTGAGTTATTGTAACAACTTCTGGTTTTGTTGCAGTGCTAGCACCAGCAACCTCAACATAAGAAGGACTTGTAGCATTCTTTGCTGCACCTAACCTTATTGTAACACCACCTGCCATAATTTCTCAATTGTTGCAATGCGATCAAGGAAAATTGATACCACAACAACCAAAACCAAGCGGATACAATCGAATTGAAGCAATTCACATAACCAATAGCCTATAACGAGGCTTTGATACTAATTGTTAAGCCTCTAAACAAGATAGAAGGTAAACATTGTGAAATATAGAGTATAGATGAGAAGAGAAGTGAAAGGGATGAGAAAATAGAGAGAATTAGATGAGAAGGAGAAAATATCTCAAAGAGATTAGTATAAACTTTTCATTGAATGAATGACATTACAAGAAATTGAGCTACTTATACTTGATCTAAGTACATTGCATAAGGACTAAGCCTTAACTGACTTACTAGACCCAAGCAGCCAATATTGACCAAAGCTTGACCAATAACCGACTTAACTACCCATTACAACCTTTTGGCGCCAAATACCAGCTAGGGACAATACAAAGCAATGATAAAATACAACACTTCACTAAGCCTTATTACAGAAATACCAAGCAATAACAAAACAGCAGCTTCTTGACTTAATTCCCTTTGGATCATAACATAATGATGGATAATCCCACTTCTTGATTTCGATCTCTCACTAGATTTATCTCTATTCTAAGAATTTCTCTTTTGATTTATGCCACTATTTTTATTCTCTACAACATTTACCTCTAAAGAATTGGACGAATTTTGCTTCTTCTCTTTCTGTCTATCTTCTACGCAATCAAGGTAGCTCTCACCATATCCAACGTGAGCTTGCCACTAGGAGTAGAATTACACAAAGACATTTTCAATGTCTCCCAACTATTTGACATAGAACTTAACAACAACAGAGCATGTAACTCATCGTCAAGTTTAAAATCCATACTTGACAGTTGATTAACAAGACCCTCAAAACTTTCAAATGCTCTACAACGCTATTGCCATCTCTATATTGAAGCTTAGCAAGTTTCTTCACTACAGAGGCTTTATTCAAGGCTATTTTCCGCTCAAACATCGACTCAAACCTTTCCCAAAGTTGGCCGCATCAGTCTCATAATGCACAGACTGGTAAACAGATGGGTCAATGACCTGTCTAATCATTCCTATTGTCTTTCTGTTTAGCAATTTCCATTCATCTTCACTTTTTGCATCGAGCTTGGTCTTATTGAAGACTGCCTCATGCAATTATTTAACAAATAGGTGGTATTCCATACAACTTTTCCAATAATCATAATTATTAAATTGTAGTATTGGCATCAAAGCATTGCTACTACTACTTCCTTAATTCTCTTCCATCTCAATCAACACATGAATTCACCAAAGGTCCAACTGGGCTCTGATACCAATTATTGGGGGAAAATAACTTATTTCTCTCTTTTGTTAATCAAATAACCACCAATTCACAAACAAGAATGGAATCACAATCAAACAAATCAACCCACAAACAAACAAAAGGAGACACATAATTTTTAAGTGGAAAACCCCTCCAATATGATGGGAAAAACCATGGGACCGTCAATAACTAGTATCTTCTTCGACTATCACCAACTCACTAGTGGGTACACCAATTTATCTTCTTTTGGTCAAGCTAGAGGCATACAGATCATCAAGAGAATTCTTAGAATAACAAATAACCTCATCCTAAGGTAAAAAACTATCAAAAATCGTATAGGAAATAGGGCTAAACGAAATACCGACTTCCAAGAGGCGAAATCCCCATCCAACTGTTCGATATGAAGGTCAATATGGTAGGAACAACATACTAAAATTCATTCCGATCGGAGAACGTTTGAGAGCTGATCGGGGGCTGGGAAACCTTCTGCGAAACTCCCTTTCTCTGCAATTTTTTTTTCTCTCTATTTTTCTGCCTTTTTTTTTTTTTTTTTTTTTACTGCAGAATGTACCAACCCTAAAGCACCCTAATTTTTGTTTTCATTAATTTTAATTACAATATAGGGTCAAAATAATAACAAAACCCTAATAAAACTAGGCTTCTTCCTCCAAGTTGGAGGGAGTACCCAACATTTACAGATGTAATATTGTTTTTGAAATTATAATGATGATATATACTAATTTAATTACAATTCAATGGACTTAAAATTTTGTGGGATCTTTATTCATACAATTTGCACAAAGTTTTAGTACAGTCATACTTCAACTGTGAAGTGTTATGAGCCAAAAGTTACAAAACATAAAACTTAATTTGTGGTAGCAATCTTATGCCTACATACTTGTCATGTACCTAATAGGGGGCACTCAGGCACAACCTCTCTTTAGGGTAACGCCATGAAAAGATAAGGCTGCATACATCTTACCCTGCTTCCGTGGGAGCCATTGTGGCACTAAGACTATTGTTGTTGTACTATGATGTTAACTTTTATGTATGCATCTTTTATTTACTTAACTACTTATGACATGTGGCTTGCTTTTGATTATATTTTTTCTTTTCATAAGTATGGAATTTTTTTTGCACTTTGTTGTCTCCACAACAAATTTCTTTTATAGTCAGTGTACTAATGATATTTGTTGGGCTATGTGGAAAGCCTAATTGTATTGGGTTTTATTTATGAAATATAGGATTGGGCCAATCTTATTGAGGCCTATGGCACACTAGGGTTATTGTATGGCAACTCTATAAATACATAGGGATTATGTATGTTACCATTAGGGTTGAGAAGGGTTTGAGAGTGTTGAGAGTAAAGAGACGTGTTTTGTAAACTCCAATTATTATAATGAAATTATTGTGCTCTCCTCCGCGGATGTAGGCTTCTGCTGAATTACGTAGATTCTGATGTTCTCCCCCATCCCCTTCTTGTGTTCGATTGTTACTTCGATTTAGGTTTAGGGTTTGTGTATCCTAGGTGATCTTAACATAGATGGTATCATGAGCCCCAACAATTGGTATCAAAGCTCAGGTTCAAAGCTTGGTTGAACCTAAATCAAAAGTTTATTAGCTAGTGGGAGATGAGGATCGGTCGCTAACATCAGTGGTGAAAATCCAGAGGTGGTTCTGTTGGTGACCCTATCTCAACAGTAAAGGCACGGTGCAGTTGATTCGAATAGATCTGGGATTTGATCGGTAAACCAAAGGTCTAAACTGCAGTAGTGGTTGATTCAAGTAGATCATGGGTTTAATTGGTAAACCAAAGGTGTAAAATGCGGTAGTTGTTGATTCAGGTAGATCATGGGTTTGATCGGTAAATGGGAGGTGTAAACTGCGGGCTTGCCCTAGTTGGAGTGATGGGTCATGCCTTGGTGAAAGAGCATGTGGCTGAATGTTAGTGGTGGTAGTTTGATCTGAGTGAAGGAGCGAGAGACTAAATCAGTAAACCTGAGTGTTAGATCTGGTGGACCCAGTGTAACTCAGCATCTAAGAAGTGGGTTCAAATGCCAATGGGAGTTCCAACGATGGTGCGTGTGCTCTAAGCGCATCTAGGAGGCTAGGACGCGGTGCGCGTCCGACACCGGAGTTGTTGACTAGCGGCGCAGCACAGAGGCCAACGATTTGTATCAAAAGAGGTGACGGTTGTTCACTGGTTGTAGATTTTAACAATTGTGGCTCTATGATACAGATTGAGTATCTCTTGGACCGCCAAGTTCATGCCTGCCACTACCGTCATGACCTCTACCGCCAAGATCCTTCTTGCCATCCTTCCCGCCAATCTGCTACATGCCGCCAACCCGAACTACACCCGCCATTTAGCTGTGCCAGCTACTCCTATCGCCTTGTAAAGTCTTCCACTACCTACCACCTCAGCCCTAATATCCCCCCCCCCCCCCCCCCCCCCCAATTAGTATAAATAAATGAGCTCCCTCATTGATTAGGGCATGCCAATTGATGATAAGAGTTGTATGCTCTCTCTCTCTCTCTTCCCCTCTATGTTCTCTATTATCCTCTCCCCTTCTTCTAGATATCTCCCCCTTCCTCCTCTTGTAATCCTCCATTAAAGGAGGCATACTATTAATAAATATATATTTTAGCTTAGATTCTATTGATATTAGGCTAGGCTATATTTGGTTTGTATCAATTGGTATCAGAGTGGTCCTTCCTCAACCACGATCACCGCCGATATCATCAACATCATCTTCATCGATCAACACTCCCTCATTGTCAAAAACTATACCAAAAAAAAAACAAAGAGAAAACCCCAAACCCAATCACCGATCATCACCTCCACCATCACCCATCATTAATCATCACTACCCACCCTCATCATCATCACCATCTTCATCAGCACCCCCTCCCACAATCATCACATCTCCATTGTCATATTTACGCTGCAGAGCACCAAAACAGAGTAACTTCTTCTCCATGAGCCATCCACCACTCATCAACCTCACCTCCATTCACTATCTATTATCTTCATCACCAAATACCACCAGCTGATTTTCAGCTCATCCAAATCCCACCTGCACCCAAGGTGTTCGATGAAATGCCTTAAGTGATTTTTGAGAGCAAACATTCCTCAGCCGGTTGCATTTAACTTCAATCATTGTCAATGACGGACGGCTCTAAACATTAGGTATCGGAGAAGAACTTGGGAAAAATTTTGACCGACGCTGTGATGGTTTGGTGGGAGCCTTGGCTGAGATGAAAGGGACGATGAAAGAGCTATCACTGCAGATGAGGATAGTCATGGGCCAGCTTCAAGCCAACCCGATGCAGCCAGCTTCACCATCGCGACACAATAGGGATTTCGACTCTAAGATACAGTCCCCATCTTCTGCTTCCGATCGTCATCATAGGCGAGGTAACTATCGATCCTCCACTTGCCCTACACAGCTAGAGTTCCCAGGGTTTAGTGGTAGTAGTGACACGGGATCGTTGAGTGCCCAAAACCCTCTTACGGAGCTTGCTAAGCTCAAATAAACTGGGAGTGTGGATGAGTTCTTGATTATTTTTGAGCCTTTGGTATGCTGCCTTGGGTTGAGCGAGAAGCAAATCTTAGACGCCTTCATAGAGGGGTTGTGTGATGAATTGGCGGAATGGCTTAAAGTGCTTAAGCCACATACGCTAGAGGAAGCTATTACTCTAGCTAAGCTACATGAGAAGAACTGTGCCTACATCGAACAAGTAATGGGACAGAACCCCACCAAAGCCGCCCCACTATTACCGTTGTAGTGTAGTGTCGCCAAGGTGGTCAATAAACCACCAACACAAATGCCGCCAAGTAGTTTAGTGGAGTTCCCAGCACCCAATCCCACCAAAACAGTCCCTCTCCTACAGCTACAGGGTAATCTCGTAAAGATGCTTGCAGCGCTGCCAAAAAGGATGGCACCAAATAGATTACCGCCACTCCCGCTTACTATGCACTCGTCTTCTCAGTTTTCTCCCACTCAGGGGGGGCACCCATGATTGGACCTCCTCTAATTGTGATGACTTACAGGAGATCATTACTTTGGCTTAAGAGGAGAACTACGAGTATATTGATCTAGTGACGGGCAAGAATTCCACCAAGTTAGCTCTTAGTTTCTCTTTACCAAGTCACTCAGTGATGTTGACACCACAGCCGCCTATTCAACACTTGGCGTTGGCATCACTAGCACAGCCGACTCGACTACTGCCATCTACTCTTCCTATACGGGCATTATCCTCTGCATGCTTTGATGAACTGCACGTACAAGATCTCTCTTTCTACTACCATAAGCCAGTCACGCCAGGTCATTCAGTGCATCGTCAGGTGCAGACGTTTTGGGTTAAGGCTGCAGATGATGACTTAGGGAATGGATCAATGAAACCCAAGCCAGACCTAGTCCCTAATCCTCATATTCTTCTTCATGCCCCCCAGGATTGCATCACGCTTGGCAAAGGTGCAGCTGCCAACCTTAGAGGGTTGAAGATTGTTCTCTTCTTGTCTCGTTCCACCTCAGTAAGGTAGCTCCGTGAGTTCTTTGGGCCTTCAGAGCATTGTAGGCACTTTATCTTCCATTGTGCAGTCTTTGCCCAGCTATTGACTGAGTTGCTGAGCAAGGAAGGCTTCAGACAGAATGAAGATGCTGAGCTTGCCTTTGAGCTACTCAAACGCGCCTTAACTTTGACGCCATCTCTGGTCTTGCAGGAGTTCTCTAAGTCGCCTGTTATAGAATGTGCTTGGCGCCAAGACCTTGATCAGTATTCTTGCCAGCATGGTCACGTCTATCACCTACAAACTGATACTGATAGCTCAAGCCGCCTTGCTACTCCGTTGCTTGAGAGTTGGTTGCCAACCCCTCTCACATCTCAACTTAGACGTATGTGGACCGCAGAGGGTCTCGCCAGTTTTACACTACCGACAACAAGGTTCCGGTTTAGTTGCTTGGGCTCCTTCTCGGCCTACAAATTCAGTTCCCTACTTCATACCCTTGAGGACGGGGGTCAACTCCTGCGAGGGGTATTGATACAGATGGGCCCTTGGCCCACCGGCCAAACCTAATACAACCTGCCAACCCAAGTCCATACCCGCATATTGGGTGCCCTTACTTGCCACCTCAACCCTAGTTTAACCACCTCCCTCTACAAATAAGTGACCCCTTTTAGTGATTAGGGCATGCTTAGATGAATATATGAGTGTTAACACTCTTTCTACTTCTCTCCCCTATTTCTTTAGTTCCTCCCCCCTTCTTCTATGTCTTCCCCCTTTCCCCCTTATACATGCAATTACTATCTATACATGCAAATATAAGACAGGATAGCAATCTAGCTATCCCGTAGGCCTTGGTATCAATCGTATGTAGGGTTTATGCTTGATTATATGTTGGGTTGTGGTTGTTAAGCTTGGATTTGAGCTGGGGATTTGATAGCTTGGATAGGATCCGATCTCGGGCCCTATAAATTGGTATCAGAACTATCCTTCCTCGGCCCTGATCACCACTGGAATCACTGATCATTATCATCTCCATTGGTTGAGCATTATCATCATCACCACCGATCTACCGCCATCATCATCTCCATTGGAGTTTATGGAATCATCTTCACCATCGTTACTGCAAGCATCATCATCATCCATTGGATTTCACCAAATCTGATTTTCAAGCTGTTCATTGTCTTCATCGGCAATTGGAAGCCGATCATCACCCATCATCACCAAACAACACCAACATTGACCTCTTCGCACCTCTGATCACCTCCATATTCAACCCCTCCTTATCCACCTCACGAACCGATCAACACCTCCATCGTCATCATCAAAGCTGATCATCAACCTCAATCACTAGCAGTTCACCCTCGTTGATTGCAGAGAACAGAGCGGCTCATCACCATTATCATCAGTAGCTTGAGATCCCATAAACTCAACACCTGTTATAATCTCCACTGTAAGTCAATTTTTACTATCATCATCATCATCAATGCCTAGCCCCACCATCTTCGCTGACATCTTCATCATCCTTCCTCACCCAAAATCCACCTTCGATCACCATCAACGTCAACTCCGATCATCACCTCCCCACTATCATATTCACCAGAGAACCATTTTGAACAGCCTCACCAACAGCAGCACCATCAACGTAGAAAACAGAGCTCACCCTCTGATTTTTTTGGACCTGCACACAAGGTGTTCAACGAAATGTCTTAACGAATCGCTAGAGGTAATTACTGAACTCCGACCCAATTTACTAGGATGGAATTTCCTAGATTCAGTAGTGAAGGTGTGGAGGAGTGGTTACACCTTAGTGAGAGGTATTTGGGTACCCCGAACAACTCCTTCACGGAGCTCTTACACCTCCACCAAACGAGAAAATTTGGCGAGTACCTCAGCCGGTTTGAGACTTTGGCGAGTAACTATGGGCTAACGGAAGAGTAGAAGGTCAAGTTGATGGTAGGAGGCTTGCAGAAGGACATAGCAGAAGGCGTCCTCTTGTTTAGGCTACAAACTCTTCATGACCCCAAGTCACTGGCCTGGTTGGAAGAGAGCAATTGCGCCTACCTGGAGGAGTTAGCCGCAAAGGGGTCTATGAGAATGGTACCAATATCGCTCACACCAAGCCCTGCAAGGGAGGATTCTGCCAAACTTGTAACCCAACAGTCGATACCAACAACACGTGACACACCACAAAGTTAGCCAAGTGTGATGCCCGCCAAACTTGATGATGATGCACCTTCTTCTCAGCCAACAATAGAGCCAGGACTAGGTCCTGTCCCGGATACTACCACCACCTCACTCCTTAGCACTTTCGTGCATGCTGCCAACCTCTCCTCCATGACAGTGGTGAATGGGAAACAGATGGTCTCCCCAACAACTCCATTTATCCCCATCTCGGAAACTCCAACATCAGCCCCGCCTCTACTGCTCTCAGGTAACATCACACCAACCGAATCAGATCCTTCGGCACCTCAATAGCTGAATCTCAAGTTACATGATGTGATCACTGCCTCCGCCAAGCTCTTACTCTTCACCTACTGGACATACTTCGCGGACTTTAGCAACATGGTTGAGTTCACGACCCATATCCTGCTGAAGTTCCAAAAGTTGGTATTCGACCCAAGAGGATCATCTACCTTCCGGAGTCAGCTCGTTGTCCATGACCCTTGGGGTCAAGGGTCTTTAGAGGGGAAAGAGGTGATACGAGCCAAAATGGGATTAGGCATACAGAAGGACACCATCTCATTAGTCCTCATCCACATGGGCTACTACCTACCTAACCATTCTGATCCTCGAGGACGAGGATCGTTTCAGGGGGCGGTATTAATACAGACTGTGTATCTCCTAAACTGCCAAGTTTATGCCTGCCACTACCGCCAAGATCCCTCTCGCCGTCCTTCCCGCCAATTTATTACATGCCGCCAACTGAAACTACACCTGCCATTCAGCTGTGTCAGCTACTCCTACCACCTTCTAGAGTCTTCCACTACCTGCCAGCACAACCCTAATATCCCCCTTCCCTATTAGTATAAATAAGTGAGCTCTCTCATTCATTAGGGCATGCCAATTTATGATAAGAGTTGTATGCTCTCCAATAACACCCCCCCCCCCCCCCCCCCTCCTCAATGTTCTTAATTATCCTCTCCCGTTCTTGTAGATAACGCCCCCTTCCTCCCAATGTAATCCTCCATTAATGGAGGCATACTATCAATAAATATATATTTTAGCTTGGATTATAATGATATTAGGCTAGGTTATATTTGGTTTGTATCACTCCAGTGATGTCTAACAGGATGATGATGACGAGTGGGAGTAAACGAGCACGTTGGTGCGAGCAGAAAGAGCCGGAGGCTTGAATCTGGCGACAGGCGGAGGGTGGCCACGGTGCTGCTAACAAACGAAGGCGGCAACGGATTCAATGTTGTTGGTGGTGCTAGCAGGATGCAGCAAATGCCCAGTGACCGACGGTGGCCCTAGTGGTTGGTGATGTTCAATAAAGCTAGGACTTTTATTGTGCGCGACACTGATTTGATTTGCTTTGTCTAGGTTTTTCAATTCAGGTCAATGGGTTGTTTGATCGGGTTTGAATAATTTAATTGGGTCGAGTCCTTGTATTTCTTTAGATCTAAAAAATTAAAAATTTCGGGTGATTTAGTCTGATAATGGTAAATAATCCAACCAAACTCCAAGTGGGAGAATTATTAGGTTATGTGTAGAATCTAATTATGTTGGTCTTATTTATGAAATATAGGATTGGGCCAATCCTATTGAGGCCTATGGCACATTAGAGTTTTACTATGGTAGCTCTATAAATATACAACGATTGTGTATGTTACCATTAGGGTTGAAAAGGGCTTGAAAGGATTAAGAGTTTACAACAATAACAACAATAAGTCCAGTGCCTCAAGGGCTTCTACATGAGCAGGGTCGGGGAGGTAGGATGTATACAGCCTTACCCCATTAGAGAGATACCCCATGAAATTATTGTGCTTCCTTTGGTGGATGTAGGCTTCGGCTAAATCATATAAATTCTGGTGTTCTCCCCCTTCCTCTTTTTGTGTTTGATTGTACTTCGATTTAGGTTTAAGGTTTATGTATCCTAGGTGATCTTAACATAGATGGTATCACGGGCCCCAACAATGTTGTTTATGTTATTACTAAGTTAATATTAATTGCAGACGAATTAGTAATATTCTACTTGAAGCTAGTGGTGGCCACGGTCCGGGCTAGGCCGAGTTCGAGCCCAGGCCCGACTCGGCTAGCCCGGCTCCCCCCTTCCCCCTTTTCTTAATTTTATATATGCATTATATATATTATGTATTACACCATATAATACAACATACAATACAATTATAATAGCGCCTTCTAAAATTATAAAAATATATATTCATTTTGACCAAAAAATAATTATAATTTATTAATGAACGATATAAATACAAATAAATATAATACAATACAATCATAATTATAATATATTTAATAAAGTAAATGTATCATAAATTGTTAACAAATATAACTATAATAATATGATAAAAAAATATATATATGATCCCACTATTTAAAATTACAAATATATTATATAAAAGAAAATATATTACAAAGAAATAGAATTACAATAATATAAATAAGTTAATTTAGTCTAAATTGGCAGCGGTTGGTGTAGGACTTCCTGTATGGGTGGTATGGTCGCCTTCTTTATCGCTCGATGACCCCAACTCTAGTCGGTCTTGCTCTCTACCTGCTGCATGCAACCAATCCTTCAAACACACTGACATTTTCAAGCTAAAGGGTGCTAGCTTCGCTCTTTTGGATCCAATCAACCTGCCACCTTTACTAAAAGCACATACTGATGCTACTTAAGACACCGGACACGCTAATATATCACGTGCCATGGTGGCAAGCACAGGATGTTAGGTTTGATTGGAACACCGCCATTGCAAAATATCAAAATGCAAAGTCGCCTGCATTATGTAGAACTCGAGCATAGGCGAACGCAAGTAAAAATCAAGTTCGTCATATGACATGGGATTTTGTTTGGGCTTCAATCGGTCCGACATATCCCATGGATATGAATTTCCTTTACCAGAGGTTGTAAAGGATGCTATAGAAGAAGCATATGAATTATCATATGATAATCATCGAGAATACAAGGAAAAAATTCACGTAAATCTGTATGAACTCATGAAATAAAAGATGCTACATTAATAGTTGAATTTAGTTTGCCGTAAAAATATTGTGCAAATAGTTGTAAACCCATAAGTTTATAGTGAAGATCAAAAATGGTGGCAAAACAATATGTTAGTAGTAATTCAGAATAATATTTATAAAATTTTTGCTTCATGGCGGCAATAGAGTTTGTCAACAAGGGATGGATTCGTTCTCTGCCATCCAAGCAGCAATGTCTATAAGTTTAGTTATTTCTTGTGGAATGGTAGGATAATAACACCTAGAAAAAAAGTCGTAGCATCTTTGAAAATTACAAAAAATTTACAAATTTTATTAACTGCATCCCAATCTACATTACAAAAATTAAAATTCCTTATATCTGAATGACTATCCTGCACAAATTCAATTAAAATAGCTTTATACGGTAATATTTTTTCTAACATTTCTACCGTGGATGACCAACTAGTTTGTGTATCTAATTTAAATTGTGTAAAATGAATACCATGCATCTTACAAAGAGCTTTAAAGTTTCTTTTCCTACCTCCGGATTATTTAATTGCTATGGTTACTTCTCTTAAAGACTCAAGAGAAGCATCTATAAGCTCCAAACTATCCATTACCATTAAATACAAAATATGACATATGCAATGTAAATGAAAACATTTCTCATCTAACATAGGTCTAATATGCTTAACTAATTGTCTTATAGAAGCGACGTTGTTTGAAGCATTATCAAAAGTAATACTAAAAATTTTGCAATGTATCCCCCACTGCTAGCATTCCTCCATAATAGCATCCGTGGTTGTCTGACCAATGTGGGGATATTCAAATTCTATAAAAGCAATTATTCATTTTTGCATGACAAAGAAAGAATCGATCCAATGTGCCGTAATGCACAAGAAAGGCCCACCGGGTTTCGAATTCCATGTGTCGGACTTCAACGAGAACATGCTCGTGTTCGTCCTTAAAATATCTTGCAATTCATTTCTCATATTATTAAATTCTTTAAATTCGTCCCGCTTGAAAGTGTTTCGAGGAACCCTTACAACGGCGGGGTTTAACGCGTTTTGATAGTACCGGACAAATCTAGAGTCTTCGCCAGTGTTAAGTGGCTTTTCAGTCCCAATGACATATCTTACAAATTTGCGTCTATTATTTTCCTAAGAAAACCTAAAGCTAACAATCGCATCAGTCGCTTGCTATACTAGAGTTTGTTGGGTTTTATCAGCGTATAATTCAGGGTGGCTTTTTGTTAGGTGTCTTTTTAACATGCCTGTCCCACCACCACGTAAATGACTAAATATTTTCGGGGGATCACATAATTTACAATATGCTTTATCACTTTCACGATCTAGTGTGAAATGGTTCTGTACATCACTAGTACTACACCTACCAGTAGTGATGGTCGCGGGTTTCAGTTTCATCGGTGGTGGGTGTGGGTTCGTTTTGAGAAAATCCTCCACTACCCGATTCAAGATAATCTTCCTCGTAGTGATGCTCTTGCTCCCAACTTAAGGTGTCCGTGTAGGGAGGTGACGGACCGGGTTGTAAATATTTCCGTTCCTGGGTATTAAGCTCAGCTACTCTGGGAGCTTTAGGCAATCGGTAAGGGCCACAAGTAGATCTACCAACTCCAAATGAAGATGAATTATGAACCATTTTTTCTTTAATTTATACTTATGAAATGTAAGTAAAATATAAATTAGATAAATAAAAATGACAAACAAATAAAATTTTGATGCTAAATTTACCGAAGCGAAAATGAAAGTTGAACTTCTACAAGATTCTACGAGCAGAACACAGTTGCAACTTCGAACTTCAAAAATTTAGAGCAAGTTGTAAGTAGAGTAAGTAGATAAGAGAGAATTGCAGAGATTGTTGTGTGGTGAAATAAGAAATTGGGGTTAGTATTTATAGAAAAAATTAGAATTTTTTTTTTTAATAATGTTGAGCCATTGCCCTGACATCTGCCCGTTGGAGGGCAAAAACCCCCCAACGGGGGGCCCGCACTGTCCGGCCCGACCCACCCAACTGGGCACCACTACTTGAAGCTCCTTATGCTTTCTTAATTACTAGCCATTCCTCGTGCAATGCACGACAAAAATTATTAGTTGTCCAATTTACTTACTTATAAATCGTTATTGTTTAGAATGATTTTTTTACCAAACTCTAGTATATTCTACAACATAATAGTTGCAACTACATTATTCAATATAATGTTTCTTAATAATTGAAGATAAGGTAAATCAATAACTCTGATTGGGGAAAAAGTCAATTGAATATTTAGTGTTGGAAGATTATATAAATAAAATTATGATAAAATAAGATGGTATTGGTAGAGTAAAGGCATGATTACCATTACAATTTTATGGCATATCATTATTGTGATAATAATAGTTTCTAATAAATAAACTACAAAATAAAACTCAAAGGTAATTTAGTTTTATTTTCTTTTTTATTATTATTTAAATTAATGCATATTATTTGTAAACAAAATAATACAAAAAAAAAATATAATCGAGTTATTAAATTAATATCGAATCATTAACTTTTTATATTTTAATAATTTTATTAAAATTTTTTCTTAGAAATATTTAATTTTTTTAAAAATTATAGCTTTCTCTACACTCACAGTTTTCAATTAAGATTCATAATAATTTTTCTTTGATGGAAACAATTTTAATCATAGTCTTAATTGTTTCTATTTCTAATTATCATTCTAAATGTTAAATGCTAATATAGCTTTTATTTAAATTTTATAATTATTTTTCTAAGTTAATTTATTGAACAAATTTTTTTATATATAATATAAAAATATCCTTATTGTTTTTAGAATAAATAAAATATACTTAGTTTAATAAACAAATTTTTTTTATATAATATAATTTTATAGCACTTTAAAACATACTCAAATTGCGATCAAAATTTACTCATATTATCCCTTTATTTTTTAAATTTTCTAGAATTTTAAGCTTTATGATATTTTAATTTTTAACTATTTTTTTATTTTATTTAGGATTTTTCTATGTGTTATTTTATATTTTTCTCATTTATATATTTTGATGATTTTATTTTTGATATATTGAGTTGTAGTTCTATTTTATAAGTTTTTATTTTTTTTAATATATTTTATTTTAATTATTTTCTTTTATATATAGAGTTTATTTTATTTTTATAATTTTATATTTTATTATTTCAACAATTTATAGTAATATCTTATTTTATTCTTATTTATATTTTCTAGTATTTGTTCTTTATTATTTTATTTTATTTCATATATTGTATTTTTTGTATATTTAAGATTCTAAGTAGTTAACTTCTTTTTTTATTGGGAATTTTTTTTAAATAATTTTTGGCACATTTTGAGGTACTATTATTTGGATATAAGAGAATAAAAGATTGGAGATAACTATAAATTATATAACAGTTAGATTTAGTCAAATATTTGTGAAAAATTATTTAAGAAAGAAATAGATATATAGCTAAAATAATAGGAGATTTATAATTTTAAAAATATTAAAATAGATCAGATAGTGTAATTTATTGTTTTTTTTTTCTTATCAAATCTTATATCTGTTCTAATAATAATTTAATTTTTAGTATTATTAATCTGATTATTTGCTATATTTATCTAATTTATAAAAAATATGTACATATATTATCTTTAAATAGTCTTTAATTTTATTTTTTCTTAATTTTGTCTAATAATATTTGATATCCAAAGTTGTACATATACTTAAATATTTAAATTTACATATATTTTTAATCATTTTTTAATGTTTTTATTGTATTATTAGAAAAATGTGTCAATTTTTGTTTGTTTTGTATTATTGGGCACCAAGAAATTTTTGGATCGGGCACCAAGTATTTTCACTGGTGCCCAAGTAATGACTCCTATTATTTTTTCATTCTTTCCTTAACTGATTTTTTTATAACTGTTCAAATTTCGAGGCCCTATATTCGCCACTTTCCTTATTTGAGGTGGATTCTTGCCATTATCCATTCCTTAACCAACAAGAAATTTATTCTATAACTGTTGGGGCTTAAGATTTTATCAAAATCACTGACAAAGGTTGTTATCATTGAAAATACAATTAACCAAATATTCTCCTTCTCCTTCACGGCTTTATTTCTCTATCAATATTCTCTCTTCCATTACTAAGCAAGTTTGGGCGTACTCTAACCCATCTCCCCGGTGTACACTGCTAAGGTAGGTGCCGTGTTAGCCCTGAGGGTTGAAGTGTTGTTCATCCCATTGTACCTCTGTGGGGCCATAAACAATTTAGGGCGGTGGATTCTCCACGGCGTAGCAATTTCTTCGGTCAATTCTTTCCCTACTGTTATTTTGTTTAAAGTCATTTCTTTCATTAGCTTTTTGTAATCTTTGAAAAACAAATTGTTCTTAATACTTTGTAATCCTTAAGAACAAGTTGATTGTAATAATAATTATATTTTAACTACTCATTTACCCTATTTTGGATGGGAAGAACTAAGAGATATGGGCCGATAAGATGGAGTTCTTAGCCCCTTACACACCTAAACAAAATGGGATAACTAAAAGGAAAAATAGGACCCTTAAGGACATAATGAATGCTATACTAATTAGCTCGGGCCTACCCTCGAGCTTGTGGGGAGAGGCTATGTTACCTGCCTATCATATACAAAATAGGGTTCCACCAAAAAAGTTAGATAAGAACCCTTATGAATAGTGGAAGGGCTATCCACCTAACCTGAAATATCTTAAAGTGTTGGAGTGTCTAGCTAAAGTAGGAATTTCTGAGTTCAAAAGAAGTAAAATTGGTCTTACAACTATAGATGCTATCTTTGTTGGTTATGCCATGACCAATGCTGCATATAGATTCATGCTTTTAAATGATTCAAGCCCTAGGCTTGGTAAAATTATAGAATCTCGAGATGCTGACTTCTTCGAGAATAAGTTTCCCATGAAAGAATATGTACATGCTTCATTACCTAATTTTATTCCCATTGCATCTACTTTATCATCTAGTCGTGTGCCCCCTGAGCTTGAGACTCAAGAACTTAGAAGAAGTAAGAGAGCTCAAACTGAGACTAGTTTTGGAACAAACTTCATAATTGCATTCTTGTCTGAATGTCATGAATTTGATAAACATGTTTTGAGTGCATTCATGCTAGAAGAAGATCCCAAAACATATGATGAGGCCATGGGAATCATAGATGCTCCTTTCTGGAGAGAGGACATAAGTGATGAACTTGACTCTATAACAAATAATAGCACTTGAGTGTTAGTGGACCTTCCTAAGAGATGCAAACCTAGAGGGTGTAAGTGGATGTTTAGAAAGGAATTGAGGCCTGATGGGTCCATCAAGAAGTTTAAGGCTAGGCTAGTGGCTAAAGGGTGCACCCAGAAACAAGGAATAGATTTCTTTGATACTTATTCACCCGTAACTAAGATTGCCACTCTAAGAGCCCTGATAGCTCTAGCGTCTATAAATAACCTTGTAGTACACCAAATGGATGTCAAAAATCACTATTCTGAATGGCGACCCTGAGGAAGAAATTTATATGGAACAACCAAAGGGGTTTGAGATTCCTGGCATGGAGCATAAAGTATGTAAACCTGTAAAGTCTTTGTATGGACTTAAGCAAGCTCCTAAGCAATGGCATCAAAAATTTAATTGTACCCTGGTCACGCATGATTTTGTAGTAAACAGTGGTGATGCATGTGTGTATTCAAAATATGTTGATAATGATTGTGTGACTATCTGTTTGTATGTTGATGGCATGCTTATCTTTGGAACGAGTGTGGAAATTGTGGATGATACTAAGTCTTTCTTGAGCACATGTTTTGATATGAAAGACCTAGGTGAAGCCAATATGATACTTGGGGTTAAAATAACTAGAACACCTGAAGGTTTGACCTTGAGTCAATCCCATTACATGGAGAAAATATTGAGAAAATTTGGTCACTTTGATGACATACCAGCTAAAACTCCATATGACCCTAGTGTTTATTTGAAAAGAAACACTGGAGATAGTGTATCACAGACTGAGTAAGCTAAGATAATTGGTAGCGTAATGTTTTTAATGAACTACACTCCTCCTAATATTGCCTATACTGTTAGTAGACTTAGCTATTACACCTATAACTCTAGTAATGAGAACTGGAGTGCATTGAAAAGGCTGTTAAGGTATCCTAAGAGCATAAGGAACTGGGATTTACACTATAAAAGATTCCCCTCTATGTTAGAGAGATATTGTGATGCTAATTGGGTGTCTGATTGTGATGAAATTCATTCTACTAGTGGCTATGTATTTTTGCTTGCTAATTGTGCCATTTCGTGGAAATCATCTAAAAAACCTGTATTGCTAAATCAACCATAGAGTCAGAATTTATTGCACTTAGGATGGCGGGTTTGAAAGCTAAATGGCTGAGGAGTGTCATGGGAGATATTCCATTATGGGGGAAACTCGTGCCTTCAGTGTCTGTGCACTGCGACTTACGAGCAGCCATTAGAGTTGCTGAAAGTGAGGTATATAATGGCAAGCAGAGGCATATTCGCCTCAAGCATGGTGTCGTGAGAAATTTGACCATGAATATTATGATCTCACTTAAATTTGTAAGGAGTGAGAAAAATCTGGCAGATCCTCTAACAAAAGACCTTGTAAGGAAATTGATAAATGAAACAGCAGAGTGAATAGGTCTAAAGCCCCTATGTGTGTCCTAATCCTAGCGGATACCCGTATTGGGAGTTAATCTCGATGTTCAATAGATCAAACGAATTCAAAGACCGAAAAATTTGTGATATCCACTCAAACCCTTTCTATGTTTGCTATATGAGTGGCCCTAGGATCCGTTGAATCTGCCATGACGAAGATTGAGTTACCGTAGCCCGATATGGTGGTGTGAGGCAGCACACCTAATAGACACACCGCTATTACCATAATGTGAGGATGAGCCTAAGGCTCTTAATGATGTCCATAGCCTTTTATGATGGTGTGGGGTATCGCACCTGATGGACTCACCTACAAGATTGTGGGGGTAGAAAGTCCTCCTGTCAAAAGTATGGGCTTACTCTCCAGAGCAGTCCTAATACCAGGCTTTGGATTAGTTTTTAGGGACCTCATACATCTTGATTGCTAAGTGCATTTCAGCCTCGAGAACCACATGAAGGGATTATGTGTGCTCCTCACAATGATTGATCATGGTTTAAGATCTTGTTCACCAATGGGTGATTGTGGGACATGCTTAGTCACCAGGTGCTGTTACATGTCCAAAAGACATTAGTGCCGTCAAGTGTGGGTCTCACTGCTCAGTAACATTCTTTGTTTTCCTTTTGTTTCTAAAAATTGAACCATGTGAGAGATTGTTGGAAAAATGCTTTAATTTTATTTGTTTTGTAGGATTGGGCACCAAGAAATTTTTGGATTGGGCACCAAGTATTTTTTGAGTGGTGCCCAAGTAATGACTCCCATTATTTTCCCGCTCTTTTCTTAACTAATTTTTTTTTTCCATAACTATCCCGATTTTGAGATTCTATATCCACCAGTTTTCTTATTTGAGGTAGATGCTTGCCATGATCTATTCCTTAACTAATAAGGAATTTATTATATAAATACTGGGGCTTAGGATTTTATCAAAATCACTGAAAAATGTTATTATTAGTGAAAATATGATAAACCAAATATTCTCCTCCTTCATAGCTTTCTTTCAATATCAATATTCTCTCGTCCATTACTGAGCAAGTTGGGGTGTACTCAAACCCATCTCCTTGGAGTACACTGCTAAGGTGGGTGCCATGTTAACCCTAGGGGTCAGAGTGTTGTTCATCCCATTGTACCTCTATGGGAGTATAAACGACTTAGGGCAGTGGATTCTTCCCCACACAGCAATTTCTTCGGTCAATTCTCTCCCTACTGTTATTTTGTTTAAAGTCGTTTCTTTCATTAGCTTTTTGTAATCTTTGAAAAACAAATTGATCTTAATACTTTGTAATCCTTGAGAACAAGTTGATTGTAATAAGAGTTATATTTTGACTACTCATTTACCCTATTTTTCCAGCATGTACATATCAAGTGGGCAGATATGCTGTCAAAACGCATACCTCGAGTTCGAACCTGGACTAACGAACAAATGCTCGAGCATAAAAGCCTCGAGGTTGGACACAATGGGACACCTCGACCTCAAGCTCAAACCCACGTGCTTAAATCCAATCCTAAGAGCTCTCCTGGAGTTCGTTTATGATGATAAAAAACATAATGTCCATAAGAATAAAGGTCTGAGTTAGAAAAAGTACAACACAACATACCGTGATGCACCGGCTGGCTCGGCGAGGTGGGGCGTGCGCCTTCATAGTACAGTAAACCAATTATAGGCCCACAAGACTTTACGAAGTACAAGGAGAGGAGGTATATAAATTAGACCTCCTTTCACTACTTCCTATTTACAAGATAAACAAAATTGAAGCACACTACCCCAATATTCCAACAATCCCCTACATGATTCTATTTTTAAGAAAGGAAGAAAGAAAAGAGGTTAATGAGCAATGCGAACCACATTTGACGATAACAATGTCGTTTGGACTTGAATCGGCACCTAGGGACCATGCATGTCCCACAACCATCCAATGGAGAGCATAGTCTTGAACCATAAGCAGCCATTGTGAAGAGCACACACGTGTGGTTCTCTAGTTGAAACTAACTCCACCATCTGGATATATGAGGTCCTTCTCAACAAAACCGATCTGATAGCTGGGTACTCAAAAACACTCTAAAGAGTGAGCCCTTACTCTCAATAGAGGATGTCTTACCACCTCCACATTACAGTAGGTGAGTCCATCAAGTGTGCTGCCCCCCACCGAAGGCAAAGGACTTCATTAAGAGCCTTAAGCTCATCCTCACATCATGGCATTACGGTGTGCCCATCAGGGGTGCCGCCACACCACCACTGTGGGCTATGGATGACATTAAGAGCATGGAACTCAATGTAAACGTCATGGCAGATTTTGACAGATCCAAGCCACTGACAGAATTATCTAGAAAGGGGCTAGGGTAGCTTAATCACAAATTGCTCAATCTTGGCTTCATTTGACTCATTGAACATTGAAAATATTCCCAAGATGGGTATCCACCAAGATCAAGACATATAAGTGGGCTTAAGCCCCATTTCTTATGCTATATCACATGCTGCTTTCTTAGAAAGACCTTTAGTCAAGGGATCTGTCAAATTCTTCTAACTCCTCAGAAACTTGAGCGAGATTACATTATTCTTAATAAGGTGCCTTACTACACCATGCCCCAGGAAAATATGCCTGCACTTGCCATTATACGTCTCACTTCGAGCAACTCCAATGGCTGCTCTTAAGTCACAGTGCATCGAGACTGACGGTGCGGGTTTCCCCCACAATGGAAGGTCTCCCAGCACATTCCTCAGCCATTTAGCTTCCAAACCTACCATCTCTAGAGCAATAAACTCATATTCCATCGTGGATTTGGCAATGTAGGTCTGTTTATAAGATTTCCAAGATGCAGGACCGTTAGCGAGCATAAAAACATAGCCACTATTAGAGTTAATCTCATCACTGCCAGATACTCAGTTGGCATAATAGTATCCCTCTAAAACAGTAAGGAATCGTTTATAATTAAGACCCCAGTCCATGGTACCCCAAAAGCCTGACGAGAGCAACCAAGTGCTCATTATAGGGATTATGGGTATAATGACTCAATCTACTAACGTCACATGCGATATCAGGAAGAGTGCAGTTCATCAAGAACATCACGCCACTAGTAATTTTAGCATATTCGACCTGTGACACACTATTACCTATGTTTCTTTTCAAGCAAACGTTCGAGTCAAAAGGAGTTTTAGCATAAGTGTTATCAAAGTGACCAAACTTCCTCAATATTTTTTCCATATAATAGGATTGACTTAAAGTCAAACCCATAGGTGATCTAATAATTTTAATACCAAGTATCACATCAGCCTCGTCTAGGTCTTTTATATCAAAGAATGAACTCAAAAAAGACTTATCACACTCGTATCAAAAATAAGCATGTCATCAACATACAAGCAGATAATCACACAATCATTGTCAATATGCTTAGAGTACACACATACATCACCACTGTTCATAACAAAACCATGGGTGACCAAAGTGCGAACAAACTTTTGACACCATTGTTTTAGGAGCTTGCTTGAGACCATACAAGGACTTAACAATTTTACAAATTTTATGCTCCATACCTAGAACCTCATACCCCTTCGGTTGTTCCACGTAAATTGTCTCCTTAAATTCACCATTCAAGAATGAGGTTTTAACGTCCATTTGATGTACTCCAGGGTTATGTACGGACACTAGTTCAATCAAAGCTCTCACAGTGGTTATTTTAGTCATGGGTGAGTGGGTATCAAAGAAGTCTATACCTTATTTTTTAGTGTACCCCTGAGCCACTAATTGGCCTTAAATTTATCAATGGACCCATCAGTCCTTAATTTCTTTATGAACACCCATTTACACCCTATGTGTTTGCATCCCCTAGGAAGGTCCACTAACGTCCAAGTGCTATTACTCATTATTGAGTCTAGCTCATTATTAAAAGTAGAGCATCTATGGATCTCATGGCCTCATGACAAATCTTAGGATCTTCCTCATACATGAATGCACTACCAACATGTTCATCAAAAACAGGATGTTCAAATAGAAATGTAATAAAAAATTTTAGTCCAAAACTAGTCTCAGTTCAAGCTCTCTTACTTCTCCTAAGTTCCTGAAACTCGAGTTCAGGGGGTGAATGACTAGATGAAAAAGTAGATGCATCAGGCAAATAAATAGGCAATGGCACATGCATCAATTCCTTCATGGGAAACACATGCTTAAAGAACTTATCATCTCGAGACTCCATGATCTTACCAAGCCTAGGGCTGGAGCTATTCAATAACATGAATCTATATGCAACACTGTTCATAGCATAACTAATAAATACAACATCTACTATTTTGGGACCTATTTTACTTCTTTTAAATTTTGGTACCCCAACTTTAGCTGGACACCCCGACACTGAGGTATTGAAGGTTAGGCACATAGCTGTTCCATAATTCATAAGGTATTTTATCTAGCTTCTTGTGTGGACATGGCATGCAGACAACACGGCTTCCCTCCACAAGCTCGAGGGTAGGCCTGAGCTAATCAACATAGCGTTTATCATCTCTTTGAAGGTTCTATTCTTCCTTTTGGCTATATCATTCTGTTGGGGTATACAAGGGGCTGATACTTCATGAATTATTCCATATTTATCAAAATGCTTCTTAAGGAAGGTAGTGTCATACTCACCTCCTCTATCAAACCTAATCTTTTTTATTCCACGGTCTAATTGATTTTCAACTTCTTCCTTATATTTAAGGAACATCTCCTCAGCCTCATAACTCAGGAGATACACCTTGGTGTATCTCGAGTGGTTATCAACGAAGGTAATATAGTACCTGTTACCACCTTTGCTCGCGGTGTTCTTAAAGTCACCTATGTCACTATACACAAGTTCAAGTAGGCTAGATATTTGTTCAATTGATTTGTTAAAGGGCTTTTTACGGTGCTTGGCCTCGACACATATTCCACATTTATCAGGTTCAGTTAAACTACAATTAAGAGTTAAACTCATTTGTTTAATTTTCTTAACCAAATTATAATTACCATAATTAAGCCTAGCGTACCTCAAATCCAAAGACTCAACAATATAAGCAGAAGTAGATGCATTCTCATTTATTTCAACATCAAGCACAAAGAGACCCCCATTACAAAAACCCTTCCCCACAAAATTGGTGTTTTTGGTGATAATAAGTTTATCATATTCAAAAGTTAATATAAAACTAGCTTTGTTAAGCAATGCATCATACGTAGATCAGGGACATGCAACACATTTTGCAAAGATAAAAACTTTCTAGAGTTAGGTTTTAGAAGGACCTTTCCCTTGCCAAGAACGAGGACTGAACTAAAATTACCCATAAACACACACTCCCCCACATCAGCTTTCTCATACTCCTGGGACAAGTCCTTATTGGTGTAGATGTGCCTTGTGGCACCAATATCTACCAACCACTCAACCATGTTCCTGACCATGTTCAACTCGGAGATCATTGCTACAAAGACATCTCCACTCTGGGTGAGGTTCGCCTGGGGTTTGTGTTCTTTGGGCTTTCCTAGTCCAAATCCCTTGTTGCAGTCTCTCGAGGTATGGCCAATCTCATCACAGGTCCAGCATGTTCCCTTAACTCGTTTCTATCCACCTTCAAGGTTGTTCTGGGGCCTCTTTCCATGGGACTGCTTCTACTTTGAGCTTAAGCCTGAGCTTTGGTTGAAACATCTCTTGTTCCCGGGCTTCTTAAACCTATCATTCTTTCATATAATATTTTACTCAACTAGGTTTAGCAAACATAGATGAGTGCTCAAAGGACCTCTCTTTTGCTTGTTTTCAATTTTGGTCCTCTGAGTTAATATGAAAAACTAGCTCTTGTGAAGTCATATCCTTTTTTTTATATTTTAATTGAGCCTTATTGTTTTCCCATGAAGGCAGCAGTTTCTCAATGAGACAGTTTGCTCAAAACATCTCACACATTTTCATTTTAAGTATGTTGGCACACAAATTCTCATACTCGTGGATCTGGTCTAGGACCGGCTTATCATCAGTCATAGTGAAGGACAACCACTTAGTGCAAACATACTTCTTAGCGGCGCTATCATCCATTCCATATTTATTATGTAAGGCCTTCCAAATTTCCTTAACAGTTTTTAGTTTACTATAAATCAGGTACAGTGTGGCCGTCATATATTGCAGCAACACACCACTATGGGTTTGATTATCTTTCTCAAAGTCACAGCTCGGCTTAGGAGGAGCCTTTTCACTCGAGAGGGTGTAATGGACATCAATTTACCCAAGGAAAAACTCCATTTTGTCAGACCAAATATTATAGTTTTTCCCGTCTAGAGGTACAGTTTTTGGCATGTGGAGAATAATAAAGCCGATGTTAACTGTGTTTTGATTACTCATTTTAATAAACGACTTAGAATGTTGGAGAATATGAGCAAATGTGCAATCAAATTCTGAAGCTCGAGAGACAAGGCTAACTGAAGATGGGGGCAAATTGAAGGTAAACCAACACAGAAACAAAAACTAAACACAATAAATCTTGTATTACACCAAAATGACTTCATATAAGATAATTAAATGACTGCAAAAATAAAAGATTCAAGGATAAAGAACTGAATCGAAGGAAGTCACCATACCATGGAAGTTTCCACTGTTCTAAGTCGTTTATGCCCCTGCTACAGTACAAATGGGTTCGTCAAACAATTTGACTCCCAGGGTTAATACGGCACCCAACACGGGAGTGCACTCTCTGGTGGTAGTTGGAATACGCCCCAATTTGTTCAGTAACTAGAGTAATAAGGAAGAACTTTAAGAGAATTATAGAGAAAAAAAGAGGAAGGACTTCTCTGAATTTGTACATTCAGTGTGTTGTGTGTATCAAGCTATGCCCTAATGCATGGTATTTATAGGGAAAAAAAATACTTAACGCGATCCAGTCTTAATTAGAAGGTGGCGGATATGGAGGAGCACAATTATGGAAAGAAGTGGGCAGATACGCAGTCAAAATGCGCACCTCAAGCTCGAGCTTGAAACCTCAAGTTCAAACCTGGACTAACCGACAAATGCTCGAGCATAACAGGCTCAAGGTTGCACATAAGGGGACACCTCGAGCTCGAGCTCAAACCTGGTGCTCAAATCCGGTCCTAAGAGCTCCCTTGGAGTTCGTTTACGATAATTAAAAACATAGCGTCCAAAAGAATAAAGGTCCACGTTAGAAAAAGCACACCACATCATGACGCGCTAGAGAGACGAGGCAGGGCGCACACACGGGGGAAAGTGTGTGGTACGCTAAGCCACTGTAGGCCCACAAGACTTTACCAAAGATAAGGAGAATGGGGTATATAAACTAGACCTCTTTTCACTATTCTTCCTAATGGGATTAAGGTAAAATACCATATAAGCAAAATTGAAGCACACTACCCCAATATTCCAACATTAATCATACATTAGTCACACAGAGTGTCAAGAAGATTGATCAAAATTTAGTTAGTTAATTTTACTTGAGTCTATTTTAATTAGTCTAGCCTTTTTTATCTTAATTTTAAAAAATATCTTAGTTTTTATATTTATAATCTTATTATTTGTTAGAATATCTCTCCATTTTAATCGAGTATACTAGGGTTTCTAGGAAATGACTTTTGCACCCCTTTTCTCGTAATATTACTCTAGAGTTTATTTTGTCATTTGTTGAGGGTTTGTCATTCAGGGTTTTTCAGCAAGTCGCTATAAATACCCCCTTGGATGAGGCTTGTATTCATTCAATTTTTATTATGAATTAATTAAATGGTCGAGAGTTTTATCTCTTTTCTTCTTTTTGGATTAAAGGTTATTTTGTATCCTTAATTTAGCTAACCAAGGTGGTGAAACTGGCTACTACCTGTATCATTATCCTAGCCAACCAGGGCGGTGAAATTGGCTACCTATCTATATCATTGGCTTAGCCTATCAAGGTGCTGAATTTGGCTACGCTGTAGTGAGGTTTTAACCTCGCTAAGATCAGCAACCTATCAATTACAATAGTAAGGTTTTTAACCTCGCCATAATTAGTACTTGTAATTTTTAGCCCATACGTTTCTGTGTCAGTTGGTATATGAGCCTACGAGCATGCATCGCCATCCATCATTATTCTTCTTCACGTCGTCGTCATCATCCTTTTCACCAAATAAAAAAAAATTAAAACACTATAGCATTTCTTCCCAAAATTTTAAAAAAAGAAACCTCAAAAAAATAAAGAACCCTAAAAGCTAAACTTCCACAACCCACCATCCCCGACGAACACTGCCCACTGCCGCTCAAAAAAGTACGCTGCTGACACCTTCGTCTTGCCCAACCAACCACAAACGTACTCGCACCAAAAGCAACGTTGGAGTCACCAAAATAATGTCTCAAGCACCACCCATAACCACCAACATCGTCCTTCAGATCCGCCATTATTGTCGTTCGTCGAAGCAAGTAACCACCCTCATTGCCTTCCTCGGACCAATTCACACCAGAATTCTCGCCATTCAAACGAGAATTTTCTCTTACACGTTGTCTGCCACAACTCCGTATCTGACCTCTAGATCTGGCATCACCCATGGATATCTGGAGCAAACCACATACACCATCGAAGATTGCAATTCTAAATTAGCAGATCCTTCCACAAAAACTTTGACTCAAAAGTAATTTGAGCCTCATTTTGCATAGGATGGGAATGCGTTGTACGACAAATTAGGTTTAAGACAAGTGAAAGATTGTTAGAGCTCGTGTCCCAAGGAACTCAAATTTATTTGAACATTTTTTTAGTGAATAAAAGTTATTTGTTGCCGTCTATAGTTTACGAGTTTATATGCATGTGATGTTGTTTTTCTTTCAAAGCACGGACCATGAGATGGACAAAGTCCTTAAATGACATTTGGGATATCTGTTTAGTGGATAATGGGATTATGCCACAGATATACTAATAACAGATTAAATTATTGTTTAATAATCAAGTCGTAGTCAGTGATGAGTTTTGGCTACTTGTCTGCTAAAACTATAATATAACATTTAGATAACTTGTCTTTGTTATGTGGATGGTGATCTAGAATGTTATGTTGGTATATTACAACGAGATTGTTACACTGAATGGACCACATGATTTGCTTGTCTCTATGCTGCTATTGGAAGGAAGCAATTCATATATATTATGTTTATACAATGACTCTAAATCTCGGAAATAATCTGCACTCGTGCATGGAATGTTGATTGCTTTGATGTGCTAAAAGGTCTAGGATATTACGTCAAACCAGGGATCTTACGTTCGTTGGGTAATTAAAGCCCTGAGCATAACATAATTGCATGAAATGTAGCGGGAACAAATATTTTGCTAGGAATCTGCCTTGAATAATGTCCCCTTAGTTGATTCACAAGTATTCGAATTGATTCCAGACACTTTAGCCAGAACATTCCTTATGTTTGACATTCGGAATTAATACAAAAGTGTTTTTTTTATTAGTGAATTATTCGAGAAGGACGAGTTGGGAACTAAGAAGAAAGAGTGAGAAAGGATGATAATAGTAGTTTAAGTTATTTGTATAGGTCAATTGTCAGTAAACTATTATAGAAAAATTTAACGAGTAAATATATTTGTTTCTAGAGTATAGTAAAACTTATTTAGTGGAATTAAATTTTACTAAATAATAATCAATTATTATCATGAGATGATAATCAATTATTATCATGAGATGATAATCGAATTTGGCCCATTTGGAGATAGGAATAAATTATCCCTGTGCAAGCTTCTAAATTATGCACCTAAAGAAATCAAGAGAATTTATGAGATGAATTGTTTATTCAAGAGTTGAATACACTATTTTTATTAAACCCAAAATTTTATGAGATGAATTTGTACAAGAAAAATAAAAAATCTAAAAAAACCACATAGGTCAATCAGCACGCGACATTAGCGTAGAGGGGTTGATCCATGTCGCCCCCCCCCCCCCCCCCCCCCCCCGGGTCGTGCGCTAGGGCGATCATCTAGATGGATCTGCGCCTCACGGTGTGGACCAATCATAGGGTGCCATGTGGTGAAGAGGAAGCGTGTGGTTTAATGTCTTTCAAATAATTATTTTTGGTGTTTTAACCTGTCAAAAGTACAATTTTAATTTTTACTTATAATTTTGAGTTAAATGAGTCAGCTTTTAAGTCCCTATAAATATGGAAGTCTGACTCGTGAGGGTTTAACAATTTCACTACTTTCATCCAATTAATTAGAGAATTAAAAGGAGAAAGTCTCTTCCATATTAATTCTTAAAATGATTTAAGAATTACCTGATTTCATGATGCCCACACGTTTGGTGCTAAAAAGGAATTGTGGAGAAGATTTCGGAGGTTTCGTTGGAGCATCTATTACACTTGCGGTCTGCAACGAGGTATGAGATTTTTGACTTCTACTTTTAGAATTGTATTTAATTTTTTTTTCAGGTATATCATCTTTGCTATACATTGTTATGTTTAATTAGAGTTGTAAATATGTATATATTTAAAATTGAGGATTCTAAATTATGGTTTCGCTACGCTTGATACAATCGTTGTATGTAATTTTAGTTTATGAAATTAAAATTGTCCACCCAACGAGAAGTCCCTTGCCTCCGATCTATAGGAATTCGGAATTCAAACTGATGAACTCCACTGGAAATTGTCACATGCACCACCGCCCATGCATGGGCTTTATTTTCTACAGAATCTATGTCTTTCGACATGTCACTAGACAACTCACCAGCCAAGTCATCGCCAAGTCATCAACCATGTCACCAAGCTATTGCCATGTAAGTATCCTTGTTTGCTAATTTTGACATTATGGTTCCGATTTTGGCCTTTGTTTTTTTCCCCAAATTCTACTTTGGTTTGAGATTTATGCAGCAACAATATGACTCCAATATGTCACACTATTGCTAAATCAAAAGATCACATTGATATATTTAGGTCGCCAAGTTCAAGTGCATACAAGATTGAACTTCCTCGAAATTATGGATTTTCTACTACATTCATCATTACTAATTTTTTTTTGTATGAAGAAAGTTAAGATGAAGAAGCGCAAAATAAAGATTTTCAAGACTTGATGTTGCGTCTTCTCTAACTAAGGAGTATGACACGAAATGTCTTGAAGATTTACCATAATTTAATTAGTTAATTTTACTTGAGTCTATTTTAATTAGTCTTAACTTTTATTATCTTAATTTTTAAAAATATCTTAGATTTTATTTTTTATAATCTTATCATATATTAGAGTATCTCTCTATTTTAGTCAAAGATTATGGGGTTTCTAGGAAATGACTTATGTACCCCTTTTCTCTTAATATTATTATAAGGTTTATTTGTCATTTTTTTAGGGTTTGTCATCTAGGGTTTTTGGCAAGTCCTTATAAATACCTCTTTGGGTGAGTCTTGTATTCATTATATTTTTTTTATGATGAATTAAATAAAAGGTTGAGAGTTTTCTCTCTTTTCTATATCTGAATTGAAAATTATTCTATATCCTTGTTTTAGCCAATCAAGGTGGTGAAATTAACTACAATCTATATCCTTGGCCTAGCCAACTATGGTAGGGAAATTGGCTACTTATTGTATCCTTGACTTAGCTTACCAAAATGGTGAATTTAGCTAAGTTGCAGTGGGGTTTTTAAATGGCAAAGACAGTACTAGCATAAACCCACAAACCCAATGCCTGATAATCAAGGGCTAGGACAGTGCTACCACCTCCATCTTCATGTTGCACCATGTCACAATCCTATTTGGTTGATCATGACCTCTATTGCGAGTACACCAAAAAATAATCATTTGACAGGTTCCTTGAAAATGAAGTCCCCCTAAATTGAAACGAAAGTCTAATTTTTGCCACATTCCTATGGCTGATGTTGATCCCATCCTTCGTAGAAGCTACCAATACGTTTCTCAATCTGCTTGTTATTACAAAAGATAGACCAAAACAACTCCTATGAGGTGTTTGAGGCTTTTTGGACACATCTATTTAGCTAAGTTTTCTAAAAGAGAGAGCTGCGGAATTGCACAACAGTGAAGGGAAAACACGCAGATTGATTTTTTCTTGTTGGGTCTACCGATCAATAAATTAGGCACTCTATTGATATGTTGATTTAGGCCCAAAAAAGTAATTAGGTCAGATACCATAGTGCTATCCAAAAGGATATTTTCCTTTTCAAGGAAAATATATTTAATACATGGGGGATGCCCCAGTCTTCATCTTGTCCACCTTCATCATTCAATTGCTGGGCCTCCACTTCTTCATAAATGTTGGCAGACATAATTTTCTATGAGTGAGCAAAAGCCACTACAATTAAAGTGTTATTTTTTTTATTCGACAGCGAGGACAGCAAAGCCGGTTGCAAAAGGCCTTTGTCGTCACTATTTGCTTGCAGAAGGCAGTCCTCCATGGAGCTTCCCTTACATGTATTTGATGTTGTCAGCTCCAAATTGTCATGACTAAGTTTTGTTCAATCTTTTTTATTTGACAGTGTCCACAAGTAACCTTGCACTGCCATACCTTTTCTTTTTTCTTTTTTTAATGGTAAAGACAAACTTTTTAAGTATGCCCTCTTTTTACAAAAAATACCTAAGTCATCGGCACGAAAAAAGGAGGAGGAGTTCCCTGTGCGATGAAGAAACCCCCAACATAATGCCAGAACCAACTTAGCCTGCATTTACTAATCAATTCGCCAATTTATTTGCTTCTCCATACTAGTTCTTGAAAGAGGCTTGGTTATACAAAGCGCTTAAGAGATTAATGTCATGCACAATAATATAAAAAAGAGTGTCCTCCTCTGCCACAATGTTCGACGCATTACCCAATATGCGTGAATCGATGAAAAGCACCCTTGCTTAATGAACCTGAATAATGAATCATGCAGACGCCGACTCTCCACACTTAAAGACCCATTAAAATTAGCCTTTATCCATCCAGAAGGAGGGGGAGTCCATGTAATCCAACTGCTTCCGACCCCTTCTTCTAGTGCCAACCTTCTCCACCACATATCCAACTTCCTTATCAACCTTGTTACAGAAATCATAGGCTTGTGAGGGCTGGGGCTTGAACCCTTGAATAACCAATTATTTATATCCTTCCAAATGTGCCAACATAAAATGCACTGCTATACTTGCCCGATCTATTGTGGCTTTCTTAGCACATGTTACACTTGCTGGGCCCACTATTGGTTCTCCTTACACCACCCTTGCCTGGTATTTTGTCTATCTCTAACCATTTTATCCTTGATTAACATTCCTCGTTTCTGAACTATATCAAACCATTCTTTGAATCACTCCCCTTTTGGTATCTTTATTAGCTTCTTTAATAGGTTCAAATATCGTGAAGAATTTGTATTAACCCATATCTATCATCTTGACTCCATATTTTCCTTCCTCCAATAGGATGGTATTAAGATGTGTTGCCTCAAGAGGCTTTGACGACAAGCAAAGTAGTGATTTGTTATGCCACTCTGCATTGACCTCTGTAAGGTGACCTTGAATAGTTTTAACCGTACTTTGCAACCACACTCTTCCTTCGGGCCTTTACTCTCCTAGCCTCATCCAATAGATTTTCCTATCTTGTATCCTCTACTTAACAACTTGAGTAAAGGTCCAAGAAATTACTTTTAACTATAGGCGTCATTGGTCCTAGTATACATGAGAATGCCAGAGTGGGTTCTCACGGTTTGGATTTAAGCTCAGAACACGCCCAATTATGGAACTTTTATGTTGAAATTTTGCCGACTTCAATGGCATGAATGATATGATAATTTTTCCCTATCGATTGTATCTGTATATCCATGATCAAATCTATACATTCCATCTCCACAAGCACCCGACCAACTTCAAATGCCCCTTACTCACAAGAAGATCTATCAAAAGCTAAAACCTAACGCCATTTCTTTGCTATTTTGTCGAAGTTCTTCCTAGACCATGCACGTAAAGGGACCCCATAACAAGCACCAAAGCTTTCCTTTTAAGATTACGATCAAATTCTGACCGCTTATATGTCTCAACAATCCCATGATTTCTCCACTCCTCTTAACTATTATTTAGTAGCTGAGGCATGAACAAGAAGACTAGGTTCTCAGTAGTGATAGCCGCCCCTCAAGGCGGGACGGGTTGTTCTCAATCGGCGAAGCTAGCATCAATGCGAAAAATTGGATTATGAAATTATGAAACATAATTATTATTATTTTTTTTTTTTTTGAATTGGATCAATACTTCCAATGGAATGAGTATGAATAAAGGATCCATGGATGAAGATAGAAAGGTGGGTTTCTAATTGTAACTAAATCTTCAATTTTTGTTTTTTAGAGAGGAAATTGAAGCAAAATAGCTATTAAATGATGGCTTTAGTTTACTAGAGGCATCAATCGACATATTAATTGTTTTAGCTCGGTGGAAATAAATGTTTTTCCTTAGGATTGTTTCAAATAGAAATAGAAAACGAAGTAACTAGAAAGATTGTTATAATCCCCTCTTCTAAAGGGATCATCTAGAAAGCGAGTTGTTTTGAATGCATTTAGACAAAAGACTGACATAAATGTTATGGGTCTACTTTTTTTGTAATTGTGTTCCCATCTTAGATCTGGATCTAAGAATTTCTACATCTTCCATAAAGGAGCCGAATGAAACTAAAGTTTCAAGCCTTACTCAAGTTGTAGAACAAGGTCATCTACATAGCACTCAACCTCGTGATGAAGTTATTTGAAGATGCTGGTCAGATACGGGGATCACTAATCAAGGATCACCCCTTTCTCCCCTTCCCAATCCTAATACCTGTTCCGAAGAGAGATCGTATATAAGGAAGTTGAAAGTAAGTAGCTTGGTTAATTGGGTTTATTTCTTTAGTAACACGGTCTGTTAAATCAATCGAATAGGTCAATTGGATAGATGGTGGGAAATTAAAATGCCAATTAAGGGTGTGAACCAATTAAATGTTCGATGAACTAATCATGTTCGAAATCAAGTAAGGCTCGTTCATGTTCATTGTTGGGGCTCGATAAGCTTAACAAGCCGAGGTCAAATTGGGGGTGTTCGGCTTGCAACATTCGTGAACACTTTGATAAGGGCTCAATAAGAGATTGTTAAAAGGTCGATAAGAACCCGTTAAGAGCTTTTTAAAGGCGCATTATAGTTAATATTATAGCTTGAAAATAGCTTAATAATAGCTCGATATTAACTTGAATAGCTCGACTTGATAATAAGCTCGGTTCACTTATGAGCTCAGTTCAAGTTGGTGACAAGCTCGAACCGACTTGATTAGGATACTAAACAAAGCTGAGTACTGAACACATTAAAATCTTACTAGACCAAGCTCACGCGAAGGTTCAAAAGCTCAATAAGAACTTGGCTCAAACTCGAGTTCAGTAAGAGATATCAGGCTTAGTTCCAACAAGCAAATGTTCCACTCTACTCAACTCGGCTCGCTTTGAGGGGATGCCTTATTCGTTTTTCCTTTCAAAAATATCCCAGGCCCATCAAGAAAATTCAGGCCCAGAACAGAAAAGAATATAGCAAAAAAAAAAAAAAAAAAAAAAGAATCTTAAATATGAAATGGCAAAAAGAAAAGGAAATGGAAAAAGGAAAACCCTAGTTGCAGGGCGGCAACACAGCTATAAATTGGCTTCAAAACCCCCCATTTCTCCGCCTCTTTCAAAATCCCTAGCCTCCTCCATTCTCTCTCTCTCTCTCACAAACCCTCTCTAAAACCCTAATTCTACTTCAATCTTCGTCATCTATGGAGTTCTGGGGTAAGCCTTTTCTGTTCAATCCTCTAATTTTATTGGTTTTCTTTGCTACTAAGTAGAGATAAATCAACATTTCGATGTTTGTTTTCCATTTCTAAGTATTGATTGATTGTAACTGTATGCTGTTTACGGTATTCGTGTTTTTGTCTCTGGATGTTACGAAATGTATTTTGTATGATAATTGATAATTGATGAAATGAATGCTGTTATTATAGATGATGTTTGTCCAAAAATGTTATGTATCCTCACGGTTTTAAGTTCGTTTAAATTGGTTCCTTAGTTTTTTTCTTTTATTCAAAATGGTCTTGAATGTTTGTTTAAATTGGTTCCTCATTTTTCTTGTTTTAAAAATGGTTTGTAATGTTGTATTTTAAGACAAATTAGTTCCCCACCTAGTGACTAAAATTAGGTAAAAGTTAAAAAGACAAAGGATCAATTTTAATGTGAAATAAAATATTAGGGATCATTTTGAAGAAAAGAACAAAATGAGGGACGAATTTGGACCAATTTAATAATGTTAGGGACCATTTGAACAAAAGATAAAATGAGAGACCAATTTGAATGTAACTTAAAGGCACTGGGGACCGATGGTGTAAATAACTTTTAGTATTTCATGTTGTAACTCTGTTTACTGAGGTTGGTTAGTAGGGTTAATGTTATATACATACCATTCTAAATGAATTACCTGTAGTCTAAGGTAGGAACAAAGTTTACTGAAAGCCCATAGCCTTTGAGTGTGAACAAACAATTAATTAATGTAGCTTGTTGGTTGAGTGAGGGAGTCAGTGCTATTATGTATTGTTTTTTGGATTTTGCTAGCGGCAGTCGCTGACTCCCTCACTCGCCCAACACTCGCGGATGCATTTGCTACTGCTTCTAAAACATACCATAAATGTCTATATGTAAATATATGCCTTTATTATATGCATATCGATGAATTAGTATTTCATGAAAATATAATTATTTAGTACCAACTTTTATGATGTAGTGATGATTTATTACACATTATAATATACAATTATATATTAAATTGTTTATATAATTTATTTTTATGCTGTCTCTCTATGACTGAATTTTTTACACTTCTTCTCACATAGCCATGTGACAATTAATTACAGAAAAACGACACTTTGAATTTATATGAAGTATAAATAGTATGTAATTGGTTACTTCAATTGTTAACGTGCGATGTCTATTGTGTCAATTTAGTTATTTCATAATTTATATTGTATCAGTTTAATACTTATATCATGTCATTTTAGTTTTGATAAAATTGTAGTTAAGTTAATAACATAATTTTTAACGGCTCAGCCATATTAGATATGAATGACCTAATACATATTCACTCGTTCGAATTCATATGCAACTGTTATGCGATCCTTAAAAATTTCATCATTAACTTAATGTCAATTCTATGCATTGCTAGCTAACACAACATAAATTATAAATTGCATTGACACAATTAAAAGTAAAAGTACTAAACTAATATAATATGCAGAGTACAAGAATTTACAATATAAGTAACACATACTTAATATAAAATTATAAGTTTATATAAATTATTTACTTAGTATGATTTTATTGATATAATTAGTTTTATTATTTATAATACATTCTTATATACTAATATACTATTTATATGTAAATTTATATTAATATATATAGATACATGTACCTTTTTAAAGTAAAGACAAACACCCATTATCCTAGCGAGTGTTGGCGAGTGCATGGGGGAAGCGAGTGTTGTTAGCAATTCTCTTGTTTTTTTTTTATTAGTCTATGTTAGCATGATATAGTTTGAACTATGTTTTTCATGTTACTTGATAATTTATTTTAACAATTATATAGATATATCATGTATTTATTGTTGGTACCAAAGAGGGCACCAAAACGCCGTCACCGGATCCCATTAGAACTCCGAAGTTAAGCGTGCTTGGGCGAGAGTAGTACCAGGATGGGTGACCTCCTGGGAAGTCCTCACCCTCAGGTTGGGGACACTGGAAACAGCCTCTCTTCAGGTTAATACCCTCAAGGGGGAAGGCTGCGTACATCCGGCGGCAGCCCCCCCCCCCCGACCCTGCGTAGGCGGGAGCTCTTGAGGCACTGGGTATGTTTCTTTTTTATCATGTATTTGTTGTTGGTGTCAATTGTAGGGGCATGTCATTGGCTTATTTGTAATTTGATGAATTAGCATATAAACAAATGTCACCCACATAATTATATGGGTTTTCTTCTTGATGCTCGCCAAAAAATTAAAAAAAAAATGAATGGGTTGGGCAAGGTTGAATGTTCTTGACTTGTTTAACAAATAGTTTAGATTTAGATTGACCCCTTTTCTAAATCCCTTGTATATATAATATAAACGTGAATATAATACGGCATTATACATTTGCCGACCCTAGTTTACCGTTGAGCTGCCACATTCCTTTTTCATTGACTAGGTTGAACAATGATGTAGATATCATGTTCTTAGACAGTAAGAAAAATCCTTGTATACATATACTAATATGTTATGATACTTGTGTGATATTTATCTTAGATATCATATTCTTATAGAATAAATATACTAAGAGAAACGCTAGTATATGTACACTAGCATGTTATGATACTTGTGATATTCATCTTAAGTTCCATGCTTGAATTTAAGTTCTGTGAGCAACTGAGGAAAGCATTACATATTATTTTTGGTTTTGAGGCTTATTGTTTATTTAAATTGATTGTAGGTATTGAAATCAAAGGTGACAAGCCTGTCAAGGTACAGCCTGATGATGATCAAGTTATACACCTTTCACAGGTACTGCTGCTTCTGCTTATATCCTTGTTGTAACTGTATAAATGATGAATTTGATTCTTGTTATGAATTTGGTGTCCACTTCGACCACTTTAACCTGTATTATGCTGTAATTTTTAGGCCACTCTTGGTCAACTGAAGAAGGGCGGTGATCCTGTGACACTTTCTGTGAAGATTGGTGATCAGAAGCTAGTATTAGGGATTCTGAGCCCTGACAATTTCCCCCAGTTGTCATTTGATTTGGTGTTTGAGAAAGAATTTGAGCTCTCTCACAACTGCAAGAATGGAAGTGTTCATCTGTGTGGATACAAATCTATTATGCAGGGAGATGAATATCCTTATCTTATTTCATTTTATTTCAACAAACTTTGCCCCTCTTTGCTTTTCATTATGAACCTTTTATTTCTTGAGTTTTATCTTTAAATTATAGTTTTATTTACAAATATTTCCAGGATTATTAGTCCTTTGGTTGTGTTGTTACAAGTGTAAATAAAAACTGTTTGTGCTATGATTAGTTTCTCTTTCCTACATAGCAATTGATTGACATTTTGGCATCCTTAACTTCATCTCTTTCTGGTCTCACTGGGGAAGAATATTCTGGTGAGTTTAAGAGTTTGTTTCCTGATTTCTTCTGCGTTAATGAGTCATTTCTGTTTTCTGATTAAATATCTTTCTGACATACAATATTCCCTTCTTGTCAGATTTTTCTGATGAGGATGAACACATACAGCTTGCGGTTAATGAGAATGGTATATTTGCACCAACACTACCTAATTTGTAATTCTATATATTTTATTGCCGCTCTTTGTTGTTGACTGATATTTGCTCCTCAGGTAAAGCTGCTTTGCTTTCTAAGCCCAAGCCTGAACCTGCTCAGAAACCAAAGGATGGAAAACCCAAAGCACAAAATGATGAAGACGATGATAGTGACGAGAGTGACGATGACGATGGAAGTGATGAAGATGATTCTGATGATGAAGTGAGTGGCTCTATTTCATTGGTTTTTTCGTTTAGGGTTTGTTTGGAACCAGAAAATGCTACCAAAGGAAAAAAAGAAATGAAGGAAAGTGTGTTTCCCATGTTTGGAATGCAAGGAGAAATTAAAGGAAAAAAATTGAACGAAAGTTAAAAATATTTACAGCAGAATTTGAGGAAAATAATTTTCCTCTTGAAATTGGTAGACCAAAAAAAAAAAAAAAAAAAAAAAAACCAACCTTGTCCCAAACGATGTCAACCTAATATGTTTAAGACTTGATCAGCTTCATATTTCATTAGGAGGGTCCACTTTGCTTGTCATGTAAGTTCATTGGGCACACTTAAGTATGTTCCATATTTACAAAGCATAAGTTGAATACAGTGTTTATCATTTAGATACTTGATTGATATGATATTTAAATTTTAGGGTACTTGAGTAATAAAATTTTGAGAAAATTTGGTTCAAGTGCTAAGGTTTGGTATTGTAATTTTCAAGTGCTCTAATATTTTGAAATGTTTTTGAGGACCTTACATATAATTCTATTAGGGTTTTGTTAGTTTATGCTGATATGCATTTAAAAGAAAAAGAAAATACCAAAAATATTTGGTATGTATGTGTAGAATAGTTTTAAAATTTGTAAAATATTTGAAATTCTTAAAAAGAACATTAAATATTTTGAAACATTTTATTAATTTTTGTTCCCTATTTTTCCTTGCTTTCCTAACAGGGGGGGGGGGGGGGGGGGAGCAATTTTCTACCATTTTCTTTCTCCTTAACTTTTATTCCCCGTATTTTTCTTTCCTTTAAATTTTTTTAGTTTCAAATAGAGCCTTAGTATATTTCTGGATTTCTAGACTGCAGAGGGGCTGTGGATCATTTTGTGGTTAGTGGTTAATGCGTGTAGCCGCAAATCCTGTGTCCTGCCATCAAATGTCATTGTTTCTGTGCATTTGAACATATGCAGTCCTACAGGAGATTGGCTGTTGTGGCTTTTTTTTTTTTTTCTGGTGGTGGTGATGTCTGGGCTAGCTTTAGTTCCTTCGAATTATAACTAGTGAGGCACTGCCTATTTACAAGTTTATATATGACAGAATTGGGGTGAAATGAGCTAGTAGATGGTCCAGAAGAGTATTGTACCCAATGGAAAGATTAGAATCCCAGACCATCGCTTTATGAACTTTTGTTTTCCCATTTTTATTATTTACACATCTGGCTTGTGATGGTCCAGTGCAACTTATTCTCCAAGAGGAGTTTAGTGTGTTGAATCTCCAAAGAAAGTAATCGTCTATTGAGCATGATTGTTCCATGTGTCTCTGACTATAGCTATCAATATTTCTTACAAAAAGAGTAATAGCATCTTTATTCAACTGATGTTGAATCTTGTGGTTGTTCTTTGTCTTCAGGACATGCTCAAAGCTGGGGGTGACAGTGATGAAGAAGATGATAGTGATGAGGATGATGATAGTGAGGAAGAAGATGAGAAACCTTCTAAAAATGTAATAACTTGTTCTTCTTGTGCACTTGTTGGTTGCCGACTTTTGTATGTAATATGTGTACTTTTTCAGGCTGAAACTGGGAAGAAGAGACCTGCTGCTGGTGGTGCAAAAACACCTGATTCCAAGAAAGCCAAAGTAGCAACCCCACAAAAGACAGGTTCGTTTAACCGTCTGCATCTCCATGATTATCTGGTTGGTCATGTGTGTTTATGTGTTTGTTCTTTATACTCGAGCTCAATAAGTCTTAAAGAATTTGAGTTCAAGCTTGAGCTTTGAATGAGTTTTTGGACCTTCATTGGTGTGCTATCCACTTGACCTGGCTTGTTAATCTTAATCTGGTTGAGTCAAGTTTGCTATGAAGTTGAGCTATTTGAATTAATAATGAGCTATTATTTTGCATCATAGATGATTGTCATTTAACAAGTTACTTGAGTTACTAACAAACCGTCATTCATCCCTTTTCGAGTTGATGTCTGGCAATTTACAGCGTAATGGCCATTTAAAAAAAATATGTTCACGAACATTAATGAGCCGTCACTAGTTAAGCTTATCCCGCCCTCAAAACAGATGGATGAGTCTTAATCGAAAATTTTTTTAATCAACAGTCTTAATCGATTTGGATTATGAATAGTTTCATCAGACACCTGGTTTTCTTGCATTCATTGGCAGTTAAAACTGTCATCAGGTACCCAATAACTGATGTCTTTGCTTACTGTTAACAGATGGGAAGAAAGGAGGCCACACAGCAACTCCTCATCCAGCAAAGAAGGGAGGGAAAACTCCTAATGCAGCAGAAACCCCGAAGTCAGGCAACAAGATTACTTGCGGGTCTTGCAAGAAGTATGTCTTGCTAAACCTTTATCTTTTGTGCGTGAGGCACATTTGGTATCGGGTTAAAATTATGAGCTAGCGATTTCTATTCAGGTCTACAAAATTTGACACGACACAACTAAACACGATGATAGTGGGTTCTGGTCAGGGTTTTTGGGAGCTGGGCTGAATTTAGGTTAACATGTTTAACATGTTTAGGGTGCAATAACAACAACAAACCTAGTGCCTCGAGGGCCCTGCATATGCAAGGTTGCCCGGGGGGTGTGTACATGGCCTGACCCCTTTAGGGTGCTACTCTAAAAAGAGGCTGTGTTCAAGGACCCTCAACCTGGAAAGCATAAAAACAACAATACATGGATAGAAAGCATAAAGCGTAGAGCATAAAGCAGCGATAGCAATAAAGCAGCTTAGTGAGAGAGCAACAAGCAGTCAACACACAACAATAGCAAATAAAGTCACACAAGCATACAAATAAGTATATGGGTGCTAGAACGATCTTTTTGCACGCCTCTCTCCCAAACGGCAATATTAGCTGCACCTAAGCTAGCCCTCCACTCTGTTCTATCTGGGGCCATCTCTTCATTTAGGTTGAGGTGGGTATGTTCATATCGAATTGTCTCCATCCAACTCTTCTTTGGCCTTCCTCTTCCTCTCCTTTCGCTTGTAGTGTGGAGTTGTTCACTTCTCATGACAGGGGCGGTGGTTGGTCTCCTCCTAACATGCCCAAATCACCACAGACGTTGCTCCCTCGACTTATTTTCAATTGGGGCAATGCCTAATTTGCTTCTTACGTCATTTCTGATCTTATCTTGAAGTAAGGGGATTAAAGACTACCACTATAATCATTAACCCCTTTTTACTTCAAAACTAAATGTGGGTTGTTTACGTAATATTCTGACCATCTTGCTTGATTTGTTTGCAGGACATTCAATTCCGAGAAGGCATTGGAATCGCATTCAAAGGCAAAGCACAGCGCTGGCAAGTGAGAGAGAGCTTAATGATACATTGTATTTTGATGATATGAAGAAGAGGAAGAGAGTAGTAGAATGAAATTTTGGTTTGGCTTTTTAACTAGGTTTAGTTAAAAAGCAATTTGCGATTGTGTTATTACCTGAAAAATGAGTTAGGACTTGTGACTGGTTTTATGGATTTTACTTGGAAATTGATAGTTTTGCATTCCCTTTTGAGTTCTAATGCATGGCGTTATTGTCAAATGTTTCCCTTTTTTTTTTTTTTCTTGGGATTGTTGGATCTGATTTACACATATACATGCCCTTGCAATGCATTTTGGTCCTACTAAAAGGCATGATTGACCATGTGAAAGAGCAATTTTTTTAGAACGGTTTTTATAGAAGTACTTCTATGAAGTAATCTTTGAAAATAGAAAGGTATTTTTTACTTTTGTATGAAATCATATCTTTTTTTCATTTTTACGTGAAATTAAAAATGCTTGGCCAAGCAAACATTAAATTTAGTAGTGACCATATTATCCCAAAAATTCAAAATGTGGCAATTGGAAACTTAGCACCAATCCACATGATAGCCTGCATAAGGTCTAGACTAATGTTCATTTTCAGTGTATCCGCACACCATCATATCAGGATGTTGCCTCAGTAGGAGGTAAATGAGGGAATGGAGTGTTACTTTAGTCCAAAAGGTTTGAAGTTTGATTTTTCCTTTAAATCTCTTTTTGAAAAATTTTTAACTTAACTAGGTTCTGTGGTACGTGCGTTGTCACATAGGCTAAGGTTTACAAGCTAACTAAGATCCTCATTAGCAAAAACAAATATTATGTTATATGCCTTTTATCTCTACTGCTTTGTAATTACCATTTGCAAGAGAACCGTTAAATTTGGTATAATATTCGGACTATTTATTCTTTAAGTATAGAATTTCTATTGATGATTTCCTTCTACTTTTGTCAAGTCTGCCTATGTCATTCTGAAATAATAGTTGTCTTGCTTCCTCCAACAACTTTTTATAATTTTCAAAGTTAGGACCGATTTTATTAAGGTTTTAATTTGTAGCTTTTAATTTTTAAAAATAATTTTTTCTTATTTAACTTTAAAAAATCTAAAAACAAAAACTCAAAATTTAGAAAAAAATCGTTTCAAAATGTAGCTTTTAATTTATCAAAAATTTAAAGTGCAAATAATATACCATACAAAATGCTAAATAGGCCCTTAATATTTGGACTACCAATTTTCTTGCGTGCTATTGAGTAGGGATGGCAATGGGACGGGTAAAACCCGTTACCCGTGGGTATCCACCCCGTTTGGGGCGGGTATGGGTATAGATGATGCGGGTAACGGGTACGGGTAGGGTACACATTTTAATACCTGTCACGGGTATGGGGCGGGTACGGGTATAGGCTTGTACCCGCCCCGTACCCGACCCGCCTAGTACCCGCATGTATCCGGCCCGCTCTTCCCCGTACCCGTATATCCCCGTTGTGTTATTTTATATAAAATAAATTTCTCAGGTAATTTATAATTATGAAGTCATGGTTATTATTGAAGAAAAAAAGAAAAGAATTTTATGTGTAATAAGTTGGACAATGGATAGGTAACAAGGTGGGTAAGGGGAGCGGGTACGGCGTGGGTACGGGCGGGGACGGGGCGGGTTGGGGTGGGTAATGGGTACCCGCGGGTAATGGGTATGGGTTTGTACCCGCCGGGGCAGGTACGGGTACCCACTTCATACCCGTGGCCGGTAATGGGCCGGGTATGGGTATAGAATTTGGGTGGCGGGTACGGGTATGGAGGAGGCGCCCCCCGTACCCGCCCCGCCCCATTGCCATCCCTACTATTGAGTGAAGGTGAGGACAATGAAGTTTAAGCCTGGAGGTTCCGGAGTCTAAGAAGAGCGAACGAGCCTATTTTATATAATTTACTATATTAAGTATGTTCAATCGAACTAAGTTCGAGCTTTGGAATAAGATTTTCCAAGAAAATTTAAAATTTGATTGAGGTTTTCTATCATTTGTTTCAAAGAAAAACTTGCTTGTATTGTATGGCTTAAAAAAAATATTTTTCACTAATTATCTTACACCTTATTGTAGAATAACATAAATAGTAATATAATATATATGAGAACTAATAGGAAAATAAGATTAACTATCAAAATAATATAAAATAAAAACTTCTCTTAGATACTCAAAAGTATAAATATTTATCATCAAAATACATGATCTTTTTAATATATATGCAATAAGGTACCCTGAGATATGCTATTTTATCACCAAGTACTATGTGCTAGAATTTGATTAATTTTTGCTAAAATGTGGCCAATTTCCACTAGAAAAACTGATGTGATAAAGGCTACGCAATACACCCACCCACGCACAAGCAAAAAAAAAAAAAAAAAGAGACCTATATATCATCAAAATAATGCATCATATAAGTATTTCCCAACAAAAGAAATCATCACATTGTGATAGAGGACATACGCATTGTTGAATTACATTCCACATGAACAATTTTCATTCAAAATCTAATAAATTTCAGTAAAAGATACATGATGCATAAAATTTTTACAGATACTTGAGTGGTATAATGTTTAAATCTCAACATACATCATTGCATATTATTAAAAGATCACAGTACCTATCCAATAAATGCTCAAATCACAAGAAACCTAATTGATAATTTCCTTATGTAATATTATGCAGCAATTCAAAATGGCGAAAATTATTCTATTGAAACAATGACAATAACTAGGCTCCATTTTATTATTCGGTCTAGTTTTTGTCCGACATGTACTCTAAATGTTTACGTTCCAATCCAATTCATTTCAGTTCAATCTACATCCCCACAATGACTACTACGAAGGCCTTTGCACCACTTGGAATCATGACTACCTCCATCTTACAAGGGAAGTGAAGTGTTTTTCTACGTCTATCAAAATTTAATATAAAACCCTATCTATTAAACACATCTAAATTAAAGTGTAGGGCGAGAGGGTGTCGTGAATTTAATTTATGACCTAAATTGATTTAAGAAAAAGTGATATCTTTGTGTTAATTAATCAAGAAAACGACAATTAAACTAAAGTAATATACTACTAATCGGAAACGTGTATTAAATTGGAGCCTAGGGTTTCGAATCCATCATTAGCCAATTATTTTTGCGTTAACTCTTAAATTAGGATTATTGATTGTCACACGAGTAGTGGTTTAGGCTACAAGTTTCAACCTACTAAGGTAATGTTGTTAGTATTGCGTATTGACCCTATCTAACTAAAGCATAAGAAAAATAGACTCTACCTAATGTATTGTTAATTATTACATATTGACCCTATCTAGCTAAAGCATAGGGAAGATAGGCTTTAATTAACAATTCGGTTAATACTATTGCTTGATTAATTAATCCTAAGGCTATAAGCACAAAGAATTAATTTATAAATATCAATATCAACAATTAAAGGTTACAAACTCAATAATCATATTAATTGAATAAACAATAAAAATATAATACTTCAAAATATTTATTTCAACCAAGCAATTCATGTAAACAATCAATAACGCGGATTAAAAGTAAACAAAAGTAAAGGCTAAGATTTCATCTAACTCCAGAGAGCAAGTTAGCTCTCCATCAAGAATGATCCGGTGAAGGAGGAGATGAACGAACTCATCTCGGTCTTCACGATAATTTCGCTCTCGTTCCAATTTAACGAAGAAAAATAGAAAAAGAAATTGAGAAGCTGAGAGAAGAGAGAAAGAGGTGTGGTGGTTCAGAATTCAAAAAACAGAGATGAAAAACCCCAAAATCGACCGCCCCAAAATCAGGGACTTCTCTCCCGTTTAAATAGAAGTCGCTACTGCTAACGAAGCCCTAAGTCGGTGCTGGTGGTGGGCCGGAGGTCTGGGACAATGGGCAGGTGAAGATGGGCTGCGTTTGGGTCGAGGTTGATGATGACGGTGTGGGTTCTGTGCGGGCTGAGCTTGAGGTGGAGATGGTGTTGGGCCTTGGTGTCGGGCTTGTGCTGCTGTTGGGTCGTGGGTGTCTGAGCCGGCAAGTTGGGCCGGTGCTGGACCTGACGCAGGGTTGAGGTTGATGGGCTGGGGTGATTTGGGTTGAAGATGATGAATAGTGCAGGTGCGGGTCGAGCTTATATGTTCTTGTCTCGAATCTCGAATTGACTTGATTTAATTGTTTACGCTTCAAATTTGTCTTATTTGCACCAAAATTGGACAATTTTCGGAACTTTAATTTCGAACCTGTTAAACATAAAAATTGCCAAAATGAGTGTAGAACTATAATTAAATAGGTGCAAAATAATTAAAATAACAATTAAAAGATGCGTAAATCGGAGGCGCATCATCACCCCCACACTTAACCTTTACTAGTCCTCGAGCAAAGCATATAATTTAACATAAAAACTATAATGACCAACTACCCTAACTATCCAACCATCACCAAGTTTTCCGAGATTAATACCTATATTACAATTCAAGATAAGATTAAATCATCTAGGGCATTCCCTATTTCCATGAATTTGGATGATTAAACTTTGAAACTCATCATAGAATTTCATTGACCTAGTATCAATTAATAGGAACTACTCAAGCAATTTAAGCGCACAAGTGAAAGTGATTAGGATTTCATATCACAGAATCTCCTTAAATTCTCGTTTCCAACCAAATATATAAAGGTTTTGTGCACCCACACCATTGAATCACCTAAACACATGCCTATACATAGAGAAATTTTAAGTGGCATATGAGTGACCACTTTACAACATTCTAACCTCAGTATAGCACAAAAGAACATCTTTGTCATGAATATACACCAGTTTTCATTTTTTCTTTTTCTTTTGCCTTTTTCTTTTGGAGGAAACCCTTTTTTTTCTTTTTTCCTTTTCATTTTTTTTCTTTTTGTTTCCTCTTTCTTTTCTGTCCATTTTTGGACTTTTTTTTTATAACATGTACTTCATTATTACAATTGACATTGACCAACCAGTACTTTACATAACATCAAGGGCAAGAATTAGGATAAGCCAATAGGGCAGGCTTGCAAAACTCAAGACATATAAGGTTGTTTACTCAAATTCTTCTAATTTTCCACAACACGAAAGTCCTGTGCTTAGTGAATATGTGAGCGGTAAGAGTAGAACCCATTAATATTAACAATGATCAACAATACTCATTAACAAGTATGAAGTAGAATCATTTAACTTCATGGAATTAAGAGAACGAAATAAACAACTAATCACACTGTCATAATAACATACGCGTCGATCAGGGAAAACTTGGTTAAACGGTTATAATGCACGCTCAAAATGCACAAAAGATGGCAAAATTTTAAAATTTTGACCAAAAAAAAATGAGTGCATGCAAATGAGCCTCACCCCCACACCTAAATCATGTATTGTCCTCATTGCAACAACATCAGTCATTAAAGAGATAGGTGAGATGGAGCAATACAACCTGACGAGACGGCGTGAACATGTATATAGGAATCCTTCAACCCGACACAAGAACGTGAAAAGAGATAAAACAAACCTCGAAGCAACTGATTAGTTCAAAAACGAAATTAAAAACAAGAAATAACAAACCTAGGTTGCCTCCTAGGAGTGCTAAATTTTACGCCTTCAGCCGAGCGCAGTGAATCAAGAAGAGATCAAGTATCAGTCATGGTGTCCATAAAAGAGACAACTTCAATAAGCTGTCCATCAGCAATGCCATCCAACTCAACTACAGGTTTAAGCCTTTGACCATTTACAGTGAACGCACGATCATGTTTAGGGTGGTATATCTCAATAGCACCCGAGGGGTATACTTGCTTAACCACAAAAGGACCATCCCACTTAGACCTCAACTTGCCGGGAAAAAGACGCAATTTAGAATTAAAAAGCCAAACCTTTTGATCACGTGCAAATGTTTTTCTCAAAATATGTTTATCATAAAAAGCCTTGGTTTTAGCTTTATAAATCTTTGCATTCTCATAAGCTTCATTTCTCAACTCCTCAAGTTCACTCAATTGGAGCTTTCAGTTAGATCCAGCTTGGTCTAAGTCAAAATTCAAGGCTCTAGTGGCCCAATAAGCACGGTGTTCTAGCTCAACTGGTAAATGACATGCTTTACCAAAGACCAACCTATAGGGTGACATACCAATTGGGGTCTTATAGGCAGTGTGGTAAGCCCAAAGAGCATCATTGGTGTGTTTTTCTACGTCTATCAAAATTTAATATAAAACCCTATGTATTAAACACATCTAAATTGAAGTGTAGGGCGAGAGGATGTCAAACCACAGGGACTAAGAGTGCGTGAATTTACTTTATGACTTAAATTGATTTGAATAAAATTGAGAGGTTTTTGTATTAATTACTCTTTGACCTAGGACATCACCTATAGTAAAATCAGAAGCGTCACACATAATTTCAAAAGGAAGAGAGTAATCTGGGGGCAGCATAATGGGGGCCGAAACAAGTAATGACCATAGTTTTTGACAAGCTTCTAGGCAAGACTCATCAAACTCAAATGATGTCTCCTTAACTAACAAGCCAGTTAATGGCCTGGTTAGTTTTCCAAAGTCCTTGATGAATCTCCTATAGAACCCTGCATGACCTAGAAAATATCTAAGTTGCTTCACATTTGAGGGAGGGGGTAAGTTAGCAATTAGGTCTACCTTAGCCTTATCAACCTCAATCCCCTTCTTAGACACCCTATGACCCAATACAATTCCTTCTTGAACCATGAAGTGACTCTTCTCCCAACTCAAAACAAGCTTGGTTTCCTTACATCTTTTCAGCACAAGTGTCAAATTCTGCAAACATTCATCAAATGAAGGTCTAAAAATAGAGAAATCATCCATAAAAACCTCAAGAAATCTGTTTACCATGTCAGAAAAGATAGACATCATGCATCTCTGAAATGTAGCGGGTGCATTACATGAACCAAATGGCATCCTACGATAGGCAAACGTGCCAAAGGGACACGTAAAGGTCGTTTTCTCCTGATCCTCTGGGTAGACTGCTACCTGGTTATATCTTGAATATCCATCAAGAAAACAATAAAAGCTTTGACCAGCTAACTTCTCCAAAATCTGGTCAATGAATGATAGAGGAAAATGGTCCTTCCTAGTGGCAGAGTTAAGCTTCCTATAGTCAATACAAACTCTCCAGCCCGTGGTCTCCCTAGTAGGAACTAACTCTCAATCGCTACTCCTAATCACTGTAACCCCTGACTTCTTTGGGACTACTTGAACAGGACTAACCCACCTACTATCAGAAATTGGGTAAATGATGCCCGCATCAAGCAATTTCACGATCTCTTTCTTTACCACTTCCTTCATGTTAGGATTCAACCTCCTTTGCATCTCTCAAGTGGGTCTAGTATTCTCATCAAGAAAAATCCTATGCATACAAATCGAAGGGTCTATACCCTTTAGATCAGCTACAGACTACCCAATGGCACTCTTATGATTACTAAGCACTATCATCAACGCGTCTTTCTGTAGCCTAGACAATTGAGAAGGGATAATCACAGGTAAGGTCTCATTAGGTCCTAAGAAGGCATACTTAAGAGTAGATGGCAGAGACTTAAGTTCAAGTGTGGGTCGTGAAACTATGGAAGGCAAAACAGGGGGATCCGAAAGCATAGGTAAAGCTTCTACTTTTGACAACCAATAGCAAGTCTCTAATGGGGCACATGACTCAAGCAAATCATTCATCTCTCTAATGTCAGTTGCAACCTCAAAATCGTCGGAACAGTCATATACTAGCGCTCGCTCAAGGGAATCACTAACTAGGATAGAAGGGAGTGTTTGGTCCACTAAATCATCAATAGCATCCACCCAGAAACACTCCAACTCATCCTCACTAGTGGGTGACAACGAAGCCTTAAAAATGTTCAACCTAATAGTCATGCTTGCAAAACTAACATCCATTACCCCAGATCTACAATTAATGGTAGCATTGGCCGTCGCTAAGAAAGGCCAACCTAGAATGATAGGGACATGGTTTTTTGAATGACTAGAAGGTTCCATATAAAGCACGGTGAAATCAGCAGGAAACAAGGCTCTATCTACTCTCACTAACACGTCAATCAGCTCACCACGGGGGATCCTAGTTGATCTATCTGCTAACTGCAAGGTCACTGTGGTGGGTTGCAACTCTCACAGGCCTAACTTCTCATAAACTGAGTAAGGGATAATGTTGACACTCGCTTCTAAGTCCAGTAAAGCTTTATAAATCAGGTAGTCTCCAATGAGATGGCGGGGACACCAGGGTCTTTGTACTTAATTGGATATCACACTTCAGAATAGAGCTCACTTGCTCGGCTAAAAACACTGTTTTAGGCAGATGTGCTCTCGATCGCCTCTTTTGGTTCAGAAGGTCCTTAATAAACTTCGCATAGGCCAGGATCTGTGTAATTGCATCAAGAAGGGGAATGTTTATCTTTACTTGCCTAAAAGTCTCTAAAATGTCGTCCTTCCAATTTGGATGTGGTGCCACTAAAGCTTGGGGGAAGGGCACTCTAGGTACATATGAGAAAGGAAGCTCAGAGGTCTTAGGAGTGGAAGAAGGGTGCATGACCTCATCGGTCTCCTTCTCTCTTTCCTCACACTTTTCTTCTCCCTCGCCACTTATGGGTACTTTACTTTCAGCACTCACCCAATCGTCAACCTCCTTCCCATTTCTTAACATTGTAATAGACTTTGCTTGTTCTTGATGGGGAGGGTAATTGTCTTGTCTCACGCAGTTCCTAGGTTTTTCTACGGTTTGGCTAGGGAGTCTTCCCTCATCTCTCCTACTCAAAGTGTTAGCTAGTTGACCTATTTGGGTTTCTAGCTTTGAGATCGATTGTGTATGGGAGTCAAGGAGTTGGGAATTAGCTTCCAAACACTTCAGCTCACTCAAGACCTTCTCTCCGAAATTCGAATTGGAGCTCAAATTAGAAGGTTGAGAGTAGTTAGAGGTATACTCTTGCGGTTGAAAACCGAGAGGTCGGGGCATACCAGATTGTTGAGGTCGTGGGTTCGGTTGTTGTGGCATAAACTGTCCTTCTCCTCCTTGCCTCCAGGAGAAGTTTGGATGGTTTCTCCAACCCGGATTATACGTGTTCGAGTATGGGTCGTTCCTTGAGAACCCTTGGGCTGCATTAACCTGTTCCTCTGACCACTCAACAATTGGTGAAGCTGATGGGCAATCAAGCGTAGAATGAGAGATACTAGAACATGAATAACAAGCACTATGCATGTTTTGAACACTAGACACAATAGGTACAGGAGGGGGAGTCAATGTCATCTTAAATAAGGAAGTAAACTGCTCCACAGAAGAGGCAAGAGAGTCTACTTTCTTATCTAAGATAGAGGAATGGGCAACTTCATGTACTTCTCCTCTATTTAATCTAGAAACATTCAAACGTGCATTTGCAGCATTATGTTGTGAATTCTCATTCAAATGTTCAAATAGTTCCCACTCCTCATCCTCATTCTTCCTGAGGAATTGACCACCGCATGAGGTATCAACAGTTTGTTGACCCTTCTCGTTTAACCCATAATAGAAATTTTGGGCTAGTTGCCATTTAGGGATAGCATGATGTGGACAAGCTCGTAAGAGTTCCCTAAACCTATCCCAACTCTCGTGAAACTCCTTAGTAGGGAGTTGGGCGAAGGTGTTAATGGCTCTCCTAGAAGTGTTAGTCTTATTAATGGGATAGAATTTCTTAAGAAATTCTTGTTGTATTTGAGTCCAAGTACTAATCGTCCCACTAGGTAAGGTGCCTAACCAATACTTAGCCTTTTTCTTCAAAGAGAAAGGAAAAAGACAAAGTAAGAAGGCGTCATCACTAATGTTAGGAATCTTGAAGGTTGAACAAGCCTCCATGAAACTGTCCAAGTGTGTGTACGGGTTCTCATTACCTAAGCCGTGGAATGAAGGAAGCATCTGTATGGTATGTGGCTTAAGCTCGAACTGATGGGCTACTGGTGGCAATCTAATGCACGAAGGTGAAGTGTATGTGGTGGGAGTAAAATACTCCATAAGTGGCTGTGGCTGTTGTTCGTCAGCCATTGCGGTTTGTGCTCGGTGTTGGGCTCTAAAGCCTCTGAAGGTCCTTTCAATTTCAGGGTAGAATCTAGTAAGGTCAAGAGACAAACAGCGGTGACCGTGCATGAAATAACAATCACAAGAAGCAAATAAAACTAAAAACTAAAACTAGCAAAACAAACAAAACAAACACTTAAAAAGAAAAACAAATAATAAACTATCCTAAAATCAACCTATGCACGAAAATTCCAAAATAAATAATGCTTTAAAAAAAAATAAATAAATTAGATAAATAAATAAAAAAATAAACCCTTTTTTTTTTTTTTAAAGAAAAGTAATGAAATTTTTTTTAAAAAAAAAATTTTAAAGAAAGGGACAATAACAATTAAAAACAATTTAAGACAATTAAAAATCAAAGAAAATCACAAAAAATAAAAATCACGAACATTGCCTAATCTCTGGCAACGGCGCCAAAATCTCAATGTGTTTTTCTACGTCTATCAAAATTTAATATAAAACCCTATCTATTAAACACCCCTAAATTGAAGTATAGGGGGAGAGGGTGTCGAACCATAGGGACTACGAGTGTGTGAATTTAATCTGTGACCTAAATTGATTTAAAGAAAAGTAATATCTTTATATTAATTAATCTACAAAACGACAATTAAACTAAAGTAATATACTACTAATCGAAAACGTGTATTAAATTAGAGCCTAGGGTTTCGAATCCTTCATTAGCCAATTATTTTTGCGTTAACTCTTAAATTAGGATTATTGATTGTCACACGGGTAGTGGTTTAGGCTACAAGCTTCAGCCTACTAAGGTAATGTTGTTAGTATTGCGTATTGACCCTATCTAACTAAAGCATAAGGAAAATAGGCTCTACCTAACGTATTGTTAATTATTACGTATTGACCCTATCTAGCTAAAGCATAGGGAAGATAGGCTTTAATTAACAATTCGGTTAATACTATTGCTTGATTAATTAATCCTAAGGCTACAAGCACGAAGAATTAATTTATAAATATCAATATCAAATTGAATAAACAATAAAAATATAATATTTCAAAGTATTTATCTCAACCAAGTGATTCATGTAAACAATCAAATTAACCCGAATTAAAAGTTAACAAAAGTAAAGGCTAAGATTTCATCTAACCCCAGAGAGCAAGTTAAGCTCTTCATCAAGAATGATCCGGTGAAGGAGAAGATAAACGAACTCATGTTGGTCTTCACGCTAATTTCGCTCTCGTTCCAATTTAACGAAAAAAATTAGAAAAAGAAATTGAGAAGCTGAGAGAAGAGAGAAAGAGGTGTGGTGGTTCAGAATTCAAAAAACGGAGATGAAAAACCCCAAAATCAGGGACTTCTCTCCCTTTTAAATCGAAGCCGCCGCTGCTAACGAAACCCTAAGTTGGTGCTGGTGGTGGGCCGGAGGTCTGGGACGATGGGCTGGTGAAGATGGGCTGCGTTTGGGCCGAGGTTGATAATGACGGTGTGTGTTCGATGCGGGCTAAGCTTGAGGTGGAGATGGTGTTGGGCCTCGGTGTCGGGCCTGTGCTTCTGTTGGGCCGTGGATGTCTGAGCTGGTGAAGTTGGGCCGTTGCTGGACCTGACGCAGGGTTGAGGTTGATGGGCTGGGGTGATTTGGGTTGATGATGATGAATAGTGCAGGTGCGGGTTGGGCTTATACGTTCTTGTCTCGAATCTCGAATTGACTTGATTTAATTGTTAACGCGTTGAATTTGCCTTATTTGCACCAAAATTTGATAATTTTCGGAACTTTAATTTCGAACCTGTTAAACATAAAAATTGGGAAAATGAGTGTAGAACTATAATTAAATAGGTGTAAAATAATTAAAATAACAATTAAAAGATGCGTAAATCTAAAGCGCATCAGGAAGTCATTTCCCACTCAATTGGTGGAAAACCTGTTCCATCAAAAAGTAACTTCCATCAACGAATGAGTCCATCCTTCCAAACGGAGCCCAAATAAGTTAAGCTGAGTCCAAATAGCCTGAATTGAGCTTAAATGAGACAAACCAAGCTTGTCATTGACCGTGCTAAATTCGAATTCAACCAAGTCGACCCAATCTCGTGTTAGGGGTAAATGTGAATGAGCGAACCTTCAAACTTGATGGTATTTTTCGTGGAATGCCCCAATTCAAATTACCCAAATTTCTTCCCAATATATGTTTCCATCCACTTCAATCGTCTTCCCAATTTATAGATTCAATGAATTTCAAGAGTTAAAATGATTTGAGTTGATAATTTTTTCCGAAGAGAACTAAAAATTCTAAATTCAATCCATATTGACTCAATTCGATTAGATGTTTAACTAGTCTTGATAAGACCAAACCAATTTAAGTCGGCCCATTTTTGGTCTTACTTTTAACACCTATTGAGTCTGGAGTCCCTATGCACATCCCTATCTTATCGATATTAAGAATTAACCGCAAACAATGGTGCGAGGAAAGACAATAAAACGACATGTGGATTTATTATTCGTAATGATGAAGGACAAGTAATGGACTATAAGTGTAATTATCTCGAAGATGCTCCTATTTTAATGGCAGAGGCTACAACAGCCCGTGATGGTATTTCTTATTGTGTTGATAATGGCTCTAATAGCATTCATGTGAAGGGTGACAATCTAGCGGTTGTAAATGTCATCTATAAGGAATATTCATATCCTTGATAGTTAAGATCGACTACGGAGTACATTTGGATCCTGTTGGAGAAACGCAAGCATTCGAAAATTTCCCGTGTATAGAGAAGGTAATAGAGCGGCAAATAGGGTGGCAACTAGAGGACTTTGGGATCATTTAGGACCTCGTACCCTTGAGCAGCTCAATATTGATTTTTTTAGAGTTGTTTGTAATAAAGCATTAAGCCGTTGTTTTCATCAATAGACCTCTTAGTGTTCTCTTTACCTTTATAAAACAAAAATATTAACCACTGGAACTTGGGGAAGCATATTGAAAGCTGGATGTGAGGATGCGGTGATCCTCCGGATATTTGAAGAAGGGCTGCGGGTGCAACTTGGTTCTGGAGTGACAGCGAAGTTCTGGCATGATAAATGGATCTCGGATACTCGACTGAAAAATTTGATCAGCTATGTACGATATCACTCCAAAAGGGCCCCACGGTATCTGAAATGGAAATCTGGGATGAGATTTTTACGAAAAAATTGGAGACGGAACTTCTTACATAGAGAATTGGCGCAAGTGCCAGACTTCTTGAATCTCCTCTGCACGGTTCAACCAAGGCATTTGACGGTGGACAGCCCAACATGGCCACTTGAAAATGGTGGTTCGTTTATTGTCGAGTCCCTCCTAGAAATGGTTTGGTCCAAACGTACCCATCTTGCAAGTTGATAGCATGGTCAGAGGTGTATGAAAAGGGTTGGCTCCCCTGAAAATAGAACTACTGGTATAGCTTGCTCTCCTAAACAGGCTTAGCATGAAGGATTGCCTTTTTAAGATGTCATTTAGGCCCAAGACCTAAAGTGTTCTTCGCTGGATGGAACCCACGGAAATAAATCTGTAGTAACAGTTGGATAATTCGGTGCATAATATTGGGATGGCGGGGCCTCCAATTTATCCTCCCTTACATTCAGGGAGCTCTTCAACAAGTGGACTTCTTTTGTAATTAAAGGAAAGTTCTTGAGGAAGATATGGATGTCACTTTTCTTTATAACTTCGTGGGTGGTTTGGAACAAGAGAAATAGAATGCCCGTTAATAATGAGAATTGGGATGAGGATATGATTTGTTCTAGAGCATTTTGACGAGGGTTGAGTATTGGACTTCGCCTTGGTATCAGAATATGCCTTATAAACCCAATGAGGTGGCAAGAATATTGATTCTATTATCAGGTGGTTAAACTAAGCTGAATCCCCTTGTTCCTGTTGTGTTTGTTTTGATGTTTTACTAGTATATATGTCATATTGTGTGGTTTGTTTTGTCAGAGTTCAATTTTTTCTTTTGTCTGGTTTGTTTTTGCTTCTTGGCCCTTGCGCATAGCACCTACCTTTGGACTTGCACTCAATTATTGAAAAAAAAAAAAAGCAGGAAAAGAGTACTAACTCTGCAAACCTCTTAAACATTTGAAGGACTAAACGACTCACCCATAAACAGGGAAGCTCCGAGTACTACAACATCAGAATTACCATGAAGTCTAAATACTGTAGAAAGATTCGAGTTCATAAGCACAACTCTACATTGAGAACTAGTCTGTCTTAGACAACTGAAGTTCCTCCTGCAACTGAGTTCAACTTTGAAGCTCAAACACTCATTGGGGGCGCGAAAAGACTCCAAAATCTTGGCAAACCCGGGAACCTACAAACCTGCAAAGCCTCCATTTTTGCGAAAACTGAATCAACCTGTTACACAAATTTCATGCCAAGCTTCTGGTTAAAATGACTGGGTTGTTTGTTAGCTATGAAAACCTGCAAAACTCTGTTGCTGTGCACATAAGAGAACATGCACATAACCCGTCTCATAACGTGCATTGGGTAACGGTCCCCTGATTATATCTTTTCGAGAAAGAATGTAAATGTAACACAATGAAACAAAACCTCATACATGCACATTTACTACCCTGCTTGATGGCAACAAGCACACAGAAGCAAAAATATAACGACACCTCATGCTAGTGTACTTGTGCGACATTTACGAGTTCTGTCACTTGTATTTTTCATGTAGGATGTAGTGAACAAACAGTTAAGATGAGCATGATCTTGTAGTAAGGCCCTATATATACCCTGAAACCAATGGGGAAAGAGTTTTCATTTTTTTTTGGTGTGCATACACGCAGGAGGGGGCATATTTGATTGCTTCTACAATGACTACCACAATGCACATATATTGTATTTTATTTCAGTAAACATATTTATATAATTGTATCACTATTCATTCTGATTTTCGCATACAAGCTTGCAAGGCGAACTTATACTTAAAAAGACGTAATGCAATCATTGAGACCCATTATATAGCATCTGCGGCACCCCACCATGCAAAAACACGATGCTCGGCAGTTAAGTGACCATAACTAGCAACTTAATTCCATGCCTAGCACTCTCATGATTAGTCAACTCTTAATTGCGGATCATGTTGTCTAATAAAGGCAGATTACACCAAACTTAGAACTCTGGAATTAGGATTGTCAATACTCCTACAGCACATACAATATGCTTGAAAGACTGGGTGAAAGGAAAAAAAAAAAAAAAGGGATTCATTCCAACAGGTCCCAGTTGATTAACACATAGAGCAACTAGGGTAACATGTTGTGTTGGTGTCACGGATTCAAAGACTTGAGACCTACAGCCAATTTTTACACCCTCCACCCAGGAAGAAGAGTCATTCATCTGTCACTACCTAGGAAAAATGGAAGGCAAAACCCAGTCTTTCTTAATAGGTACCATGATTTTTAAGGATGTGATGGATGTGTTGGTTAGAGGTGCATTATAAACACGCAGAAATGGCAATATAAACAAAAGTATATAAAGAGGACCAAAATAAAAAAAAAAAAAATTTCACATTCCATATCACACGTGTGAACCTGCACACCTGCACAGCGGAAAATGGGCAGTAAGATAAATTTACTGGACCGGTGGCCTACACCAAAATGTAATCCTTTCTAGGAAGCAAGCAATGTACACAGTTAAAAGAAATGCCATAGCCGTACCATCACCCAGTTTATCAGTTCAGTTTCCATATTGCTCCTGGTATGGTTGAGGCTGCTGCTGTTGCTGGTAGTCATAGTACTGATCTCTGTTCTGCACAGATCCGTAATAATAGCCATCAGAATTAGTGTTAGCATCATTGGTATGAACCCTAGCTTTCTCTGCTTCCTCCTTTTCCCGATTCCATTGCTCAATTCTAGCACGTCTTTCTTCACTGCTGTCCCTTACAGGGCTTCGATCTCTGCTTCTTCCCCACCTATGCTCAGGACTCGTGCTCCTGCGCCTCCTATGGCTGTCATAGTAGTCCCTGTCATCATATCTTCTGCTACTGTGACTACGACCATAATGGTAGTCCGCATAAGTCCGGTGCCTATAAGGACTTCGACTTCTGCTACGGCTCCTGCTACGTCTTCTTATGTACCTCCCAAATAACTGACGCCTCAGCTCCCTAGTAGAGATAATGAAGTCAGTATCAGTTTCTGAAAACATCATGAAAGGTAATCGATAACTCCAGCACAGAATTAACCTTCCAATTCTTTTTAAGTGCATGAAATTGCAATATCCACCACGGTTGCAAGTGTTCTCCTCGTATTGTCTGCATGTGGCTTCACGAAAATCTGTGACCGGAGAGAAGTCCACGATGATAGGATGACCTGCAACATTTTATTTCAGATCCACATACGAAGTTAAAAAGCCATGAGAAAAATTAAAAAAAGAAAAAGAAAAGCATATAAAAGGATCATTTTTTTTTCAAAAGGATTGAGGGAGGAAATATGGTAAGAGCCATACCAGCATAATATCTTCCAGTCAAATTGCGAAGTGCATTTGCAGCTTGCTCTTCTTCTCTGTACTGAACATAGACATTGCCGACCTGACAAGATTTACATGCAAAAGGGTCAACAGACACATCTGTATGAGTTGAAACATGTATGGAAGCTAAACAAAACTATCTAACCATGTGGTCAGCCAAGTTGTCACAAACATTCAGAGACTCAATTTCACCATATTTGCTCAGCTCCTCGAAGAGATCTTCATAGAAGTCCTGGATGTTAAACACCAGAAAATGATCATACAAAATCAGAACACCCCCACCACCAACTATTAAAGATGACGCAAGTTAAGGTTCCAAATCATGCCACGAGCATCCAATGTACACCAATTTGAATAAATAGAAATTGAAGTCCCTGGAGATACTTGAACTACACTTTGGTCCTAATCTTGGACTCCTATATGAAAGGAAAAAAACAAGAAGAGTACTCATGCTAACCTCAATGGAAGCTCCAATTAATACAAATAATTATATAACAACTCACGTAGAAGTAACATAATTGATTATCTTACCTCCAATCACTCAATTCTCTAATTACAAGATTGAACCCATTGAGATGTGAATTCCCATTTAGATGTAACACACCTTAACCATCTACAAACAGATAGATATGGTTATACCAAAACCATTGAACTAAATTGAACATGACCCATGTAAGGTTTCAAATAATTAACAGAATCAAGCAACACTTCTCAAAAAAATACACAATCTGACTTCTCCAATCACAAAAACTATGACAATAAAAGCCGATCTCCATTGTCAATAATGAGCTCAAGTTTCCTTCGTTGCTCATGGACAAAACAAACACTATGGTATAAGACAAATCCAATTTGATGACATTAAACCAGTATAAGGCATCATCACAGACCAACCAACTAATTGAGGGCACAAAGAACCACTCAAAACAAAAAGAATCACAGAACAAATAGCACACAAGAGAATTCTTGCCTCATTAATTGTGATTAACATAAACAATTAAAATTAACGATTTGCCAATACTAACAGCCTAAAATCCATCAAGGAGATGCACACCCAAACAAAGACCTCATGTTAGAGTACAAAACTATTCATGAGCCTTCACCCATCAGCTTAAGCTTTAGGAAAGTTGGTTCGTTGATATATTAAAGCCTTGTTGACTAAAAGGTCACAAATTAGAATCCCAATAGCTCCCACTATAAATATTAACAAATTTCTAACACAAGATATGCATGGAGTTGTACATTATCCATGCTTTAAGCACAATAGCTATTCAAGTGCGAGGACATGTTACAATATAAAACCATTGATAGGCCTTTACCCATCGGCTTAAGTTCTAGGAAAAGTTGGTTCCTTCACACCTCAATCAGCAAACAATATCCATCGCCTAAACATCTATCAGCCAAAATGCATCAAATATAACCTAAAAAAATGACAAACATTGAAAATAAAGAACAAAATTAAGAACTTCGAAAAATAAACAAAACAAAAGGACAAGGACCAATTTGAACAAACTTAAGAACATCAAGGACGGCCAACAGTGTAAATAACTTGAAAATGAAGAACTCAAATGAGAAGTTACAAAAATTTTCAACTATAATTGATGATTTTAATAGATAGTTTTATTACACCGATAATTTAGATAAATCTTTGTTTCTTAATAGTGGGTCGTTGGCGATCCTCTTCCCTCATTCTAGTATAAAATTAGTAATAGGATTGTATGACTGTAATGAAAATAAATCTTAAAATGAAATCACTCCTCTCCCCCTACTATTCTCTTCTCTTTCCCACTCTCAATTCTATTCTATTTTCCCCCTAATTTCTACTATCAACCTGATTAAGCTTCAAAGAGAACAATCTAGCCACTCTTCCTAGTTTTAACAGTATCACAGCGTAAATGACTTGACAACTTACCTTTAAACGAGAAGTCACAAAAATTTTCAACGACCATTGATGATTTACTCCGAAATGATGAAGAGTTAGATGAAAGACCTATTTCACACCCTTACAAACCACAATTTTGACTATAATAAATGCAAAATTTTGAACTAAAAGCTATTTCACAAAATTTGTAGACTAATAAATTAACACATCGAACCTCAATACCCTTATTATATATTATACCCAAAATTTTTTTAACAATAACTGATGATTTTTACCTCGAAATTATGAAAGTTAGATGAAAGAGCTATTTCACACCCTCATAAACTACAATTTTGACAATTTTATTAAATACGAGCAAAGTTTTCAACGACAAAACTATTTCACAAGATTTGTGGAACACATTGAACCTCAATACCCTTAATATGTAATTTATCCAAAAATGCTCAACATTAACTGATGAACTTTACCTCGAAATGCTCCTGGATCTTACGAGGATCAATGGGATTCCCCTGTGCATCAACACCAGGGGTGATCATATCAGGACGCTGGTACATGTTAGAGAAGAGCAGCGTAGGGCTAATGCTAGGCTTGGTGTGAAGGCGGGAGCAGCGATCCCCATGGCGGCAAGCTCCGATCTTGAAGTAGAAGGGGCAGTTCACTCTGTCCTTCTCTGTTCCGAATATCGACGCCAAGTGCTCCGCCATTGTTGATCTCTGTATGTGTGTGTGTTGTGGTTCAGTGGTTTCTCTCTCCTAGGGTTTCGAAATGCGACATTTGGGGGAAATGAACGGGATACAGAGAGGTTGGTGGAATGGTTGTATTCATGTGAAGAGCTGGGTTTTCGCTTTCTAGATTGTTCCTTTGTTTCAACTTTGTGTGTTATTGTGCATTTTGGAGGGTTATTTTGGTATAATATTATTATAAGTGTAAAATTATTATTCTTAAAATAAAATTATAATTTTTAAGTTATTTTTGCAGTTTTTATTATTTATAAGTTATATTATTATTTTGATAATAATAATTATTTTATTTTATTTTATTATTGTAAATTTTATGAATTTAATTAAATTTGTTTTTATGTTTATTTGAAGATAATATTTAGTATTTATAAATTTATTTCAATTAGTTTCTTACTTTCTGATTAAAATAGTTATTATATTTTATTTTATAATAAAATTAGCTCATTCATCTACTAATGCTAATAAAAGTTAGGGTAAATTATAGAAAATCTCCCTGACTTGTGCTAAAATAACAAAAAAACCCCCTCACTAATAAAATCACTCACTAAACTCCCTATCTTTTGAAAATTTTTTACTTTGCCACCAAATAACTTTTTTTTGACCATTTTGCCCCTCAACAAAAAATAATTATATTTTATCTCATAATATTTTTTTCTGAAATTTTAAAAATACTTTTTATCTTCCGAACTTATATAAGAATATAAAATATTTAATTTTTGTCTAACAATATAAAACCATTTTCTGAAAACAAAATTAATCATTAAGGGCAAAATGGTCAAAAATAAGTTGCATGGGGGTTAAGTGATAAATTTTTAAAAGTGAAGGAGTTTTGTGAGTGCTTTTATTTGTGATGGGGTTTTCTATTTTTGAAGCAAAAGACAGAAAAGTTTTCTGTAATTTACCCTAAAAGATAATACCATTTTAAATAAAAAAACATGAAAGATCAATTTAAGTACACTTAGCTAAATTTTAAGACTACTTGCCTTCACATTTACCCATTGTTTTAGCAACGATAATGTGTCAGTTCACTAAGTTGAAAAGAAAGGTCATCAAACAAATTTTGTGGTTCAAGTGATTCATCAGCCTCGCTAAATGTTTCAATCTAGATTTTTTCTATGTTCGTAGTTTTAATATTGTATATCTTTGGATTTATGTATTTATAGTTTTATATATGTATTTATGGCTAAGGTTTAGTTTTTTTGCCTTACATCTAATTTTTTGGAATATATTTTAAATTGTTTTAGTAATATAGATTTTCACATAAAATACAATATTATTATTTAAATTAACAAAAGGGAAAATAAAAAGGGAAAAATTCGGAAGGGTTTGTGTGCTCCTTTGGCAAAATTAAGCGATTAGGGTTTACAAGATTTGCTGATGCCTGCCCCCTAGCGGCCGAGGGGGTACGATGATGAATGTTGGGGGTAGGTCAGAGTTACTATTGATAGAAAGTGGAAAGAGTAGTGGGGGAGCCCCAAGGGTGTCAGGGGTTCTGCAAGTATTTGATATTTGTTTAGCTCCTACGGTGGAAGCTCCCGAGGTGCCTCCGGTGGAGGTGATGGCTCAACTGGAGACCCTTGTGCAGGGGGATGGAGTGACTGACTTCGACAATGTTAGGGAGCAATGGGAGGTGACAACTCCTATTCCGGAACCGGTTCGATGGGTTGATCATATGGAGGAGGAGGTGAAGCTAGATAGTAGAACTATGGAAAGGGGGTTGTTTGGAGCTCCGAAGAAGAATTGAAGGAAACTATTACGTAATAACAAACCTAGGTTAGGGGTTGCAGCTGAAGAAGTTTACGTAGGGGGTTGAAGATGCGAAGGTGTAGTTGGTTGATAGGGAGATTTCCAAAAGGGTCACATATTGGCAACGAGCTCTCATGGGATATTTTGTTGGAGGTAATCTTTTCTATTCAACTATTAGTGACATAATACTAGATCTCTGGCCTATGATGGCTGAACCAAAAGTGCTATTGCATGCTGACGGATGGGAGTTTTTTGTATTTAATTCTATGGAAGATTGTGATGCAGTAATTGGGGGTGGGCCTTATATGATTCGTCAGGTCTCGTTGATTAGAAACAGTGGACACCCAATTTTCAATTTGAGAAGGAGGACCTTTGTAGGGTGCCAATTTGAGTTAATTTGTTGAATTTGCCATTGCGTCTTTGGGGATGGACGCATTGAGTAAAATAACTAGTTGTATAGGGATTCTGTTTTATGCTGATAAGATAACTGCTACAAAGAACATAGTTTCTTATGCGAGAGTTTTGATTGAGGTTGATGTCTCATTGCCTCTAAAGAAGATGATTGAGATTGAGCTTTCTGTTGATGTGGTAGTGGACCAAATGGTATGATATGAGTGGATTCCTCAGTGGTGTGACCGAAGTAAGAAGATTGGCCATGAAGAATCACAATGTCTAAAAGTGAAGAAGGTATGGCTTCTTAAGGCAATGGTACCTGGTAAGGATCAATAAGTAAAGCAAGGAGATGTTGTGGCCTTTGATCAAACACAACAAGGAGGGGCTGTTTTGGCTCTAGTACTATAGGTTGGGGCCGAAACTTCTGGTCCAGTACAGAATGAATGGCAGGTGGTGGGTCCGAAGAAGGGGTCTTCTCCTAGCTCGGATAGTGTGCAGGTGCCGTTGCTTAATAAATTCCAAGCCTCAACGAAAGTTGAAGGGGAGTGGGTGCTAGGTGATGAAGGGGTTTCTCGGGAGAGGGAGAAGGGTAGGCAGGGGGGAGGGGTATCATCGGGTGGATGATTGAGTTGTGGAATATGCGAGGGATGAATAAAGGCTATAAGTCCTATGAGATTAGGAGTCTTATAGCTAGAGAGAAAATAAATCTTTTTGCCATTTTAAAAACGAGAGTTAAGAAACATCGTGCTCTATATTTCCAGAGGAAGTTCTTTCGAGGTTGGGAAGTATGCTGTAATTATGAAGTAATAACAAGAGGTAGAATCTGACTTGTTTGGAACCCGAATGAGGTTCGTGTCAATGTATTGTTTGTAAGTAGCCAATCAATTCATGTAGAGGCGACCTTCTGAGAGTTTGGGGGTGATGTAGTGATACGTGTATTTTTTTATTTTTTTATTTTTTTTATGGTGATAACAGTGTGAGTCTTCGTAGAGAATTATGGGATAATTTGAAGCACCTACATGGGATTGTCAAGCCGTGTGTGGGTACTAATAGGGGAGTTTAGTGCTATTATGGGTCTTCTAGATAGGGAAGGTGGTGAAGAAATTCTTGAGGCGAAGTGGAGGGATATTGTTGACTGTATGGAGTATGTGGGGTTTCAGACATGCATTATTTGGGCTCTTTCTTTATGTGGTCTAAGCAGAGGGATTATAAGCACAATATAAGATCTAGAATTGACCGAAGCCTTGGGGAATCTCATTTGGCATGAAAGTTTTGAAGCTATTGCACACGTAATGGCCTCGGGGGTGTCAAATCATGCACCGAGAGTTATAAAGTTGTTGGCCCTAAAGGCCATTTACGTTGTAATTTTAATGATAACAATCATTTAATGAGTCATTATATTTAATTGCTCTAATCTTGTTTGATAGTGGCTCATAAAAAAGTTAGGAAAAATCAAGATTAATCATGTTGATATCAAGCTTTTCAAGATGATGGATCAAGAGGAAATCGAGCCAAGTTGAAGACAAAGTTGATCCTAAGTCAAGAGAATCAAATCAACTTTTCAAGCTTTTCAAGAGGAAATCGAGCCAAGTTGAAGACAGAGTTGATCCTAAGTTGAAGACTAGGTAGAAGACAAACTAGATCCAGGCATTTCAAGTTATTTATTTTTATTTTTATTTTGTAGGACTTAGAATCGGGATATATCAATTGAATCAAATCTCAATATTGATATTTGATGCTCTAACAAAAATATTTTTGAAATATTTTTAAAATTTGATTTCTAAATATTATTTAAAAAATATTCAAGTCAAATTCAAGCCAATCTAGTTTGTCAATAAAAATATTTTTTTAATTAGTATAATGAAAAGCATGCCCAAAAATAATGAGGTCAAATTTTAATAGGGTAATATTTTAGGGGTGATTTTTTAAAATAGCATATTTGGTAATTTTTATTCCCAAATATTACGTGAAAATTTAAAATTATCAAAATAGCACGCAAGAATTTAAAATTATCAAATAGTTCGCCCAGTCAGCATGGCACTGCCATGTCAGCAAGGGCATTTTGGTCAATTTTTTATTTTTGAAACTTAAAAAAAAAAAGAAAATTAGTTTTCTTTTGCACATGCAGCAACCTTTCACGAAAATGTAAAACAAGGTAATTGCCTAAAAATTTTGTATCATATATATATATATATATATATATATAATTTGATATGCATAAATTTATTCAATTTTTTAAAAGTATTATCTAAAAAAATATATTTATTGTTAATTTGTTGTTATATATCAAAGTTTATGTGTTATATAAAATAAAATAATTTTTTTTGGAATACCATAAAAATAATAATAAAATATTAAAAATATTAAAAATACAATTATTTAAAGAAAAAACCTGTCATACACGAATAATGAAGTTATTAGTGTAACGTGATCCTATAATTATTGGAAAAATGACATAAAAATTAAAGATTTCTTCTTGTATAACTATGTGGTACAAGCTAGTAGAACTTTGTGATACATTTAGTTAAAAGTCGTGGTACATTTACTTAAAACTCGTGGTATATTTCTAAAACTCATTCTATATGTGTTCAAACTAAATGCAGTGCGTTTAAAATAGATATCCTTAATAAAGTAATTAGTATAGCATAAATATACCACGACTTTTAACTAAATTTATCACAAGGTTCTTAACTAAATGTATCATATTTGTAGGCTTCGGCCGTGTCCTGGGGTATGCCCCTTGTAGGTTGTACTAATTATGTGATCACGTTACACTAATGACCTCATTATGCGTCTATAATAGTTTTTTATTAAAATAATTATATTTTTAATATTTTAAATATTATATTATTTTTTTATGGTGTTTAAAAAAGTATTTTATTTTATATGACACATAAATTTTGATATATAACAACAATATTAATAGTAAATACATATTTTCAGACAATACTTTTTAAAAATTTGATAACTTTATGTATATCAAATAATAATATTTATATAATATCATATAAAAAATTTAGGCAATTACCCATTTTTAATTTTTGTGAAAAGATGCTGCATGAGTAAAAAAAAAATATATATATATATAATTTTCAGTTTTTTTTTTAATTTTTAAAAATAAAAAATGACCAAAATGCCCTTACTGACATGGCAGCACCTTGCTGATTGGGCGTGCTATTTGAGTAATTTTGAATTTTTGCGTGTTATTTTGGGAATGAAATCACCAAAATTGCTTTTTTGGTAAAATCACCTGATATTTTAGCTTGATTAAATCAACCATTCATTCAACTGAATAAGTAAACATGGAAATTAATTCAAAAACATAAGCTAATATGGAAAATCAATCAATCAAGCTAAATGGCTAAAATCGTTCAAATCCACTCGGGCATGTTGAGTGTCGACACACAGAAGGGATGTGTCGGCACACAGATATACAGTAGCCAACCCGAGCTACTCTGTGTCGACACACCCCCCTGAGAAAGCTCTAACGGCTAAATTTTAACTCCGATTTCTTTCTATTTTTTAAAAAGTTTCCCAATGGCTCCTATATCCTTTGGCCTGTATATAGGGCTTCAATTCTTTAATAAAATTATCCAATTCTTCAAGATTTTATTGATCAAAAAGTTCTTGTGTTTTACTTGTGCTTTAGAGTTTTAATCTCTTGTTTTCTAAAGTTTTTCTTGAACATCACTAATTCTCTTTGATTGAGTTTATTAAGTTTCATTGGCATAACCTTAGTATTTGCTAAGCTTGATTATTTTTCAAATCACTCTTTCAAGAGTGAGAGTTTTGATGCTTAAGTTTACTTTATTGTAAAGGTTGGATCTTGAGCCTATCATTATAAAATGATCAGTCGTAGAAGGTTGATCTTGAGCCTACGTACAAAAAGACGGGTTGTAAAGGTTGGGGCTTGAGCCTATATACAAAAAGAATGATTGTAAAGATTGGATCTTGAGCCTAGGTTTTCAAAAAAAGGATTATCAAGCTTAGTGAAAGGCTCAAGTGACAAAGAGTAGTCACTTGAGGAGTTGACAAGCTTCCAGGTTGAAAGTGAAACACTATAAAAATCCTCGCCCATAGTTTTTCGTCTTGCATTTATTTTTTACATTTCATATTCATTGTCTAGTTTTGAATTTATTTATTGGTTCTTGAAGTTTAAACTTTCATTTATCGTGAAAAAAACCTTAATTCACCCCCTCTTAGGTTGCTCTTTGGGCCTTTAATTGGTATAAGAGCTATTAATCTTTTTTTAGTCTAACAACCTTAGAGTGATTTTTGTGGTGACCTTTGCCCATACTTTGGCCAAGGGTCAATCGGACAACAAGCTTCCTATTTTTGACGGTGAAATCTTTCGCTTCTGGAAACTTAGAATGAGACTTTTTATTACATTTATTGTTTTTGACTTGTGGCTAATCACGAAAAATGGCGATTTTGTTCCTTCAAAAAATGAAGGAAATGCAATTTTTGATAAATTTAAAATAAGCTCATTCATTATAACAAGACAAAGCTTGAGAAAAATGCTAAAGCTCATTTCCAATTATTATGTGCTATTGCTCCCAATGTGTTCAATCATGTTAAAAGTTGCAAGACTGCAAAGGAGATTTCATGAATTTCTTGATACAAGTGAAGAATCTCTTGATACAAGTGAAGATGAGCAAGTTAATTCGTGTCTCATGGTCATTGGTGATGTGAGCATTGAAGAAAATAAGGTAACTGATCTATTTTATAATGAATTAGTTGTTAGATTTCATGAATTTTATGAGATAAAAAATTAAAAAAGCAACACAATACTTTCATAAAGGGTCTAGAAAATACAAGCCTAGAAAAGGAGTCAAAACAACATTTATTATATGAACTTGAAAAAGAATCATTAAAGAAAAAGAACAAGTCTTTGAATGATCAAATCATAAAACTAACTAATGAAAAACAGTCCTTGGAAGAAAAGATTCAATCATATTAAAATGAACAAGGAAAATCCAAGAAAGATGAATCACTATTGAAAGAAAATTAGTCTTTAAAAGAAAGAGTAAAAGAGCTTTTAAAAGTCTCAAACAAATTTTTCGAAGGGCAAGAAACACAAGACAAGGTACTCTTCTCTCAAAAATCATTTTACAATAGAGAAGGAATTGGTTATAATGGAAATATTCAAAAGAAAAATTCGAATGTACTTTTCGTCAAAGCCTCCTCATCCCAACGAACTCTATAAGATATCACTATTATGGTGACCATGGGCATAATGTGTACAAAGAATTTGAGAAAAACCAAGATGGTTTGGGTTCCAAAGGGATCTCGGCTACCAAAGGACAAGACTAACAATGGAGGACTCAAGAAAATTTGGGTACCAAAAGATCATGAAGTTATGTAGGCATGCTTGAAGGTTGAGAAGAAAAACTGAAAATGGTACTTGGATAGATTTGTAAGTTACATAACCAGAGAACAATTGAAGAACACTTCTATAAAACCAAGGAAAGGAAATCTCACTTTCAACAAGAAGAAAGGAAAAATTCGTTGCATTGGTATTCTTGCTCCTAACTCCTCTCCTTGTATAGATGATGGTTTACTTGTTGATGGTCTTATGCATAATCTTCAAAACATTGGTCTACTATATGATGAGCTTATTGTGTGCAATTTTAAGTTATTTAAATATATAGTGGCGCATGCTTAAATGAATGATTATTACTTGATCGATTAAGATGTGACAATGTCCATATGATTGATCTTGAATGTATGAACTTTGTGAAATGTATGGTGTTGCAAATGAAAATGAACATGGGATTTGAAATAGAAGATTTCAACATGCTAGTATGGACTTGATTTCAAAACTTTGAAAAAAATGATATTGTTAGGGGATTACCAAAGCTATCATATTTGTGCTGCATGTCAATATGGCAAACAAACCCAAAAATGTAGTTTCAACATCAAGGCATCTTGGATAGATTTGTTTGGTCCTACTCGTCATTTAAGCCTTGATGGAAAGCACTATGGACTTGTAATTGTTGATAATTACTCCCATTTTGCTTGGTGCTTATTTGCTTCTCATAAGAGTGAAACTTTTGATAAATTTGAAAAAGTTTTGCAAACGTGTGCAAAATAAAAAATATTTGAAAATCATTTTAATTAGAAGTGATCGTGGAAGGGAATTTGAAAAAGGCGATTTGAAAAGTATTGGGATTAAATTGGAATCCACCATAATTTTTCGACTCTTAAAATTTCTCAACAAATATATATATATATTGACCATGCTTTTTGAAAATAATTTGCAAATTCATTTGGGGCCAAAGCCGTTAACACTACTTGCTACGTCTTAAATTGAGCTTTAATAAGGTATATTTTAAAGAAAACACCCTATAAACTTTTACAAAGAAAGAAATCCAAATATTGCACATATCAAACCGTTTGGGTGTAAATACTTCATCCACAATAACGGTAAAACAAAACTTGGTAAATTTGACCCACAAGTGGATGAAGGTATTTTAATTGGATATTCTCTAACTAGCAAAGCATATAGAATATATAATAAAAAGACATATATTGTAGAAGAGTACATACATGTAGTTTTTGATGAAACTAATGTCTTGTACTCTAGAATTTCTTATGACGACGATGATATAATAATCAAACCAATAAACATCACACCTTCATCCGAGGAGTAAGAAAAGGATAACCCAAAGCTCCCCGAAAGGAAAGGTCGAAAATGTAGAATCCAAAGAGGAAGACATGCTACATGTGATTGGAAATTCTTGAAGGATCACCCAACAAGTCAAATCATTGGTGATCCCTCAATGTGATAAGAAACAAGGAAAGGATAGTAACTAAAAGCTATAACCAAGAAGAAGGTATTGACTATGAAGAGAACTTTGCACTCCTTGTCGGATTAGAATCTATTAGACTCTTATATGCCTTTGCCTCATTCAAAAATTTTGAACTTTTTCAAATTTATATGAAAAGTGCATGTTTGAATGGTCATATTAGAAAAGAAGTTTATGTTAAACAACCACTCAATTTTGAGGATGATAAATTTTTCAATCATGTCTATAAACTCAAGAAAGGCTCTTTAAGGATCGAAACAAGTTCCTAGAGCTGGATATGAAAGATTGAGTTCATTTTTAATGCAAAAACTATTTTTAAAAGGGAATGTTGACACCATACCTTTAGTCAAAAGCTCTAGAAATGATATTCTTATTGCTCAAATATATATATTGATGATATAGTGTTGGGTGCTAGTAACCCATTTATTTGTGAAGAACTTTCAAACCTTATGAGTAGGAAATTCGAAATGACCATGATGAGAGAAATTAACTACCTCCTTAGACTTCAAATGTAAAGCAAAGATAGAATTTTCATAAACCAAGCAAAGTACATTAAGAAGATATTTAAGAAGTTTGCAATGGAAAACTCCAAGGCAATTGCAACTCCAATGAGCTCACTACTCAAGCTAGACATGGATGAAAAGGTAAAAAAGGTAGATCAAAAGCTATATAGCGGTGTGATTAGATCCCCTTTTTACCTTACAATGAGTATACTCAATATCTTGTTTAATGTGTGTGTATGTGGTTTGATTTCAATCATGTCCTAAGGAATCTCATTTATGTGTCATGAAAAGAATTTTTTCTATACCTAGTTGGTATTTGGGCTTGTTCTATCCCAAGTGTGAACTCCTAGATCTAGTTCAATATAGTCATGTCGATTTTACTAGTTACAAATTGGACTAGAAATCAAATTGTGGAACTTGTCTATTTATTGGTCATGCTTAAGTGTCAAGGTTTGAAAAAAAAAAAAAAGGAGCGTTGCTTCATCCATTGCTGAGGTCAAATACGCTGTATATGCAAGTCATTGTAGTCAAATATCTTGGTTAATGCATGAATTTAATGCTTAAAATATTCATATCGATCATGCTCCTATTATTTGTGATAATGCTAGTGCAATATGCTTATTTGAAACTCCGGCTCAACGTTTTAGAACCAATCATATAGAGGTAGACATCATGTCATTTGTGATTATGTGCTTAAAGAAGATGCCATGGGAAAATTTGTCTCCTCAAATAATTAGAACTTTTCACTAGGCCTCTATGTGGAATTATTTGGTGGCACTAAAAGAAGGATTGACACGGTGAAATATCATTACTTATGTGCATTAATTTCATATGTATGGTTATATTAAAAATAACTCTCAAAAATTTAACATAATGGAGCACAATTGTCCTAGTATTCTTATCCAATCCAATGGATATTAGTGCTTGAAAACCATTTTTAAAGGACATACTAAAATTGAGTTACCTTTGACCTCTATTTTGAACAAAATCTTTCCAATGTTTATTTAACTTGAATATTCTCTCACATTCTTTTTCATAATTTCGATCAAAGTTGTAAATGTATTATGAGAATTGCAAAACTTCAAGCAAGTTTAAAATTCTTATTTTGTGAAAAATTATTCATGTTCACTTTATTGAGGCATATGAAAATATTAGTTAAAAAAGGTGAAACATTATATAAAAAAAGGAGGTGAAATTGTCCTTAACATATTGAGCTACATATGTAAAAAAATACTTTAACATTTTAACTTTAATGTATAAATCCCTCTCTTATTTCTTTTTGTTCATGACAAGGTGTTGTTTATGTTGGTTTGAACATTGCGCAAATCATTCTTTTTTAAAATACTTGCTATATCATGTAGGGGAGAGAAATATTAAACAAATTGCATTGAATTCATTTATTCTCTTTTGGTTGATGATAAAGGGGGAGAGAAGTTGGTGTTTGCTTGTGTCTTGGTAAAATTAATGTTGATATTGAGCTATTAAATGTTTGATTCTTACAATACATCGACATAGGGGGAGCCAAATAAGTTTGAACTTTTAACATGTTATACATAACTCTATGACTTGATACAAAGTGAGAATTTGTATGATTTGAGTAGTTAATATTTTTATGGTAAATTTTATATTTCAACTTTCATATTTCTAAGAGAAAATACCAAATATTTGTCTTCATTAAAGGGGAAGATTGTTGGCCCTAAATGCCATTTACATTGTAATTTTGGTGATAACAATTATTTAATGAGTTATTGTATTTAATTGTCTTAATCTTGGTTGAAAGTGACTCACATAAAAGTTAGGAAAAATAAAGATTAATCATGTTAATATCAAGCTTTCCAAGATGATGGATCAAGAGGAAATCGAGTCAAGTTGAAGACAAAGTTGATACTAAGTCAAGAGAACGAGATCCGAGTCTAGGCGCTTCAAGTTGTTTATTTTTATTTTGTAGGACTTAGGATTGTGATATATCAATTGAGTCAAATCTCAATATTGATATGTGATGCTTTAATAAAATGTCTTTGAAACATTTTTAAAATTTGATTTCTAAATATTACTCGAAAAATATTTAAGTCAAATGTAAGCTATTCTAGTTGGCCAATAAAAATATTTTTCAAATTGGTATTATGAAAAACATACCCAAAAATAACAAGATTAAATTTTAATAAGGTGATATTTTAGCTTGATTAAATCAACCATTCATTCAAATAGATAAGCAAACATGGAAATTAATTTAAAAAAAAAAAAGCTAGTACGGAAAATCGATCAATCAAGCTAAAAGATCAAAATCGTTCAAATCCAACTAGGTATGCTGAGTGTCGACACACAAAAGGGATGTGTTGACACACAGATATAAAGTAACCATCCCGAGCTGTTGTGTGTCGACACACAACCCTGTTACAGCTTTAACGGCTACATTTTAACTCCGATTTGTTTCCAATTTTTTTTAAAAGTTTCCAACGGCACCTATGTCTTTTTGGCCTTTAAATAGGGATTAAATTCTTTGATAAAATCATCCAATTATTCAAGCTTTCGTATCAAAAAGTTCTTGTGTTTTACTTGTGCTTTAAAATTTTAATCTCTTTTTTTTAAGCTTTTCTTAAGCATCACTAATGCTCTTTGATTGAGTTTATTGAGTTTTATTAGCATATTCTTAGCTTTAGCTAAGCTTGATTGTTTGTCAAATCACTCTTTCAAGAGTGAGAGTTTTAGTGCTTAAATTTACTTTATTATAAAGTTTGGATCCTTAGCCTATCGTTATAAAATGATGGTTGTTAAAGGTTGGTCTTAAGCCTACGTATAAAAAGACCGGTTGTAAAGGTTGGGCCTTAAGCCTACATACAAAAAGACCAATTGTAAATATTAGATCCTGAGCCTAGGTTTTTAAAAGGGATCATCAAACTGTGTGAAAGGCTCAAGTGACAAATAATAGTTACTTGAAGAATGGACTAGTTTTTGGGTTGGAAGTGAACCACTAAAAAAATCCTTGTTCATTGTTTTTCTTCTTCCATTTATTTTTTACATTTCATATTCGTTGTTTAGCTTTTTATATATTTATTGGCTCTTAAAGTTTAAACTTTCATTTTATTGCGAAATAACGCAATTCACCCCCCCAGTTGCTCTTTGGCCTTCGAAAGTTGGTAGAGGTAGATAGAGTGGGAAGGCATGCATTCAAATTGGCTAATTGGCTATGTGACATGAATGGGTTTGGGTCGTTGTTTGTACAAGCCTGGAGCAAGTCAGTGCGTGCAAGGGACCTAACAATTTTGTTTACATGAGAAAATGAGGGAATTTCTGCAATGGTAATAAAGGCAAGGGCTGAGTTAGAGAGTTTGCAAAATCTAGAAGGACAATCTGGTGTGTTGTAGAAGAATATTAGTAAGGCAAGGCTTAAGCTTTAACGTTTGACTAGTATCTCCAACAAAAGGCAAAAATTATGCATTTAAATCTTTCCGATGTTGGGGTCAAGCTACTTTCATGCGAGTATCAAGGCTAGGGGTAAGAAAAATGCTATTTGGTGGCTGCTGGACAGTGAGGGTAATCAGTTAGGGGAGCCTCATATGATACAAAATGAGATTTGGCAGTTTTACAAGTAGCTTTCGCGTACTGCTGCTACCTGTGTGCATGTGGAAGAGGAGGTGCTTAAGAGAGGGCAAGTGCTATAAGCTGCTAATGAGTTTGGATTGTGTGGAGAGGTGCAGGATAAGGAGATTAAGGTGGTAGTTTGGAGCATCCCTAATGACAAGGCTCCAGGGCCAGATGGTTTCACAGCGAAGTTTTTATAGACTGGAAGGAAGATAGTAGGTAAGGAGATTTGTAGTGCGATTAAGGACTTTTTTTGAATTGGGAAATTGCTGAAGAGTCTAAATGCTACGACGATTTGCCTCATCCCAAAAATTGAGGATCCGCAAAGTGTAGGTGACTTTAGGCTGATCTCATGTTGTAATGGCATCTATAAAGTTATATCAAAAGTGCTAGTGGCAAGGCTTCAGAAGGCTCTTCCCAAGCTTACTAATATGACCGGGGTAGATCTATCTTCGATAATATCATTTTAGGGCAAGAGATCATTAAGAACTATACTCCGAAGCATATCTCAGTGAGATGTTTTATGAAGATTAATATGAAGAAGGCTTATGATTCCGTGAATGGAGATTTTCTTCTTGAAGTGTTGCATGGCTTAGGCTTCCTGCATAGGTCTGTGGTGTGGATCAAGGAGTGTATCTCTGACCCAACATTTTTGATTCAAATGAATAATGGCCTAGTTGGATTTTTTAAGGGGGGCAGGGATTGCTGTAGGGGGGGGATCCTATTTCTCTGTACTTATTCGTCCTACGTATAGAATACTTATCTCATAAACTTCAATGTTTGGGAGATGGGGATGGGTATCACTTTCATCCGAAATGTGTGAAAATGAAGCTGAATCACTTGATGTTTTCCGATGACTTATTGCTATTTGCGCGGGGTGATGTTGCTCCGATCAATTCCTTGTGGAGAACAGTGCTAGATTTTGAGAAGACATCGGGATTGGAGCTGAATGCTTTAAAATCAGGGATTTGTTTTGCAGGGGTGGATGACAGTACAAGAGAAGAGATCTTGAGGGAGTTGGGTTTTTGTGAATTGCATTTACCGCTCCAATACTTGGGGGTCCCGATAGCTGGTGCGAGGTTAAAGATTGCACAGTATGCAGAGCTGATTGAGCGGATCAGAGTGCGAATCATGGCTTGGCATAATCGTAAGTTTCCTATGTCGGAAGAGTAGAGGTAATCAGGTCGATACTTGTGGGGATGATTTCCTATTGGTTTAATGTCTTTTTATTTCCAAAGGGGGTTTTTAAAGATCATCCAAAGTATGACGACGAGGTTTTTATGGAATGGTGACATTGAGAGGAAACATGGTTATTATCCTATAGCTTGGGAAAAAGTTATTTTCCAAAGAACGAAGGAGGGCCGGGACTTAAATAGTCAGATCATTGGAACTTAGCTCATGTTATAAAAATATCGTGGAGCATTCAGGAGAAGAAGGACGAATTATGGATAAGCCGGGTGCACGGTTATTATATAAAGGGATGCTCAATATGGTCGGTAGTGATCAAAGGTACAAAATCTAGTATATGGAAGAGTCTTATGGGTTGTAAGGAGTTGCTGCAAGAGAAATGGGGTGCTGAGCCCAAAGTAGTGTTGAGGGGATGTGCTTCTACTAGGTGCTTAGGTCAAAGAAGGCTTATGATTTGATGTGAGTGAAACAGAGTGTAGGTCACTGGAAGAGAACGATATGGGATGCTATAGGTTATCCTAAGAATAGTTTATATTATGGATGGCTGTGAAAGGTATTGTTGAGGAAAAAGAGAACCAAGTCAATAAGTCAACCACAGTACCAGACCTGGTGGCACCTACACACCTCAAGGCCAGTAATTACCGTAAGTCCATGACGGTAGTAGCTTGGTGGCACTAAACGTACCGCCACCAGCCCTATCTACCGTAAACCCTAGTAACACCAACCTATGGCCTACACAGTGTCTAAGGTACCGCCCTACCACAGGCCTCGGCACCACTAATCCTGCCAACCATCAGCACACGATACATGCTTATATCCAATTACTATCAGGCTCCCCCTACCATGAAGAAACACGGTATCGCCAATCCCAACTACTGCCTACCTACCTTCGGTGTACAACCGCCTACCCTGCTACCGCCTACCTTCACCAGCACTCATGATATGCACTCACCGTCCTTCTACTATCATGCACAAACCCAGGCAGTACCACCACTCCTCTCAACCAATCACCACCAGGCGGTCCCACCTCCTCATCACCTAAGCGGCACCATCACCTAGATGGTACCATCACCCAGGCATTACCACCTCCTCTTGAACCAATCAGCTGCCTTCCCCTCCACATTATACAAAGCTAGGCGGTACAACGCCAACTCGGCGCTACCGCCCAGCACCAACCAACTCCCCCTCTCCTATAAATACCAGCCTAACTTCCCTCATTCAACCCAAGCTCCTCTGGGCACCTGCACTTGATACTTAACCCCAACCCCATAATGCCTTCATCAAGCCTGGGGCTCACGTCCCACACAGGCAATCCACCCTAGGGCCTCATGCCTCACCCTCTCCCTAAGAGACCTCACATCTCTCCCTTTACTAGGATCCGGGTTCGCTCCCTCCCCTCCACGGTTATCATTCGACGTGCCTCTTCCTCTCCATGAGTCGGCTTATGCTCACTGGGTATCAATTGCCTTACTCATATTTATCTATTGCCGATATTACTGCTCCTACTGACTTAGGCATCGGAGGGGTCCCTCGCGGTCCAAACCACCGCGGGTCCCTCTTATGGCCTTGCTTGTTTTGCAGGAGATCCCAGGTTAAGCGCGCCAGCGGTTGCTTTCTCAAGTGAGGGTTGAGTCCCGCTCTCATCCAGAACCTACAAATATTTGTTGCTGGGGGCATTTGGGTCTAGCTCATTGACTGCGCAAAATTTAACCGAAACTAAAGCACCGTCTGTGGGAAAGATGGCTTGCTAACGTTTAACCTGGTACCTCCTGCATGACGCCTAAGACCCTCATACGACTGGGGGCTACAATACCCGTTTCAGGTAATTTATCTTTAGGGAGCATGGGCGCTTGTGTCGGGTTTTGGCAGGGAACCTTGGCGTTTATCTTAGGCCCAATACCAACCCCAAGACACCATCCACTAAGTCCTTTTTGAGCCCAAAACGGTAATACCTGAACCTGTCACAGCCTGGGGCCGAATAAGTTAAAACAAAGTAAAATAATGGTAGCAGTAATAAAAAAAAAAAAAAAAGGAGTCGGTTACCATTGTTATTTCATTTTTAAATCCTTGCATGTTAAAACACTAACCCATATATCAGTAACAATAATTAAACTGGCATAAGGCACTGTTATGTGTGAAGGCGGCAGGGTCCTTAACCCAAAAGCGACCCAAATAAAGTAAAATTTGAGCCAGGAGGAAGATTACCGCCTAACACAAGGGTGACGCCCTCCAGGGTTCCCTTAAATAATAACGCCGTCACCACTGAACTAAGCTAACAACAAAATGGTGCCGACGTTAATTCACTACGCCACCAACCATTTCCTTTTGGCGCTTCCAACAATAAGATGTGATGAAAACTCACTAGTAGGAACTTTACCACTAATTTAAGGCTTAAGCTGCCACAAAACGAATTTAACGGTGTTAACTTGCCACACCGCCAATAAACTTGGTTGCACCTACAAGCTTGACCATTTATAACTGCCTATGAGCTTGGCCAGATAGCTTTGCCAACTCCTTAAACGAGTAGCTCACCGGAGGCGAAATAATAGCCATCACCAACAAACTTAAGCAACCCATTGGTATCAACAACGAGGCTAATTAGATTTTGTTTTTAACCAAGCCTTGCCCGTGACCTTGGGTCTGCACTATCCACTTTACCTAGGTGCTACCGCCAATTGGGCTGGCTGCGCAGTAACGCCAGTATACCTTTATGTCACCCCTTTCGTTTTTGGCTAAATGGTACGGCCAAAAGGCCCAACTAGGCACTCTCCCCAAGTTACTAGTCCGAGTACTACTGCCCACAAAGGTAGTAGAGAAACACTCGAGACACTCGTCTTGGCTCGTTCGCTCTTCAATAAAGAGGCTAATACTCCTAGAGCTAAGGATGAAGCCTCAAAAGATCTCTTACCTTCACAGTGCGAAGGGCACGTTATTTTACAGACTTACAAGGCACCCCTTGGCGCCTAATAAAGTCTTCCACTTTTTAATGAGGCATGTGTAAGCCACCAGGCATGCTCATTAACAAACGAGGGCAATCGCATTCTCATTAGCGGTTTTGTACACCCAAAGAGAATGTCCATTCAGGCAGCCTCTTGACAACTACGGAATCTACCATTTATCAATGACGATTGGTAGCCATATTCACCAGTGATGACTGGTGGAAAAGTTATATTATTTGTCCCTATTACAACCCAACTAAGGGCTTAACATGTTAATGACTTATGTGAGTGTTGTTACGTTCAACCCAGTCCCTAGCCGGGGGCTGGGGGATTTATGTTCTCTATATGATCTACGTTCCCTATGTGATTTATGCTTAACCCAGTCCCTAGCCTGGGGCTGGGCGCTTTATGTTCTCTATATGATTCACGTTCCCTATGTTATTTATGTTTAACCTAGTCCCTAGCCGGGGGCTGGGGGCTTAATGTTCTCTATATAATTTATGTTCCCTTATGTGATTTACGTGATTTATGTGAATGTTGCTTTTACATGATCCATGTTAACTCAGCCCCAGACTAGGAGCTGGGGGCTGAAATTGTTATTCGCGGTAGACTCCTAATATTATCTGGAGCCCGTGATGGTGTGTGTCCCATTGATACCGGGCCTGGTGTTGGGATTTGCTCCAAGTAGCATTGGGAGCTCAGAGATAAGGGAGCCATAAGCCCTTCTCAGGCTGGCAATATTAGTTGAGCCATAAGCCCTTCTCAGGCAGGTAAGACACACTTGTGCCATACGTCCTTCTCAGGCAGGTATACTGTACCCCCTCTAACACTGGGGGCTGGCGGTTATTGTCGCTCCAATTGAAATGGGAGCATGGATTATTTGGGTGCGGTAACTCTCACCTAACGTGAGAGCCCGAGGTTATTTGTGCCCCACCTAATATCGGGGAGGGCAGTTGTTTTTGCTCCAATTAAAATGGGAGCACGAAGTATTCGGGCGCGGTAACTTTTACCTAACTTGAGAACCTGCGGTTATTTGTGCCCCACCTAACATCGGGGCGGGAGGTTGTCTTTGCTCTAATTGAAATAGGAGCACGGAGTATTCGGGCCCGGTAACTCTCACCTAACATGAGAGCCCGCGGTTATTTGTGCCCCACCTAACATCGGGGCGGGCGGTTGTTTTTGCTCCAATTGAAATGGGAGCACGGAGTATTCGAGAGCTGTAAACTCTCACCTAACGTGAGAGCCCGCGGTTATTTGTGCCCCACCTAACATCGGGGGGGGCCGTTATTTTTGCTACAATTGAAATGGGAGAAGGGGGTATTCAGGCGGAGTAACTTTCACCTAACTTGAGAGCCTGCGGTTATTTGTGCCCTACCTAACATCGGGGCGGGCGATTGTTCTGCTCCAACCAGTATTAGAGCACAGTTTAAGCTCCAGTCGACACAGGGAGCACGAAACGATTTATGCTCCAACTAGTGTTGGAGCATGGTTTACGCTCCAACTGACATAAGGAGCATGAGATGGGTTACGCTCCAACCAATCGTTGAAAACCTAGATTATTTTTCATAATACGATACAACCCGGCCCACGACTGGGGGCTAGGAGTTAAAAATATTACTCACAATACACCCCACCTCAAACCATGGCTGAGGGCTGGGGGTTCAACCCTTCATAACCTAGCCAAGCATTAAGGGCCAAAAGCTAACACTTTATATATCCATAGTATAAAGCCCAAGAGCAAGCAATAAAACTCACAAGAAAGCACAAATTGGCGGCTCTCGGAGACCACGCCAAGAATTAATAAATTGGATGAAGCAACATCTACAATATCCGTTGCCTATGCACGAGTAACGCCTCTAATCAGAAATACAATTCCTAGAGGCCATATCAAAAGTTAAAAAATTGGGTGGAGCAACGTCTTCAATAACTGTTGCTCGACCATGAGTAATGCCTCCAATCAAAAATACAATTCTTAGAGGCCATACCAAGAATTAGCAAATTGGATGGAGCAACGCCCACATTAACTACTCACACAAGCAATTATAAGTACCTCCCATTACCCTGCCATGGAAACAACAACAAACATAATCCTTCAAAGGCTTAAGCCCTCTAAGCCTTAAAACATATTCCAAAAGCTAAAACACTTCTTTTAACGATAACGCTGGTCTCAAGCGAAAATACCATAACAAGTGGGTAAGGTAACGCCTGACTAAGGGAGGGTATGACTTGGTCTGCCACTCTTTAAGACATTAAAGTTACTCAAGCCCTTTACTCACATAAAGCCATTCGCACATTGACAGAGACTCAAATATACCATTCGCACATTGACAGAGACTCAAATATACATACATTCCAAATGCTTTAAACAAAATACTTTTACACAAAGTAGACAACAAAACGCCCTTTTGAAGGTATGCATAACACGTCATGTAAATCGAGTATATTTACAACAAAAATGGAATAAAATGATGTCAAAACCAAAAATGATACTTCAATCTTCCCAGTCACTCTCAGTACTGGACCCGTCTTCCACCTCATTTTCCATCTCCTTGTTCACCTCGTCCACTATCTGTTAAAGAAAAAAGGCTTCAAGCTGAGGGACAACACCTTGCACCTTTTCTCGAAATTTAGTTAAGGCCTTATCTGCTCCATCCCAGTACCATTTGCTCTGCTCCTCAGAAAATTCAGAACTGGCATGGTAATCTGCGACCGCCACCTCCTTGGCGCCAGATCTTTCGAATTTATCCTGGGATTCTTGAACAAATGATCTCAACCTATCATTCCCAGCCTTCAACTCTTCAATCTTAGTCTTTAACTCTTCATTCGCCCTCGTCTGACGTTGTTCAGCATCCTGGGAACTCTCCAACGCAGCTAAGGAAAACGCACTGCTGAAGTCGTTGAAGGCTGGAGTCTTTCTCTAATAGAGCTGCAAAGACAGTCCCCATTACATTAAGCCCCTGAAGTCACAAACACAAAACGCATAGGACACAAAGAGAAATTATAAAATAAGAGAAGAAATATCTTTGACCTAAGAAATAAGAGACGCCAACTCAGGTGAAGGGGCTCCATACTCTCTTCCCAAAGCCCCAGACGAGAATTCCTTTAAACGTTGACCAACGAAATCAAAATTATAACTGGCTGGTGTAGAAGAAGATGGTTCCAGCCCCCTTTGCGTCCCTCCAGGCTCACGCTCACTACTCAAAACCGCAACTATATCCCTTTCAAGGATCTCTAAAGGTGGATATCATACTGCCAAAGGAGAGCTCTCCACTCCCAAATGAAGACCAACATCCATAGTAAGATCATCTTGAGATCTAGCAACTTGCTTTCTCTCTAAACGGCGACGCATGTGAGAAGGAGCCTTCTCCACAGAGGATGAAGAACGCTAGCACGATGACGCTCTTATTATCCTATGCTTTTGTGGAACAGGATGCCTCCTCTGCCCCTTTTTACCGGTAGGGAGGGAAGACAAGCTCGGAATGTCTAGCTCTTCAAGCTCCTTAGCTAAATGAAAGAAAGGAAAGTGAGCTTAAGACCCCACTAACTAAAGAAAGAGCAACCAAACACATGTACAACCAAACACATACTTGGATACGGTTTCTGGCTCAAGCCAGCCTTTGCTAAAATTATCTCCTGTTCTAACATCTCCCTTGTCGCCAAAAACTTACCCCCTTCAAAATCCCCAATAAAGTAGTCGTATATAGCTCGTTCCTTTGAGGTCAAATTGTCAAGTGTCGGTCGAGGAGACTTATATACCGACTGTCATTTCGTAGGGTAACGGGGACGACTCAGAGGCTTAACCCAAATAAACTAATTTAACCTATGTTTTATATTAGAAGGAAGGCTTTTGATAAAGGTAGCCCCGCCTCAGTGCTCAAAAAATGTCCCACTATTAACTACCTTCGCTTGAAGTAGGACATCAAACACATTAAGGATTGGCCGAAACCCATTAACAAAACAACCTAATAAAAAACCATAAATATTTCTATAACCGTTCAGGGTAACTTGACCCGGGCAAATTGTATATAAATATAAAATGTTAGCTACAAATTGGGGAATAGGAAACCTCAAACCCGCATCAAGAGCATCCAACCGAACCCCAAAAAAGCCCGGTGGTGGGAACAAGGGACCTTTGTCCTCTCTAAGACCCCGAATCTCAAAGTCATCGGGAAAAAAAATACCTGGCACGTAACATCGCAACCCTACTCTCTCCCGCTATCTGTATAACAAAACAACGAAGAGGACGGGTTCGGAATGCCTCGGAAAACTCTTTAGTGAGCCCGGCTTGCTCCCTCCTCCAATGGGAAACAAGAGGATGTTCAAGAATAGACTCCGAGACAGCTCCCTCCACGATTCGTTGCTCCAAAGGAACCACTTCATGAACCCCAGGGGCGTTACTTTCCCCAACATAAACGATTATTTCTTCCGCGGATTTCTCAGTCCGAACCTCTTGAACGTCAGCCATTTCCTCGTATATTAAAAACAAAAGAGGCATGAAATCATGATCGTAAAATGACAATAAAGATTGTTAACAATTAAGCAGCGGAGCACGGCCAAAGGAAAAAAACGAATTTTTGGGGTTCGAAGCGAAGGAAGCAGAAGAAGAAACAAAGAGGAAGTGCAGAAAAAGAAGAAGAAACGAAAACGAAGAGGAAAAGGAAACGGAAAAATGAGAAGGAGGAGGCACTTTTAAAATTAACGCCTAAGATTCACCTCTCAAAACAAATGGCCCAGATCTAACCTAATCTGACAGATGGGACGCACGGCTGCCAGACGTCATTCAATATCGCCTTCACATTAATGCTCGCGTTTTCCCAAGAAAGGCCTCTCAGCTTCACTACCGCTAATGCCTTGTCTAACCTGGTGGCACCACCTGCTCCTGCCAATAAATCGAGACGGATAGAGGAAAGGCGCCACCTTTTTAATATTATACACTCCGCGGTCAACTGTGACCACGCTAATATTCGCCTCCAGCTGGACATAAACCCGCTCACATTCCACCGTGGAGTGGGGGGCTAACTGTTGAGGAAAAAGTAAACCAGGTCAATAATCAACCACGGTACCAGACCTGGCGGCACCTACATACCTCAAGGCTAGTAATTACTGTAAGTCCAAGATGGTAGTAGCCTGGCGGCACTAAATGTACCGCCTCCAGCCTTATCTATCGTAAACCCTAGTATCGCCAACCTGTGGCCTACACGGTGTCCAAGGTAACGCCTACCACAGGCCTCGGTACCGCCAATCCTGCCAACCATCAGCACATGATACATGCTCATCTCCCATTACCGTCAGGCTCCCCCTACCATGAAGAACCACGGTACCGCCAATCCCAACTACTGCCTACCTACCTTCGGTGTACAACCACCTACCCTGCTACAGCCTACCTTCACCAGCACTCACGATATGCACTCACCGTCCTTCTACTATCATGCACAAACCGAGGCAGTACCACCACCCCTCTTAACCAATTACCACCAGGCGGTACCACCACCCCTCTCGACCAATTACCACCAGGCAGTACCACCTCCTTATCACCTAAGCAGTACCATCACCTGGACGGTGCCATCACCCAGGCAGTACCACCTCCTCTTTAACCAATCAGCTACCTTCATCTCCATGTTATACAAAGCTAGGTGGTACAACGCAAACTTGGCGTTACAGCCCAGCATCAACCAACTCCTCCTCTCCGATAAATACCAGCCTCACTTCCCTCATTCAATCCAAGCTCTTCTGGGCACCTTCACCCGATACTTAACCCCGACCCAATAACACCTTCATCCAGCCTGGGGCCTCACGCCCCACACAGGCAATCCACCCCAGGGCCTAGCGCCTCACCCTCTTCCTAAGAGACCTCACGTCTCTCCCTTTACTAGGATCCGGGTTCGCTCCCTCCCCTCCGCGGTTATCATCTAACGTGCCTCTTCCTCTCCACAAGCCGACTTATGCTTACCAGGTATCATTTGCCTTATGCATATTTATCTATTTCCGCTATCACTTCTCCTACTGACTTTTGTCCGAACCACCATGGGTCCCTCTGGCGGCCTTGCTCGTTTTGCAAGAAAGCTCGGGTTAAGCGCGCCAGCAGTTGCTTTCTCAAGTGAGGGTTGAGTCTCGCTCTCATCCAGAACCTACAAATATTTGTTGCTTGGGGCATTTGGGTCTAGTTTACGCGCTGAACCAAATTTAACCGAAATAGGTATACTGCTTGCAGATGATATATTGAATAAGTGTGGGATTATGTTGGTAAGTCAGTGTTCTCTTTGTAAAGAAAAAATGGATGATGGTAATCATCTCTTCTTTGAATGTCAATAGGTACAAAAGGTATGGACGGAGATCTGTAGATGGGGAAGAATCAAAATGCTATATGGAGAGAGAGGAATTGTAGGAGATTTATGAATATGGAGAAGTTAGAGTCTGAATTGAATTTTGAAACTAAAAAATTTGTCTAGTACAAAGTTAATTTTTAAACCCGAACAAACTGGGGTTGTCATGAGTTTAGATGATGTACATAGAAGCTGAGGTAGAGGACATACTTATAAAAAGCAGAAAGAGATAGTAGGGGATGGAGTATAGGAGTACAAATAGGTGAGAAGTGGAGAGTAGGAAATTTTTTACAATAACAATGACATGACTTGTTGAGAAAATTCACACAATCAAGCAGACACAGAAGCGAAAAACATCAAAACAATCAAGACCAGATTTAAGTGGAAACTCTTTCTCAACTAGAGGGAAAAACCACGTAACCCAACGGGTACCTCAATCCGCTATGAAATTAAGGATTACAATGTCTAATTTTAAGCCCCAACCCCATACAATTATCACTATCAATTTGGCTACTGCACGACGAGCCTCTAACCCTCACAAAGTATAGCTGCTGCATGGCGAGCCACCAACCCTCTCAAAGTGTAGCTTCTACAGGGTGAGTCACCAACCCTCTCAAAGTATAGCTGCTGCATGGCTAGCCACCGACCCTCTCAAAGTGTAGCTTTGGATAGAGGAAGCTACAAACTTTCATCTGGCACCCGAAAAAAGGGAAAAAATTATTTTTTATTTCCAAATATTTTAGCTAAATATTTTTCAAAGCCTACAATCAGAACTAAATTATAAGGGAATTATTTTTGAAATATTTTTCCAACCATAATCCTCTCGTTGCTAAGATCTAAGGTGTTAAATCAGATACGTTGATTTGTTGGTGCATTCAGCTGTAGAGTTTTCGCATGTTCAAAACTCTTCTTTCATATTTTAAAGCTTGTTTTGCTAGGTAATATTCTAGACCTACTTTTATATAATTTAATTATGCATGATCCACTAGGGAATGAAATTTTGTTATTTATGCTGCGTTTTTATGCTTAAAATTGTTTAAAACTATGATTCGCTTCGCATAATTGGTATCAGAGCCCAGGTCCAATCCTAGAGTCTAGATTGTTAATTGATGATCATGATGTTTTAACTGTTAAAACAATCTGTTTCGTAAATAATTTTTATTACATATTCGAAAATTTTATGCAAGTTATTGTGTTCATATTTTGAATATGATGTTTCTTAATTGTTGTATTTTTATAGAAAAATAATATTGGATAATTGATAGAAATTTATGTTATTTCATATTAATGAAGTTATGGATTTCAAATTGCTGAAAAATCACTTTGTGGAATGCACCCTAATTGTTACGACTTGAAAAACTTGTTAATATTAGATATTAACATTTATCATGATATAAGAATTAAAAAATAAATAAAAAATTCTGATAAATTAATTTTTGTACATTAAAGGTGTTTAAGATATATCAAGATTTGTTCGAAAAGGTTAATATTAGATATTAATTCTTGAGATAAAGATGTTTATCATTTTGTTTAGAATTTGAGCCTCAATAAAATTCAAATTGCAATTATTTAGTATTCGTCATTAAATGTTATGTGCGGAAATAAATAATACTCCCGGTATACAATTGAATCAAATACCACGACAAATCGAGAAATAAATGGACTAAAAGAGAAAGGAAACAATCGACACAATGATTTACCTGGAAACCCCTTTACAATCGAAAGGGGAGAAAACCACAAATGAAAATCGGAGCTTTTTATTATTGAATCAAAAGAAGAATTACAATATCTCTCTCACACTCAATTTTATTTGGTGGTGGCACCGCTATGGGAAATACTCACTTTTGGAATTGAATACTTTGTGACGTAACCCTACGTCCATATTTATAGCCGCGCAGGAAACTCGGTTCCCGAACGATCTCGATCGGGGTCCGGACCGATCGGTACTTGACCGATCGATCGGCCCGCTCACTGGAGGCGTCCTTCTTTTACGTAGCTTTCCCGATCGATCAAGCTCCACCCTAATCGATCGGCCTTCTCATGGCTTCTCTTCTTAAAATACCAAGTAATTTTGAGACATTTTCCTAACATGTTAATGATTATGCATATTAAATTTCCAATTAACAAGTATATGGATAAATAGTTTTCGGGCATTAATTATTAAAATTGTTTCATAATTGAAAATTTTATAGATCGTCTTTAAGTTTTTAAATACATGTTGATGTATGGAACATGAATTTATACATATTGATGTATATGCTTATTTAGCCTCTTAAAGGCTCATAGCTATTAAGTAGTTATGTCTTATATTTATTATAAGGTTATAAATTATTTATGATCATTACATGATATGTAGAACTATGCATATATGCCATAGGCTAGGACATCCTACCAAGCAAACGTAACTTTGATGAGATCAATTTTATTAATAAGATTAATAAAAACACATTTAAAGGAATATTTCCCTGAGTAATATTAAGTTATGAAACAATAATAATATGAGATATTAAGTCATGGCCTTCCCACTGTGGTAGACGAATGCATTCAATCCAAGGGAATATGGGCGTAGTCTGCCATCCAAATGGTCCATGTTTTTTTAAGGATTGTTTGGTGTTGCTTATTACATAATAGATGACAAAGAAAGTGATTACATGCTTCAACCTTATTCAACCAACCAGAAGGGAAGCGACATTTAGTCACTCTTGGATAGTGGTAATAACTTAACTGTAAGTAAGAAGCGACCTACCAACCACGTGTTTATTATGTTATAGAGGCCAAACTAGTTGGGAGTTGCATGAGGATGCAATTAACAAGTGTTGTTTACCTCTTTGATATATATGGGTCGTGATGACTAGGATCCATGTAGCTTTAAATTGGATCCCAACCCCGCTAGGAGTCTCTAGTAGAGGATTCCCTAGCTGCTCTGCGGAATTGTGCAGTTAGAAGAAATAGTAGGAGCATATCATAGAGAGAGAAGTCTATGTCTAAATGATTTCATGATATTTCATATCATGCTTATTATTTCTTTCCAATGTTTATTAATGTAGATTGCAATGGCTAGTCTCTCACTGTGCAAATTGTTAGATACTAACAAGCTCACTGTTGCCAACTATGATGATTGGTACTGTAATTTGAGAATTGTTTTCACTTAAGAAAAGCTTCTCTATGTGATAGAAAAGGAAGCTATTAAAGCCCCAAAAGAAACATCTAGTCTTGAATTTGATGCTTATCAAAAGTATCAAGATCATACCCTGCAAGTTTAATGTGTAACGCTTGCAGGGATGGCTCCAAAGTTGTAAAGACAACAAGAAAAAATGGACCCTAAGGAAATTATCTTGTATTTGCAAGAGTTGTTTGGTGCACAAAGTCGTTTAGCTAGATATGAGATATCTAAGACTCTGTTTGAAATGAAAATGACTTCGGATACCCAAGTGAGCACACGTGTTCTCAAAATGATTGATCTTATCGAACAACTTGCGAGCATGGAGTTCATCATGGACAATCAATTATCACAGGATTTAGTCCTTCAATCCTTACCCAAGTCATTTTCTCATTTTGTTATGAATTTCCATATGAATAAGATGGATGTTACCCTTTTAGAGTTGTTAAACATGCTTAAGAGCCATGAGGCTCAAATGAAGCAACAAAAGGGTCAAGTGCTACTGGTTGGTTCTTCCAAGAAAAAGGGAAAAGCTCCCTATGAGGGAAAAAAAAGGAAAAAATTCTTCAAACTTAAGGGAGGTGTGACCAATACCCTTAAGAAGGCAAGCCAATAAGATGCTGAGTGTTTCTATTACAAAAGAAGGACATTGGAAAAGGAATTGCACGGAGTATCTTGCTTCTTTGAAAGAAAACAAGCAAGGAGGTACTAAAGGAAAAGGTATTTATATGGTTGATATAAATTATTCCCTTTCAGCTATTGATTCTTCTACTTGGGTATTAGATACCAATAGTAGTTCTCACATTTGCAATGTATCGTGGGGACTACAAGTCACTAAAAGATTAGAAAAGGGAGAGATGAACCTACAGGTGGACAATAGAGGAAATGTTGGTGTCTTAGCTGTAGGGACATATTCGTTAATTTTGCCTAGTGGAAAGATATTGACTTTAAAGAATTGTTGTTATGTTCCAAGTTTTGTTAAAAATAGTTTTTTGATTTCTACATTAGACGGAGATGGTTATACTCTTTCTATTAAGAACAATTGTTGTTCAAGTTTTTTTGATAATGATGATATTTCGACTAAAAAATTATTGTTTGGAGTTTATATTTTACCACTTCTCAAACCAACATTGAATGTTTCTAATGACCATAAAAGGAAGAGGGATGACAAAAATATGAACATATATCTTTGGCACTATAGACTTGGTCATTTAATGAGACTAGGATAAGCAAGTTGGTCAAAGATGGATATCTGTACATTAATGATTATGAATCATATCCAACATGTGAATCTTGTCTACTAGGTAAAATAACCAAAGCTCCATTTATAGGAAGTGCAGAAAAGTGCTGTAGACTTGTTAGCATTGGTATATACTGATGTATGTGGACAATTGACCTTAGAAGCCAGAGGAGAACTTTTCTTATTTTATTACCTTCATTGATGATATGTCTAGATATGGGTTTGTGTATCTTATGAGATAGAACTATGAAGCTTTTGAAATGTTTAAGAGCTTTTGGAATGAAGTAGAAAAACAAACTGAAGCCCTTTGAAGGGATCGAGGAGGTGAGTACTTTAGTCAATAGTTTGTTTGTCATCTTGAAGAAAATGTTATTCTTGCTCAGTCGACTCCTCCTGGAACTCCTCAACATAATAGAGTATCTGAAAGGAGGAATCAAACCCTACTAGATATGGTATGATCCATGATGGGTTTCACTGATCTTCACATTTCTTTCTGGGGTTACACCGTTGAGACAACTACTTATTTATTAAGCAGGTTCCCACGAAAGTAGTCTCTAAGATGCCATATGAGATATGGAAGGGACGTAGGCCTAACAAGGCTCACGTTGGGGTATGGGAATGCCTGACATACTTCAAGAGGCCAGAGTCAGACAAGCTTGGAGCTCGATCTGATAAATGTAGGTTTGTAGGATATCCTAAGGAAACAAGAGGATATTATTTCTTCTATCCAACTGGCTAGAAAGTGTTTCTGGCCAAGACGGGTGTCTTCTTGGAGAAAGCATTCTTACAAGAAGGTACACATGGAGGAACGGTAGAATTTGATGAGATCCAAGAGACCCAAGAACCTACGGTGGGTCAGGTACAAGAGCTGGAACCTGAACCTCAAGTACACAAGTCTTTGAGAAGGTCCCATAGGGTACCATGTCAACCAGAATATGACATGATAGTGCAGGATGATGGAATAGACATGATAGATCATGGAGATGATGACCCTACTACTTATCAAGAGGCTATAGAGGGATCTGACTCTAAGAAGTGGATGGATGCCATGGAATCCAAAACGGAATCCATGAGGGTTAACAATGTATGTATTTTGATTGAACCCTCACAGGACATTAAACCCATAGGGCATAAGTGGGTTTTTAAGGGGAAAAAAAAAGGAGCGGATGACCAAGTAGGGACCTACAAGGCTCATCTTATTGCTTGCTATTGCTATGGTGAAACATTTTCCCCTGTAGCAATGCTCTAGTCCATTTGTTTTATGCTTGCTATTGCTGCATACTACGATTATGAAATTTGGCAAATGGACATCAAGACAGCCTTTTTAAATGGCAATTTAGAAGAGGATGTCTACATGACACAACCTGAAGGCTTTACCACACCTGATAATCATCATTGAGTATGCAAGCTTTAAAATTCCATACATGGACTAAAGCAAGCTTCGAGGAGTTGGAATATTCGGTTTAATAAGACTATTCAAAGGTTTGATTTTCTTAGAAGCGAAGAGGGACCCTATGTGTACAAAAGGATCCGTGGGAGTATTGTCACATTCTTAGTATTATATGTGGATGACATTTTCCTCATAGGAAATGACATCCCCACACTTCAAATGTGAAGGCTTAACTATCTAATAGTTTCTCCATGAAGGATTTGGGAGAAGAATCCTATATTTTTTGGCATAAAACTCTATAAACGTAGAATAAGAAGGATGCTTGGATTGTCCCAATCCATGTACATAGATACCATACTTAAAAGGTATAGCATGGAAAATTCCAAGAAAGGTTTCCTGCCAATAGGAACTGGAATTGTTCTCAGTCGGAAGGATTGTCCTCGTTCTACTGAAGAGAAAGAACGCATGAGTAGGATTCTTAATGCATCTATAGTGGGATCCATCATGTACACCATAACCGGTACGAGATAGGATGTGGCTTATGCACTTGGAGTGACAAGCAGATATTAGGCTGGCCCTGGTGAGGCTCACTAAAGAGTGGTTGAGACCATACTTAAGTATTTAAGAAATACTAAAGAACAATTTTTAGTGTTTTGAGATTCTAAATTGAAGCTTGAGGGCTTCATAAATGCTAGCTTTCAATTGGATAAAGACAATAGCAAATCAACCTCGGGGTATGTTTTACCTTAAATGGTGGAGCTGTTAGTTGGAAAAGTTCCAAAACTAGTTACGACTGCTGATTCAGTAACAGAGGCTAAGTACATTGCAGCTTGTGAGGCTGCTAAGGAAGCAGTTTAGATGAAAAAGTTCATCACGAAGTTAGGAGTGGTCCCTTCGATTGAGGGACCTATACCTCTATTTTGTGATAACACAAGTGCCATGGCTCAATTTAAAGAACCAAGTTCACATCATAAAATCTAAACATGTCCTATGTCGCTTCCACCTCATTCGAAAGATCGTTGACAGAAGAGATGTAACAATAATGAAGGTGGATGGAAAGGAAAATATAGCAAATCCATTTACTAAAGCATTAGGATCAAAGGAGTTTGATCGACACAAGTATAGATTAGGTGTAAGACACATGTCTATATAGCTCTAAAGTACAAGTGGGAGATTAAATGAATTATATGCCCTTTAGAGGCAACTTCCTAGGATTTGGAGTTGAATTTTGTCCTTTGAACTTGTGATTTCAGATTATTTAATGAATATTTTGTTTCAATGGCATTGTGCTTTTTATCATATTTACTTTACTATTATTGCTTCATTGTTGCATTAACATGGTAAAGCCCAAAGGATAAATGTAATGGGATTGGCATTGTGAGGCTAGTAACAATAATGAGTGCCAATGCCCTAATAGCATTATTCATAAATGTTCTTGGTCATAGGATCCCTGAGAATGAGCATTGGTGGATCCAGATAGACCAACACATAGTGCGACCGGCTCTATTGGATAGAGAGCAGTTGATCTCATGATTGCTTGTATGGAGACACCAAGGCACCTGCGTGGATGCATATAGAAGATATGTTCACTGGATAGACCCACTTGAGAAAACCTACGTGGATTGACCAAACCAAACTGTTAATAGGGTAGTTCTTGGGGTGACAATTGTGCAAGCAGGTTCCTTTGACCTAAGTTCACCATAGTGGTTTGTGAGCAACTTACTATACTTTGACTCTATGCTTCTTGCTCCTAAAAGGGCTTATAGAACTGAGATTGGGTATAGTCAAGTACTCATGAAGTTAGTGAGCGAAGCTTGAGGGATCTATCACTTCTGGTGGTAGGACAGATGCTCTATGAAACATCATACATACAAACTCTTAAAGTCCTTGGCCAAGGCAGATGGACACTAAGAGAAAAGTTTCTTGATTGGTCTTAAGAGAGTGACTGTGATGGTATGAGCCATAGTGGAAACCTATTAGGGATTTAACAATTATCCATACCCTAGTTGCTTGGAGCGTATTGTGATGGAAGGAATGATCTTGCATGAAAATTGCTATCCAATAGGTTTTATGATGGCACTGGTTCATTCATGTCGTTCGGTCGTGGGGATGCCTTGCTAGATGCCAACTTCTATTAGTGGATGCTCGTGACTTTGTATGTTATTTAAGCAATTAGTTCAAACAAGTTTGACCAGGTGCCTTTGATTAGATATTTCTCTAGTCATATGTCCACTACCGGCTTGACATCGGACCTTGGTCTTGCACATACAACTATATCGACGTAATGGAGTTGTTATTCAAGTTATAATATAGATTCTACTTGGAATAAAAGGGTTAATAATTCTAACTCTATATGGGGTAAATTTAAAGTAGTCTTGCCAGCAAAAGATTATGTTTAATTCATTTAGAGAAAAAATAAAATTCAAAGTATTGCCTATGAAGCCATAAGGGTAATATGAAAAATATTAACAATTGCATTAATTATTTAAATAGTTATTATTTCTTAATTAAATTAAGAAATAATGAGTTTAAGTTAATTTAAATAGTAACATAAAAGTTGACAAGTAAAAATACTTCAAGAAAAGGTTTAAAAAAAAAAAGTATAAGTGGGTACAAATTGCAAATTGCTATAGTGATTCTACAGTGTCGTTGCTACAGTACCACAGCTATAGTGCGCGTTTTGTAGCTTTATACGTGTTTTATACTGTATGCTTATATTAAATTTTTTTTTTGGTTGCCTATATATATTTGAGACTAGCATATTTTTGTCACAAAAAAAAGGGAAAAATTATTTTTTATTTCAAAATTATTTTAGCTAGATATTTTTCAAAGCCTACACTTAGAGCTAAATTATAAGGGAATTATTTCTGAAATATTTTTTCAACCATAATCCTTTCGTTGCAAAGATATAAGGTGCTAGATTAGATACGTTGATTCGTTGGTACATTCACCTGTAGAGGTTTTATATGTTTGAAACTCTTCTTTCGTATTTTAAAGCTCATTTTTTCAGGTAACATTCTAGACCTACTTTTATATAAATTAGTTATGTGTGAATTGATCCGTTAGGGAGTAAATATTTATTATTTTTGCTGCGTTTTAATGCTTAAAATTGTTTAAAAATGTGATTCACTCCCCACAATATATCCCCCCCCCCCCCCCCCCCCCCAACAACATTGTCCCAAATGTAAGACCCCATGAACCCCTTCTTCGTTTTTTAAAGTTACAAGAAGTATACCAAGAAAGAAACTCCACCATTTCCACAAAGAAACATACCAAGAATGCAACTCCACATTCAAAATCTCCAAAATTCAAACCCATTTTGAAACAAAGGAGTAGGTGCCTCAAGCCCAAAGAGATTTTCTCAGTTTCTAGTTCATGTCAAATGGGTAACGTTGTGGGTGGTTCACAAAGATGCTCGTGGAATGGTTTAAACAAGAAAGCAAAGAAGGCTCGAGCATGGGGACACTTTACTAGGGCTGGGATTGGTACAAGAAAAATAAGATATCGATACCGATATTAATCCTTGAGAACAAGGATTATTTCAACAACTGGAGAATAGCGAGCATGTACCCGAGGGTCAGTGGGTCGGCATACGAAAGGGAATCGATTAGCCTACTTGGATGTACTTGGCTGTTACTCGGTGTTGATCAAGTCATTTAATTGACTCAACACTTATGTATCCTAAGCGAGCATGCCACAACTCAAGAGACTTAACAAGATAAGTAGAACAAGGACTAGCATTATTATTCATGCAAATAACGTCAAGAACAAATAGGCTGTCATTACAAAATTCCTTGCCCACAAATTTTCCAATCCTAGTTAGGACTAGTTTGTTTGAGTCAAATGATAGTTTCAAACCAGATTTAACTAAAAGACTACCAGAAATCATATTCCTACGCATTTCAGACATATGCAGCACATTTGTTAAAGTAAGAAACTTTCCAAAGGTGAGTTTTAAAAAAATCTTCCCATTTTCGAGAATAGATGCTGCTACAGAATTTTCCATTGGTCATTTTTTGGTATTCCTGGAACATGTTTCAGTTTGTGCAGATGTGCCCGGTAGCCCCGATGTCTACGATCCACTCAATCATTTTGTTCACTAGGCTTATCTCTGAAACAACAGCTATAATGTTCTCTGTCGCTACAAGGTGAGCCTTGTTCCTTAGGTCTTGAGTCTGGTTCCTCTTGCTTCATCAATTTTTGGCCATATGTCCATGTTTTCCTCAGTGATATCAATCTCCGAGAAATTTGCTGTTTGAGCTTTAAATCTTTTCACCAGGTTTGAAGTTTGAATGATGCTTTTTTTCCCTTGTTCTTAAACCTGTCATATGCACTAGGCCTTGCCTCTGCAATATTGGCTTTAGAAAAATCTGAATATGAGTGCCCTTTGTCCTTAAGCCTATTTTTGTATTTGATTTTCAAGTGGTTTACTAACTCTTCTAATGTCTGTCCTTTTTTTATGCATAAGCAAATTTCTATAATCCTTCCAAGAAGGCAGAAGTTTTTCAATTAAAACATAGGCTTGAGTAATATCGCAAATTTTAAGGCCTTCTGACAAAAGAGTAGTTACTATGTTTTCAGATTCATGACTTAATCAATTATCGGTTTATTGTCCACGAATTTGAAATCTAGCCACTTGCTAATTGCATATTTTCTAGTCCCTGCATCGTCACCTTCATATTTTTTTTCTATAGGGAATCCCAAATTTCCTTTGGTGAGTCTAATTTTACATATATATTAAAGAGCCCATCACTCATGTAATGCAACAAGTTACCCCTACAAGTTCAGTTGTTTGCGGTGAAATTTTTTTCATAAGCCTTTTTCTCACTTTCACCCTCAGGTTTCTTTTTCTTATGTAGTACATAATCTCTGTGAACTTGTTCGAGGTAAAATAAAATTTTCTGAGACTACCTCTTATAATTTTTCCACTCAAGGGGCTCAACCTTAGACATGTCGGGAAGAGGTAATTTGGTTTCCATGTTCAAATATAGATATGTAAAAAGAAAGTCGTCTTTTAGATTATTGATATAAATAGTCAAAACAGCTTCATCGCAACGAAAATACAGCGAAAAAAACTGTAAAAAATACAGCAAAAATATTATAAAATACTGCAAAGAAATAGAGTAAAATTGAATAGGAAAATACTATAAAATTGTAGGGAAATCAATATGTAAATTGCTATAAATTTATATCGCAAAACTAGTAAAAAATTCCGGAAAGTGGGAAAGTTGATTAGAATACCGAAGATAATGCGCCGTGGGAAATACTAGTGTCCTAAAAGACAATTTCGCCGCTGCTCTGGTGCAAACTATGTTACCGGCGGCCGTCCTCCAGGATTAACGTGGTCCGACTATTAACGTGCACTCTTTAATCATCGGGTAGGAGAGCCAAAGAACTTTGCCCAAGTAATTTTAAGAGAGAGAGAGAAACGAAGGAAGAGAAGAGGAAAGATGAAGTATGTCATATTATGATTAGATGAGCAAGCACTGTTCTATATTTATACTAATACAAATGTGCAGTAAATCTCATCTTCAACAGCTAGAAACGGTTCTGTTTTAATGTTTGCAGTAAATGGAAAATCAACAGCGATGAAATCCAATGGTCAGTAGTATTTAGGTCATTCCAACAGCTGTTTTGTGTGATTAATACAAATCCCCGTCAAAACGGTAATGGTTGGAGTAATAACAGTATCGGTAACTCATTTTTCGGAAAATAAATATATCCGTTAAGAAAAAGATCACTCACACCCACACCCATGCCCACGCACGGCGCGGCGGGCGGAAGCGCACGTGTGGTTCCACCACTCTCTCACCCATGACTTAATTTAAGGGGAGTAGTGACATAGGTCTATATAAACTACACTACTCTCCATCAATTTTCTAGTGTGGGATTTAAACTGGACATTCTCCATCCTCTTCCAATGTGGGAAGTAATATTTCCTTAATACTTAACTTTGCTTGTATCATTTTTCCAATATTATTCACCCCATTACCTATGGGTATCCAACAATTATCAATTATCCATCCATACGTGCCTCTTACCCACACCATACCCACCTCATTACCCGTCACTATAAATTTCCATATAAGTTAAAACATACGTAAAGTTATATAGTCGAAGATATAACCTATATAATTACCAAGCCAATAGAACAGAAGAAAAATAAATAGGAACATATAATACGATTTAAAATTTAGAGACATTCAATAAGATACATAATTGAATAGGGACGCATTATCAAAGGATACGAGGTTGATGCAAGTTGGATATATTAGGGTAAGGTGGGTAGGTGTGGGGCAAGCCGAGTATTAACACGTGTACTTGATGACTTGTATCTACTATGCCTCACTTATACCCATACCCACGGGTAGCAAGTTTTGCCTGCTCTATTGTCGTATCTATGAACAATTACCATAATTCTCAATATTCCAAAATTGCCTTCATTGCTTCAAAAGTCACATTTGTTTTTCAATTTTCTTTTAGATGTTTTAAGTGTAACATGGTGCTTTCAGGATTTCCATAAATTCACCCCCATGTTGATTCAGAGTTATCAATACTTTATTCCAAGCACAATCTCTATTCTAATTTGAATAACAACTCTACTGAATTACGTCATTGTTGTTGTATGTGCAAGACCCACATCTCAAATGTCAGGTAAATAGTGGATCTATGACAAGTTTGATATCTAATTAAAGGCCCCAATCAAATTCCTTTGAACCAATTGCTCAAACAACATTGCAAGTCACGTGCATCCACTAATAGGTTTCCATTGCAAGAATCCATTGGATATCCATTACCATGCGAAGTCATTCCTTCCATCATAATATGCTCTAGAGACTCCTCTCTTAGTGGGCGTCTATTTCGCCAAGGAATTTGAGACTTTTCATGTATGATGATTCATAAGGCATCTACCCCACTACCAAGAGTTATAAATTTCTCGATCTTCCCTCATTGACTTTGTAAGTACATGCCCATATCCAATCCCAGCTTTGCAAGCCCATAGGAGTAGGAATCCCAAAGTAAACGTATAATAAGTTGCTTACAAGCCATTATGGAATTGTTTTCAAGCTAATACTAAACCGTAACAATTTTATATTGGGCTTTTAACGAGTTCTTATCAAAGGTTTGGTGAATGGTGATGAGTTGAGCATCCCCCTGTTCAAACTTGACTACTTAAGCTTATCAAGTCTAACAAAACTCAACTCGATAAGCGATCATGCCCTTAAAATGAAATAAAGGAAATAAATTGACTTCGAACATAAGTATCTCATCAAAGGTTTAGTTCATTTATACCCTACCCCTAATGCTCGATTTTGAAGTACCATATTAATTTTGTTCCATCCACCATTTATAAGTCGTGAATCAAAGTATTCAAGGAAAAACATGAAAGGAAAAAAAGGGATTAAGGGGACTAGACTTTTATATGTTAGTAGGTAAGCGAGCCAAAATTGTATGGGATTTAAATCTAGGACCTTTTATACTATGGGTTTAATCATGATGGTGGTTTCACAAACCAAAACCACATGCAACGTACATGTTAGAATTAACAAATGGACCATGTATTTCACATCAGTGAACGTTCAATAGTTCGACATGTGAGTCAATTAGTAAGTTTCGTATTGAGATACTGGCAAAGAAGAGATCAATGTACATATAATACTTAGGAACTTGCCAATTTGTCTTATGATGAAACCTTATTTAAATAGAAGTGTGATTGTGACATGACAATTTCTTACACAATATTTCTTTATAAGTAGAAGTATGATTCAATCTTAAAATGAATTGAAAACATGTGAAAATGATTTAGTATTGTATGTTTTTTCCCCTCCCATCCTATTTGTTGAAGGGTTCCTTAGATAGGAAGAGATAAGCTCAAGCTCCAATAGCAAAGGCGAGACTAGCAGATCCTGAAAAGCATCGTCAAGAGTTTCTTTAAGTAGTTGTCGTCAAACTAGAATTGCCTTCTTCGAGATGGTATATAATGGTATTTATAGTGCTAGCCCCCCTTTGCTTGATGTCTGATGGGCAATTATGAGTTACTCGAGGAGAGGTGGATGGCGAAAGCATTAGGCATGAGTTTAGTTTGGCTCTCGTATGTGATTGGGTGTCTGGGTTACTATGCTCATATCATCTTTGATTAATAGAGATGTTTCACAGGCAAAGCTCATGATGGGCAGGTAGCTTTCATCAATGACCTTCTGTTGATGTATTTTCAAAATATGTGTTGAATAATATGTAAAATATTGTTTAATATACGTATAAGATGCATTTGAGATTGTCCCGATATTTGTTTAAGTGTTTGAATCATGTTAGGGGTGTGTGTCGACACACAATCCAACAGAACTGTAGGAGAACAGCTGCGACACACACTGCCGTGTGTCGACATACAGTCCATTACAGAAGCGATAGAGAAAAATCATGTACGTCGGTACACAATCTTACAGTAACCCTGTATGTCAACACACAGGTTAGAATTTCTAACAATTTTGCTTCGCCGACTTTTCCTGATTTTTGGCGGTTAATTTTGGTTTGTTTGGGACGTCTTATTACACATAAATACATATATATTTCCCAAGTTTTCATAAGTGTTTTTACTTACTTGAATTAAATCAAAAGAAAGAGAGAAAAGAATTGAAGAACATCATCAGTGAACTTTGAATGTTTGAAAGGTTTCAAAGTACTTTGTGTTCTTGTGAAAGGAAAACTTCAATCTCCTTACATCTCTATTGATCTCTCCCATTGCACATCCTCTCTTCTTATTTGGATGTTGTTGTATCCCCGAGAATATTTCGTATACCGAAATAAACCTTAAGAAAAGTGATTACATAGCCTCAAAACCTAAGATCTTTCGGTTACCTGTTTGCAAGGATTTTGCAAGTATTTCGTAGATTTGTTCTAACACCTTCCCTATTTCATGATGCCTAACTTAACCATATTCCTATTAGTTATCATTTGTTGTTGCCTACACGCCGGGTGTTTAAAAGGATGTGAAGAAGACTTTTGCGATATTTAGAATTTTAGAGAGGCACTGTTTGTTCTTCTACTCATGTAAGTTTTCTAGCGTTTTCTTTTTTAAATTCTCTCTATTTTTCACTTTTCTATATGTCTAGTTTACATTTGTTTTATTAGATATTTGCATACCATGCATGAGCATATTAGGTTAAAGCCTTGAATTTAATTAATTTTAAATATTTTCTACAACACATATTAATTTATTTTTGGAAATATTTTGAAATATTTTCCAACATGTTCACTTTCCCAAACTGGGGTTTGTAATGTGGTTTCCACGCTATTCTTACTCGTGGACTTCATCGGCTCTCTTGTAAATTCGACAAATGGGAAGACACATGTTCGACCATATCACAAGGCATTCCTATTTGTTTGAAATAGTGGTAGAAGATGATATTTATCACACTTTCCTGATCAATATTCAAGGTATGTTGAGGTGATCATGGATTGTCATGCAACATAAGAATATGCTCTAAATCTTTGAAACAATTCAAAGTAAAGGTCAAACTCTTTCTAATTTTTACTTTTGAAGGCTATTCACATGCCTTTTTTGTATCAGCTCTATATCATTGGTAACTAATATCCTGGATATAGTAACCATTATCTTTTTTAGTGGGTTTGATTTCTCTTTTAACGAAGAGGGTCTTTGCGGCTTGATTTTGGACCTCAGTTTCTCCAAGTTAACATATTTCTTCCAACAACGATTGATATGGTACTTTAACGTCCAACACTCTCCATTAAGTGCCTATTACAATTGTAGAGTTTTTGTCATTTAGAGACATCTCATTGAGTTGATGGAATTTTCTGTACTTCTAGAAGCTCGGGAACTTGTTTTCCCTTCACCTTATACAAACTCTCTTGAGAGCCCTTGTGTGACGATTATGATTCCTGCTAAATATTTTCAATCATTCCCAGATATAAACCTTTCTCTATATATTAGCTCTACTTAACCTAACTTTCTGTCCTATATATGTTTTGGTTGAGCGCATTACATCTTTCGCGGAAATGTATTTATTTGCCTTCTTCCCTGAATTTTTGATTGCTTTTGACTGATTTTGGCCTATAAAAATTGAAGTATGAGTTTCTTAATCCATTAATAAAAGTGTTAATTATAGTTTAGTCAGACAAATTTGGGATGTCACTTATTCAACGCTTAAACTTTTACACAACGTCTTGTCAAGGTACAAATTATTGTTACAGGAACTAATATAATTGAGCAATAGTCTTCTTTCTTCATTCATAACTTGCGAAGTGGTGGGTAAAACATTCTAAGCGCTTCTCCAAAATATTTATCGAGGCACTTGAAAGTGATGCAAACTAGTGCTGCCTCTTTTAGTATTGCATGAAACACTTAGACAAGACATCTTTTGCCGCATCTTGTATATACATCCTAGCTTTAAATCTGAATAGATGATCAATAGATTTTGTGTGCCTTAGAAAAAAATTTATATCAGGATTTTTACCTTGCTCACAGAAGAAGATAAAATCTGCTGAGAAAAAAAAGGAGTGTGTAACTAGTATCTTTAATGATGGAGCTACAATCTATCTATTAGAGATACAATTCATTTTAGGTCAACTTGTTACTCCTTATAGGATTCCTCTCCAAAGTTTGTGAACTTAATTAAGAATGATACTTCATGTTTTTCATGTGCAGACTTTATTCTATTTGTGCTTGTCTCTATTACTGTATTTCAGTAGGGATCTTTGGTTCTTCTCTGCTATAATCTACTATGCCTCAAAAGGTTTTAAGGTCATCAGCTTTTGGTGTTTCATGACCTTGTTAGTAGATGTTTCCATACATCTTCACCAAGCTGTTTTAGTTTGCACTGAATCTCATGGAGCTGGCTCTTTGTAGCATATTCGAATTCATGACTATTTAAGCAATTTTTGGTGGTTGTGATGGCTAACCGTGATTTCTTTTCGATATACAAAGCCAAAATGTTTTTGAAAGGTTTTATGGATAAAAAGAGCTAAACTCGAGCTCAAAAAGAATGGTGAGACCAGTGGATCCTTCGAAGGATCCGAAAGACTATTCTAAGTAATACTTGTAAAGATAGACTTGCCTTTTTTGAGATGTTATAGGGTGGTAGTGTTAGCCCGAGTTGCTTGATTTGCGATGGGGTATTATAAGTTACTGAGGGAGAGGCATATCACTACTAAATATTGGGTCATATGCAACGGTTTAAAACCGTAGCAAATGGCCCAAAACCGTTGCATTATATCTAATCCTAAATCGTTGCATTATATCTAATGCAACGGTTCCTAAACCGTTGCATATGCGGCCGTGGCATTAGCTTTTTGCAGCAGTTTTCTTGACTATAGTTGCAGAAAATAAACCGTTGCATTTGGTCCACTAATGCAATGGTTATTTGAGTGTGTAGCAACGGTTCTGTTGTATCTAAAGCAACAGTAATCTAAACCTAAGTGGTTCCAATTTCTAATGCAACGGTTATTTGAACCTATTACAATGGTTGTCTTTATAACTAATGCTATGGTTATATTGACCTATAGCAGCGGTTCGTGGATACCTAATGCAACTGTTATGTAGGCCCTCTAGCGGCAGTTTGTAGACACCTAATGCAATGGTTAATTTGACCTATAGCAGCGGTTCGTGGATACCTAATGCAACGGTTATATAGACCCTATAGCAGCGGTTTGTAGATACTTAATGCAATGGTTAATTTGACCAATAGCGGTTTACTGAACACCTAACACAACGTTTTTTTAACTATAGAGCGATTTTTAAACACCTAACGCAATGTTTTTTTTTTTAAACCTATAGTAGCGATTTTTAAACACCTAACGCAATGTTTATTTGAACCTATAGCAGCGGTTTTGTTATATTTAATGCAACGGTTATGTCATTTTATATCAGCGGTTCTTGTAAACCTAATGTAGCGGTATTATAAGGCTAATGCGACGCTTTTTTTAATATGATGGATCCTTTTTTCTTAACTAATGCAGCTGTTTGTAAAAACTAGTGCAACGTGTTTTATTGATTCAGTTTTGACGTACATTACTAGAAGTTTTTAAACCAGCTCCTCTTACTATAATCTATAAGCGTATGACAAAGGTTTCTTAACACATCCATACATTCAAAACATCTTGCTCAACATCAAAACTAATAATAGTCCAAAGACAATTTACATTGTTAATAATAATAATAATAATAATAAAAAAAAAAACCACCGGATCAAATGCATAGTTGCTAATCACAAAAGTCCAGACCTCAAAATATATCAAGGTTTACATGTTAAAACCAAAAAAGTCCTACACCCACAAAAGTCTATAACAACCAAGTCAATATCAAAAAAACACAATTCACGTTCAACCAGATTAAGTACACTGTTCATAACCATAAACTCCACACTATGTTATTATTGAGATCTTCAGCACCCTGAAAACAAAAACATATAAGGTGAGCATAAATTGCAGTATTATAGTATTATACAACAAGAGAGATGTAGGAACAAATGATTTCTTTAGTTTTGCATGGAGAATCATTGAGAAATATGATAATTTTGGAGTTAAAAATAAAACTAAAGCATGAATATACCTCATTTGCAACACCTGATGAAGAAGCAACATTTATAATGCACAAACCCACATCACACAATGGCTAGAAAAATATCTCAAATCAGCTCTATACCGAATTCAAAAACCGAAATCAAGTTCCCAATAATTCAATGTACCTAACCACAGACCTTTCTACATATCTTCCTTTTGTGGTTTGCAGCAATCTCGTACTATCATCACATTATTATACAATAGAAGAACATTCATATCTTGTTGTCGAGATCTATTTTCCACTGTGTCCATTTAATTCTTTTCCTTGGGTTAATTTAGTCCATGTGTGATTTTATTGCGTGAATTTACTCTTATGATAAAATTGAAAATAAGTGCTAATAGTCCATGAGTTGTAAATAAGTCTTTAGTCTAGCACTTAGTTGGGATATTAGCCGATAGCCTTGTATAAGTCAAGAATGGCGGTTAAGTACAATACTATTTTACATGCAACATCTGAGCATACTTTCTCAAAACCAAAGGATGAGTAGGATACTTTTCAATCAACTTCCTATAATACTCCTCATCATCTTCTCCCTCCATCAAATCCTCAACAATCAAACCAGACCCACCACCGTCATCAAATCCATCTCGCATTTATCCAATTTCATTGCTTCAAATGAAAACTTATAATTTTTGCTATTGTAGGTTGCACAGGGTCTTTATACTTTTTCATAGGGTTCCTCTTCCGTGTCTCAATGAATAACTTACTTCGTGATGGTTTCTTTTTGTTTGGGTGTTCTTCTATTTGTAAAAAGGCTAAGGGTTGGATACATCAATAAATTAAAAACAAAAACAATTACTAAAATTGGATGCAGGAAATAAACATGGATATATATATATATATATATATATATATATATATATATATATATATGTCAAAAAGAAAGTGAATTACTAATATGTACGTGACCCTTGCAAAACTTTTCTTTTCGACAGCGTGCATGTACTTTTGTTTCTTTTGATTCTGAGCATTGATTTCAAAAATTCTCTAAATTTATATATATTGTGAGTATAATTATCAACACATACAACAACAAATGCAATGTCTAAGTTCTATTGTAAACACATCAACCCAAATTCAACCTAATTCCAAAAAGACCCAGCCCATATGCATAAATAGGGATCTTTCAAGTATTGGTTACTCAACTCAATGTTGGTGGCTGAGGTGGATGTCGATTAGTTGAGGTTGTCCAAGTGCATTGCATCTAGTCTTAACCGCCATTAGCTTAGCATATGCATAAATAAGGATCTTGCATTGTATTTGGATATGTATTGAATAATATTGATCTCTTTCTCTTTAAATTCTCTCTATCTCTTCCCCCTTCCCTTACTTCTTTTCTCTCATCTCTTCTAATTTCATCTATATCTCTTCTAATTCTCACCTAATTCTTCGATTTCTCATCTCAATTTATCTTAATTTAAATTCTAAAATCCCTAGTTTGTGATTCAAGTTTAGCTTGAATCATAACACTTAATGCCATGTCTAAGTCCTATTAGAATGATCTAGCCCTAGTACATATAACTATTATGCATATAACTATTATGCAAATGCAATGCACATGTTCATGCCATGCACCTTGGCAGCAAAGGAGTTCCAATATCTAAATAGATCTTTCAATTGATCATCAGGAATGGATGCTGGTCGATTTGTCTAATGAGTTGCATTGTTAGCAAATTTGGTGAAGTGATGTTGTTTCACATCACATTTGAAAGACTTCCATGCCTAGTTCACAGTCGACATAACCCATTTTCGACCTTACAGAGGGATTATGTACTTCTTCTGCAATCACAATGAAACATCTTAAAGAAGTAAAAGAAAACATAAAAGTATGATATAATTAAAATTTGAAATTTGAAATAATCATATCGTTACATACTCCCATATCTTCTCCTTCGGCACTTTTCTCCAATTGAAATAATTTAGAGGTGCAATGGTAGGATCTCACCCTAAGGTGCTCAAGAAGCTGCTAAATCATCTAATGTTTTGTCATCTGGACCGATTGGTTGATTGTGCTCATTTAGAAAGATTGGTACACAATATTTCATTGTTCTACTATGTACATGCTTCATCATAGTTCTCCCTCTGTGCTTCTTTACTGGAGTAGAAGCTTTGAACAAAGACCAAGAAAGTTACAAAATGCATGTAGTCATGTACAACAACACTCTCTTAAAAACCTATCCCATAATTGATTCTAAATTTTATCTTATGACATAAAAATATTAAGATAGATCATATGCTAAAGGACACTTCAATGTAGATGAGCACATGAAGAAGCATAAGGGGTGCGCTCAAATCTAATAAGAATGTTATCAGTACTACCTTCGACTTCATTATTCTCTGGAGTGCCTTGATGGCTGCTATGTGAGGATATGTGTTCAGACCTAACCCGCTTTTGTGAAGAAGATCCCCTTGCTTGATCATTGAGGGCATGGGTTGGTCTCTCTGATGGGACTAATCATGTGCAAACACAACAGGATTCAACCAAAGGATACCTAAGATTAAGTTGTGACAGATAAATGGAAAAAAGGGGTATACCTGACATATCAGCAGTGGCAAGAGCTTTATCCGATGATAATTCTAGATGTCTTTCTATGTACTTAGCTCTCTTACTTCTCTCTGACGGTGTTATGAAATCATCAAGGACCTCCTGAGATCTTGTGCCAATACAGACTTTTGGCGTTTTGAAGGTAAGCATACTCGATCATCTTCTTCATCGCTCTCAATAAATCTATCATCATCTCCCAACTCATCATTTTGCGTGTAGCCATCATCTAAGAAGTCATCCTGTTCTCTATTCTCAATGCCTCGAAGCTCCTTCTTTTGTTGTTGCTCCAATTTTTCTCTTCTCTCTTGTTGCTTTCCTCTCAATGTTGTTGCCATGGAGCCAAATGTACAAACAGTTGGCCCACGTGTTGTATTCTTCTTGGGAGTTTGCTTCTTCCCTTTCAGTTTTTGCGCACTGAAACATAAAAAAAAGAGAATAATTAGTATCATAAAAAATAAAAGACATAAGGCAATATGTCCACCAAAGGCCTAAGTGGCGAATAGTCTAGTTCTTTGGTGACCTTCCCTACTTTATGATACCTAACTTAATCACACTCCTAGTCATCATCATTTGCTATTGTTCTACTCACCCAAAGGCCTACCATACCTAGGTACTCACTAAGGGCCTACTCGGACTTGTACTTAAATATTAACCACGGACTTTGCAGTCATAAACTAAAGTACTCACCAAGAACTTACTCGGCCTATTATAATTTTATCAATACATTCGTTCTCTTCTATCATGTAATACTTTTTTTTTTCTATCATAGGTGATATGCTCACAAAATAGGGGGAAAAAAAATACTGAGTATCCCACCCCATATGTGTATTGAGGATGGGGGTACTTTTAGAAAATAGATTCACATGTTGATAAGTACTACTTGTACAATTTAAGTGATAATAATTGCGGTTTTTGAAATTCGTCCTTCTTCTACTTGTGTAGTAATTTTGGTTACCATAAAAATAATAAAAATTAAAAGCCAACATACACCATCAATGATGTACACATTGCGATCAGTCCCTCTAAGAGGACTAGAAAATTAGTAATAACATCCACCATTGAAGCATCGAAATTGACGCTTTGGACGTAGGATATTGGTAACTTTAAAGTGGCTCGGTGGCCGTTCTTTAGTTGCACTGAGCATGCTCTAGGAAATGTCATCCTTAAAAGGGAAAAAAAAAAAAAACAACAAAGAAGAAGAAGAAGAAATGCAGAAAGAAGAGTAATGCAACATAGAAGAAAATAATTACTGGATATAGAAGATTTGATATTTTATTAAATTTTGATATATTAATTAATAGGATTAGATTTGAATATATCCTTTTTATCATGACTTTCCTTTAGTTTCTTATTGCTAAAACAATTTAGAGCATAAAGATGAAATTTCTACTCTTAATTCTCACAACTCAAGAATAAGAAGAAACTAAAAAAAGAGTTGAAAATAATCTAAATTAATTGAACAAAACCCGAGGTTTTCTCTTCTTTAAACAGATGAGCTTCCCTAAATAGATTCAAACTCCTAATCTAAGATCAATGGTGGATATTGGCTATCCGTGTACTTAATTTAGTAATCCGTGAATAAAGATTAAATACAAGGGTAAATAATTAAATTGACTAATTTGATCTAAGCTTTCCTAATTAATGTGAAACTCAAAATCCTCCCAGCCTCTTGCTGCGCCATGCCTCCCTTCTCACTATCTCGTGCAACTCGCTAAGAGTCACCTGCCAAGCTACCCGCCAAGTAAGAAAGCGGGGCTGCATCATCCTCTTTGGATTGGAGAGAATTTGCCCTTGAATTCGCCAATTGATCTTCCGCCACATCCTCGCCAAAGTATGGGAGGAGGTGCTTGACATTGAAGACATCTGAAGTTCGCATTCCATCCGACAACTGTAAGCGGTAGGCGTTGTCGTTGGCTTTCATAAAAATTCACAAAGGTCCAATCTTCTATGCCCTCAACTTGTTATATTCCCATGCCGGGAAGCACACTCTAGTTAGAATTGCCCGTACCTGATTGCCAACCTGTAGCTGAACTGCTTTGCATCGCTTATCACTTACCAATTTGTACTTTGCGCTAGCCTCTAGTAATTGTGCTCGAGTTTGCTCGTGGATCTCCTAGAGGTTGGAGATGAAATCCTCCGCCTTGCCATAAGGACAAGTAAAATCAAGTACAGGAGCAAGGTCTATCAAAGAATAGGGAACAAAGCCTTAAACGACTTTGAATGGTGGGAAGCCCGTGCTTCTGTTAACTGAATTATTGTACACGAATTAGACTTGGTACAGCTTCTAATCCCAACCATTGATGTTCTCAGCCACAAGACAACGGAGTAAGTTGCGGAATGATCTATTTGTCACCTTGGTTTGTCCATCCGTCTGAGGGTGATGAACAGTGCTGATGGCCAGAGAAGGGTTCGCCATCTTCCATAGTATCTTCCAGAAGTAGTTTACGAATAGAACATCCCGATTTGAGACAATGCTAACTGGTAATCCATAAAGTTTTTAAACTTCTCGGAAGTATAATTGAGCCACATGTACAGCATCAGCGACTTTCTTGGAACCTATGAAGTGTGCCATCTTGGAGAATCGATCCACAATAATGAAGATTGAGTCAATGCCTCCTTGCATCCTCGGTAACCCCAGCACGAAGTCCATACTTATACCTTCCCAAGGTTCGCTTGGAATGGGTAATGGCATACACAAACCTATGTTGGATATACCGCCCTTTGATATCTGGCATATGCAACACCTCTAGACAAATTGCTCAATCTGCTTTTGCATCAAAGGCCAATATTAAGTGGTGCTCACCAGCTTCAGTATCTTGTCTCTTGCCATATGTCCTTCATTGTGCTTTTCTTAAATGATTTGAAGGCGTAAACTTGAATCAAGAATGCATAATTGATTTCCCTTGAAGAGAAATCCATCGTGAATCAAATGCCCTAGTGCTAACCTATTTAAGCTTCTCGCCAAACCTCCCTAAAGGCGAGGTTGTCTTTGTATTGTTCCGCCAATTTGTTGAACCGAAGTACCAAAGTGCGGTAGCTTGTCAGTATCATTGTTTGCCTACTCAGGGCGTTGGCAACTTTGTTCAGCGCACTAGGCTTATGCTTGATCACGAAGTGAAAGAATTGGAGATGACTAGCCCACTTTTCATGTCGGTTAGAGAATTTGTCTTGGCTGTTGATGTATTTTAGCACAACATTATTTGAATCTAGCACGAACTCCTTGTTAGCTAGGTATGACTTCCAATGGCTCAAAGCTCTCACCACTACATAGAAGTCAACATTGCAAGTTAAACAATTCAATTTACTTCCATCAAGCTTCTCAATGAAGTATGCTATAGGTCGCCCCTCCCGACTAAGCACCATGCCAATTCTAACTTTTTAGGCGTTGGTGTGTAGTTCAAACATCTTTTAGAATTCTTATAATGCTAATATCAGTGCCATGGTTAGCCTCCTCTTTACTTCTTCAAAGGTGTCACCTGCTGCTGAAGTCCAAGTAAATGAACTCCTCTTCATGCATTCCGTGATTGGTGTCATGATTGAACTGAAGTTTGGCACAAACCTCCTATAAAAAGACACCAACCCATGAAAAATTCTAACTTCACCTATTGTCTTCAGCTGTGGCCAATCTTGAATCGCCTCAATCTTTCCTCCGTCAGCCGCTATGCCATCCTTGGATACAACAAACCCAAGGAAAGTCACCTGGTCCTCCATGAATTCTCACTTCTTCAACGTGGTGAATAAGTGCTGCTCCCTTTAGGTGCTCAGTACATCCTTAAGATGTAGCAAGTGTTCAACTCAGTTTTGACTGTAAATCAAGATATTGTCAAAGTAGACGACAACAAACCTTGCAGCGACCGGACATAGAACGTGGTTCATGCACTGCATGAATGTACTTGGCATATTAGACAACCCGAATGGCATGAAAGTCCATTTTTATAGCCCGTCCCGTGTCTTGAAGGCTATCTTCCATTCATCACCTAGTGAGTTCCAGATGTGATGATAACTTCTCTTTATGTCCAACTTGCTGAATACCTTCGAATTCTGTAGCTGATCAAGTAAGTCATCCAATCTCGAAATAGGAAATTGGTAATGGACTATGATCTTGTTGATGGCTCTGCTATCTATGCACATACGCCAATTACTGTCCTTCTTTGGTGTCAACAGAGCGGGAACCACGCAAGGACTCAAACTCTCCCAGATAAAGCCTCAAAAAAGTAATTCCTCCACTTGGCGCCTCAACTCTTCATACTCTGCAGGACTCATTTAGTAATGCAACCTATTCGGTAAGGAAGCTCCTGACATTAGATCAATTCGGTGTTGGATGTCCCTCAAAGACGGTAATCCATCCGGTAACTCTTTCAGAAATACGTCAGCAAACTTCTTTAATAGCTCCTCAACTTCACTCGCTATCTCTCTATATCCCGTCTTACTCTCCTTGAAAATCAACATGAAGACAACTCTGTTCTCGCCAACCTCCTAGGCGAACATAGACCCGCGTTGTAAGTTCGGGTTCTCAGCTACTAGTGCTTGTGGCGTCCCCTCTTTTTTGGGCAACAAGATATTTTTGTTCCCTTAAAGAGAAAACTATACGCATTCTTCAACCCATCATGTATGGCGCCTCAATCAAACTACCATGGACACCCCAACAATAGATGGCATGCATCTATGGTGACAACGTCACACCATACCCCATCCCGATATTTCGAGTCAGTCGAAAAATTGACCAAACATTGTTTCAAGACACTTACCTTGTTTCTTTTCCTAAGCCAAGAAAGCTTGTAGGGATTCGGGTGCGCTTCCTTCTTCAATCTTGACTTTTGGACAGCCTCCTCCGAAATAACATTCCCGCAGCTTCTCGAATCAACCACCATGCGGCACACTCATCCACCAATGGTACAGGTCATCTAAAAGATATTATTCCACAGCAAACCATCTCCCTCTACTTCTTTAGGCACGAAGCAAACTCGCCTAATCACAAGTAGGTGGCCCTCGTCACTCGTACTAGCATCCTCTTGCACTGGCGCCAACTCATCTTGCACCCGCTCCTCAGTAACCATGCCATCTCTAGTATGGAGCCGCTCGATGAACAAACCCTTGCCCGTTCTTTCCCCTTCTGACACTCAGCAGCATGGTGTCCCGTCTCTCTACACTTGAAACAACTGGTTCTTGAGCTACCTGCCAAATCTTGATTAACCGGCTTACCAGCGTTGGCGACTACCAGTTTCATCTGCACACCTGGATTAGAAGGTACTCATGCCTGGTCACGCCCACTATTCTGGGTGCCCCAAGTTCCGCCAGCCTGACGTTGCCTCTTTTGCGTCTCAATGTTCATATCCCTCTAACTTGCTTCCGAGACCGAAAAGATGTTGAACATGTTAAACACCTCCTATATCAATTCCTTCAATCCGCTAACGTACTTGTCCACCGACTACTCCTTCAATTCCTGGCGACTAAGGAGTATAATTCCACCCCGTACTCCTCCATGGTTTGAGAGCCTTAATGCAAACTTTGTAGATGTTGATACATCACCTTGGCGTGATAGCGGGGCAGGAAGGTGCTCCTCATGTACCTTTTCATCTTCTCCCACGTCTTGACCTTCGCCTTACCCTGCCTAAGCCAGATATGTTTCAGTTGCTGCCACCAGGCGACGGCCCTACCCCTTAACCGGGTAGTAATCAATGGCACCTGTTTGTGCTTCAGAACCTCTTTGAACTCGAGCGCTTCCTCCACCTTAGCAAGGTAATCCAAGAACTCCTCTGGGCATCCTCCACCATTAAAATCCAGAATTTCAAGCCAAAGCCCAGACTCCCACCTCCGATCAACTATGTAGTCAAAAGCTCTGGTAATTGGAAGAGCTCTTCTTATATTCCGACCATGATCTTCAACCTCTGGAAATGGATTGTGAAAATTCTCATTCGTTTCATCCTCTTTGGCCCCTACCAGTGGGTTTTGAGACTGGGCCACTGATGTTTGGTTGGGATTCGCCACCAACTGAACCAACACAACTCAATTCACTGGAATTTTTCCTCCATGTCCTCGAATATGCTCTCAACTTGATGATGAGAATCTTGCTCATATACATCTCCGACGGTGGCGTACCTCTATCACCTACAGGCGATCTCAGAAACTGCTCTGAGCTTTGATACCAACTGGTACAGCATGAATAGGAAATTAGGAAACGGAAGGTTCGTTGCGTTCATTTAGTTTTCTACTGCTAAAACAATTATGAGAACAAAGGAAAAAATTATACTCTTAATTATCACAACCTGAGAATAAGAAAGAAATTAACAAAAGAGTTGAAAATAATCTAAATTGAATGAATAAAACCATAGGTCTCTTCTTTCTTAAATCAAGGAGCTTTTCTAACTAGATTCAAACTCTTAATCTAAGATTAACTGTGAATATTGGCTATCTGTGTGCTTAATTTAACAATTTGTGTGACCATCCTAAAATAAAGACTAAAATACAAGGATAAATAATAAAATTGACAAATTTAATCTAAGCCTTCCTTATTAATATGAAAGTCTAAATCCTCCCAGCCTCTTGCTGCGACACGCCTCCCTTTTTGCCATCTCATGCAACTCGCTAAGAGTCACCCGTCAAGCTACCCGCCAAGTAAGAAGGCGGGGCTGCATCAATTTCAACATCAGGTGTTTTGTTAGTTTTTGCTTTTTGTCTTGTTGGCATAACGTTTTGTAAGATGGAACAGGGCTATGTGAAAATAGATGATATGTGTATAGTTTATAATGTCTATATTATCCACGCTGATCCTATGTAACCCATTGCATATTATAATATATGTAATGGAAGTAGTTTATTTCTCTATTTTATGGGCGGTTTTGTTCATACCTATTTGAATAGTTATAGCTTTAATGATACATAAGACATATATCAACCCGTAGGACGTGAATGGTATTTATTCAATCTGCATTGGAGTAATTAATATATCTTAGTTATACAAAGCAATGAAACACTAAATTTAAGGAAAAGTTCGTTCGCCAATTATTCACACATCCAAATGACTCTTTCCGACCCTATGACTAATCTTAGATAGATCTCAACTTATAATTCGGATAATTTGCTTGTCTAAGGATCTCGGGAATACTTTGTTTTCAATTAAATGAAAATCATTTTCTGGAATGTAAGAGGATGGCCACAACAAAGGTTTGGGAAGGAACTAAATCTCTTGATAAAAAGCATGACATTGGCATCGTTTTCTTAGCTGAAAGGAGAATATCAAACTATGAATACATCAAAATCAAATATGGGCCAAGATTTGATGAGAGTCTGAAAATCCCAACCCTTAACCAAGTAGTCGGTGACATTATGATGTACCAAGGTAGATCCTCCCATTCCAGCATTATTGGCTCAAACAATTATACAGTTAGGCTAGAAATCTATGATAGAAAATATTCGGGTGCCTCAATCATAGTGTCATGTATACCCTAGCAACAAAACTGTGAAAAACAATTTTTTTTTGGGATGAAATGGATAATGCAAACTTTTCTAAAATCACGCCATTGTGTAAAACAATGACTTCAACGAACTAATGTGCCTCAAAGACAAATTGGGGGCACAATTCCGAACAATTTTTTTTTTTTTTTTTTTTTTTGGATTAGTACAATTCGGAACAATGCTAAGTTTTAGAAAATTAACGTTGATTAACAACAGGATTTGGATTTCGCTCCGCTTCAGTGAATAGCTTTTTAGTTGGAAATCATGTCATAACGGATCTATCATCCACCAAAAACTAGACAAGGGATTTGGGTGCCTAAATTGACAGAAAAATTCCCCTAGACATCTATAAGAAATGAACTTTTCACTGTCTCGGATCATAGTCTGATTGTTTTTGTAATCGGAAGACCACAACAACGTAAAAATAGATATGGGAAATGTCCCAAAAATGAGGATATGTCTAGGAAATCACGGAATTAATCATGTAAGGGGTCTTAATTGTTCAATGCCCATAATAAGATATTCTTGTATTATAATGAAAAAAAAACTAAACAATTATAGAAGAGGATTGAGAAACCCAAGAAAACTTTGTGAGGAGCTTGAAAATATAGGACTTCATAAGAGACTAGGTTGACTATTTTTCTAGAGAGAATATGAATTCCTTACACTAGAAGAGGAGACACATAATTCAAAAAAAAGGAAAAGGGGCTAAATTAGGGTTCAAAAATCTAAGTCCAATTTTGCTCAAAATCTCACGTTTGCTGTTCAAATCAGAGCTACCCTAGTTTGAAAATGGCATTTTCGTCTTTAACAAGGAAAAAGGCATGTCATTCCCTGCTGAAAAGGCATGGAAAAAAAGTATTTTCTATTCACCCAAATCCACATGAAAGATCTTCTTGTAATGGCAAGCCTTGCCTTCTTTACACAACCCATACCTTGGATGAAAATGTAAGCCCAATTTCTTGTTTGAGTGAGTCTCTTCCGTCATTTTTGACAGTGTGCAGTTACTTTATTGAAAATCCTAGAAAAAATATTACTAAAATCTCAAAAAAAAAAAAAAAAAAAGTCAACTGACATGGCTTGGAGAACAAGGTTTTTTGGTTATTTATACTCAAAGGAAACCCCTTCTACCACCTACGTCCTCCTTGCATTCCTTAGTGATGTTGTCATATTTCCTCTAAATCTATTTCAATGTCGGATTCTCACATGTCTAAAATCCCTCCCATGGACAATCCAACTTCTATCACTCACTCTCTGAAAGAAGTAGTTCAAATGTGCCTTCAAATCAAAAACCCTAATATGGAACTTGGTTCGGATGCTTAAATCTCAGATATTCCTTCCTATTTGGGGAAGGGTAATGGTGACAAAGCTGGGTAGATGAGGGTTATATGGGTTAATCTATTCTTGGGGGTGAAGTTGAAACTATGTTTAATTTGTGTCTCTTGGGTAAGGTTTGGGAGGAGGCTATCCCTATTCTATCATTGAGTCGAAAATTTCTAAGTCTGGGAGCACGGTTAAAAGTCTTTTTCATTTGGTTGACCTAAGTAATGACTGGATTTTGGTCACTTTCTTAACAAATTGGACAAGGACCTTGTTTGGGAATGACAACCTTGGCTTGTCCAAGGACTTCACTTTGGTTTATTATCCTGGAGTTCTTTCTTTGATCCTTTGTCTATGAGTATTACTCACATTGATAAATGGGTTAGAGTCAATAGACTACCTTTAGAGTTTCAGAATGCAGAATCTCTCATTGAAACTTTTAGTCTTGTGTGAAAATTGTTGAAATTGAATGACTATATTGTTGCCCGAACAAGGGGTAAATATGCAAGGGCTTGCCTTAATATTAATATCACTCACCCCTACTTGGGTCGATATTGGTTGAGTCTAGTAGAGTGTCTAAGAAATATCCTATCACTTATCCTCCATGAGCTTTGTTCTTTATGTAGTCTAGTTGAACATGTGGCAGAGTCATGTCCTAACTATGCGCTAGATAAGAAGATTGAGTTGGTGGTGGAAAAGTTCTTAGGAGGCTTATCCTTCCAATCCAGATCTTAAAGGAAAACCACCTTTAGAGAACTTGGACAAATGGTGAGTTTATGCTAAACCCAAAAAGTGAACTAAGGTAGTCCCTAAAACAAAATATCAGGAGGATATTCGATCTAAGAAAACACTATCTAATAAGTTTAATGTGCTCTCTAATATTGTTAGCCCTAAACCTCGGGATCTGGACCCCACTCTAGTTATAGTTGAAGAGGAAGTGAATCGTGATATAAAGAGAGAGTCGGTGAAAAATCAGGATTCTTTCATTGAGGTTAACGCTCCTATTCTGCTAGCTATGATAATTCCATATTGAAATGTTGAGGGTCATGTCCCAATAGAGTTAGAGACTATAGGGCCTCATGAACCTACTCTTTCTTTGGAATGGATTGACCATGTGGTGGGTATCCCAAAAGTATATCTACTGCACTCAAGGAGGAACTGTTCTCCTCTCCCATTGATTCTCTTTCATCACTTGAGTCTATTAAGAAGCTTGGTTATCTTGTAAGTGATGTAGGAGATGAATCCACCAGAGCAGATTCACTTTCTCCTTCAACTGAGTCAGGTAAGCATAGTCTCGATGAGAATGAAGATAGGTCTCAAGCTTCTAAAAGGATTTGAATGAATTGGTGTTGGAACTTGGGCTACTTAACTTTTTGGTTAATGGATCCTTTTGTTAATATGGTCTTGAATTTTGAATGTTTTGGTACTACTATAAAATGGCGAATTCTTTTTTTTGGACTTGGTATGGAACTTCTTGGTCTTTGCCTCATTGTTCCATCTCAATTCCTAAGCTTGTTTGTCACTCGTCTTATTTACTTGTTATTTCCTGATAAATGTATTAGCTTTCTCCTTCGTAAGGGTATGTTCAAATGGGTTAAGGGTGTATCTTTTTGTATAATGTGTGGTTGGAATATATGTATTGTTATAGCAAATCCACAATTTGTTGGTCCTTTCATACGGACATGATCTTTTCTTCTCCTATGATGTATGTTTGGCCGTATTGATTTGTTTTTGTTGTGAAATCTCAGGATAGGCTTCCTGCCTTGCCTATTTACTAGTCCAAGTCTCAGGATTCTTTGGCTAATTTGTGTTTGTGTTGGCTGTTGGAAAAGAGAGGCTTGAAAATATGCATTAGAAATTGTGTGAGCATCATTTTGGGTTGGATTCTTGGCTTAGGACTAGTGGTTATTGATTTGTCAAGGTATGGGAGCTACAAGTGTTACCTATTTTGTTGTCATTTTGAAGATTTTATGCCATTTGTTAAGGTTTTTTGTGATCATATTAGTTTGAAATTTTTTAATGTGAGTTTTCTTTCCTTGGTACTACTGATAGAGTGGATAAAAAAGAATTTGGGTAAATTTCCAAGTTCCCACTACTTTAATACCAGGAAGTATACAAATCAAAGCATTGTCTTTTATACTTATGTGTTTTGTTATGTACCTCTTATTGAGTTTGTTTTGGATGATATTGGGAGGCTTTATGGTGATGAACCTTTCTTTAAATTTTTTGGCAATCAAATGAGAATTATTGGTTGGGACGTGAGAGGTGCTAGAAGAGAGGTGGTACATGAGGAGATTAACTGGTTGAGAGCTAGACTTAATCCAGATTGTTGTTGTCTTCTCGAGACTATGGTTAATGAACCACCCGTGTATGTCTTTGATCACAAGTTGAGTTTTCATAACTTTGAATTTTCACCCTATTAATCATGTGGCTGGTATTTGGCTATTATGGAAAACTTTTTCTTGTGAAATTAATATTTTATTAAAAATAAATCGGTTATTCTGTGTTTAAGTTTTGAATTTGAAGTGTAATGAGGAGTTTATAGTGGTCTTTGTGTATGCCTCAGCGCAAGAGGGTGAAAAGGATGCTTTTTGAGAGAGCCTTACTAGTCTTGTTCTATCCTTGAAAATTCGCTTTTGTATTATGAGTGATTTGCATGAGCTCCTTACTCTGGAAGATAAAAAAGGAGGGCGCCCTGTTCGATGCTCTCGCCTTTAGAGGTTAAATGCGTTTTTCCTATCAACAAACTCTATCAACATTCCTTATATAAGTCAACCTTTTACGTTAAAAATGAACCTTGTGAACTCTATCGTGTGGGAGAGATTAGATAAATGCCTAGCTCATAGAGTGGTTTGAAAACCCCACCATGAAGCGATGGTAAATACGAGTACCTTCTCGGAGTCTGACCTTGCCCCAATTGGGATGGATATAAAGCCATCTAAAGTTAAGAAAGCAAGACCTTTTTAGGTTTGACCCGGCCTGGGTAGTTAAACCTAGAGTTTGCGCATTACTTTCATCAATTTGGAATCAAAGATTTCAGGATCAAAATTATATTGCATTATTTGTAAATTAAGGGCTATAAAGGCCTTCCTTGAATTCTAGAAGAGTTGAGAGCAGCCATATACTCAAAACCAACTTGTTACTAATCAAGAGAAAATTAGGCATATTTGGAACTTAATGATGTCTTGGTCCACTTCAGAAAGGGATAGAAGGAGATTTAATCAAATCTTGAATCAATGTGAAAGACTACTTTTATTTAATAAAAAGTTATGAGGTTCCTTTCATAAGAAGGAATGGCTTATTAAGGGTGATCATAATGTAAAAGGAAAAGGGCAATTGTGCGCATTAGGGATACCTCTGGTATATATATTGATAATCAGGAGTAAATAGAAAGTCAATTTGTAAGGGGTTTCAGAGAAGATATGAGAAGGATGAGGATGGTCCCTAATATTTTTCGCTTGAGGTATCGCCCCCTTATCACTGATGAAATAAATGGAGAACTAAATAAAAATGCCATGAAGTCAAATTAGCAGTTTTCCAAATGAATTCATACAAAGCCCTAGTCCTAGTGGGTTTGGTGCAGGTTTTTTCCGGAAGGATTGGGACCTATTGGTTTGTCCTTTAATTGAGGCTATTAATGCTTTGTTTCATAGCGAAAAGTTATTATCTAAGATTAATCTCACGTTATTTCATTAATCCCTAAATGTAACTCTCCTGAGTACCCACTTGCAGTTCAAACCAATAGGCTTATGTAATACTGTTTATAAAGTTTTCGCTAAAGTCTTAGCAAATAGATTACGTCCGTTGTTAGGTTGCCTAATTCACCCAGTCTAGGGAGCATGTGCACCTAATAGATCTATTCATGATAATATTCTCCTAGCCCATGAAATAATGAGAGCTTATCGTCAAAGAAAAGGGATAATGGGTTAGCTAGCACTCAAATTAGATACAAAGAAGGCCTACGATAGAATTAGTGGGAAATTTCTTAAAAGCTTAAAAAATTGTGTTTCTTTTAGAAATGGGTTAACTGGATTATGCAATGTGTCTGTTATGACCCAGGAGTCCAAGGCATGAGTTGGTGATGGATGTGTGCTGATTAAGTTCTGCTTCGGTTGCTGCTGATGTGGTTCGGTTGCTGCTGATGTTGGTAGTATTGTTAGCTAATGAAGATGTATTAGTTTGTTAAGTCTTGTAGTCTTGTAATAAGGTGTAATAGCCTTAGTAAGTGTTGTGTATTGTTAGTATTAGCTCCATAAGCTGCGTGAGTAATAAGTTGCAACAGCAGTGCTGCATAATTGGTTGTGTTAGTTGTATGTTAGTGTGTTGGCTCCTCAAGCCTTAGGTAGTTAGATATTTTAGTAGTTAGTTAGTTAGATATTTTCTATGATTTAGATATTTGGTTAAAGTTGGTTAGTTAGTTAATGTCTAGGTACATTGTATTAGCTTGCTTGTTCTTGCCTATAAGTAGTTGTTTTGAGCTGTAATTCAGATTCATTCAATCAAATTTACAACAAACTATCTCAATTGATATCAAACATTCTCTCGCTCATCTAACTCTCTCTATTTCTCATCTCCTTTCCCTTTTTATCTCATCTAAACTCTAAATTCTCTAATTTCTCATCTCAATTCACTTCTTTTTCGTCTCATGCTCTCAATCTATCTCAATTTTACTTAGCTTATGTTTGAGAATCAATCCCGAGCATAACAATTGGTATCAGAGCCTCGTTTGGCTTCCAATCGAGTGCGTAATCAAAAGAAAAAAAAAATTAAAAAAATATTCAGTGTTGATTTAGTTCAAAATTAGCTGATCAAGTTCAGATTCTAGTAAATTCAGATCAGTTAAGGACAATTTGATCAAAAAAACAGGTTTTTGTTGTTGTGATGGCTCAGTTTTCAACTCAATTAGCTAAAGATCAAAGTTCGGTACATTGATCAACTTCAGATTGCTGCTAAATCCTTTCTGTAATTCAGATTAAGAAATTGAGGTTAATTCTGTAATTGAAAGTTGCAAAGAGCTGCACTGAATTGGAAAAAAAAAATCGCAGAAAATCTGACAGTGTTCTTGAGAATTGTGGTCAGAAGTGTGTTGGACTAGTAATTGTAGTTAAGTTCAAGTTGAATTCAGATTCATAACTTGAATTACTCAAGCAAACACTGCGGTTAGGGTTTCTGGTTCAAGTTCATCCTGATTCGAATTGCGAAAGTTAGGGTTTGGTGTCGCAGTGTGGTTTCGGTGTTGCGAAGATCCTTTGGCCGTGAAAGTGCGATTCTCATCTTCCACGAGCAAGAGAAATGGAAGCTACAACTAATCCTGATTCAACTTCGAAGTGGTCAGCCGAATTCTGAGAGATCTTACAACGCTCTAATGAAAAACTTTTACAGCGTTGGCAAGAGATGATAGCTGATGTATTTCGTCCTCGAAGTGTTGTTTTACAGCCTGAGGTGCACAATGTGGGATCACTTAATGATGCTGAAATAAAAGCACAAGTCCGAATTGAGATTTGCAGTAGCAGGAAGTTGAGGGTATGGTATGCTCAAAACGGTAAGGACGTCAGCTTGTATATCCATTTAAACCGCAAGAAATGCTACTCGAGTAAGAGGATGAGGGCAATGGAGAAGCAGTTATTAGTTTACAAGGGAAAATCTCCGGATTTTCTACGCCTTAAATCCAATAGTAAGATCCTTGATGAACTTGATGTTAGCGAGAACAGGGAATCAATTAAGCATGAGATGGTTTTGTTATCATTAGATAGACTTGAGATTGGTACTTGGATTAGCAAAATGCTCAAGAAGGCAAGGAGGAAAAAGAAATCTAACTGTAATAGGCAATTTCAGCAAAAGATCGAAGTATTGCTGCTGCAATGCATTCAGACTTGAGGAAACAAGAGAATTTTGTTGATACAAGTCAATTGGTTCAAAGGAAACTTGTGCAAGGCCGACAAGAGTGTGAACCTACAATAAGAATGGTCCCTTGTGAAGATCAGCAAGCTAAAGAGTTCCAGAAGCGAGCTCCAGTAGTGAAGGATGGCTCGGATCTGCATTCTCAAGGGCAATCATGAGTTTTTGATAGAGGAATTCAAACCAAGTGCACTGTCGGGGTAGATTTAGCAGTGAATCAAGCAAGACTGAGATCTTTTGATCCTGGTAAAGGTGGATTAAATGTGTTTGGGAATGGTGGACATCAATTGCAACAACAAGATGAGCTAGCTGATGGGAATCAAAGACTCGTTTCCATAAATGCAATTTGGCAGCAAGCTAGGGTCGTTGATGTTAGGCTGGTTTGGTTTGGGTTGTGCAGACCACCGGAGCTGAACTCTCTAAATCAGATGCAAGCAATGACAACAGGACCTTGGGCTGGAATTACTTCACAATCAGCATCAACATGGAATTCTTCAGCTGTAATTTTCAGATCTTGTTATATACAAGTTCTTTGCAGGTGTATGAATTCGCAAGGCAGTTTAGCACACTTAAGCTATCTCTTTACATCAATAAGTGTTCTTCAAAGTCTCAACTCTCTTCCATTCTTGAGGATAAGAATGTTTTCAAGGGGAAGGAAATGTTATGACCCGGGAGTCCAAGGCATGAGTTGGTGATGGATGTGTGCTGATTAAGTTCTGCTTCGGTTGCTGCTGACGTGGTGCGGTTGCCGCTGATGTTGGTAGTATTGTTAGCTAATGAAGATGTAATAGTTTGTTAAGTCTTGTAGTCTTGTAATAAGGTGTAATAGCCTTAGTAAGTGTTGTGTATTGTTAGTATTAGCTCCATAAGCTGCGTGAGTAATAAGTTGCAGCAGCAGTGCTGCATAATTGGTTGTGTTAGTTGTATGTTAGTGTGTTGGCACCTAAAGCCTTAGGTAGTTAGATATTTTAGTAGTTAGTTAGTTAGATATTTTGTTAAAGTTGGTTAGTTAGTTAATGTCTAGGTACATTGTATTAGCTTGCTTGTTCTTGCCTATAAGTAGTTGTTTTGAGCTGTAATTTAGATTCATTCAATCAAATTTATAACAAACTATCTCAATTGAGATCAAACATTCTCTCTCTCATCTAACTCTCTCTATTTCTCATCTCCTTTCCCTTCTTATCTCATCTAAACTCTAAATTCTGTAATTTCTCATCTCAATTCACTTCTTTCTCATCTCATGCTCTCAATCTATCTCAATTTTACTTAGCTTATGTTTGGGAATCAATCCCGAGCATAACAGTGTCTCGACTGTTTCTTATTTTCTTATCATTGATAATGGACCTATTGAGATATTTAAACCGTCCAGAGGTCTCCAGCAGGGGGATCCTTTATCCCCTTATCTTTTTATATTATGTGTGGATGTTTTAATCAAAAGAATTCTGAGAGGTATTAAGGAAACTCCAATTATCCCCTACCTAATGTTTGCAGATGACAGTTTGGTATTTTGCAATGCCTTAATGGATGTGTGCAGACGACTAAAAGATATTCTTGATTTTTTCTGTAGCGAATCAGGTAAGTTGGTAAATTATACTAAATCTGCTCTCTTTTTTTCTAAGAATATGCCAACCGATTTAAATGAGAATTTTTGGCATCTTTGATATTTGGTCAACTGTAGGTATAAAGTCATACCTCGGATGTCCTCTTGTTCGCAAACGACAAGTTAAAGATGAATTCATGGAGCTAAGGTATAATGTCTTACCTTGGTTGTCCTCTTGTTAGCAAAGGGCAAGTTAAAGATGAATTCGGGGGGCTAAGGGATAGGGTATACAAGAAAATTGCAGTGTGCAAAGCTCATTTACTCTCTAAAGCTGGAAGAGGTGTGGTGATCTAGGCTAATTTAAGTCTTGCAGCTCATATTCTATAGTGCTTTCAAATTCCAAATTCAATATCGTCTGAGATAGACAAAGCATGTAGAGACCTTTTTTTTTAAAAAAAAGAAAAAAGAAGGGGACTAAAGCTATTCCTATGGTTTCCTAGGATAACATATGTAGACCTAAATCAACGAGCGGTCTTGGTTTTCTTCGTATGGCTGAAGTCAATAGAGCTTTTCTGGGCGAGTTGGGTTGTAAGGTTCTCACGCCTAAAGAATCTTTGGGTCCAAATGGTGAAAGATATGTATTTAAGTGCTCTCAATTTTTATGTTATATATCTAAATCTAGTGATTCTTAGGCCTGGAAAAGAAATTCTCTAGAGTAGGGTTTTAATTAGGAAAGGTATTAGATGGCTCTTCTCTGATGGCTGCAATATCTTCTTTTGGTTTGATCAATGGTGTACTCAAGAACCTCTTGCTGAAGTTGTTGGGGAGGAGAGTTGTTTAAGGATCCCTAGTTGAGAGTAGTAGATTTTATCTCTAATGATGGTACGTCTCAAAACTAACTCCGTAGATCCCAAGGCATGTTATTCCCTTAATTTTGGCGATTTTGATTCCTTTAAACCTAAGAGATGATCAATTTTGCTGCGGATTTACTATGAATGGTAATTTTTTGGTTAAATCTGCAACATGGGTAGTTCATGAGCTTGAATGGAAGGACATGAAGGCTTGGCCTTTCAAATGGATCTGGAGACATGACATAGCTTCCAAAGTTAAGTTGTTTTTTGGCAAATCTTGCATAATTTGTTACTCACAAGAAAAGAATTAAGCCTGAGAGCGATTAGCATTAATGGGCAGTGTCCTAGATGTAATGCAGAAAATGAAGACATGGATCATCTTTTTCTTAAATGTGAATTTGCTAAGTGATGTCGGAAGATGACAAAACAGAAGGGGATGGTACTGAGATCACTTGTCGGGTATAGCTTGGATGAAGAAATTCATAACTCATGGAAAAATAAAAATGTGTAGGAGATGATGGAATTCATAATCGGAACTATTTATTATGGTCTATGTGGAGATGTCGTAATGACCTAGTATTTCACGGGATGTCAGGTTCTCCTAAGAAAGTGATCTCATTGGCAAATAATAGAGCTACTAAATGGAAATTAAGATCTTATGTAGAGAACAACTATCAGAATTTGAATATGGAAAGAAGGAAGAGAGGGGCTGAGACGAAATTGACAGCCCTCGAGAGAGGGTGGATTAAAATAAATTTGATGGTGCCAGGGAAAAGAATGAGGCCACTTGTGAGTTTGTTATTCGTGATGAGAGAGGAAATGTAATTGACTATAAGTGGAGGAATATGGGTAATGCCCCCATCATAGTGGTTGAAGTTATTGCAGCTCAAGATGAGATTTGGCATTGTATACAGAAAGGATTGAGGCGTATCAATGTATAAGGGGATAAACTTGTGCGCATCAAAGCTATCCATGGGGAACTCAACAGATGAGACTAATTGTTTTGGAATGTCTTGGAGAAATGTCAAGATTTGAGAGTCTTCCATATTTACCGCAAAAGTAACGGGATTGCAGACAGGATGATCGCCAGAGGAATTTAGGAACACTCAAATGTTGATTTTCTAAAATACTATGTTCAAAATTTAATAAGGCTGGCAAAGAGGATGCGCTAAGTTTGCATATCTATCAATAAGCTCCTTAATGTTTTCCTTACCTTTAAAAAAAATTTCTAGAGAGAGAAACTCCTCTTTGGACAACAATATTAGGGTAAATTTTATCGGAAAAAGTGGACAGTAAATGGTATAGAAACCCTCGATTTTTCCAACTAGCCTGCAGTATCAAAAGGAAAAGGAGAAGCATCATAGAATGTAATAAATGAAATTAGGGGAAAGAAATAGTAGAAGTTATAATAGACGATTTCAGAAACCATTTCAAGGATGAAGGCAACTGGGGGAGGTGGTTGTCCATGGAGGTAAACAATACGATTTTTTGCCAGAGTGACAATAACATGTTAATTTAATTGTAAGATTGGATGCAATTAAAAGAGGGGTAAATTATAAGAAACCCCCTCACTTTTGCTTGAAAAACCAAAAACCCCCCTCACAAAAAAAAAATCAAACATTTTACCCCCTCACTTTTTCAAAATTATCACTTTACCCCCTCAGTTTTTCGAAATACATCACTTTACCCCAATCCGTTAATTTGACCGTTCAGTCAACTTTTTTATGAGTATTTTGCCCCTCAAAATTGAGGGGGGTAAAACGTTCGATTTTATTTTTAAAGGGGGTTTTTTGTTTTCTTTGTAAACTTTAGGGGGTGAAATCTGTTATTAAAGAAAAAAGTTAGGGGGCTTTTCTGTAACCTACTTAAAAATCAATTTTTTAAAAGGAAATTTGTATGTATTATTAATTCGTACCTTACCTCTAACAAATTATACTTTATTAGAATTTAAAATATTATTTAATTAATTGTGATAATGGTAATGTAAATTATATGTTAACTATATTTATTTCTTGCATAAGTGACTAAATATGATATTTTTATGACACTATTTTGTTCTCAGTTCTAACTTCTTATACGATTTAAAATTCTAAGTAAATGTAAATAATCACTTGAGAATAAACATAAAGAAAAATAAATCTAATTCTAAACTTAAATTCATTCTAAATATAAAAAAACAAATTAAATATGCGTCTTGTTCAATTTGGTAAAAAGTAAGCAATTCATGTTGTATTTGTACTAAATTGAAGTTGTATTTGAGTTACAATTACCTATTTTGAGCAATATTTTTGTGTTGTAGTAGACTTTATCAATCCTAGCATAGACATAGCTTAGAAATTTCTAAATTAATAATAATATGCTAACCTAATAATAGTAAAATTCTATCTTAAATCAATTACAATTACAACTTATAATAGGTCATATAAAATAGAAGTTACAATTATTCCAATTGTCTTCTAATGTCCTAAATCTAAATTTCTTGTGTTCAAAAAAGAAATCTAAATTTTGATCATTTCTCCTCCATCTGTATCAAATATTTTTCTTCTACAATAATAAATTCAAAAATAAATCAACATAGAGATAAGGAGAGTCAATTTCATTACCTTAAATGGTGTCCACAATTAGTATACAAGTACAAAAAGCACAAAAAACAAAATATGCTTTCTCATAACACGTTCTCTAGACAATCAATTAGGGTAGTCCATGGACACAATTTAAATACCAAAATAAATACACAGCCCCATTAATACGATCATACAAAAACCCAAAAAAGTAGTCCAAAATGCATACAGCCCAAATGAAATGAGTCTAATCTACTCATGTCTAGTTAAAGTAGACTTGGAGCTTGTATTGTTTGTTAAATGTTGAGATGATGGAGCTTGAACCTGCATTTAATGAAATACAAATATAGTTAGATTCTAGTTAATATATCAAATGAATGGATAATCAATAAGTTAAAATACACTTACATGTGTAGCAAATGGGCCATTTCCAATCCTCGCTAATGGACACGAAGTAGTAACTCGTCCATTGGTTTCTTCAACTGATGTTGTACTACCTTGAATTCTTGCTTTCCACTTCACTCTTTCCCTTGAAACCACATTGCTAATGTTGTTAATCATGCCCATTCCATTGTAATTCCCAATTCCCATAAGAGCGCTATAATTTCTACCTCTTCCCCTTCCTCTACCTCTTGCCTATCCTCTACCTTTCTCACCTCTAACTCTACTTGCATCCATTTCACTTGTATCACCAATAACACCACTATGCGAAGAAAAATCATCAGAATATCCTATAGCAGCAAACTGTGACATATCAATAGAACTCTCTAAGCTCAAATCATAATCAGGGTGTAATGCATGCCTCTGCAACGGTGGCCTTCCAACTCTCCCTCTAGCACCCCTAGGATATCTTGCACCTCTTTCAGGTGCTCTACCTCCTTCTCCTCTACAACTCCTACTATTATGTCCTCGTTGTTTGCATTTAGAACAAGTAACACTAGAGTGAATTCTTCTCTTTTTGTTAGGATTTTTGGCCTCATCGGGAGCCCTCTTCCTTGCTTTCTTAGGCCTTCCAGGTTTCTTTTTGTAGGGAGGTGGCAAAACCGGGGGTAATTTTTTCTTGGGCCACATCTTGGAGTCAGGAATGGGGTGGATCATGAAGCTATAACACTTAAGGTAAGTCTCTCTATGAAAGTATGGGTCTACAAAGTCTTGAGGATCTTCACCAGTGTAACTGATGGAAGCTATTGCATGTTGACAAGAAATTCCAGTAACTTGCCATTTCCTACAAGTGCATGTTTTCTTATCCAAGTTAACTACATGACCGACGTCAAACTCAATCACCTCATACATCCTTCCACCACCATATTCAACCGAACAATTTGAAGCTAACTCAATACATTTACATAGTTTAGCTTCTATCCTAGGACACAATTTACCCACTTCCTTCTCCATTTTCAGTCCTTTAGCTTGAATTCTTTGCCTAATGTGTCTTCTAATCATCTCCAACATAGTCAATATTGGTTTATCTCTTGCATCCTTAATATATTTATTCCATGCTTCTGAAGAATTGTTACATAGCAAATCACATTTGGTTCTTGTATTAAATAAAGATCTTGTCCACAAATTGCTTACTTAGCCAATTGTAAGCTTCTTCATTAAGCTTCTTTATGTTTTCCATGTGCACTTCAAAATCTTGAACAATATAAGAAGTTGCGGCTGCCCACATCTCATCCTTCAACTCAAGCGATCTATACCCACTATTTTTGAAATTACTGTATAAATGTCTCACACAGAACTTATGTTCTGTATTTGGTATCACATCTTCAAAGCTATCGACCAAGCCCTTGCACAAAAAAAAAAAAAAAAAAAAAGGAAGAAGAAGAGTAAATCACTGAATGAAGAAGTAATGAATAAATAGATAAATATATAACTAAACATATACTTTGTTACCTTTTTTCTATCAGAAATAAAAACCCAATTATATTCATCAACTAGTCCAAGTGCCTCAAGGAGCCTCACTAGAAACCAAGTCCAGCTCTCCCTAACCTCAGCTTCAACAACTGCAATTGCTATTGGAAATAGACCATTGTTTCCATCTCTACCCATTGCACTTAAAAGTTGACCTCCAAAATTACTTTTTAGAAAGCAACCATCGAGGCCAATTACGGGTCTGCATCCAGCCTTAAATCCTTTAATCACTACATCAAAAGAGATAAAGATTCTTTGAAATGTTGGAAGCTCATTCAAGGATGGCCTTAAAACTTTCATAATAGCAACACTTCCAGGATTGCGATCTCTAAAATAGTCCCATAATCTCCAAAATTGTTGCTTGTGGCATCCCTCTATATTTGTTCTAGCTTTTTGTCTTGCTCTATATGTCACAGACTTAGAAATGTCAAGCTTCAACTCTCTTGAAATCCTCTTCTTCATAGCACACAACTTCCAATCTGGGTCATCCCTAACATCATCCAAATACTTCCGTGCTAAAAAAGTTAAGGTCGCTTCCTTGTTCTTATGAACCCTTATGCAAGTATGAGGCTCTCTTAGTGTTTTAATCTGAAACCCATTCACTTTGAAGTTCCAACACCCGTGGATTCTCCATCCACACTTCTTCTTGCACTCTATGGTTACTCTATCACCATCATTCTTAACAAAATACAACTATTTTCCTACCATGATAGATTGAAATCTGACCACTCTTCTAAAATCCTTGGTGGTTGGAAACACCAAGCCTACTATTAGTTTTACAGTCAAGCCATCCCTTACTTCATTCCACTTGTGATTCCTAATAACATTTCCCTCATCATCATCACTTATCACACAAACTTCTAAGCTCTTAGGAGGCTTCACTTTCTGAATCTTGAACCTCATTTAGTCTTTCACGCATAACCCATCCTTTCATTGATACACCTGCTACGTTCTTTCCTTTGTTTGCATCATCTCGAATTAGGTCATTTTTGTCTTTCTCCCAATCGCTATCCTCAAATATATCTTCCTCTACGTCATTGAAAAATATCCTCTCATCCTCTTGCTCGTCATTGTCGAGTTCATCACCACTCAAACTTCCTGAATCACTTTCGGTAATTCCATTTATGTCAATTTCAGTTGAGATGATGTAAATGTTTACACATTCCTCGTTTGCATGACACTTCAACATGGCTAATATGTCACTATCTGCAACTAATGGTAACAATTTGCACAACATATCCTTTTGAGGATCTTTGTAGTAATATTGACAAGATTCTGAATTATTATACCCTAACTCTCTTGCACATGACCATAACTCAGGTATTGACATCATGTCTTCATTAACTCCAGGAAAGTGATGGGTTTTACCATCATAATGTAGAACAATGGCGTGTTCCTTTGTTGACATCTGAAAAAAAATATATTTATTCATAACTTAGTATATTAAATAACAAATATGAGGGAATCAACAACAAAAAATGGCTTACCAATAAAGAAAGGTGAATGTTATATAAAAAAAAAAAAAAAGAAAGGTGTGCTTTGTACTTTGTGGGTCCCATTTGAGAATTTGTTAAAAAACTAAACAAAGATCTATGAAAAATATAACCCTAGTTAATTTTATATTTGAACTTTTTCAATCAAACTTAAAAAATTATTTGTTTTCCAAATACCATCATGTGGGAACTCAACTTTCTTGATGTTTAAGCTTGTTTTGTAGGCTTTCATTCTTTATTGTATTCGAAAGTGAAAAAAAAAAAAAATTCAAACAACCAAGACATATAAACATATAAGTACCAAAAAGAACCATATGGGTAAGGAAAAAGATACAAACCCTAATAAAAATCACAACTAACCAATCCACCAACAAATTATCAATCCAACCATAAGATTTGTGCAAAATATTAAAAAAGAATATAGAAATTTCATTCTAATAACCTGAAATTTTCATAAAACCCTAACCTCAAATTCGTGTAAAAAAAATCACGAATTTCGTACCTTATGATGTTGGAAAACATTGATTGATGTTTATTTGTTCTTTTACACCAAGTTATTACCTAATTTAAGCCCAATTTTATTTATTTATTTATTTTTTTTTTTTTTTGTGTAGAAGAAATTAGGGAAGGAAGAGGAAGAAGGTGAAGGTGAGGGGCAGGGTGGGGAAATGGTTTGGCGGGCTTTTTTGGAGAGGGGGGGGGGGGGGGGGTTGTTTGGGATTTTTTTTTAAAATTTTTAATTAATTATTTTTAATTAAGGGTATTTTTGTCTTTTACATTTTTAAAAATTTGTAAATAATTATGTTTTTAACACCATTATAACGGTAGGGGGGTTTTTGAAATGTGAGGGGATAAATTGTTTGCTTTTTTTTGTGAGGGGGTTTTTTTGCATTTTACCCTTAAAAGAGTTGTTTTTTAAATGAATCCATACAAAGCTCTAAGACCCAATGGTTTCATTGCATATTTTTTCTATCAATATTGGAACATCATGGAAAAAAGATAGGGTTATTTACATTTTAATACCCTGATATTTTTAAAAATAATAAAAAAGAGATTGACCTTTTTGAATTATTAAAAAGGTCCCTAAGTTTTTGTCGCATTAATAAAAAGGCCCCTCTCTGACGTGATGATGTTATTTTTAGCTGACGTAACTAACATGACAGCTACGTTTTTATTAATCCTATAGTAAAAGGACAAAAATATCCTTTAATAACCATATTTTAAAACAAATTAAGTGAAACCAGATAGTTTCTACATCATATAACATCTCGAATTTCGAGCTTATAAAGTAACAAGGGTGTTGAAGCGTGCTTCAGATCATTTTAATGTAGTATAATAAAAAGCAGTCGTTCCATCAGTTCTGTAGCTGAAAAACAACACCATCAGGCTTGAGGGGGGCATTTTTATTAATGCAACAAAACTTAGGGGCCTTTTTAATAAGTTAAAAAGGTCAGTGTTATTTTTATTATTTCCAAATAGGTTGGGGTAGTAAAATATAAATAACCCAAAATGATATTGGTGCTATAGTAAATTCCTTTCTGCATTCAGGTAAAATCCAAAAAGAAATGAATCACACATTCCTAGCTCTTATCACAAAGAAAGAAAACTGTAATTATCCTAGTCATTATAAAACAATAAGCTTGTGTAATTTTATCTATAAGATTTTGTCCAAAACTTCGAACAATAAACTTATGATGGTTCTTGAGAAAATCATTCACTCCATGCAGGGGGCCTTTATCAAGGGTCATTCTATCTATACACGTAAGATTATGAATATGTTTAGACAATAAATAAGAAAAAAAAAAAAGGTTATATAGCTCTTGCAAACGATCATTAAAAAAAGCCCATGGTAGAGTTGATTGACCCTTCCATCACTAAATATTGGAGAAGTTAGGAATATCTAGCAATTAGATTATATGGGTTACGACGTGTATAACAACGGTCTCATTTTCAGTATTCACCTAAAGGCCTCTTTTCGCCTTCTAGAGGTCTCAAACAAGAGACCCTATATCTTGATATCTTTTGTGTTGCATTGTAATCTTAGCCAAAAATCTTCAAAAATGGCGGATGACAAAAAGTTTGAATTCATATGACAATATTGTGGGAGGTCACACTATTCTTTTCTTATCGTTGGTTGATGACTTCCTTTTATTTTGTAAAGCTAGACAATAAACATGTTGAATTATAAAAGAAACTCTTAACAGATGATGTGAGGATTCCGGCAAAAAATTTAATTCACTCATTTTTTTCTATCATTTTCTCCAAAAAGGTTTGACAATAACATAATGGTGAAACATGTCTTTGGAATCTCCTTGGTGGAAAATGCAGTCAAATATGTAGGATGTTCCTTATTATTCCCCAGATTAACAAATATTAATTTGAAATACATGATGACGCAATGCTAGAAAGATAATTGGTTAGAAACGAAAGATTCAATAGCCTCTTTTAAGTTTTAATGCAAAAATCAAGATAAACAAAGTAAAAATTCTTAATCTTTCAGCTAGATAACATGAAAGAGAATAAAACTATAATTGAAAATCTAGGACAAATTAAATAAAACCTTAATCAGCTACCTTCCTTTTATAAAGGAGCTTTCCTAGCTATGTTTAAAGACTAAAATAAATCAGGATAAATAAAAACACAAAACAACTTTATCTAAACGTAATCCTATCCTCAAGATAACAAAGGTGAATCGGATTTGCATCTAGCTCTCCTTTTAGAAGATACATTCTTGTGCAGGAACGCCTCCTACTCGCCTGCCCTCCTATCTGCAGAGACACAGGCTACATCGTCCTTTCTGGCCCTCGAAATTGCCAATGCACTTCCAGATCGTTCTCTCCAATGTAAGGAACGAGGTGCTTCATATCAAAACCATATGAAGTTCTTATCCACTTGGTAATTGCATATGGTAAGCACTACCATTGATTTTCTTGACGATATACAATGGCCCAATCTTCCATGCTGTTAGTTTGTTGTACTCCCACGCCGAAAATCGCTCTCTTGTTAGGATTGCCCATACTTGGTCACCTACTTGAAGCACCACTACGCGGCATCACTTGTCACTTGTCGATTTGTACTTGGGGCTTGCCTCCTGCAACCATACTCGTGTTTGCTCATGTATTTTCTCAAAGACCGGAAATGAAATCCTAAGCCTCTCCATGTGGGCTAGTACAATTTGGAACCGGGGCAAGGTCTATACGCCAACAAGGAATGAAGCGGTAGATGACCTAAAATGGAGGAAACCCAATGCTTCCATTTACTAAGCTATTATAGGCAACTCGGGCTTGATGCAATTTTTGGTCCCACCCTCTTAATGTTCTTGGCAACGAACATCGGAGAAGGTTATCCAAGGATCTATTCGTCACTTTCTTCTGACGATTCGTCCATGAATAATGAACACAGTGCTGAAAGCAGGAGAGGTATTCACCATCTTTCATAAGCTCTTCCAAAAACGATTCACAAAGCGGATGTCTCTATCCGACACGATACTGGCGAGCATCCCATGCAGTCTTATACCTCCCGAAAATATGATTGCACCACATAAAATGCATCCATGGTTGTTTAAATGGCGATTTAGATCTTAGAATCGCACGATTCTATGATCCTGCCTTAGCCTATAAATCCAAATCGCTTAAAAATTGTACTATAGTAGAATTGATCCAAAATCGGGTCAAAATCGCTATTCGTGGTAGAATCGTATAGCTCGTTGTTTAGCAATGATTCTAACAATTTAGAAAATTTGCAGCCATAATTTTCTTGTGAAAGTTATGTGCGCTATAAAGTATCAATTATAATATAAAAAACTTCAAATTTTAAAAAGTCAATCTTTTACCCAAGCAAAACCCTAACACCCTCTCTCGGCTCCTTTATATTGTGTCGTCGATTGCTCTCCTCCCACTCCCTAACTTTCTGTAATATGCACAAATCAAGCTTTGGCCTCCGACTTGTCCAACCTCAGCGCTCTTTGCCACCATCATTTTGACACACTACCGCCATCTGTTGTTAGCTTAAGCTGCCATGGTGTCAATGACTGAACTCTCATCCGTGCTTCGAGCCTCTGACTGACATCCTTTTACATTTCTCTCCTTAATAGGTTCATTTCATTTCCAAAACTCAAATAATTTGGATTATATTGTGTTTTTCTAAATTGTTGTATAATATATTAAGCCTAACTTTCAATAGTAATCTAATATTTGATTTGATATTTTCTGTTATCTATTAATTTAAAAATCTACTATTGTTGTAATATTAGATATTTTTCGGGTACACATTTAAGAGTCGAGTTTGGATATTACCAAATATCATAGAAAATTAGAAATTATGTTAAATACTTATTTACGTATATATACATATACATATATATAAATAAATATTTGTACAAATTGTGACACTTGTCACAAATATGAGCCACTCTTGATGACTCGTCCCCCTCTCTCTATATGTATATATATATGCACATTACGTACACACACAACAATACAGAACAAAACAAAAAAGAAAAAGGGGAAAAAGAAAAGAAAGAAAAAAAGAAAAAAAAAAAGACAACGAGAAAAGAGAGAAGAAAATTTTGAATAAAATAATCTCGTTCTGATATAAAATATTTGCTATTTTCTTCGAGTATATTTGTGTTTGTCTTTTTATTATCTTCCTATAGAGTATAATATCCCTATAGTTTTATAACATGTTATCAGCACGAGTCTCTAACCAGCTGATTGTTCTATATTCAAGGTAAGTTATTATTTCCTAATCTTTGTGATTTATAATTTTACTGACTGAGTTTACTACTTTTGATATATCTGGCAAAACAATTATTTGCCTTGGACTCTTAATGTTGAGGTTCACCCTGATGCTGTGAATCTCGGACAATTAAAAAGGGTAAATAGCGCATCCCTGCATGATCGCGTTAAAGCAATGATATTTCTCATGCATCATATCCCTGATGGATTGAAAGCTGACTATATTACTGTCAAGGACCCGTATGTCCTTTGGCTAAATTTAAAGGAGATGTTTGATCATGAAATGTCTATGATCCCCACTAAAGCTCGCTATAAATGGATTTACCTGCGGCTGCAGGATTTTAAAATTGTCAGCGAGTATAACTCTGTAGTGTTTAGTATTACCTCCCAGCTGCAATTATGCGGTGAAAATATTACTGAGGAGGATATGTTAGAGAAAATATTCTCTACTTTTCATGTCTCAAATATGCTCTTATAGTAGCAATACCGAGAACGAGAATTTAAAAAAAAATACTCGGAGTTGGTATCTATCTCCTCGTTGCTGAACAAAGCAATGAATTGTTGATGAAAAATCATCGAACACGACCAACTGGGTCTGAACCACTCCCTGAAGTGAATGCTTCGACATATGACAAGCAGGAACATGGTCGAGGTCGTAAATGTGGACGTGGTCAAGGCCGTGGACGAGGTTATAATCACGGTCATAATAAATGACATTATAGTACCCAGAATGGACCAAAATTTAAGAAGTCCACTAATGACGAGGAGATGAAGGAAAAAGAAAAACTTTAGTTTTTTGTATTTTCTACTTTGCATATTCATGGCTGGTTAAACCGCCTACTTTTTATTACACATTCATTATTTATATGGTCGGCTATGCTGCCTACTTATTATCTGTTATTTATATGGTCGGCTATGCCGCCTACTTATTATTAGTCATTCATATGGTCGGCTATGCCGCCTATTTATTATTAGTTATTCATATGGTTGGTGACGTTGTCTACATATTATCAGTTATTCGTATGGCTATATTTCTTAGCCAATCTATTTTATACTTTATTAAAGGCTCCAGAAGAGCATATATAGTTTTTTCTGAAGAAACAATAATTTTCATAAGTATGGCTATCTATTTAATTTGGAGATACCTATTGGGATAGTTAACAAGAAGTTAACATACCCAAAAGACTTTAATTTTATGACATGAATATTTGAGTCATCCGGGTATAAATATGGTTAAGAGAATCATTGAAATTGTCACACCCATTAAAGAACTAGAAGATTCTTATATTGGGTGTTTCAAATTTGGTTGAAGGCTCTGGAAGAGCACATGTTATATTCCATGAAGGGACAAAACTAAACATAAGCGATGCTTTATTTTCCAGCAGATCACAGAAAAACTTAATCAGTTTTCAAGATATTCGTAACAATGGTCATCATATTGAGATAATAAATGAGGGCGATAAAGAATATCCTTATATTACATCGCTTACTTCAGAAAGAAAGAAAATAGTTGAAAAATTATCAACACTTTCTTCCGGGTTATATTATATTGAATAAAATACAGTGGTTAACCAGAAGTTAACTAATTGTAAAATGTTCACCCTGTGACATGACCTTTCGGGCCATCCAGATGTAATGATGATAAAAAAAAATTATTGAAAGCTCTCATAGGCACTTATTAAAGAACCTGAAGATTCTTTCTCCTGATGAGATTTCATGTGCCGCTTGTGCTGCTGAAGGCAAAGCAATTAATATATACTCAATTGAAATTGAGTTTGAATCTTGTGTATTTGGAGGAATACTAAATGGGACATATGTGGGCCAATTATTTTATCACATGGACCAATTCGGTATGTTATGACATTAATAGAGGCCACTACCCGTTGGTCCCATGAGTATGATACACTTGTGATGTGGCATTTGTGAAACTCCTTGCATAAATGATCCGACTATGAGCTCAAGTCGTGGATTGTATGATATTGTAGGAGAAATTACATCCCAGGAATTTAATGATTATTGTATGGGATGAATTTCCATATAGCCCGCGTACAGATACAAAATGGTCTTCTGATTAAAAGCCTATAGTGAATTGTTAGACCATTATTATTTCCAACTTTTACATGGGCACATGTTATGATATATATTGCGGCACTAATTATGGATCTCCCCAGTATAATTTATCTCTGACACGCTCAATATATATCTATATGTATATATATATATATATGTCCCATCTATGGTTATATACTGTATGTCCCAATTATTCCACCTCAATGAGAAAAGATGGGTCTAAATAAAGGGACTTGAAATTTATGATAAAATATCTGGAGATATTAGTTGGAAACATTTTACAACATATAGTTTACTGATTGTCAATTTGACAAAACAAAGTTTCCAAAAGCAGGGAGAGAAATACAAAAATTGGAAAAGGAGAATTTATGTGGAATGCGCCATCGAACCAGAAGTTCGAAGAATTGTTCACTTGTAAATTATTACAAGCCAATTCACGTATGTATTCACTTATGGAAAGAGGGTGATCGAATAATATGTCCCCACTATATATGCCCCTGCTCGAATTAATATCCCAGTCGAGTGATATTCTAATATATTGAAAAATGCATCCATTGCACGCCAGAAGCGTGGTAAATATTTCGGTTCCAAAGATTTGAATCTAAGAAAGAAAAAGGAGCAATAGAAAAGATTGGTCCCTCTATTATGAAATTCTTGAGAAGATAAGCTCATGTGTAAATGAAAATCCCTCAAGATTATCAGATACCCGAAGCTACCTGAAACTGAGACTACTGAAATAGTAAAATTATTGAAATTATGATGATAAAGAGATCTCTATGAAATATGGGATATAATGGAACTGAAATAAAAATTGGTCAGATATTTGTATATATAGTAGCTACTCCTTGATCAAATAAATTGAAAATCTTGAACTAGTGTTTATTCAAGAATGCCAACAAAGAAATGATTAGCTAAAATAGAAAGATGCAATTCAGGCTGAATTAGCCATGTGTAATTTTTGGACCTGAAGTCCAAATGCTTAAAGAATAAAACCTATATGCTACATATGAATGTTTGTGCAGAAAATAATGAGGTGGTTAAAAGCACAATTTGTATTCCAAGGTTTATTTTAGAGACCAGAAATTGATGGGACATACATATGAGAAATGGATGCACTTAATCTGACGGTCTCGATATGTGTCATATATATATGGTAATAGCTTATTTGTACGATGATATTTATGTGAAAGTCCCTGAAGGACCAAACATGCCAGAAGTATGTAGTTAAAAATCGTGGTACATATCTACTGAAAGAGAGATATGTTAATATCATCATAACTCCTAAAGAGCGTAAAAAGGTTGTTACGCACCTAAACTGAGAACTCGAGATTGAGGATCTCGGAAAAGGAAAGATTTTCTCTCGACCTGAAGATCGAGCACTAATATGATAGAGTATTACTCTATTGGTCAACTCATACCAGTACGGTACTTGAGTATTTCATCATGTTGTTTAGCGCCTCAATTTTGACCTCTTCTGGTCCTCAATGAGGTAACGAATAAATTCTTGACCCCACCATACCTTGGTTTAAGTGACGCATTGATACAGCTGTCACACAACCAGATATGGCCTCTTTGGTCAACTCGTCACTAGTATGTGATATGTGGTTAAATATTTATCTTGATGGATTAACCAGTATACATTATTATATTATGTCAAACTTGCAATTAATATGTATGCAAGTGTTGATCGGCATCCGGTAAGTGACAAGAATGTTATTTTGTTATATAATTGTATTACTATGTTTTGACAATCTATTAGCAATTGAGGTTACTATTGAAACACTTGCGCTTTATAAGCAAGTAGAAAATTGGTAACATCAAAGCCCTTAATCCAATGATTAAGGGGAGTGAAACAATGAAGATAAGTATGCATTGTTTAAGCGAAAGAGAGTTTATTGAACCAGTGCACTTCAAAGAAGTTCTTACCCTCAAGCTTCTTGAAGAAAGATGAAGTACATGTTCACTCAAGAACCTAGAAGAGTTATTCAAAAAAAAACATATACTACAAACTTTCAAGAAATTGGCACAACATTGGCATGCGCCAACTCCGAGACATCCTTAATTAACGTGCGTCCCTGAAAAGGAGTTAATTACGCACTGTACTCTTTTTCCTCTGCTATCGTTTTTCCCACTAGGTTTTTTCCTAGCAAAAGGTTTTTTAACGAGGCAGTTCAAGAAGCATATATAACTCGGACAATATACACTTTTAAGAGTGTTATATCCCGCACATATTTTAAGAAAGGAGATGGAACTAAACATATCTCACCGAAGTTCTTCTTTACACACGAGCTTTAGAAGATGGGTGAAATGGATGTTCAACAAGTTCGCCCAAGTGAGAATCTGGCAGATCTATTCACGAAAGCGTTGCCAACAACAACTTTTGAAGTTAGTTCACAAGATTTTTATGCGTCGACTCAGTAATGTCCCTTACTAATATATTCACATGATGGGGAGTTAAATATAAGCTGTACTCTTTTTTCCTTCGCTATGGTTTTTCCCACTTGGTTTTTCTTGCAAGGTTTTTAACGAGGCAGGCATATTTAACTTGGACGCTGTGTTTCGTTATAACGGAAAATATCCAAAGGGGGAATATTGTAAATATTGGATATTTTTCAGGTACACATTTAAGAGTCGAGTTTGGATATTACCAAATATCATAAAAAATTATAAATTATGTAAAATACCTATTTACGTATATATACATATATATATATATATAAATTGGTATTTATACAAATTTTAACACTTGTCACAAATATGAGCCACTCTTGATGACTTATCCCCCTCTCTCTATATGTGTATATATATACACACTACATACACGCACAAAGACATAGAACAAAACAAAAAAGAAAAAAGGGGAAAAAGAAAAGAAAGGACAAAAGGGAAAAAAAAACAACGAGAAAGAGAGAAGAAAATTTTGAATAAAACAATCTCGTTCTAATATAAAATACTTGCTATTTTCTTCGAGTATATTTGTGTTTGTCTTTTTATTGTCTTCCTATAGAGTATAATAGCTCTATAGTTTTATAACACCTATGAACTTATCAACATTTTGAGGAGGTCTTACTATTTGAGTTGAGAGTGAGAGTGCAACTAATGTAATTTTAGTCTTAATTTATAGCTTTGTATTTATGCTGTTCATATATTCAATTTATACATTTAAGAGTTATACATTTAATTTCTTTTATTCTATTGTGATATAAAAATTTATTCTATTTGTTATTGTAGTTCATATGGTGTTTAATGCAACTTTTAGTTTTTGCATTTGGAAAATCAAAGAAAAAGAATGCTTTGGGTCAAAGATGAGATGCAGGTTGGGAACATGGATTTGAGGTTGATAACAATTCAACGAAGGTCAAATGTCGATATTGTGGAGTTGTTCGCTCTGTCTGCATTTTTCGACTAAAACATCATCTTGCCGGCATCATAATAGTGTTAAGCCCTATCTTCAAGTTCCCATTGATGTAAAGAAGAAGTGTCTAAATATTTAGCAAGTCGCTACAAATGAAACTGAGAAATGGAAAAGAAAGTTGCATGATGTAGGAGAAGATGCATGTAATAAGAATGAGATCAGAGATATAAAAGGAAAAGGAGCCATGGAAGCATACGTAAGGAAACCAAGAGGTCAAGCAACACTAAATCAAATAATTAATAAAGAGGAAAGAGAAGACGCTTGTCAACAAATTGCTCAATTTTTCTACACTAGTGCCATTCCATTTAATGCGGTGAACAATCTTGAATTCAAGTTATGCTCCCCCCCCCCCCCCCCCCCAAATCATGAAATCCAAGTCGAATTTTTACAAAAAAAAAGTTTTATCTACCTTAGAGATGCTTGAAGAGTATAAGTTAAAATAGAAAAAAAACAGGTTGCACCATTATGTCAGATAGTTCGTCTGATGGGAAACAAAGGTCAATATGTAACTTTCTTATTAACATCCCTAAGGGAACAATCTTTTTAGCATCCATTGATACCTTTGATATTTCTAAAACTGCTAAAAGGGTGTTATGCATGTTAGAAGCCATTGTTGAAAAGGAGGGAGAAGAACAAGTTGTACAAGTTGTAACTAATAATGATTCAAATTATAGCCGATGAAAAATTGATGGAAAAGAGGAAAATGTTATTTTGGACTCGTATTGCTCCTTGCATAGATTTAATGTTGGAGGATTTTTACAAGAAAATTAAAATCAAAGGATTAACAATTGCAAAAGCTAGAAGGATAACGTCATTCATTTATTCAGGGACCATGCTTCTTGCTTGGATGTGGGAGTTCACACATGGCAAAGAGTTAACTAGGCCTGTTGTCACATGATTTGCAACTTCGTACTTGACATTATGATGCCTTCATGAGCTAGGGGTGCTTTGCTCACCTTTTCATCTAGCAAGTAGAAGACCAGTAGATTTGCTAAAGTAACGGAAAGGAAGAACGTTCAAAAAATTGCTTGGGATGCACAGATTTTTGGCCGAATGTTGTTGTATGTTTATAAGCGGCACTACAAATAGTTAAAGTACTTCGTATGCTCGATTCTGATAAAAACCCTACTATTATGAAGCAATGGATAGGGAAAAGGAGCAAATTGAAGAATATTTCAACAACATTCAGAACTAGTAAGTTTCGACTTTATTGAATTAATTATTTTATATAATTTTAATGTTTTATGCTTTTTGAACTTTTATTAGATGTTGATATTTCTATATTACTTTCTTTATTATCTATTTGAGAATCTTCTTCTTTCTTATTTTGTATGTAGCTATGAGCTGATATGGAAAATTATTGACAAGCGATAGGAATCTCGGCTACATAGGCCATTGCATGTTGCGGCATACTATTTGAATCCTCATTTTTAGTATAGTCCCAAATTTAAACCTAATGCAGAAATAAAATTTGTCTGCAAACAATAGTTTCTCATCCTTAGAAGAGGATGAAGATAGATTTACAAATTGATGCATTAAAAAATGCAAGGGGGCTTTTTAGAATACTAGCAGCTAGTGGCCACAAGAACCAAAAAAAAGCCCAAGTACATTCCCTCATTTGAATTTATTTTTATTTAAAATTTGAAAAATTATTAAATTTTGCATAATAAATACAGCTGGTTGGTGGGAATCCTATGGCGATGAATGTCCTGAGTTGAAGAAGTTTGCTCTGAGAATCTTAATGCAGCTCTTCCAGGTGTTAAAAAAACTGGAGTGCGTTTGAAATAGTACACATAAAGAGAAGAAATTGTCTTCACCAATGAAAAATGAATGATTTATTTTTTTTGTTATGTACAACTTGAGGCTAAGAAATGGACAAAAAAGAGAGTAAGTGTAATCCAGCAACCCATTTCTTTGGATGATATTCCATTTGGCGATAAATGGATAATAGAGAAGGAGGAACCCGTCCTTCCAATAGAAGCAAACTAGTTAGATGTCCTAGACAGGACTGCTCAGAAAGTAGCTAGACATGCACTTGATAATGAAGAGGACATAGATGGGCATTATCTATCTTATCATCTTATTATCTCAAAACTATTTTAGTCTAACTTCGTTACTTTCTTCTAATAATTAATTTATACTGTCTTTTCTTTAAGGTAGAGAGATGGGATAATATAGATGTATTTGTTGTTAGTGATGGTACTGGTGATAATAAAGTTGATGCGAGTGGAATCGTCACCGCAAATGATATGGAAGGTTTGATTGGAGATAATGCTACCATTGGAGATGATTCTCTTGATAATGGTGGAAATACAAACACTAGAATTGCAAATGATATTGACGACAGTGACGTCGATTTAGGATATGAATTTGATGGTGCTATGAGTTGAGACTTAAGTACATGTTTTATGTTCGAATGATGTAACTATTTTTCCTTTCTTTGAGTTTCCATTGTATTATAAAACTAATGTGTTTTATACTTTTTAATGTTCTTTATTATATATTTGAGGATTGTTCTGCTAATGTTTTAAATATAAATAATTTATTTACACATAAAGTAGACTCTTATGATTCTCAATCCAATTCTATGATTCCAATTCCGTGTAGAATCTTGATTTTGACAACCTTTACTGCACCAGTAACCTTCTTAAACCTTAGAAAATGCGCCATCTTAGAGAATTGATCCACAACAACGAAGATTGAATCAACTCCCCTCTACATCTTCGGAAATCCTAGCACAAAATCCATACTAATTTCTTCCCATGGTTGACCAGGAATCGGGAGCGGTAGATATAGACTGGTTTTAGTCATTGCCCCCTTAGAATCCTGGCAAATTCGACACTTCTTTACAAATCTTTCAATTGCTCTCCTCATTGTTGGCCAATAATGCTTACCGCTTACAAACTTGAGCATTTTGTCTCACTCCATGTCACCTCATTGTGCTTCTTCTGGATGATCTTGAGGCGAAAACTAAAAGTTGGAATGCACAACTGGTTCCCCTTGAAGAGAAATCTCTCATGGATGGAGTATCCCGGTACTATTGATTTTGCTTCTCACCAAATGTCCCTAAAGGCTAGATTATCTTGGTATGGCTTTGCCAACCTATAAAAACCCAATACCGAAGCTTGACAGTTAGTCAGGATCATTGTTCGCCTTCTTAAGGCATCAACAAAGCTAGATTTGCTCTTGATTACAAAGTGAAAGAGTTGAATATGCCTCGACCACTTCGCATGTTGGTCAAAAAGCTTATCCTAGCTGTTATTGTATTTCAATGCAACATTGTCTGGATACAAAACGAACTCCTTGTTGGTGAGATACAATTTCCAATGCCTTAAAGCTCTAACCACCACGTAGAACTCGATATCATAAGTTGAATAATTCAACTTACTTCCGCCAAGTTTCTAACTGAAATATGCAATCAAACGCCCTTCTTGACTAAGTATTGCACTAATGCCAATCTTCAAGGTGTCAGTGTGTAACTTGAACGTCCTTTGAAAATTCGATAAAGCTAGTACTGGAGCTATGGTCAATCTTTGCTTCACTACCTCAAAGGCGTCAGATGCCTCCGGAGTCCAACTTAAGCGACTCCTCTTCATACAATCTATAATAGACGCTAAAATAGTGTTGAAACTCGGTATGAACCTCTAATGAAAAGATGCAAGACCATGGAAGTTACGTACTTCAGTTACCGACTGTGGTTGTGGCTAACTCAAAATTGCCTCAATCTTGCTTTAATTTGTTGCAATTCCGTCCTTGGATACTCCAAACCAAGGAATGTCACCTTGTCCTTCGTAAAGTCACACGTTTTCAAAGCAACAAAAAAATGTTGCTTTCTTTGGGGATTCAAGACCACCCTAAGATATTATAGATGCTTCTTCTTGCAAAAACTGTAGATCAAAATGTCATCAAAGGATACCACCACAAATTGTTAGATAAAGGGGTGCAGTATTTGGTTTATAAACCTCATAAACTTACTAGGTGCATTAGAGAGCTGAAAAGGCATAACCAACCACTCATATAACCATTATCGGGTTTTGAAAGCAATCTTCCACTCGTCTCATGGCGAGATACGAATTTGGTTGTACCCACTCTTTAGGTCCAACTTGCTAAACACCTTTGAATTTTGCAACTGATCTGTAAATCATCCAATCTCGAAATGGGAAACCAATAGCGTACCATAATCTTATTGAGGGCTTTGCTGTCAACGCAAATATGCAAGTTCCATCATTCTTTGGCGTCAAGAGATCTAGAATCGTGCATGATTGCAAACTCTTCCGAATGAAACCCCTTGTGAGTAACTCTTCCACTTGGCACCTAAGCTCCTCATGCTTCGTAAGGCTCATAAGGTAATATGGCCTATTCGGTAATGCAACTCTCTACATCATATCTATTTGGTGTTGAATGTCCCTCAATGGACTAAAGAACTATGGTAGCTCTTATGGGAAGACATCAGCAAACTCCCTCAACAAGTTTTCCACTCCTACCAGTACTTGCCCCTGTTCCGTCTGGCACTCTTTGCCAATCAGTATGAAGACCACCTAATTCTCACCAACTTCTTTGGAAAACATGGCCATGGTCTAAAGATTTGGGTTTTCACCTAACATTGAGCGTGTTGCCTCATCCCTCTTAGGCAATAGGACTATCTTCATGCCCTCAACTATGAAGTTGTAGGTGTTTTGCCTTCCATCATGGGTGGCGCCTCTACCAAATTGCCATGGTTGTCAAAGCAATAAATGGCTTGCATCCATAATAACCAAATTACCCTCTAGGTATTTTGCACCAATAATAAAGTTAAATAAATAATGTTTAGACATTGTTACCTGGTTTTCTTTCTTGAGCCAAGACAAATTGTATGGCTTTGGGTGATCTTTCGTCTTCAACCTCAACTTCTGGATTGCTTGCTCAGAAATAACGTTCTTATAACTCTTAGAGTTAATAACTAGGCGGCATACCTTCCCGCCTATGATGCATGTCCTTTGTAAGATATTATTCATGAATCAGCCATCTTCTTCTTCTTCTTAAGGCACAAAATAAACTCGCCTTCGTCATCGGCAACCCCTTCTTCGCTACTTAGCGCTAACTCATCTTGAGCCTCATCTTCAACTAAATCGTCATCTTTAATATGACGACCCTCAATGTATAATCCCTTATCGGGTCTATCGCCTTTTTAACACTCAGTGGCATGGTGACCCAACTCGTCACATTTGAAGCAACGGGTCTTCGAACTACCTGCTTAGTCCTAGTTACTCGGCCTATTAGGGTTGGCGACAAATGGCCTCCCTAATTGCCCCTATACACAAGAGTTGATTGGAGGTCGTGCCTGATCACGCCCACCATTTTGAGCGTTCCAGGTACTGCTAGTTTGACATTGTTTCTACGGTTTTTCAACATGTAAAGCTTTCTGACTCGTCTTTGAAAAGGAAAGGATGTTGAACATGTTAAGCACTTCTTGGATCGATTCCTGCAATCCACCAACATACCTATCCACAACTGTTCCTCGAATTCTGGCAAGTCGTTTCTTGTGACTAAGGCATAGAATTCCGCCATGTCGTCTTCCTCAAATCGAGACTCCTGATGTAAATTCTGGAGACGCTGGTACATAATCCGGGCGTGATTAAAGGGAAGGAAGGCATTGTGCACAAGTCTTAATTTTTGTCTTTCCTTGCCTAAGCCTAGTATGCTTCAATTCTTGCCATTAGGTGGCAGTCCTATCTCTCAACCATGTAGCCATCAAAGGAGCCTGCTTATGCTCCGAAACCTCCTTGAACTCAAGCACCTCTTCAACGGATGGCAACCAATCTCAAAACTCCTCGGGTCGTCTTCCACCATGGAACTCCAAAATCTCAATCAGAAGCCTGGATTACCACCGGCAATCTTTTGACTATTCGAAACCGCCAGATTACAGCCTTTCTCTTCTGATGTTCCACCCTTGTGTCTCAACCCTCTCGAATGGGTTGTTAAAACTTTCTTTAGAACTACCCTCTTCTACCAAGGCTTGTGATTGTTGAGGCAAAATCATATTGTTGGGTGCCACACCCAATTGTTTCAAACTCAGCTGGGTTCGCCCAATTCTTGCATCCATCTCCTCGAACCTTTTATCCATCTGGCGTTGAACATCTCTCTCATACACATCTCTATCGGTGGTTAATCTCTGTGGCCCATGGGCCATCACGGATACAAACTGGGCTCTGATACCAACTAATGCAGCATTAAAAAGACAATTGATTGGAAATGGAAGGATTCAACAACCTTCATTTAATTTCTATTGCAAAAGTTAAGAGAAACAAAGGAAAATTTCTTAATCTTGATTCTTTTAATTAGAGAACCAAAAATTGAAAATCAAGGAAAAACTAAATAAAACCCTGATAAGCTACCTTCCTTTTATAGAAGAGCTTTCTTAGCTATGCTTAAAGACAAAATAAATCATGATAAATAAAAAAAATACAAAATAACTTTATCTAAACACAATCCTATCTTCAAGATAAAAAAAGGTGAATCTAATTCGCATCTAGCCCTCCTTCTAGAAGATAGCTTCATGCGTAGGCACGCCTCCTACTCGCCTACGCTCCTATCCGCCAAGACACGGGCTGCATTACATGAGCAATAAAGTAAAGACAAGCGAAAAATGTGGAAAGCAAATTCTCTCTCGAACACTAGTCTTGTAGCATTAATCCAATCAGATTTGAATCGATCCCAACCTATGACTTGCAATGTCCGAAAATTTCCCTCTAATATGCAATGAAATTGAAAGACAGAACACTAAGTTCTTTTGGAATCATACTAACAACTCTGGGAAAATTATATTGATAGCTTGGGTTAAATTTGTAGACCTAAAGATGAGGATTAGTTAGGATTAAGAAAAGCGGAGCTATGAATAAGGGGTCATTTGTAAAATTGGCTGGAAACTTCTTACGGACAAGAGTGATATCTGGGTGAAGATGGTCAAAAACAATTATCTGAGATGAAAAGGCCATTTCTTCAATTTAGTGGAAAAAGGTACAAACCCATGAGTTGGAAGAAGATCTTGATAAATAGAGACCTTAGAAAAAGGAATCACTTGGAATGTAGGGAAGGGGAAGAACATTTCTTTTGGAAGGACCTGTAGTGTATGGGCAAACCATTGACAAACCTTGTGGTGAATCAAGAATCTCCCACAATGAGCAATATGAGAGTTAGCAAAATAATTTCTCAAGGTAAGCGGTATGTGGGGAAGCTAGGGATGATTGTTTCTCAAACGATCATTAACAATATCATAGTTGTTCAAATCTCGAATCTAGTATAGAGGACTCTTTTTATTGAGTTAAAACTCCAACATAGATTTACCTGTGACAAATGGTCTGGAGTGAAATGAGAGAAAATCATGGAAGTACAAATGGTTTTAGAGATTAAATATTCTCCCAAAACTAATGATTTTCGTATGGCAAATGTTTAGTGATTGACTTGTTATACACTATCAATAGAAGAGTACTTGTTGTGGATCCTAGATGCATGAGATGTATGTACTGGAAGGAACATTTGAAAACCTTCCAAAAAGAAGCATAAGGGATAGAATGGCTATCTAATAAAAGTGTGTTCATTGTCTAACCAATGTGAAAGTCAAGAAATTAAAAGGTATTACGAATGCTTAATGAATCATTTAGCCACCTGAATCAAACGCAAGTACTACAATCATGAGTGGAAGTGTAGGATGCAACCAAGTAATAGAAGCATTTTGGAAGTGGAAAACATGACTAAAACATCAAGGACTTTCAAAATATGGACCAAACGGAGCCCCTCAATTTTGTGAAGGTAAACTTTGATCCATCAAGAAAGGGAGGATCAGGCTACACCGGGGTAAATCATTAGAAGCTCGGAAGTAAGCAAATGACAAAGGAATCCCCTATTATGGTATCAAAATCAAAGGCGGCAAGAAAAGACATTTCCAAAGCGACTCTACTCGGCTTCAAGAACATCGTCCTGAAAGGCGACCATGAAATAGTTATCAAGTCAATTAATGGAGATTGTAATATATCATAAATCATCAAGAATCTTATGAAAGACATCAACAATCAAGTCAAGGAAAATATCAACATCAAAGCAGCCTATATACTCAGTGAAGCTAACAACACAACCAATTGAGTAGCCAAGAAATAAGAACTCAAAGGAAGGAGTGGATCTTTCTGCCTTCTCAGCCAAGGAGAATTATTACTTTGGATAGCATACTGGTAGACCTTTCCAGAGAAAAGACTCTAGAGGATTTTCCTTAGCTCCAAAAATTAATGTCATCATTATTGGTCAATTTCATTATCAAAGTGCCTCGAGATTAATAATTTGTAAGAATTTTCATGAGGTTCATGCTTAATAAAGTTCAGTTTAAAGTGTGACATCCGACACGAGATTAAAATGCAGAACATTTTCCTTTCATGAATGAAAATGTTTGCTTCTTTTGTAATGGGGAAATCAAAACATTTCCTATACTAGTACTTGTTATGGAGTTATGTAAAGCAGTAGAAATAACGCATAACAAATTTTGTTAAAACAAATACAACTTTAGTGACAAATTCTCACAAATTCATCCCCAACTTCCCCTTTGGGATATGATTGTTCTTCTTTGAATACATAAATCTAATAAAACCACAAAAAAAAAAAAAATTAAAAACTAAAGAAAAACACCAATGCTTTTCTTCCTCTTTTATCCATAAATAATTCATTCTAAACTAAGACAAACACAAACTAAAAGGGGAAAACATCAAAAACTAAAATAAATAAAATCCCACTTATTTCTTTGAGTAAATTACATATTAGTACCTCAAGATTTGAGGTGCTAATTTTTTATTCCACATACTTTATGAAATAATTTTTTAGTCGAAAAGATTTTATATGTTTAATAAAATAGTCCAAACAACGATGATAAAGAATGAAAGCGGGGCCTATTTTACACACTTACTCACCACTATTTTATTAAATACATATAATTTTTTAGATTAAAGATTATTTTATAAAATTTATTGACTATAAAATTATTACATCAATCTTTATTGTACTAATATGTAATTTACCCCAATTCCTTCTCTGCTCCCCATCACGAAACACCCAGATGGGTTGGCCAAAACAGCATGCCTTTGCATTACCAACGTGCTAATTTTAAAAAGCCTCTTTTTTTTTTTTTTTTTTATAATTTCAAATAAGCCCTTTGTTATACACAAACTTTTAACATCTTTTTTTCTATATTTTGGGGTGCATATGTAAGGAAAAACACTCAAATAATTCTTTTATGCACTGCATAGTATTACTGATAGATGGACTATCTGATGCTTTTTCCTTACCTTTATCTTGACTAAATGATAGTGCCAACGTAGCCGAATCCAACGACGAAGAAAGAGAGGCTTTGAAGAAAGAGGTAGACATAGTAGCTCCATTTGCCATACATGAAATCATAGCACCCACAATAGAATAGGAACAACCCAAATCCAAGCTCCAAGAAGTTCATTCTACAGATGCACAAAAAAGAACAATAAATACTTAGTACAGCAATGAAGATTTTTGTGAGAGCAATTTATTTGGGTCTAGTCACCAAAAAAGTGTGTTGGGAAAAATCACTCATCAGCAATGGAAACGAAAAACATCAACTCAGATAACATAATAATTTTTCCTGTAAAACCATTTCTTGACTAGAGGAAAAAACATGGGACTCAATGGGTGTTTCATTCACTATTGCAATTTTGGGATTACAGTATCTAATCATAACCCAAAACATAATCCCACAAACTCTCAAAATCAAATTTTAACTTTTGCATGGATACAACTACAAACTCTCGCACAATGTAACTGATACACAGGCTAAGCTAAAAGCCCTCTTACATGCAATTTTTGGATGCAAAATTTACCAACCCTCAATTGAAATATCTAACCGTAACTTTCTTCATGCTTGAATTAAACACACATAGGAAACACTGAAAATCAATTTTCCGTACTCTCCCCCACCCGAGGTATCCTAGGGAATCCTATTAGAGCCCATGTGCTAGCATTGATATCTTTCCTCAGTTGTCCACACTAACAGTTACCTCGATGTTTATTTTGAGTTACCTAACCCTTTTTCTATTTAAAATCAAATTCAAACCTATTCAGGTAACACAATATTAACTCAAATCATCATTTTTATTTTCTAATTTGTATGCAATAATACCCAAAACAAGGAAAATTCATTCCTAAAAACTGGTTTTTAATTGTTAAACACTAAACAGAAAAAACTATACCGAAGATGTCTTTTAACTTCTGAAATAGTTAGTATACAAGACTGACCTTTCAAGGATCTTGAACCGTGGTTTCTTCACGGCTACTTTTGTTGTGGTGACGGTGGTGATGGTTGATGATTTGGAGTCCTTAGCATTATTAGCTAATTTGTTCTTCTGAGAATCACCAAGTTTCTCGGTAACAACCCACTCGTTAGCCCTCCCAGCTTCAAGGAGCCCTATCCACGTGGCCTTTGTCCGGTGCAATGACATCACGTTCTCAAACAATATCCAGTAGAACAACAAGTGTATTGACCTACCCACCATAAAATTTTGCCACAAACAAAAAATTAATGTGGTTCCACGAATAGCTATGTTTTAAGGGTGCAAATAAACCGAAATTTTGTTTAACCATTCGTATTTGGAATCAATTAAGGTTCGTTTATATTTGTTCAGAGATAATTTATCAAATTGAATTCAAGTAAACTTGATAAGCTTAATAAGTTGAGTTTAAAAATGTTCACAAACAATTTGATAAGGGACCGTTAACTGCTTATTGGGAACTAATGCTTCAATTAGTGGCTTCCCAATTTTGTTCTCTTTGTAGTTTATCATGCCTTGCTGAACACATAGCACTTTGGATTTGCATCGTAATTACAAATAAAAAAGAGTTCTTTTATACAAAACCGCCTCCATAACTAATTAATTTTTACCTAACTATCATAACTTTAATAATTTTCAAAAAAACACAATATAATCTATTTTTGGAATCAATCACCTTTCATCAATGACGCCAACACTTCTTTAAAAGATCACGTGGTATGAACATGAGTTTTCGGTAAACTCAAAATGAAATACAAAAGTTGAGCTGAATTGAGAAAACACACAAGAATAATTGAATAATGAGAATATGTATGCAAATTCGAGCCCGAAACACGAAGATAAATAATTTTGGGTAAGCGATCTTGGGAACTGTTATTCTAAGCAACCTTGGCAGCTGTTATTGTAAGTTATTCTAAATCCAAAGGTTAAATATTTTCACCATTTAATAACATAGGTGCACAAAATATTACATTTTAAAATATGATACAAACTATGTCAACTGAAGCTGTGTAATCGAAAAAAATTTAGACTATAATGGGTGATTTTCTAAAAATAGAAAAGTCTTAATAATTAAGTAAAATTTAATAACTTTTGAAAGTAGTTTTATCTCAAGAAACAAGAGAAAAAAGCAAAGCAAAGCAACATTTCCAGTGCCACAAGGGCTCCCGTCTAAACAAGGTCTAGAAGGTGGATGTATGCAGCCTCCCCCCTTCAAAATGCTACCCTGAAGAGAGGCTATTTTCGAGAACCCCCAACCCAAAGGGTGCACAAGGACTTCCCAGGAGATCACCCATCTTGGTATTACTCTCGCCGAAGCACAATTAACTTCGAAATTCTAATGGGATCTGGTGCTTGCGTGTTAGTACCTTCTTAGGTCAAGAAACAAGAGAAAAGCAAAGGAAAAGGAGTGAATACCTAGGAGTACCAACAGAATTGAGGATGGTGACGATACAGGGAATATAAACAGAACCCCAAAGTGGGACTTCAACTTCTGGTATGATAATAGTCAAAGGCAGCACCACACAGTACAATGTAAATGTCACCCAATGTGCTATTATTTTCCTCACTAGGAAAAAGCTGTATATCACGTACACTTTCTTCCAAAATCTCACTTTCTGCACCCATTTTATTACAATAAAAACATTATATTATGTTGTTTTTGTATCGTGTTACAAAGATACTGTGAATTCAATATGATTAAGTTATTGATATGATATGATGGGATGAGACGAACCCTGTTTTTGACGATTTCCATGACCATTTTGCGGAAGAGGTTAGCGGGACCACAGGACCAACGGTGCTGTTGGAAACGGAACGCCTTGAACGTACTTGGCAATTCACTTTTCACCTTTTTGGGTTAATAGTAGAAGAACAATCAGTTAATTGAAGTGAGGAGAGAGACATTATACACCAGAAGTTTGAATTAATTATCTCAAAAGCTTAAACTGCTATGTGAAGAACCGAAAATGATTTTGTATTTTAATAATGTCGCGGAATGTGTATTAGGTTCAAAACATGGCTACTGCAAAGAACCTATATCTTGTGTTGAAATATACAAATATTGACAGCGAGGGACGTTGGTTGCTTTATATTGTAGATGATTAAGGAACTCTAGATGTTTGTACTTAGCCTAGGGAATTGGTACTTAAAATCTGAAGTATAAGAGTAAGTTATTTAATATGGCATCAGAACAAATTGCGCGGTGCATTTGAATTGAATGGACCTTCCTCTTGGGCAATTATTAACAACTCGCACTAGAAAAAAAAAAAATAAAATAAAAAAATGAAGAGATCAATATATAAATATAATGAGTTGCTCATTCTTAAAGTACCTGATTCCTACTTACGCAGGAGCCCTTGTAACATTGGGACTGTTGTTGTTATGGTTGTACTCAAAGTAATTGTTTTTATGATTGAATCTACTTGAATTTATCTGTAGACCTTGTATTTCAACCCTCAAACAAGACCTAAGATTGAACGATACTTCATATAACGCAGGTACCTGAAGATCTCCGAGGTAAACAAACTTCCAACCGCGAAGACTAGTACGAACTGCGAGGTCCATGTCCTCCACCGTCGTCCGATCTTTCCACCCTCCTGCCTCATTGATGGCCCCAATCCTCCACACACCTGCTGTTCCTGTAATTTTCATAAAATGTAACATCCCGACATAACTCAAGTACCGCTTAATTTTAATCAAACATGACATGATATTTCAAGTTACCGTTGAAGCCGAAAAAGGCATGAGTAGACGAACCCACTTCCTGCTCGACAGTGAAATGGTAATCAAGTGACATCTCTTGCATCCTCGTCATCAAGCACTCATCAGCATTGACTGCAGTGCATTGTACTTTCGTCGTTATTGTGTTGAATAAATTTTGACATCATGTGAAGAAATTATCGATTTAAAAACTTAAATATTGGAAGTAAAATTAGGACGTATTGTATTCTCCTACTTAAACAATATGGCGTTGTACATAAAACATTGAGCCTTGAATCACAACCTTGATGCATCATACAAGGTGAAATTGCTTATGGCTAGGCTAGCATACAAGTACACAATCACAGTGAATATAGTAAACATTTAGTATTCTGATGTCTTGCATCGTATTGTGTTGGTATTTATGTTATATAAAGGGTCCTGAAAAAGAGGTAGGTATGAATTTGACCCACTTATTAATGGGTCCAGAGCCATCAACCATATGCCCTGAAATTTAATAAATGGCTAACTTACATAAACAGTTGTTATTGTCAAAGCAATATTGTGATTGTTAATAAAGGCAACAACAACAATAACCTGGTGCTTGAGAGACACTCCCGATAAGGCAAGATCTAAAAAGAGTAAAATGTAAGTATCCTTCTATTGAGTGCTACCTTGTAGAGAGGTTGTTTAAGAAGAGCCCTCCGCCGTAAAAGGAATAGTATTGTTGAAATCAAGTAAAATGAAATAACAAATATGCTGAGAAAAAGTAACAATAACAGACATATAAGGCTAAGGGCATAGTGAACTACTATCAGTGCGTTCCTCTCTCTAAACAGCTGTGTCAATCACATATAGTTTATAATTTCACAAATTTTCATAAAGTTAGTTTAATATTAGCATTTTTACCACGATAATAACATTACCCTATATATTAATGTAGCAACCAATAATGTAGGAAGAGAGAAGTGTCGGCGGAGGCAGACAAAAGGAGCAGGGATTGCACAAGGGTAAATGTCAGCCCACAGACTTACCCACGTGCTTGTGGGGTTACTGGCCTCACTGGCCCTTCTCCACCACTTCTTTCTTCCTATTTTACCCTTCCCTAGAGGTGAACAACGGGTTCGGTTCATCCACGACCTGACCCGACCTGCAAGTTAACCCAGCCCAACCTGTAAGTTGGCCCAACTCGACCGGACCTGTTATATTGGTGGGTCTATCCAATCCTGTAGCAGGTCATGCGTAACACGAGTCAATTAGAGCTGCCAAAGTCGAACCCGACCCAACCAGTGCAGGTGTCATTGGTCTGACCCGTTAATGACCCGCTACCGGATCCTAACAACTCGAACCTGTGCCATAAAATGGGTTAATTCTTGTAATTTTTAAAGGTAATTGTGAATAGAGATGTGAAATCGATCATTTCACATGTCCACTTAAATAAAATAATTTCTTAACTATTTTATATAATATTTATATTTTTTTATGTTATTATTTATTTTTTGATCAGATTATGTTATTATTTATGTATTATATATATTTGTTATGTTTGATATTTTATAAAATTATAAGTATTATTTAATTGTATTTTATATATTAGAAAAAAAAGTGTTTTGACAAAAAAAAAAAAAAAAAGAGAAACAATAGGGTAAAAAGGAGTCATACCTAGATTAGGTCTGACTCGCATCGGGTCTGACCTAGTTGTGACCCGATCATGACATGTCAGACCCCTGAATTGTGTTAGACCCGCGCCCCGACCCAACCCGAGCCGTCCCAGATCCGATTCATGTGCTGAACTAGGTCAAAGATTTTTCCCTACCCGAGAGGACCAATGGTACGAACGGGTCCGACCCATGTCGACCCGCCCGTGCTATTTTGACCCGCTGGTAGGGTCACTGGTTGAGTCAGGTCGACCCGTTGGCCACCTCTACCCAAACCCCTTTTCTCTCACGCCCTTCCTGTCACGTGACCCTTCCGAGGGTGACCTTTCCCCTCCAATTAATCGCAAACCGCACTGGCCTTGATGACTCCGGCCATCTTCGCAAAATTTTAAGGGCACTTTAGTCATTTTCTAACCAAAGCTAAAAGCTGCATTGATGTTTGGACTAAATAATTATTTCACAAGAGTTGTGGAAAAACAATTAATTAATTAAACCCCAGGGTATTAACGCATAATTTACCCTAAATATTAATCGCAATATATGTGAGCTTGTTAGAAAATCAAAGTGTAAAAAACTTTTTGTACAAAATTGTATATACACTAATTCATATTGATATTCTATTTAAAGGTGTTAGGTAGTTCAACTAGGAAAGTTTCTAAGGACCGATATCCAAAACATGTGATTGAATCTCGCCCTTATCAAATAAAGAGGAATATTATGGGGTTTAGAGAGGATGGCCCCTTAGAACTCCGAAATTAAGCGTGCTTGGGCGAGAGTAGTATCAAGATGGGTTCTCGGAAATAGCCTCTACCCCAAAGGGGGAAGGCTGCGTACATCGACCCCTCCAGACGACAGGAGCCCTTGGGGCATAGAAAATGTTGCAAAGAAAGGACGGCCCTTGTACAGCATATTTGAACTTCGCACCATATGTAAAAGAAAAATGTAAATAAACCCCCATTAAAAAAATAAGTGTGATATATTTGAATTAATAAAGCGTGATGAGCGGGAGGAGACAAAAATTGGAGACGTGGAGTAATCAAACCCGTGATTTGTTTGCTCTTTTATTTTGAGTTGGGTCCCCTTCTATCCTAACCCACTGTTTTTTTAGTTGAAAGTAATGCACACACACTAAAGGAGTCACAAATAGAAACTTGGCTTACAAATCACCTGCAGAAAAAGCGCTACATAATATCCCACCGACACTTCCTTTATCTCTTTTCCTTTTCCGATAATTGGCAAAATTCCTATAAAAACACAAGAATGCAGGAAAAAAAAAAAAACCAAAGAAAAATACGATTAACAGGGAAATGAGCTACCTATATTAGATTTCACCGGACCTTTAGGCTCAATCCACAGAGTTGGAACTAATGAGATTCATATATAAGCCTAAGTGAGTTTTCATTCTAAAACTAATTGGCAATAGGTGGAGTAACCCGTGAGATTTATATGGTGATCTGTTCTTTATCTCAACTCTAATGTGAGATTTCACAAGACTTACATGTGGAGCCCTTAACAACCCTAATAATATATAAACCTGAGAAAGGCTACCCCTACTATGACACAAACCCAAGAGGTCCAAGAGAGGCTAAAACACCCAAGGTAAGCCACAATGCTACAAGAGCAATGACTCATAACAGCACGAGGACCAACAATAGAATGAAAAATACGCAACATAAAAGGATGAAGACAATGGATGAAACACGATGTGAACACTTCAGGACCTGAAAAACTGGAATAAAAAGAAAAAAGCACCACGAATAGACTTCTTTTACCTTATTTTTAGTCGTTTTAACACGCTATCAATGTTTTTAATATGCATATTATTTTTTTCAAAATGGTTACTATCGAGGCGTGCCAAACCAAGCTGAGCTTAAGCTTAATTTTTAGGCAAGTGGATCGGTTTGAACTTACATTACAACTTATCAAGGTTGAAAACTTGGTCTTTGGACTTGGCTTGTTTCGGTTACCCTTGAGCCAAACTTGGTGAGTTTCGAGCTAAGTTCGCCTCATTCAGGCTCATTTAGTTTGATATAGAGTCACTGAGGCTCGAATGTGACTCAATATGCATAATTATGTTCATAATTTTTATTGAAGGGGGCTTGTTTAGCCTTACAAACCTCCAATCTCAAGTTTTCTCAAGCTTGGACTCAACTTGTTTAACTAAAGCTGGAAATGGGCAAAGCCTTTGAAACTTTTGAATGAACTAGCTTTCAAGATCTCGTGAGATAACTTGACTAATTTGCACATTACTAGTACCTATACCTCCCCTACTAGAATAATAGTCCAAGTGTTTGTTCCCTCAAACCCAAACTGTGAACCTTACATTCATCAAATATTTAAGTTTTTAGATTAAATTATTAATATTAGTCTAATTATATATATTTCCAAGACATGAGGTCCATATAATTTTAAAGTAGGACCATATTCTAGAAGTTTGAGAATCATACTAAATACAATCTTTTTACTATATGTACCAATAATTATTGAATAATGCTAATATGTATTCCCATAACTTGTTATGTTAGAGCAATAATTATTAATATCAGAGCAATGATGTAACTCGTAGTAGATAATAACCATAAGATTTCATAAAGTTGCTTTAACATTAACAATTTTGTACTACTAATTATATTGCTTTTATTTAAAACATCTATTACTGTTGTTGTTGTTGTCGTACTAGTGAGATAAAATTATGACACTTACCGAATCTCCAGCGAGCCTGAACGAGGGCGATATCAGAGTTGTGCATGAGGAAAGGAATAGCACGTCGCAGAAAGTCAGGTTCAGGCCGAAAATCGGCGTCGAAAATGGCAACATACTCACAATCCTTAACATAGCTCCGTTTTAGTCCTTCTTTAAGGGCACCGGCTTTATAGCCAACCCGATTCTCTCTAATTTGGTACCTTATGTTGATGCCCTTACTAGCCCATCTTTGGCACTCTAGCTCTACCATGTCCTACAAAATTACAAAAAAAAAAGTCATTTTCTTGCTCAAAATTAATGCTTGTCCACATAATAATATATGATATAAACAATAAATATTGCATTGTATTTATTTTAATAATTAATCATGTTAAGTTTGTATGTCTTGTAAAATATGACAACATAGAAAACATTTTAATGAGTTGAATTTGTTTAAAAACAATATATCAGTGAAAAATTGTGTAAATATGAGTCGCACCCAGTTTCTTCTTCTGGTCGCATTATTGTATTATGTTAGACTTTACCAAGCTCAGTTTGGTTCAGTGGTGATAATCACCGGGGACCAAGTACTCCACCTGAAATTAAACCCCATGAGTAACAAATACTCCCCTTCTCCTTACCAACATAAGAATATGTTAAGACTTGGTCAACCCGACTTGAGAATTTGGTGAGTTTCATTGCCTAATAGGCCTGCTAGGCAGAGAGAAAACGAAAGCATTTTGTTACTCAAAAGAAATTTATGAGCATTTTCGGGTGTTCGGTTAATATGTAAAAATATTTATGAATAACATTTGAATTTGCTTTTCTACTTTTGAAAAGAAGGAAACAAATAATTTTTCTTTAATATAAAATACGAAAAGACTAACTAAAATATTTTAAGGAAAAAAGAGCCTCACTCATAATTTAAAAATTGATTGGAAAACTAATTCTAAAAATAGTAATTTTATTATAGGGCGAAACAATCTCTTATTTTGTTTGACGAGTGGTTAAAGTGGGGTAAAGAAAGGAATGAAAATGTATTAATCTATCATTATATTTAAATATGTTTAATAAGACGAGTAAGAGTAAAAAAAAAAAAAAAAGTAAATAAATTATGGTTGATGGGCAAATGAATAAAGGATAAATATAATTACCCTTAAAATACTATTAAAATCAGGGGCAATTATAAATTGGTTTTAGGGGTCAATCAGAATCTTTTTTAGAGGGAAAGAAAAGGTGACATAATTTAATTTGTTCTGTCTTGCTCTTTCTGAAATATTCGAATTTCTAGGCAATTGAATTTACAAACTAATTCCTTCCCTAATTTTGCAGGAAGTAGGTCAAACATATTTGATTGTTAAAATGGGAAATAGAACTTTCTTTGAAAAATTAGTTAAAAATGAAAGAAGTAGAACTTACCTAGGAGTGCAAGGTAATTTACTTCGCCATTTTGAAGCAATTGGAACTTAGCAATTCTAACTTCCCACATCCATCCTACTTCATGCATAACAAACAAGACTAAAAAACGACACTTCCCATGAATTAAAACTTCATTCGTCTACTTCCCGCATATCAAATGAGGCCTAAGCAAATGTATGTACCCGTTTTTGGGAAAATGAAACTAAAAAACTTAAGAGTGTTGTTATTGTAAGAGGAAAAAAATATTGTTGCTAGAGTTATCTATGTAGAGGATGACAATCTTATAATAATTAAAGTTATCCATGGCAAATTCAACTGCCCTTGGCAGATTATATTGATAGTCCAAGATATTTCGCAATGATTGGCGAAATGTCAAAATTTAAGAGTCTTTCATATATATTATGAATGTAATAAAGCTGTAGATAGGACAATTGTTAGAAATTCAGAAGCATTCAAATAACAGTTTTTTAGAAGGCCTCTATTTAAAATTCAATAGTGTTGTGAGTGAGAAAGCGCTAAGACACTCTATTTATTGACAAGACTCTTTGTGTTATTTTTACTTTTATAAAAAAGCATGTGAATTAAAATCATTAAATTTCTCAAACTTACTCTAACAGTAATATTACGTAGAAAAATTTAGGAGATAAGTAATTGTAATACCTTGACAGTTGGGTCAGTAGAATCATCAAGTACTTGAATCACTAGACGATCTGCTGGCCAGGAGAGATTACATGCCGCCCCAATTGACACTTTGTATACCTACACGCAAAAAACACAAAGGACATCTTTTAGGACCTGTTTGATATAGTTTTTCGTTTTATGATTTTTAGTTTTTGAAAATCAAAAATTATGTTTTTGAAAGATTTTGTCTAGTTTTGATTTTATTTCTTTTATCTTTTTTTCTTATTTTGGTGAAAATTAAAAATATAAAATGCAAAATTAGGAAAAATTATTTTTAAAAACTGTAATTTTAGTTTATTAATAACTAAAAACTTAAAACAGAAAATAACACCGAAACATACCCTAATGGTGGCAGGTTTATATTTAAAATATTTTGACTTCCAAAAATTTAAAATTAAGTTTTGATGATAAAATTTTAATTTTTTTTTTGGTCTTTAACTTTTAATTTTGTTCAAAGTAGACAAAACAAAAACAATTAAACAAAAATCATTTATAAAATATGATTATTATTTTCAAGTAACATGAAAGCAATAAACAAGACAATACTAATAAGACCTTAATCGAATTAACCAAATCACTTCAAAAATATGGTTTCCAAATCCTAAAAGAAACTAAAAATTGTAAGAAAGAAAGAATATAGAATGGATAATATTATTATCAGAACAATTTTATTTTATGTCAAGGCAATTTTAACATTAAAAAGCCAAAAATTTTTTATAATTATCATAATATTAATAAAAATTATTCCGATAATAAATTAAACTATAAAATATGGCCAAAAGCAAACAAAACCAACAAAGCAACAATATTCTCAGTATCGTAAAGGCTCATGTCTAAGTAAGGTTTCAAGGGGGTGGATGTACGCAGTCTTTTACTTTCAGGGTATTATAAAGGGAGGCTGTTTTGGAAAACCCCCAGCCTAAGGGATGCAACACGAGGACTTTCTAGGAGATCACCCATATTAGTACTACTCTTACCCAAACATACTTAATTTCAGAGTTCTAATAGAATGCAGTGTTTACATGGTGGTACCCTCCTAAGTAAAAAGAAAAAATAAATAAATAAATAAAACAAAACCCAATCAAAAAGAGAAAAAGGACGAAAGCAGTACCGCGAAATCATGTCATAAAATTCAAGGAGCAATCAACACAAGTAAAATAAAATGAAAGTGTGGGGGACATGTCCTTTACATTATTAGGTTTTGCTGACATTTATGTCAACCACTTTCTGGGTCTCATTAGTTTAACTGTCAATAAAAGGATAATATTATTATCCGATCATAAATTATTATTATTATTAGAGAACGAATGTAAATTTTTTAAAAAATTTTATAACTCAAATAATAATATTTTATCTTAAAAATAATAGCTCCACAGTAAAATCAATTTAGTGTTACATGCCATCACGTAATAGAAGTAGAAGTACTTAATAATTTGTCATTATCAATAACATGTCTTAAGCATGTATTTGGTCAAAGTGTTAAAAAATTACTTTTTCAAGGACATTTTTTATTAACTTTTAAAAAAAATGCTTGTAATAGAAGTATTCTTATATGAGAATAATTCTTTAGCTTTTACATAGAAAAGTTAATTTAAGCGAGAAAACAACTTCTACTTCTATTTGAAAATAATTTTTTTATGAAGTTCAATATACTTAAATTCTGAAAAAAATACTTTTTTTAAGAAAAATAACAATTTTTTTATAAAAATGTTTAGCCAAATGGAAGAGACTTAGACAATCTCATAGAAATAGACTACAAAGTGATAAAGAATCTATTAATAAAGCAAATCATTAGCATCTAAGTTTGATATTTGCCATATTATTTGAGATAGTTGTTATTGTCAAAGAAATAATTATTATTGTCAAAGTACTAATGTAATTTACAAATAAAGGGAGTCATAAAGTTATCTTGAAAACTATGATCTTATTATGGTAATAATAATTTTATTTTGACAGTAACATCACCTTTATTTGATACCCAAATTTATTGTCATCTACAAATGTGAATCAAATCATCCCTATTACTCAACCAAACACTTAAGTTTAAGGTAATGGTAACTACTCCACATTACCTACTTCAATGCTCGATACCCATTGTCCTTTTTCTTTTTTGATAAATAGTAAAAATTCGCAATACAAAAGCCGACATTCCATAAGAACGGAACCTGAGTCAAAAAAGGCAGAGTACTACCCATTATCCCTATAACCTAACTAACAAAAATTTGGTCTTGAAGCTCACCAGAAAGTTCATTCCTGGAACAAAATCAAACAAAAAAAAGAAAAATTTGTCCCATTTAAATTGTTTCTTATTTGTAATTTTCGATCTCTTTTGTAAAATCGGTGAGGAGAATAACATTGTTCCCTAATTAAGGAAACAACACTTGGGGGAACAGGCGAGGAGCAACCCAAGACCTCAATCTTAAGGATCAGATGACAAATTATTGTACTAACACCTTTAGCTCAGTTTTTGGACTTCTACAAACCAAACCCCGCATTCTAGAAATTGTCCGGATCTTGATTTCTTATTTCCAATTCCTTTTTCTACTAGTTTTTGATTTTTTAAAAATTAAAAACAACAAAAAAAAAAAAAAAACGACACCAAACAAGTAGAGAACAAACCTTTCTATCTTGGGATCGAGAGACAAACCACTGCACTAAAACATCACCTCAATTTTCGAACTACTACAAACAAAAAAGCCCCATTTTGAAAACTTTCCCTATTCTTAATTTCTTATTTCGAGTTTCTTTTCCTACCAGCTTTTTCACTCTCGAAAATCAAACACAGCAAACAGAAAACAACACCAAACAGGTCAATAACAAACCTCTCTTTCATTAAACATGGGGATTTGAATGAGCACAGTAGGGTAATTAGAGCTCCCATTCTCAATATCATCATCAACATCAGGCATTTCCTCCCATTTGTATCTTTTCTCAGGTTTCTTCCAAAATAACTTCACAAGAATAATAACAATACCCATGTAAAGCCTCTCCATGAACAACATCAATGACATTGTCAAACACACATACACTCCAACTCTCAACAATGGTACTACCACAGGTGACTTTATCATCTCCCACATTATTTGTACTTGTGCTGTTAAATCTCCTCTTGATTCTACCCATTGATCTTGTGCAAATTCCGCCATTTCCCCCCCCGCCCCCCCTTTTTTTGAGAGAAAATTGGTGAAAAAATTAGAAAAAATATGGGTTAAAAAAGAAAAGAAAAAAAAAAATGAACTAGATTTTCATTGATTTTTTTTTCTTTTTTTTTTTATTTGGGTTTTTGCCGGACAATACTTTTCTTCGAGACAGAGAAGTATTGTGGCAGATGGCGGTAGAAACGGAGAGTCTGTGTAGGTCTTTTATAGTGGGCAAGTGCCTTTAATGAATAGAGTAAAAAAGTGTTTTATAATTTAATTTTTTTTTTTTAACTTTATTTGTTATGTTAATTTTGTCTTCATATTTTTAGTTGTTTAAATTTAATCTCTATATAATTGTCTTGATTAGGTTCTATGCTGAAATTAGAATTAAGTTAATCCTGCCAGATATAATTGAGTTAATACAAACATGTCTTTTAAGCTCATAACTCACTTATGACCTAATTGAGCTCATAACCAAATCGAGCATGTTGCCAAGTGGAGCTCCTTATCGAACTGAGCTATATTTGAGTTACTATCGAGTTATTATTGAACTATTTTTAAGTTAATATCCACTGTTAATGTGTTATTATCAAATTGTTCACGCTTGTTAACAAGGCATGAACCCCCTTATTTAAACTCGGCTCGTTAAACTTATTGCATCTGCTCGAAAAGCTATCAAGTCCCAATAACGAATACTAACGAGCTAGAATCCATTTCTAACACGAGTAACTCATCGAATATTTGGTTTGTTTACACCCCTAACCAAACAAACCCAGCCCGTGACGAAAAAGAAGAAGCCACGAGAACGTAAGCCCCAATCTGTTAAGCTTCCATGAGGGTACGATTGAGCTTTCAGATGTAGGTGGCGCTAGTGGGTTTAGGAACGGTTGGGAAGGAGTGATTGACGGGGCTGTCAGGGGCAGAGACTAATAGGTTGGGCGAAGGATTGGGCTAGGGGACACACTAGGAATTAGCACCAAGGTTAAGGCCTGCGATATAGAATGAAGTGGGAATAGATTGGAGACCGGAGGCAAGAGGACAGAGCCACTGATGACGACATTGCTGCGCTATAAGGAAGAGAATGATAAAGTAGAAAATGGGAAAGGAAGACTCATCAAAGACAGCATGAATACTATTATAGACATGGCCTATATGAGGCTCAAGACAACGTCAACCTTCATAGTTTAGACCATATCCAATGAAGATACCTTGTTTAGATTGGGGTAAGAATTTACTCCAAACACGAGGAAATGAATTTGGATAGCATTTAGATCAAAAAAACAAAAGAAGGCATAATCCAGAACCTTTTAAACTAGGACTTCAAAAAGCGACAAGTCATTAAGCACAAGGAGTAGGAAGATAATTGATCTAATAAAACCAAAGTATGGAAGGCATCAACCCAAAACTTAGGAGCATGCCGGCATTAAGTAGCGTCGTGAGCCACCACACCACGATGATGATACTTTGGATATGCTAGTCCATTTTGTTGAGAAGTTGCAGGTTAAGACTTGTGAAATTGAATTCCGTGCTCTTGAAAGTAATTACGAAAGAGATTTTGGTTAAAGTTTTTCCACCATCACTTTAAAGAAATGAATTTTCTTTATAAGAGAATCTCAGCTAGCGTTTTGAAGGTCTTACAGTAGAAAAAAATTCTGGACTATTATATTGCATGAGAAACAACCATGTATAATGAAAGTAGTCATCCCCCATAAATAATGCAATAATGAAAATCGTGATCGAAACATCGATGTCAGACCAAACATTAGAATGTATTAAGTAAAGCGATTTGTGAGTTCAACGTCCTGATAACTAAAAGGGGAAATGACAAGACTTCCATAACTGACATGCAAAATGAAATGATAAGGTTTCCGGTGAAATAGAAGCAAGCTTCCCATTGACAAGACTAACCAGACTTTACAAGAAGTACATAAATTATGTATATGTTGGAACACCTTAGCGGACAAAGTATCATAAGATAATTCCATATTAGCATTGGTTAATGTCTAAACAAAGGTTTCATAGTTCGACAAACCTTGCACGATATAACATATCAAATCTTTTTGAGCAATATGGCAATGAATTGCGGCAAGTGAATAAAAAAATAGCCTTATTATAGCGCAAATAAGCTTCCATGGATTTATCAGGGTTCATTTTTGTAGTAGCCAATTGCATTTTTAAAGATAACCCATTAGAAGTAGAACAATCAATTAATCTATATTCGAAGAATAACCAGACTTCACAAGAAGTAGATAAATTATGTATATGTTGGAACACCTTCGTAGACAAAGTATCGTTTAGGATAACTTTGAGATAGAAATCATCCTTAACCATGAACTAAATGCACGATTGGATAGAGCATACCCATCTTTAGATCGAAGATATTATGTAGACTAATTGATTTTTAAAAATTGAGAAAATGAAGTGTTTAATTTTCTATTTTAATACAAATGATAGAGATTTTTTATACAAATTTTCCTTTATTTTGTCTTCTATAATTTTTCAATGTAGTGTATAATCAACTGAATATCAAGGTTATATGATTCAAGTTAGTGAAACAATCACATCTATAAGTAGAGAATAAGTTATATATTGACAAGATCATCCATTGCTTGACTCTAATTATATCTCTTTTGCTTTCCTATGTATTAAATTTGATTAATATTCTTGGCATACATAAGTTGAATGTATAAAACTCGAGAAACTAATGCATATAATATAATATCATTTTAGTGTAAAATAATTTTTTTGATAGAGCTAATATATTAATTATTTTATTATGTTATATAGATTCTAGGGTAAATTATAGAAAATTTCCTTGTCTTTTGTTTCAAGAACAGAAAATCCTCCTCGCAAATAAAAGCACGCACAAAACCCCCTCATGTTTAAAAATTTATCACTTAACCCCCATGAAACTTTTTTTTTAACCATTTTGTCCCTTAAAAGTGAGGGATTAAATGTTTAATTATATTTTTAGAAGGGAGTTTTATATTTTAGGCAAAAATTAGAAAAAAATTATGTTTTTGGCAATAGAATTAAGGAAATTTTATATATTTATAAAAAAAAATATAGTTATTTTAATTAATTATAGTAATGATATTATAAGTTTAGAACATAAAAATACTTTTAAAATTTTTATAAAAATATTATAAAATAAAATATAATATTTTTATTGATATTATAATGTCACTATTATATAATTAATTAAAATAATAATTTTAATAAATATAGAAAACCCTCTTTTTTCTATAAATATAAAAAATTCGTATTTTTCTCAAAATCCCAGGCCTTGCGCGAGTGGGAGGCCTTAGGACACTGGGTATGTTGTTGTTGTTGTTGTATTTTTCCCAAAATATAAAATTTTACCTAAAACTAAAATCAATAATTAACTGTTTTATTTTGAGGGACAAAATAGTAAAAAAAAAGTTATTTGGGGGCAAAGCGATAATTTTTTAAAAGTGAGAGAATTTAATGAGTGGTTTTATTTGTAAGGGGGCTTTTCTGGTTTTAAAGCAAAAATTAGAAGAGTTTTTTTATAATTTACCCTAGATTCCACTTATTTATACTAATATATTAGCAAGTAATATTTATTGTCCAATCAACGTTACACATTATTCTTAAGAAAAGAAGGCAAGGAGAAACTTTAGGACCATTTTATGAGATAAGACTTTCCTAAGGAGTCGCAATAACATTATCTCGTAACTACTGATTAATGACTTATCACAGACAAACAAACTCTTTCTTTTGGCGCCCTCCTTAGTGATCTGGTATGCCACCATATTCGCTTCCCCGAATATGTGCTTGACTTGATTGTTGGAGCAATAGAGTGAATGAGTGATTAAAATATAAATCTTTATTACCGTGAACTTGATCTCGAGATTGCAAAATGATGATGAGAATGATTTTAAGAGAATAACAGAAGAGAAAGAATTGACAGAAGAAATTGATGCGCCCTGGCGAATCCACTGCCCTAAGTCGCTTATGCCTCTACAGAGGTACAAAATGAATGGCACTCCGATTCTAGAGTTAACATGGCACTCATCTCAGCAGTTTACTCAAGGGAGATGGTTGGAGTACACCCTAACTTGCTCAGTAACGGAGAATAATTTTGAGAAGAAAAAGACAGCCGTGAAGAAGAAGGAGAATTTCTGTATAAAACGTGCGGAGATTGTGTGTCTAACAAAACCTTAAGGGACAGTATATACAAAGAAAAATCCTTACATGTTAAGAAAAAGATCATGGCTAAGAATCCTCCACAAATAAGAAAAGTGGTGGATGTGGGTGAGCCTAAAAACATGGCTTCAGCAATGGATAAAAACGGTTTATGGAAAGAGCGGGAATTGATGCAGTCAAAAGCGTACTCATGCTCGAGCTTGTAGCCTTGAGCCTTTGGAGGCAACACCCTCAAGGTTCACTAAAGAAGGACAACTCAAGCTCGAGCCAGAGGCCTCGAGCACTACCCAAGACACGAACTCACCTTAAGTTTATTTACGCCTAATAAAATACTAAGGTCATAAAGTTAAAAGTCTGGGTTAGAAAAAGTCCACAATACACTACACTGCAACGCACCAGCTGGCTCGACTAGGGGGGGAAGGCGACTCTAGGACCATAATACTTTACCAAGTACAAGATAAGGGGATATGTAAATTAGGCTTCTCTCCTCTAGAATTTCTATGTGGGATTGGGGTCTTTCCCAAGATGAATAAAATTGAAACATACTACCCTCTAATTCCAACATTAACAACGCTAAAAGTCTTTGATCAAGTGCGTAATATCCTTAATTACTTTATCAATCTTCCATAGGCAACCATGCTCTTCCTTGAGCACCCTAATAACTACCTCATTATCTCATTCCACTTCAATTCTATTTATACCCAACTCTCACTTTGGCAATTATGTATCTAGCTGCAGTGAAAGGTACACCTATGGAGGGTAATGGATAGGAATTCTAGGGCCATATATCTAGGCCATTAGAGACATATATGATGATGCACAAATTAACATGCGCATCGGGGAAGGAGAGACAGAAGCTTTCCTAGTAACAGTAGGGGTACACTAAGGATCTACCTTGAGTCTCTTTCTGTTCATTATGGTTATGGATGAGCTCACTAGGCACGTCCAAGGAGAGGTGCCTTAGTGCATGCTCTTCACAGACGACATAGTCCTGGTGGGGGAATCTCGAAGAGAGGTAAATGAAAAGCACGAATTGTGGAGAAGGGCATTGGAATCGAAGGGCTTACGAATCAGGATCTAAGATAGAGTACATGGAACTTAAGTTTGATCCCTCCACCATGTCAAGCATGGAAGACGTCAAGGTAGGATCTGAAACCATAAGGAGAAGAGAGAGTTTCAGATACTTGGTCTCCATGGTTCAATAGAATAGCGAAGTTGACAAGGATATCAACAACCTGATTAAAGTAGGTTTGCATTGAGGGAGGATGGCTTCCGTGGTACTTTACGATAGAAAGTTCCCATTAAAACTAAAGGGGAAATACTATAAGATGGTAGTGAGACCGGCTTTGTCTTATGGGGCAGAGTGTTGGCCAATGAAACAACAACACACACAAAATATGAAGGTGGCGAAGATGAGGATGCTGAGGTGGATGCGTGAACACTCAAGGAAGGATAGGATCAGGAACGACGTCATAAGAGGAAAATTGGGCGTGGCCCCTATTGAGGATAAGTTAAGGGTATAGCATTTAAGGTAGTTTTGGTCATGTTAGGAGGAGACAGCCCACTACTCCAGTCAGGAGATATGAACAATTTCATACTACACTAGGGAGGACAACTAGAGGTAGGCCAAAGAAGAGATGATTTGAGACGATCCGACAAGACATCACCCACCTAAATTTACGGGAGGAGATGACCGTAGATAGAGCTGTTGAAGAGAAAGCATAGGGGTAGCCGAGGTAGCGGCTAAGAGTAGCGCATCCTATTATTGTTTGCACTAGTGTCTCTTGGTGTCTTAACTTCCTCTTTGGCGCATACATTGGCGCACTTATTTGCTTATCTATGTCCTTGTGCTATTGAGCATTCGCATGCGTGTTGTCTATTTGCTAGCGGGGAACTTCCATCGTATTGTGTTGTGTAGGGCTTGTTTGTGCTTGTACTATTCTAATTTCATGTTGCTCTTATGATTCCATGTTCTAGGCTTCCCTGATGACACGCCTCTCATGTTGGGGTTCCTTGGAACCAGCCTCCCTTCGAGGTAGCTCCCTAAAGAGGGAAGGCTGCGTACATCCACCCCTCCAGACCTTGCATATGCAGAGCCTTTGTGGCATTGGGACTGTTGTTGTTGTTGTGTGTTGTTGTATCTAGCTGCAATGGCTTCAACAACAGGGATGGTATCTCCTAAGTTTTCAACTCTGGCAGTCGTCATTTTTTGTGTGCTAGTATTCCGGATTCGATCTTAAAATCTTACGATTCTTCGATTCTACAATTGCCAACAGATTTGAATCATAAGTAGAATCTTAATTTTGTATAATCCTACGATTTATTGATATTACAATAAATTAATGGATAGAATCTTAATACGATTATACAATTCTACCGATCTGACCCCAATTCTACCAATGTATACAAATAAAAAATTAAAATGCAAAAAAAAAAAAAAACCAAGCATATATTATGAACGAACTTAATTTATTAGTTTGAACTAAAATAAAGTTAATTAAGCATTATATACTTTCAAGAAACTTAAATTAAGTTTAGTTTTATATTTTAACCTTAACATAAAGTTCGATTAGCAGTATCTATCTTAAAAGCTCACATGATTATTGTAGCATACAATAACATATCTATGTTGCATGATAATATTTTTATTATATTTGATTATATTTCTTATATATGTCTATATAGTAAAGGTATGTTTAATAATTTTTTGAATTATATAATTTATATTAATACAAAAATTGATTATAATATACATTTAGTAAAATCTTAAGATTTTCAATTCGATTCTACGATTTCGATTTTAAAAGCTCTTACCGATTCTAAGTAGAATCCCGATTTTAACAACCTTGCTCCCAACCAATACACTTTCTTATGCTATCCACGTTCCACATTAGGTGGAACTTGTTGTACTCAGTTTTTGTTTCTTGGTTAATACATCTGCCTCTCTTTTCTAGCTAAATTTAGGCTGCGTTAGCTGTGAAAAAGCTCTTTTTGATTGCAGGGCTTACGTTTGGTTGGTAGAAAAGATCTTTTTATATCTTTTTCATAGCTTAAATAGAAAGATGAAAAAGTTATTTTATAACTAAGCAGAAAAAGATGCAAAATTGGATATTTTTCACAGCTTATTTCAAAAAAATGCTTTAAAAATATTATATTCACATTAAATATTCACCACCATAACCTACTTTTACTTGTTATTACTACTCCCACCGACCACGACACCTTTTATGGTCAGGGGTCGGAACACTCACCACTTTCCACTACCATGACAAACTATTATCATGATTCTCTTTTACCAACTATAATTAGATAATGTATATTATTAAGTTATTTTTGTGATTATAGTAGGTAAGTTACTTTTTTTAACTTGTATTGAAATGCTTTATTTTGTAAAAATGATCTTTCTGTACTGCACAATCAAACACTTCACTATGAAAAGATGCATATCTTATTGAAATAGGTAAGTTGAAAAAGATAAGCTGAACTAAATGCACCCTTAGTCACTTAGACTCTATTTGGTTAAAGAATTACTATACAAGTTATTGTCATTTATATTCAATAAATACATAAAAAATAATCATTCAAAAAAGCTTGTTTTCTTTGAGAGAAAAAAAAAATACCTCTTTAAATAAAAGAAGTTACTTTTGCTCATGGTAATACCCAAGTAAATATTACATTATGATCAATTGAGTGGAATCTCAAATAGGCTAAACACTAAATTAATGCAAATAATATACAACTAAAATTACTTTGAAATTAATATAAAAAGATTTTGAAAATATACTATAGTTAAGAATATTTAGAATATATAAATATTCTTTAACTGGAAATATTTTCCTCACAAATACAACCTTAAGGTATAAAGGGGAAGGAGAGAAGAAAAGTGAGATATGGAAACGTAAAGCTGGACATTCAGAGATATCAATTTTTTTTCCCCGATAATTAGCGACCTGGTCGCAGTATAATTCAAGAGCTCAAGCTAGTAAGCCCTTAGACAACCTGTCAAAAGACAAGGCTCAAGACTACAGAAACAGAAACAGCAAGGCTACGAGCAAACACAGGCTTAACAAACAGGCACACTAATTGTTTACCACTTAAACATAATTATTTTTAAAATCAGAATTTATCACTTAAAGTTTAATTGTTTATCATCTAGATATCCTGGCGTTTTAATATATAAATGTGATACTTTGACGATTAAATATTTTTTTTACGCACGTACTCTAAAGTTTTAAAATTTTATCAAACGGCTACCTTTTTCTATTGGAAAATGGTTAAGTGGACAATGATTTCTACAGTATATAGTATCTCCTGTCAAAATTTGATGACCTTTTTACAAAACGCCGATATAAGACATGATTTTAGATAATATATAGGCAGCTTATTAAAATTCAATGAATTTTATTAGTCTTCTAATTTTTTACTAAAAATACTTACATGGGTTACACACGCACACTACTCAGGCACTATATCCATGTTTTCTATATAAATTTTTTCATACTTTCTAAAAAATTTGTCGAATTCCAGCATATAGTACACCCAAGGAATAAAATATTTAAATATAAAGCGATGTAAGTGACAACCACAAGGTATCTAAATGAAAAACTTACTTTAAAACTTTTTCTTTTAAATCATCAAGGGCAAGACTATTTTGTCTTAAAATATTTTTTCTATTACCTAATTTCGTTTTAAATATTTTTAATTCCCTTTTAATTTTTATTTAATATAAAAACACTTTTAAATATTGAGCAAACATGAAAAAATAATAATATTTAAAATAATTTTTCACTCCATGGTACGAACAACTGTATACAAGTTATATAGAAGATACAACTAGATAGAGGCCTATCTATTATTAAAAAAGATCAAGAAACATACTATAAATAAATAAATAAATTGTTGATTAAAAAAACAAACTATAAATATTTAGTATAAAAATGATATATTAAGTACTTATAAGTATAGGAAAGGTACTGAGTGGACTTGTGCGTTTGCTACTCATAATGACAAAGGAGAAATTATTAATTATAAATAGAAGCGTATCAGTAATACTCCTATTTTAAAGGCAGAGACACTGACAACTTGTGATGGTACCTGGCAGTGTGTACATAGAGGTTTTCAGCGTATCCACATAGAGGGGGATAACTTGGGAATTATGAAGGTTATATGCAGGGAATATTCCTGCTCATGGCAACTAAGATTGATTATGGACGATATTTATGTTTTGTTAGACAAGTGTGATAATGTGTATTTCTCGCGCTTATTGGGAAGGCCATTGGGTGGCCGACAGGGTGGCAACTAGAGATCTCCAAGAAAATATGAATCCCGAATACTCGGAATGTTTTTATCGTGAATATAATTTTATTGTGGGTAATGAAGCACTAATTGAGTCTATTCTTTAATAGAATTAGTGTTCCAAATACGTCTTTATTTAATTTATGTTTCTAAAATAAATATTTGTGATATGTTAAAATAAATTTAATATAAAAAAAATATTAAATAATTAATATATAATACAATTATCATAATGGAAGGGAGCACATGACATATGGAGTCACATGAGCATCCCTGCTGTTAATTTTGACAGATCAGCACAGCCAATTTTGTTTAACACTGACTCATTAAATATTCACACAATATTTTGCCTTTTATTCCAACACTTACGCCTCATCTTGGCTGCGACATGAATTGAATTTTTGTGCGAAGTTATATATTTTAGAAATTTAATTCATGTATCAACGTTTTAGAAAGTAGAAAAAATATGTTTGATTATGTTACAGTGGAATTTGTGATCGAAGGCCTAATATGCAGTATTGGGTTCATTTCCTTGCAATGGGGCGGTATCGGGTTTAAAAAGGGGTTCAAAATTCAGTTTTTTCAGTTATCGGGTTTTTGGAGGGAAGCTCAGGTCACCCTCAAAGCTCATGGGAGCGGGTGAAGAGTGGAGGCACATGCCAGGCCGAAGCACAAGAATTAGATATTTTCTGATATTTTGAGTTGTTTTCTTCATTTTTATTGTATTTTCCTTGATTTAGTTTATATTTAGTAATTTCTTATTTTAATTCCATACTATATATAGTTAAGGATGGTTGTAATTAGGGTTTATGCTTGAATGATAATCAAATCTCTTTCTCCCTATCTCTTCTTCCTTCTCTTCTCCCTCTAATTTCTATCTCTTCACCTTATTCTATTTCTTTTCTCCTTCAAACTCTATTTCTTGGTTTGGATTGTGATTGGGGTTCTAATGAATTAGAACCCTGCATCAGATTGGCACGATGAGAAATAGAACTTTCTTCAAAGGCTAGTTAAAAACAAAGGATTTTTAGAACTTACCTAGGGGGATAGGCAAGTTATTTCCTGATTTGAAGGAATTGAAGTTTCTAAGCAATTTTCACTTTCTTCTTTCTGCAAACCAAATAAGAGCCAAAATCGACACTTCCCTTAAATTTATACTTCCCGCATTTTTCCATAAATTTATACTTCTTGCATTTACTTCATGCATACCAAATGCAGCCTTAGTTTTATAACAATGAGGGTGCCCCGTAATGGCGTCGTAAATGCATTAGTAAAAGGAGGTCAATGCTTGTCAATTTTTTATTATTTTTTAAGGAGGCAAGGAGAATGCCAAGTTGCCTATACATAAATAGTACAATTTAGGGGGTTCAAGGAACTCAAACTATACAAACAAGGGAGGTGACTATCATCAGGATCTGTTGACAAGAGGCCCGATGCTGCAACCCTATCCGCCACCAAATTACCTTCCCGATACACATTCGAAACCCGGACTCCTTCAAAGTGACGAGGTAACTCGAATATGTCTTTAATAATAGTTTTGATATGCTAGGCACATTGATGTTTCCATCCACCAAGGAGAGAATTTTACTGGGCGCAGAAAAATTGCCTTGAAATACTAATTCATTTCTCATCTTTCACATAATCTACAAAGTTGTTACTAGCAATTCTAGTTTATGGAACTTATTCTTATTCTTAGAATCCTTTAATCCCAGTAGCCATTGATGAATATTTGTACCGTGAGTAACATATTTGATCCAACCATTCCCAAGTAAGAGCTGCTAACATTGCTTAGCAAACTTGCAATGAAGAAAAAAAGATGATCAATGATCTCATCTTCAACCTAACACGGAGGACAAAACCTCGAGATTCCAAAACAGGGTGAGTTGTATGCGAATTGGTCATTGCTTGTCACCACTAACTCCACACATAGCTAAGGCCATATATTGTTTTCAGATCCTGGAATTCGTCTTCTATTAATACACATAATCTAGTAAAATGTCCAACACCCTTGGCCGAGTGGTTGGAGATACCTTAGGCTATTTCTAGGATCCTAGGTTCAAGGTATAGTCCCCCATCCCATGTAATGACCTTACTAATTCAAAAAAGAAAAAAAGAAAAAAAAAAACATAATCTTGTAACATTGAATTGCCAAAATCCACAAAATAAAAGATTACCAAGGATGAAAATGGCGGGAATAAAATCCATTACTTGTGGATTATTCGGTCTATTTGAGGTGGGTATAGAGCTTTAGTAGGTATGAGTCAATTACATGTGCCAATATTGGTTATAAATATCCATGTGTTAGAAAAGCTATAATGATGTAAGCACAAGTAGAACAAATATATATTGAACTATAATAGTGAAAAGAGAAAAGAGATTACATGGAAAACCAATGTGTTAAAACTGAATTCTCCCCAACATTGACACATGGTGGCTTCACTTGCAATCGACCCTCAAGCTTAACACAACACCACCACCACATGTGTAATCAAGGGTTAAGGGAAAGAAGAAACTTGAACAATTCCCGACAATAAGAAAATGAAAAAGCAACATAGAGAGCCAAGAGAGCGATTGTTAGCAGTAGCTTTTTATTGTGTGTTATGATCCTGAGCCCCATGGCCTTTATTTAGGCAAAGAGGAGGGAATATAGAAAGAGACTCCCATGAATGAGTAGACATAATGTACACTTAGGAAAAATGTTTATGACGATATTTAACTTTTTCAATGACAATTGAAACTCAGTCACATGTTTATTTTCAATAACGGATAAGCGTGGACTTATAGCAACATAAAAGCAGAGTAGAACACCCATATTCACATTGTTGCAAAATTCACACGCTCGAGCACAACGGAAGCAAAAAATTAACAAAAACATCAAAACAAATTAACGATGTTATTTTTACATGGAAATCCTTTCTCAACTTGAGGGAAAACCACCCAAAAAGGTGACTCATTCACTTTGAAATTTAAGGACTACGATCTCTAATTATAATGCCCAAACTCCATATGCAGTTATCATCATCATCAACAACAATGTGACTACTGCATGGCAAGTTATTAACCCTCTCAAAATATAGCTTCTGCACGATGAACCACCAACCCTTTTCAATGTAAGTATTGCATGGCGGGTCACTTATCCTGTCACAATGTAACTACCGCACGGCGAGTCACCCATCCTCTCACAATGTTGCTTCTGACCAGCGAGCCACCAACCCTCTTCAACATATATTTAGATGGAGAAAGCTACAAACTCTTATCAACACCTCAATGGAAGACACCTTTCAATCAAACCTCTCAAAGCATCAATCTCTCTTTGTTCTTTTTACTCTCTTTTCTTCACTCTTCTCAAACATTAATCCTTGACCCTACTTATAACTAAGTTACCTAATCTTGATGACAATCGAATTAGATAACTTAATCTCATTCAAATCACATCACAATCAAATCTTGCCCAAATCTCACCTAAATCAAATCATAATCATATCAAATATAGTTTTAACTTTGAGATAAATCATATCTTAAGGAATCTCACTCTTATCTCAAAATTAATATTTATCTCAATCAAAAAATTTTAAAATTTTTGTCCTTTTCTTTCTTTCCTTCTTTCTTTTTTTTTTTTTTTTTTCTATTTTCTTCTTCACAAAATGCCCTAGCTATCACAATCACCTTCCACCATCACCTGTCACTAGCCAACGTCGATGGTCATCGCCAGTGGTGGTCGGACCACTTTCATTGCTTCGCTTGACATTGATGTGTGTTTATAATATAATTGAGCAGCTTGCGATACAAAACTAGGTTCCCAGATATCGGCTAGTCCTCACAATGCATAACGCCTAAGGCCGTCTGAACTGCTTTGTTGCCAAGCGTTGCTTGAGCCTTCTTTGCCACTTATCTGTGGCAACGCATCAGCATATCCAGGCTCTGCCATGTCAGCTTTAGATATTTTAGCTTTTTCTTCAATAAATAGGGAGAGTTAGTTATTTTTAGGGTTCATACTTGTTGTGATGTGAATTTTCTCCCTCTCCCTCAAACTCTCTTCTATGTCTTCTGCCCTTTCTTCCATGTAAATCCTCCATTTAGGAGTTTATACTTATACTTTTACATCAAATATATACAAAGGGGTAGCCAATTATTGTCCCGTAGTCCAAAATTGTGTGTTGGATTGAGCTTGATTCCTTTGTTGGAACTAGATTGGATCTAAGTTCGTATCAGCTTGCTTCTATAGATGGGTGAACAAGTTATATAAGTAATTATTTTTAATTATATTTCTAAGAGGTAAATGCCTAGTATATAATTTTATTCTAAGAGGTAAAACGCCTACTATATACAAAACGCCCAACTCATATAATGCCTACATTGTATAACGCCTAGCATACATAAAACTCTCATATAATGCCTAGTAGACATTAAACATTGTTTGTAATATAATTGAGTAGCTTGCTACTGTAGATAGATGGATAAGGTTTTTTGTAACTAAAAAAATACAAAATGCAAAGCGCTCTATACATATAAAACGCCCGCTAGTAAAATGCCATGTAACTGTAAAACGCCTACCTATATAATGCCACAAATTGCCAACCTGTAAAATGCCATGTAAGTGTTAAACGCCTACCTATATAACGCCTTTGAGGTATAAAATGCCACCCTGCACAACACCTTGTATTACATGGCAAGGAATAAAAGGATAAAGTCAAACACACCAATCCTCTAAAATGAATAGATGAACCATATTTGTCACTTTCTTCTTCCGCCAAAAGTACCCAAGTCATGGCCATCTCCCTCAAATAAAAGGCAAGCCCCTCACCCCATATTTCATTCAAGGACGCCTCCCTCTTTTACAACCACCTCTCCGGAGCAATAATCATCCAAGTCTTCTGTCAATCTTAAGGAAATAACAAGTCAAACTTGTACTTAGAGCTTGAGTTCAGCTCATACTTACAAGCCCCACCCCAAACCTAACTCAAATATGATGAATAAACATACTAACCAAATTCATTGTAAACAAACACCCACCTCCTACCATGCCTAACTCGCATAACACCCAGTATTACATAGCCAAGGACCAAAGGATATGGTCAAACATGTGCTTATATTTCAAAAAAAAAGCAAGTCACACTTGTTACTATCCCAATCCATTTAAGACACCAAGGAAATTACCATTTTCTCCTACAAAAATCTTGGAAGAGGACGAATTCTAACCAACCAATGCTCCTTGCTTCATTCCGACCTCCTTCCTGGACAGCACCCTCTCCAGAGCAATAACCATTCAAGCTTCTATTCATCTTACGTTATGTATTTTATACGTATTTTACCTATCCTACTAGACTGCAACAGGTTTGACAAGCCAAATCTTCATCTCACTAGCCTGTTAAGGACTTAAAAGGCCCTAAGCTAGCCTTATATTGGCCCCTTTTATCATATTCCTTTAGGGGCTTCAACCATGTATTTAATATATCAATCCAATTCTATTAATTTGTTGACTCTTCATTATTATACTTATTTAGTGCCTGCCCTTATTATCATTTTATAAGATGGACAATGACTTGAACATTAGATGGGTCCCCTGTGGGTTTCCCTGCTAGCCCCTCGAACCATTTGTTTGGTCTTATAGGAAATATCAAATTGGGCGTGTAGCTAGAGCTTAAGTTCAACTCATTCTAACGAACCCGACCTCAAACCTAACTCAAATGTGATGAATAAGCACACTGATCAAATTCATTGTAAATAACATTTTTTTGGTAAGTACGTAAACAGCATGCTTCAACCACCAGCACCATTGATGCTCTATTTGCCTCCGCCGCTAACCATCACCAGTGCCATCAGTTTGAATCATTGCGCTGGTTGTCCGTGAACCACCACTGATGATGCTTCTCCACCGTTGACCTCATCCTACTCTGCAACTCACGAGTTCTCCTCTATCGACCTCCTGATATAGGATTCTAATTCAATAGGATCCCGATCACAATCCAAACCAAGGAAATAGAGCTTGAGGGAAAATAGAAATAGAATTAGGGGGAGAAGATAGAGTTTGAAGGGAGAAGAGAAGGGAGATAGTTGAGGGAGAAAGAGATAATTCTTCATTCAAGCATAACCCTAGAGATTACACATCCTTCACTATATATAACATGTAATTAAAATAAGAAAATTGCTAAATATAAACTAAATTAAGAAGAATTCTACAAAAATGCAGAAAATCAGCACAATCAACTCAAAAACCTAAATTTGGAGCTACAGCATGTGCCAAGCACGTGCCTCCACCTCTTCCCAGCTTGCATGTGCCTTGCACGTGATTTTCCCAGCTCGCATGTGCCTTGCACGTGACCCAACTCTCTCCTGCCAACTTGAATTACAAAACTTAACTGAATTTTGAAATCAGTAACCCTGAATTGCTTTGATTAACAGCCCGATATTGACATTTCTCACTCCAGCTCCATTTTCCACTGTAACAACTCCTGCCCTCTTAAATTCATCCTTGTCCTCAAGAATATGAGCAATTGTAGTAGGGGCCGTACCAAGTTTATAATACGTGTATGGTGGTCTACCATTGTCAAACCAAACTAGCCAAGCTCTAGTACCTTCTTTGACTCTTAGGATCATCTTGTTGTAGCAGCCAAAGGAACTCAACAGCAATAACTTGTAGCGAATTCTCACTGAGGACCTAATACTCTTATAATATTCATCCTGTAAGGTTGATAGTTCCATCTAGTTGGTCCTTACGTTCTTAAGCACATCAGATGTGCTAATTCTAGTCCAGATGTGAGCGGGTCTTGACCTCCAAGGTATGGTTGCCAATCGATCTCCATATACCTTGCCTCCATGCTGGATTGATGTAACAAAACAGGGCAATTCTCGGCGCATAATTATCGGCGTTTATACAAACGTCGAGAAATCTCGGCGTTTAAATGCGTCGAGACGTCGAAAATTCTCGGTGTTTTTAAACGACGCAAAAAATATCGGCGCTTATAAACACCGAGAATCTCGGCGTTTATAAGTGCCGAGATTCTCGGCTTTTATAAGAGCCGAGAATCTCTCGGGGTATAAATACCCCGAACAAACCCTCGTGCTCTCACCCTCACCTCCCGCAAACCCTAACCCTCGTCTCTCACCCTCACCACCCGATTTCCAACCGCGTCGCCGCCGGCGTTCTCCTGTCACCGTCGCCGCCCGGGTTCGCCTCTCACCGTCGCGCCCGGCTTCGCCTCTCACCGTCGCCGCCCGGGTTCGCCTCTCACCGTCTCCGCCAGCGTTCATCTCTCACCCTCACCTTCCGATTTCACAGTTGCTCTTGCTTTGCTGTTAGTATGTGATGTCCTTGCCCTAGTTTCGGTTTTTATTTTTATTGGACTGCTTATTCTTCTACAAGTGTTATATCATTTGAATTGGTTGAAGTAGTTTTATTATAGTTTTGTATTATCGCCGTTTCACACTTTCCCCTGCTTCATGCGCATCCTTAATGCTATGGTTCGAATGATTCTATCGTTGCATCTCATCATTTCAATTGATTAATACAAAAAAATTGTTGTTTTGACGAAATTCTTGTGTTACTGTGTTTGATTGATGTTTAAAATTATGTGTTGGTGGCACTTGTGAGTTCAATTTGTTAATGTCAGGGAGATTAGATATCGATTTCAAAATTTTTAAATTTGGAAAAATAAAACTTTGTTGTTGTATCCCTTGTTCAGATGGATCCTTCACATTAGAGGATTAAAATTGATTATAAGGAACTCATGTATCTTACTTTAATTTCTAACTTCTCCTAAGTCCCATTAATTATTTATTTTTGTATTTGTATATATTTTGATTGGTTGATTAAATATTTGTCTTATGAACTCTATCTTTTTTCAATTTTTAGGTAATTTTATTGCACTACTTAATATTTAGAGATATGGATACGAGTTGGATCACGCAACCAAGGATTAGTCAAGCTTATATTGATGGTGTCATTGAATTCATTAAGTTGGCTAAAGAAAACCTTATAGAAGAAAAAACTCGTTGTCCATGTAATAAATGCAAAGTAGCCAAATGGTTCTCATTAGAAGATGTGGAATATCATATCCTTTTTAAGGGTTTTTGGCCAAAGTATAAGAAATAGATTTTTCATGGAAAAGAAGATATTGTTCAACAATTGAGATGCAATAGTCAAACATCTACCAATAATAATGAGGGAAGGGCCATAGGGCGAGATGATATTGGTGGATTACTACGAGAAAGTATCGGAGTTGATATTCCTCCCTCCACAAGTCAACCCCATTTGTCTGATGAACATGATTGGTCGGACCAAGTTCCTCTTGAACAACCCAACCAATCTCCTGAGGAGAAAGCCAAGTATAAGAAGATATTGGAAGCTTCTAATGAAGAACTATATCCAGACTGTAGCGCATTCTCCAAATTGTCATTTCTTTTGTACTTGTTTCACTTGAAATGTATGCATAGTTGGTCTGCTGAGTCCTTCACGATGTTGCTAAGACTTCTTGTTGATGCATTTCCCCAAATTATGGTATTTCCATCATCTTATTATGAAGCTCAGAAAATGATCAATGAGTTGGGTCTTGGATATGAAAAGATTCATGCTTGTCCAAATAATTGTATGTTGTATTGGGGTGAAATGTCTGAAAAAGAGAGTTGTCATACATGCGGTACCTCAAGATGGAAGACAGTTAAGGGTAAGGAAGATGACAGTTGTAGTGATGAAACTATGTCAACCAAGAAAGGAGAGCCCGCTAAGGTTATGCGGTATTTTTCCTTGATTTCAAGGCTCAAAAGATTATACATGTCATCTAAAACAGCCGAAGATATAAGATGGCATGAGATAGACCGTTTGAAGGATGGGAAATTAAGGCATCCTGCAGATGGCTTAGCTTGGAGGGCATTTGTTGCTCGGTATCCGGAGTTTTCTTCAGATCCTCGTAGTGTTAGGCTTGGTCTTGCTAGTGACGGCTTTAATCCGTACCGTCTTATGAATACTACTTATAGTACATGGCCAGTGGTGTTGATCCCGTACAACTTGCCCCCATGGCTATGTATGAAGCAATCGTCATTCATTCTTTCTTTGATTATTCCTGGGAAATCGGGCCCTGGACTTGACATTGATGTGTACCTACAACCATTGCTGCATGAGTTGAAATTGTTATGGGAAGGTATTAATGCATATGATGCCTATAGTGGACAAAACTTTAGGATGCAAGGGGCTATAATGTGGACTATCAATGACTTTCCTGCATATGCTATGTTGTCTGGTTGGAGTACAAAGGGCTACACAGCTTGTCCTTATTGCACTGAACATACACATTCTTATAAGTTTGGGGGCAAGATTTACTATAATGGACACCGTAAATGGTTACCTAATAATCACCCTTTTCGATCTCAGAGTCAATTGTTTGATGGGACAACGGAGTATGCTTGTGCTCCTACTCCGGCATCAGGGACTGATATCTTGAAAGCACAAGAACAAGTTCGTTACAAGTACGGAAAAACCCAAAAGACTAGTAAGAAGAAAAGAGAAAGGCACCACATAGATAGTTCAATAGAAAGAGTGGACAATGAAGAAGTGCTTTGGAAGAAAAAAAATATATTTTTTGACTTGCCATATTGGGAGTACAATCTCCTTCGACATAATCTAGATGTCATGCACATAGAGAAAAATGTGTGTGATAATGTTCTGGGGACGCTGTTACATATGGAGAGAAAGACTAGAGATGATGAAAAGGCAAGACGGGCCCTTGAAGAAAGGAACATAAAGCCACATCTTTGGCTACAACCTCGTCCTAATAGAGATCCGTACATGCCTCCAGCTTCTTACTATATGTCTTCAAATGATAAAGAACGGTTTCTAAGAGTTCTACAGAAACTTAGGGTCCCAGATGGATATGGATCTAACATCTCCAGATGTGTGAAGTTGAAACAAAGAAAACTCTTAAACCTTAAGAGTCATGACAACCATGTTCTTATGCAAGATATTCTTCCTGTAGCTTTACGAGCATCCAATGCCACACAAGTCATTGAGTTGCTTTCAGACTTGTCTTCCTTTTTCAAATACTTGTGTTCTACGACCCGCGACCCAAATATGCTCGATCTTCAACAATCGAACATTATTCTTACACTTTGTGAGATGGAGATGGAATTTCTATCTACATTTTTCACAGTCATGGTTCATCTACTAATTCATTTAGTAGAGGAGGCTAAGCTTGGTGGGCCTGTTCACTATAGATGGATGTATCCGATTGAAAGGTTAGCCGATAATGCTTCATTTACTTTTATTTCTCATATTTGGCATCCAGTAATTGATCTCACGTGTTGTTTATATTTATGTAATAAAGGTATTTGTCCCATTTGAAAGCATACGTAAGTAACCAGGCGCGGCCAGAAGGGTCCATTTCTGAAGGCTACATCATGGAGGAGACTATTACATTTTGTTCTAGGTACTTAGAAGGTGCTACGACCATTTTTAATAGACCCAAAAGAAATGATGATAATGGTTCAAGTATGGGTAAATACTTGTTAAAGTCTGGGGGTCGTGCAATTGGAAAAGAGAAAATTGTTCGCCTTGATATGAGAAGTAAGGAACAAGCGCATCGTTATGTGCTACTTCAGCTAGATGAAATAAAAAAACTTCGTGAGTAAGTGTTAATAGAAGCAACTTTGTCAATATTAACTATTTTTGTTCAACCTGCTAATAATTTCCTTATTATAGTGAATTTTTAAGTGAAAAACGACGAGCATATTTCCATAGAGGTCGATCTAATGCAACATTAGAAAATCAGTGGATTGTTGAAGAGTTTTCTGAGTGGCTTCAAAACCAGGTTAGTATATTTTATTCGATGGTGAAGTTGATATTATATATTCACCATTAATTTTGATACTACCTTTTTATTCTATTAAGGTGCACAAAATTGATGCAACTACCGAAGAAGGCCGATTGAGAAGGGCTTTAGCTGGTGGGCTAAATCAGTATGCTAAAAGAATGAAGGGCTTTGTCCTTAATGGATACAAGTTTCATACAGAAGATCGTGAACGCTATCTGAGGACACAAATTTCTGGGGTCATGGTCGTAGCTGATGGACAAGTTTACTATGGCAAATTGACAAACATATATGAACTAGACTATTATGGGAGTTGTAAAGTTGTCATTTTTCGTTGTGATTGGATAGATATAAATTGGGGCTTAAGAACATTTAGAAATGATGGTGCTTGTGTGAACTTCTCTAAGTTGATGCATACGGGTCGATTGTTGAAAGATGATCCATTTGTCATCTCATCTCAAGCAAAGCAAGTTTTCTATATTCAAGATGAGATGCAAAAGGGATGGTATCATGTCATTAAGACTAAACCTAGGGACTTGTATGATCTAGGCGAGATTTGATCTTTGTTTTTTTAGAGTTGTGAAATAATGTTACGTGTTGTTTCATTTTGTCCATGTATGTTAGTTTTCTTTTGTACGTGTTGTTTCATTTTGTCCATGATCTTTGTTTCATTATTGATGGATTGTTTTACGGAACATATTTGCTTCTCATTTTATTTTTGTACGTTCTATTATACATCTACTAATTCTTTTGTTTTTGGAAAAGCGTGGATTCACAATGAGGAGGTTTTTTAGAAGTGGCAAATCAGTGCAGTCCTCAACAGCAACACCGGAAAATGAAGGAGGTGATGACAGTCGGCCAAGACCGTCAACATCTGAAGCAGAGGGACCAGTCAGGGAAGCTGATGTTTGGTCCACTGACGTGCCATTTGATGAGAGGGAGTTACTTCAACTTATCGGTAAATGTTTTCAATTTTATAGCATTAATTATGGTAATAATTTTTCAATCAATTAGAAAAGTAATGGTATATCTTAATCGTTAATAGATGGCCAAGGTAACTTGAGTACCTTAAGGACGATACCAGTTAAGGAAGTATGGCATCTTCCTGAAGGTGTAAGAATTATTGTGCGGTTCAATGACCTACGCCAACCAATTAGAAAGGGTGGCGATTTGTTGATCCGGTTTATTGGAGAGGTTGCAAAAACGGGACGGTTTTGTCCGCTCGGAGTAAGGGATTGGCGTACAATGAATAACCAATACAAAGCAGAAGCTATTGAGATTATCCGAGTAAGTATTATTTATGTCTGAAGTTTACTTTATATATACGATATAATATGTATGTCTGAAATTTTTGAACTTTATCATTGTATTAATTAAAGTTTTATTCCTTTGCCTTTTTGTGACATTATTGTTGGATTTTATGTTTTAGGGGAAATTTTCAATGCCCAGTGATGTATTGATTGATAAATCAATACTATAGCATCTTGGCAAAATGTGGAGGGGTTAAAAGACGAGCTTGAAAGCGCAATATTGCCAAGGGAACAAAACTGAGGCCGAAGTTATTGCAACAGTGCCACAAGGAGTTAATCGTGACCAATGGATAACTTTGGTACATTTTTGGTTTTCTCCACAAGGCAAGGTAAAACAATTTCTTTTTAAGTAATTTTTGATAGGTCAAAAAGGGGGAAGCAGATTGATATTGATTATGAATGTAAAGTTTTTCTTGGATTGATGTTGATTTCCAATGTCAGGAGAAGTGTAAATGCGGCAAAGAAGCACGTGCTAAGCAGAATCAGTTTTACACGACTGGTTCAACAAGTTATGCCAATAAAAGAGATAGTTTTGTAAGGACTTAAGTATATGTTTAATGTATTATTACTATCTACCTGTTAAATTAGTTAAGACTTATGTTGATGTGTTGATTGTAGGAAATTAATAAAGGGAGGAAGCCCACGAGTATAGAGTTTTACCAAGAAACTCATACCAGGAAAAGTGATAGCTTTTTTGAGAACACGGTTTCACAAGAATTTATGGTGGGTTTTATTATTATCTCACATTTCTTTTAATTTAAATGTATTTAATGTCTTTTTCTCTTCTTTGTAGGATACAGCTAAAGAAATAGTTGAGGCTCGACTTGGATCTTCTTCCAGACCTCGATCAGAAATCGAGGAGGAAGTATCTGCAGAGCTAATGTATGAACAGGAAAATCCGGGCTATCGAGCGGTAGGCTATGGAGTTGGCGTGAAGAGGAGTAATATATATGGAGTCAGGGGTGAACTAAAGAAAAAAGGACTCGACCGTACCGGTGATCATGTCGAATTACAAAATATGAAAATAGAATTGGCCAATGTAAAGCAGCAAATGAGAAGGCTCCTGCCCATCTATGATGCTGTTTCTTCTGGCCAAGCATCATATGAAATGATAGCAGAAGGTCGAGCAATTATTACTGCGGTTGCTGATCCGGTAAGATAATCTATTTAATTTGTATTTGTTTGTACTATAATGCAAATAATCGCCTTTCTAATCCTTTGTAAATAATGAAATTGATGATGTGAATGATTGAGACAAAAGGAGGCATTGGGATTGGTACTTTTGGGGAACTATATGAATTTACCATGTAAAGCAAAATTTTGGATCAGATATACTAAATCTATTGTGTTGTCTATACAGGGTAGAGACGAATCGGGATCAGGTGACGGTGAACCCCCAAATTTTTTTGCATCTCCAAGCACGCCAAGCTCATTCAGTTGATTGATATATTTGTAAAGAATGTACTTGACTAAGTTAGCATTGTATATATATTTTTTTTTTTGGTTATTAGATTAATTATGTTGATATTTGGAGTGGAAAAAATCTCAAATTTTGTCTTGAACTATCGAAGTACATTGACAATGATGTAATATTTTGATTGTCGAATTCGGAATCTTATGAAAAATTTATCAGTTTAGTTGATATTTTTTTATTAAGTAATTTTGTATATACATATATATGTGTGTGTGTGTGTGGAAAATATGCACAAATAAATAGACAAAAGGTCTATGCTAAGAAGTAAAAGTAGGGTATTTAAAAAACTCGAAAAATCTCGACAATAAAAAATGCCGACAAAATACCGGCGCTTATAAGTGCCGGTATTCTCGGAGTTTTTATTTTTCGGCGTTTTTTTTCTCGGCGCTTTTTTGCGCCGAGAATTCCAAAAAAAAGCGCCGAGATTTACCTCTTTTTGTTGTAGTGATTGTCTACGCCAACAGCTTCAACAATTGGTCTAATAGAGCTCTCTGAACTTCTGGTTTCACCAATGCCCGCTATTTGCTGCATTAAGTTGTTCCTTTAGAACAAAACCCCTTGATATTTGCATACAAATTGATCAATCGTCATCGCAACTTGCTTATGTACCTTCCAAAGTCTCGCTGCTAGTGTTCTAAGCTGACATTCATGCTGCTGTTAGCCTCTTGCTGCTGATTTCCACATCAGATGCTCCCTATGTAGCATTCCTTCAGGAGTTCGCAGCATGTGATGTAATCTCGGAGTATGATCTACTCCCTTAAAGATTTTCTGACCCATTTCTGCAACTAATGCCTCTTCAACTGTCATGGGTAGCAATTCAACAATAGAGATGTTCCAATCATTATCTTGCATTGAAATTGATCTTATAGTGAGTCTAGAAACCCCAAGATTTGGTATGGGATCTGCATTCAGCTGTAAACGATCAACTCCCAGTTGTTGCTTCAGAGGAAATGAGGCAACCTCTCTTTGTTGCTGATCTGGTGCTACTGCAGTTGTTGTTTGGCTTGCTTGTTGGTCAAATCTGTTACTATCTTTTAGATGCAGATCTAAAGGTAAATGTTCAGCTTCCATTTTCTGTTTAGTTAATTCTTTGCTAGGTCTTTGCTCCTCCACTTTCACTTGATTCTTCTCACTTTGACAATGATCCTAGCTTCACATCTATGTCTCATCTCAACATTTGCTTTACAATGACAACTAGAATTCTTAGCACCAATATGATGCAACTCAACTCCAGTAACACACTCTTAGGATCTTGGTGAGTTTGAATCAATAGAGGTTTGGTGGGTTTCAGTAGGATGCGGTGAATTGTAGGCATTGGTAATGGATTTTTGAGTTTGTGGTATGGGAAGAGGAGGGATCTTTGAGTGATTAAGTTACTTGGCTAATACTTCACTCTCAGCTTAAGCCAATTTAGCTAAACATAGACCGTGGTAAAGAACTGTGGGTTGCATTGATCTTACTTCCAATGCAATGTCATCCCTCAACCCTTTTATGAAGTAGCTAATGAGTTGAGGTTCACCCAAATTGGTTTTAGCTGTGGTAGCTTCGAATTTAGCTTGATATTCTTTAACCAACCCATCTTGCCTCAATTTCATCAATTCAAACAAAGGTTCCTCATACCCACTTCCAGAGCTTATCCTAAGAGTTTTCACATATTCGTTCCAATCCGGTCTATTCATATCTCCCCTAATTCTCATGAAATTATGATGCCATTGGAAAGCCAACCCTCTCATGTGGTTGGAAGCCAATCTAACCCTATCCATTCTAGGAGTTTTATTACTAAGGAAAATTTGCTCACACACATTCAACCAGTTATTAACATCATTTCCATAGAACAAGGGAAATTGTACTTTGCTCACCCTAGCTGAGTAACGAGTGTTACCATCCATGGGAAATGGGTCGGTGGTGGTTGTGGATGATCGCGATCTGGATGTTGGTGGTGGGGGTTGCTGCAGGTCGGTGGAGATTTGGCGTTGATGGTGATTATGAGATTGATGATGAGCAATGGTGATGATCGATGCTTTGGGCAGCAGTGGTGAGGTGGTGATGATGATGATAGCAGATCGGTGTTGCTGATGGTGTTGGTAGGAAGGTGGCTTTGCTCGCTATTTTGTTGTAACAGAGGATGATTGATTGTTGACGATGGTGGCAGCGAGATGAACGGTGATGGAGATCATGATGATAATAATTTTTTTTTTGGCTTTTGTGCTCCAATTCGATCCCACAGTCTAGAGGATCGATGCTCTGAAACCAATGATGCAAGATTCTAATTCAATACGATCTTGATCATAATCTAAGCCAAAGAAATAGAGTTTGAGGGAGAAAAGAAATAGAATTAGGGGGAGAAGATAGAGTTTGAAGGGAGAAGAGAAGGGAGATAGTTGAGGGAGAAAGTGATAATTCTTCATTCAAGCATAACCCTAGAGATTACACATCCTTCTCCTTAGTTTTCATCCAAGTTCGGTACACCAAGCCGTTACAAAAATCTCTTTGTTTCAAATAGGTTATCCCATATCAGCCGGCCAATCAACAAAGATCTGAAGAATGACCAGTTTTTGAGCCTACAAAAGGGAGAAAGGAAATTGCATTAGAACATATAACAGAGGCGTGAATGGGAGAATACGATACCATAAGGAGGAATTAATAGAACTTCATATTCTACTACCCGAAGGAGGAGGTATATGGCAATAGCAAAAAAAGATTAGGACAAAGGTCTATACTCAAATCTGAAGTCAAGGTAGCAAGATGATATGAAGTTGTTAGACGAGCAAGCTAAGTCCATTAGAGTTCATTTATTTGAGCTTTTAAGAGCCATGTGAAAGCAATATCATGAACGTACGAAGGAACATGAACATGCTCAAAATAGACTTTTTTTCTACTTCTTATTATATATATATATATTATTTAATAGCTGCAAGACCAAAAAAAAGAGGGTGCAAAGAACCTCTTTAACTTTTAAGTTTTTCCTAGATACATGGCTTACATACCCGGCTCAACCAACATTCTTGGAAAACAATCGAATCGAGGGTCCGGAGGAGAATTGGCCATTCAATCTTGTGAACTAATCGAGACCGAAATTGGAAAAAGAGATACGAACGAAGAAGAATAACCAATCGATGAAAGAACATGAAACCATTCTGTTTCAATAGAGGTACGAGAAACGGTTGAGGGCAATGAAGTAGGTGAAGTGGTTGGATTTTTCGAGCTGTTCCAACCACTGCTGGATGTGATTCCAAGAGCCAAACGAGAATGAATACCACACAGAAGAGTCAAGACCAGGCTCCCTAATAGAATGTTTAACCGATCCATTCCGGATCGACCGAATTGGTACAGAAGTTGTAAGATGGGAAAACTACAGAAAACAGGACTTATTTGAATAACCCAGTGACCTACCAATTGTAGAAGTAGGATCTTTGGCAAGCAATAAGCACTTAAATAATACAATTCGAGTGTACCATCTTCTTTCTCATTTCGAGGAAAAGGTGCGGAAGGAAAAGGAAACAACGGAGGGATCCGAATCGGACCTAAATGGAAATGACATGAAAAGTCTTTTTCAAAACCTAGCATTAAGGGCGTTACGACAATATACGAGAGGAATAGAGAAAAACTCGTGATTGGTGTGGAGAAGAAGATCTGTTTATGATATAGTTCAAAAAAGAGTCGTCTCATTTTCTTACTTCTTCCTTCTAATTCATTCACTTCAAGGCTGGTTCTGAACGCTGCGTAACATCATCTTCAACCAACCTCCACCGTACGTACCTTTCGGTTCGGCCACTAAACAGCTGCTTATATACGCTTACTAAAAGACTGACTTTCATTCATTAGGCCAGCGTGAAACTAAGAAAGAGAGATGTGCCTAAGGCAGCATGCAAGCAAACTGTGCACGCTAAGGGAAGAAGAGAAATGTTCGAAATTATTACCACAAGAAAGCCGCCCCCCTATCTCTAAAGGGGCCCGTCACTTCGTTCGTACCTTCTTGGCTTAGGCTTCCAACTGAACTTAATGGCCTTGCCGTCACGCCGCTAGCAAAAGCTAAGCGCTTTCCAAAGCGCGCTAAGAAACGTTGCTTCTGTCGGCCTTTCTGTGCAACAGTCCACCAGTAGCGGAAGAGAGGGTTACCGTACATACAAGAGTCTTCCAATTCTTACGGAAGCTCTTTCTTACCAGTCAAGTAGTACAACAGCAGTATCTTATAGCCCGGCGCGGCGGGTCGCCTTTTGAATTCAGTAGATAGAAGAAACTATTAGATAGATAAGGAGTAGGTGAGTGAGTCCTCACTGACCTGAGCGATTTCGATCACCTAGCAGGCTTTTTATTTGGTAGGTAACATCGCTGAAGCGTATTATCAGATTTGACTACGAAGGAGGGAACGATGATTGAGAGGGCACCGTCTTGTGCAACGCAACGATAGTAGGCCCTCTATTATCTTCTATCTGGTAGACCTGGTAAAAGGGCCCTTACTTTTTTCCAGAATTAGAGTTCGACCACTGCTGCTCCCTTTTTTAGGGGAGGATCAAGTTCCTTGCCAACTATCGACCCCGATCTCTTTTCATTTGTTTTGGATATTTATTACCAACAAACCTAGCCTAGCCTTCGTCAATCACACTAAAGCAGAGCACCCAACTATGGCAAGGCCTCCTTAAGGGTTAGGTTAGTCAATCCGGCTCGAGACGCGTTCGTTGACAAAACCGCCGTAGGAATTGAGACCTTTCAATAGAGCAAAGGGGAACTGATCAACGAGAAAGAGGCCCTACTCACTACAAAGGAACACACTACAAGATCGAACTGCACTCATGCCTTTTCCGCATCAAGTTGACCGCCCCCCCCTACGTAGTGATTCTATCAATCATGTACGTAGGTAGGACCCTCCATTCTGATGGGTATATCATGAGAAAATAAAGCCATTTGCACCAGGCGCACTGCGCTTTCCCAAGCCTAGATGTTCGCCTTTCTAAGTAAAGTAATGGTGACCCGCCGAAGACTTTCGAACGGAGGGTTCGGTCAGTAGAGGGGACGACTTTGCCCCCAATAGCCCCGCTCTCTAGCCGACTGATCCCGTTGATCATATAACTGGGGGGGAACGTGTCATATTAGAGGTGAACGATCAGAGGTCTCCTCTAATCACCACGATGAGGCTGGTCTCTCTTTTAGTAGACTCAGCTATGAATATGAATGAAGAAATGAATGCCGGGCTCTTTCTTTCACTGCTAACCTCAAGAAGTTTCTTAATGCTGATATTTTCTCTTTCGTCGAGCCCCGAGCTTGTGGTCCTCCTTTGGGTGTGGGTTCAATTGGATGAATTTGTCAAGTCAAGGTCAACGTACGTAGCAGCAAGGATGGTGCATCGCCTATTTCTTGTTCTCGCTCGGGAGCCAAAATGAACACGCCTGCCACCTACTTTGGACCTTCGACCAGGAATTCTACCCTTGTCGAATCGGAACCAACTACCACTGCATTGCGCTCGAACAGTTGAGCGGCCGCCGGCCAGCAACTTCCGTGCACAGATATAGATTCATTCTTCGTACCTGGTCCAGTCTCACAACCCTTCGCGGGTTGGTAAGCAGTAAGTCTTGTCTGGTTAGACGGAATTGGACAAAGAAAGGAGAGTGCCCGACCGGAACAGCGGCCAATAAAGACCGTAATTACATAGATAACTGCTCTTCCCCTTCTCTGTCTTTAAGGCTTTAAGGCAAACCGTATGGCTGCTGGAAAGAAAGACGACCTCACCTTCTCGTCGATGGTGTCAGTGAGAGCCATTTTAGTATCTTCCGTTGACCTTCTTTTGTAGATAGAATCTTCAATGAGTGGAAACAAGCAACCTTTAATAAAGGTGCTTGTTGAGTAAGGCTTCAGCAAGCAGAACCTTTATTAGGTTGGGTGCTTGAGCGCATCTTTCTCATATCGAAAAAGCAAAACTTAGTTTTCATTTTCTTGCAGGAGTGCTAACGCGCGCCCTTACGTTTTCTTCGCTTGCTCCGCAGTACGAGCCTCATACAGAGCCGCGCCCTTTATGATGAGAAGAAGAGGGGCCGCCCTCTTTTCCGCACCAATCTTTATTTACTACTACATCTTTTTTGGGGTGTATAGCTCAGTTGGTAGAGCATTGGGCTTTTAACCTAATGGTCGCAGGTTCAAGTCCTGCTATACCCAAACCTACCTTACACTATAGTATTCGTAAGGATGCGTAATAGCGTTCAAAGATCACTCTTTGGCCTTTAAACTTGCTTCGGCGACTTCGCGGCTTTCCCTATTAGGGAAAGGGGAGTGAGGTAAAGAATAGTATAAGAGTGGCTCGGTCATCGATAGGCCTCTCCCTCCTTATTCATTCGATAGGGCAGCAGACCAACAATCCAGCAAAAGGTCGCGTAAGAGACTTTATCAAACCTTCTTCTTTTCATAATAATAAGGTAAGCATCAAAGCCCAGCAAACCCAACCTAGTAAAAGAAAAACTTCCGTTTTCCCTACTCCTAAGAAGTGAAAGTTGCTGGCACCCACCATACTTTGCTTTGGGGCCGATCTCTTGTATCGAAGCAAATAAATAGAAAAATAGAAATAGAAATAAATAGATTTTCTATTTATTTATTGAATTGAGTTTGTTCCACCACAAATCGATTTTGCCGCATGGATTGTTCCGCTGTCACAACCTGATCTCGACATCCAAGCACGAATCTCTTGAGCGCTTCGGCGGCGGAAATGATTAAGGCGATCATCGACCTCAATTTCCCAGGCGTCTGTGAGAGCTAGGTCGACTGCACGGGCGACGTCCTTAGGATCCTCGAGCACGACACCCCTCTCCCGCAAAAGCCCCGTGACTCTTTTAAGAATGTAGTTTTGAAGCTTTGTACAACGAGGGTGAATACCCTCTCTTTTTTGAAAGAGTCTGTCGTGCCCCCTTTGTGCTGCTTCCCTTTCCTCTACAATTGTCTGATATGGAATAATACCTTGCTTGCTGGGAGAGAGGAAGCTTCCGGACCACCTTTTTCAGCCAGATAGCGAGCGATCACTCAGCAATGAACACTAACTGAAAGCGGCCGAGAATGAGTACCTATCCCTTACGGGAATCGAACCCGTGTCTTCGACATGAAAAGACGATGTCCTAACCACTGGACGAAAGGGACCAAAAAGTCATTCTTCATATACCTCAGCTCCGAGAATAGAAGTGGTTCGTTTTGTTTCTATACGCAATTCAAGATTTCGTTTGTGTTCATGTTGGCGATTTCTGATGTGAATTCGGCCTCACGTAGCTCGCCTTCCTACGGGTTCCCTTACCGACCTAGTGACACACCAACCACGCCCCTTCCCTTTCTCCGATCATAAAGCCTTCTGATCTCTTTATTTGTCTTTCATCTTCCCTGAATAAGCCCCTTCTTTCTAATTCAAAAAAGAAAGAATAGGGGGCCCTCGTGGGCACGTTTGAAGTGGCGAAGGCCTACGCTACAGTAAGAAAGAAAGTACGTTAAGGTTACGAAGTCACTTAGTCGAACTATAAAGAAAAGGAGGCTAAGGTTACGAAGCAAGGTCAGCTGGTTAAGAAAAGCTCAGGTTATGAAATCGCTTAGCCGTTAATTAATTAAAGTAGTAGTTAGTAAGGCGTCGGTACGGAGTTGCGTCAACTGTGGATATAGACTAGGCTAAGGGACGGACTTCATCTCTTCTATTCTCTTCACTTACACCTTACACTTTCGTTGAGTCTAACGAGGCTCAGGCGCGGAGCCTTCCACTGTGGACCGAGACTACGCAAAGGTAGAACACCATAGAAACTTCGCTGACTTTATCATAAACCTTGATTTCGCTACGCTCAATAAGAACCCGGAATAGCGGAAATAGGTTCGTGTTCCGCTTCCAAAGTCAGTCGTCTTTGCCCAAGTGTGAACTGCAGACGACTCTCCAGTGGTTCCATTCCTTTTTACTTGACTTCGGAGTCAACCCAACCCGAATGCGAAGAAGAGAGCCAGCCAAACAGCGGGCAGCTCCACTTTGTACATTTGCTGAGCAGACCAATCAGGCATTTTCGAAAAGGGAAGGGCACTTTTCACCGAAGAAGGCAGTAAGAATGAAGGAGGCGGGAAGCTACCGCTTCTAGAATGCAACCTTATCCTTGACTTTGAGCGTACCGCTTTAAATAAAAAAAAAGGTTTATGGATGAAGTAATCGGAATGACAAATGGTTACGATTGCGAAAACCGGAGAAAGTTGGGAACCGTCGATTACCTTTTGAATCAAAGTAGCAACGAGCCGAGTACTACGACTACAGGGGGAGGAGCTTCGTAGACAGCCCTCGTCGCTTCTTTCTGGCGACTAGCTTCTCAAGTGGGTGGCTTGGTAAGCAAGCTACCTTCAGCATTGGTAAAATCCCTATCAATAATAGGCCGGAATGGTGGGGAAGGGGGCCTCCCTACTTCAATGGAAGGGGGGGGATCGCCGTTTCACATCCGCTCCTCTACAACTACCTTTCGCCCAACATGATCACGAACGAAGACAGAAAATTGCGTAGATAGGAGGAGGAAACGAAGCAACCCACTTGTCCTGATCGGAACGATTGAAGAAAGAAAGAGAATGGTGGCCCCTTCCGCCCAGGGGGCATCGTCGGAGAACAATGTCGGGGACAGGGTGAGAACCTTCCGTTGGTTACGCCCTTTAAGTGTTGGTTCTTCTATATTTAGATATGGAGATAGATCCAGATAGAGATCTATATCTTTCTATCGATAGATAGATCTATTGAGAAATGGATATTGATCTGCTTTCAAGATCTATGAACAAGAGAGACCCCTAAATATCCATTTGAAAAAAGAGATGAATAGATAGGGCGGAGCCAGCTGAAGGAAGAGATCAACGATCCCCTGCAATCTTTCTAAAGCAAGAAGCGAGAAACTTGACTTTGAGAAAGAAGGGCATTCTACTCTATTAGAAAGTAAAGGCGCCTTATACTATCTATAGCGATAGCTATAGATAGGCTACCTTTTTTTGCTCGTTAGCGCCCTAGCCCTATTAGATTAGTTTAGTCATAAAGGAAAGTTTACTTTCGCCCTTTGACAACCTTACTGAAAGGGGGATGCGCTCAAGCATGCGAAGAACGTCCGAGACGCCTTATATTATAGAAAGGTTTGTAGAAAGGGGCTTCTTTAAATATCCTAACAATAATTAGGGGCTTCAAAGCTTGTAGTTTAGGGGTGCGCTTCTTCCAGAACCTTGTATAGGTTCTGCAAGAATGGCTTTCTCTGATAGAGGCTCGCTTCGCTTTTGTTGCGGAGCTTGCTGCTTTTCATTTTGATAGGATAGGAGTAGGTGCTTGCTGCTCGCTCGCTGTCTACTAAATGGGCCTTCACTGCCCGCCTGGCCCCTATCTTTACTTTAATCTTAAGTAAAGTGAAGTCAAATCAATGAAGTGAACAGCCCAACCTTTGAAGCTTTGCCAGGCAATCGGTATCAATTGTTGAAGCCAAGGCTTCAACCTAATTCCAAAACACAACAATAGACTTATAGTATAGGAAAAATTGATAGCGGTCATAGGGGTTCAGAAAGGATCTGATCGTAGATAGAGACTTCAACCTGTTCGGGGGTAAGGGCGGATGTAGCCAAGTGGATCAAGGCAGTGGATTGTGAATCCACCACGCGCGGGTTCGATCCCCGTCGTTTGCCCATCAATAAATGGACCATTTGTTACGAAGACACAAGCCAAACCGTTAAAGAATTTTTTCTGCAAGTCATCTCGAGGCTTTCAAACGCATCCAAGCAATAGGTATCCGATTAAAACATAGAAACCATTCGCCTTGCCTACTTGCTGAAAGCACAAAGAGATAGAATGGCTGATCATGAATTCTATGAAGTTTTTAAGACCTCACTAATCAGCCTTACTTAACTTAGTTCATAATGAATGAAATGAACCCCCGGATGAAGAGAAAATATCCCCCCCTTTTACTAAACCATGGGGAGCCCCAAGTAGTTTACCGGACAAATTGAGTTGTCGTGACGATACCTTTCTTAGTGGAAGATCGGAAAAGACTTCTCTTCATCACGAGACTGATCGGATCTGCACACCCGAGAGACCTCCACAAAGCAAGCTAAAAGAGTAAGAAGACAACAAGCAAAGAGTTATGCTTTCATTTCTTTGTTGAGATTGAAATGAAATCAAGTTCTTAAAAAGGGGTAGATATAATGCACGCAGGCCAAGTCAAGTCAAGCTAAAGCTTGCCTTACTTTTCTTTCATACTAGTCTTAATGACTAGTAGAAGCCTTAAGATAAGAAACCGGTTTTTTTTCGGCACTCGCTTTCTTCGTCTTAAGTCAAGTTCAGTTTACTTTTTTGTTTGATTCGGAACTCTTAGTCGAGCTGATGGCGGGATCGTTTTTTTGTTCGAGGTTCAAGAGGAACCACCGCTCAATGGTGCTTTTACGAAAGTACGGTCACCGGTGGCTAATACCTTCTCGACACTATCGAACTTGAAATCAACTCTTAATCGCTCTTTTTAGTGGGGAGGAATCATTTTCGTATCCTGGACTTAAGGAAGGCAAAAAGTGCTGGAGGCCTCCGGCCGGGGAGGGGCAGTGCCAGTTGTTTGTTTTCAAGTAAAGCTCTGTATCCCTATCTCTTTTTAAGTTGACATAACAAAACAAAGAAAGAGAGTGCCAAGAAACAACACATACCGGCAGGTTCGGGATCGTCAGGGAGCCCCTATAGACGTAAAGACTTGACTTCACTGAACCGGCACTACTATTTGTCGGCTCCTACCATTCGTCCTTCGTCTGCTCGTTGAGTGCGTCCTTGGCCCTTGCTCGTTTCTAGTAGCCGATCGAGTTTCTTCGCCCTAATCAATAAGCGGGAGATGGTCCTGAAGTTGCCTCTTTTGGGTAATAAAGTTGGGCGTAAATGGCGCCTGATGACCAAGTATAACAACGGATATGAGGCTTTGACCCTTTAAATAAAAGCTATTACCGTTGGCAGACGCTTATTTTGCTTTCAAGCCTGAAGCTGATTCAATCTCTCTATTCCTCCGCTACGGGCCCCTGCTTTTTTTTGGTCCTCAGTCAACGGGATCGGGGACTGGATGTCTATTTAACTATCCCGCTTTTGCTCTAAGAAAGGCAGATGCCTATGCGGGATCATTATGAACAGGTTACGAGGCCTGAAGCGGAAGCGGCTATCGAACTGTCGGGGGGACTGAATCAATCAAATCAACTACTCGGTAAACCGGATCTCTAACAGGCACTGGAATTGGACGATATAGTGGCGGCTATGCATCCCCGCAATGGGAGGAAACGATTTGGAATTGGTACTGCCATCCTTGCTTCTTTTCCCGTTGCCTCTGATAGCTATGCCCCCGCCTCTCTTTCTATCTCTGTGACTCGCTTCTCGGGCCTCGATCTCAAAAAAAAAGGGTATTTGTATGAAAAAAATCGATATCTTTCAGGTGCTCCCGGCTCTGGAACAGGCTCTGGCTCTAGCAATGGGTAGGGATGCCTAGCAAAGGTGAATAATTAGTCTGCTGCTGGTCATGGAAAAATGGATGAAACGGAAGGGTCTGCTTCGACGCTCCCGACCTTCAACTCCTGACTATGCTATGGCTTTCGAACCTATATGGGAGCTTCTGCCGGCTCAGATGCTTCCTTTGCCACAGATGCCTCCGGTTTGAGGTCGGGGACTTTTCTATCTTTGGCGGCTGGTGGCTGTGATGCTAGGCTAAGTGCTGTTAGTGAGACTCGGTAAACCCGGTCCACTGTAGGTGCTACTTCTTGCTCTTTTGCCCCTATCTCTGTGTGATTGGCTTTAAAACCGGGAGAAAAGAGTCAACAACAATCAATCAGTTATGCCTCTCCTCTTCCTGCCTCTCTAACAGGCTTGACCCTTGACTCCGCTACCGGAGAAGAGTCCTTGTGTCCCGGGTGATGCCTCTCGCAAGTCCAAAAGTGCTCCTTCCTCCGATGCCTCCGCTCGGTCAACCGTCTCTGGAATTGCTGCCTTTTCCGGTTCTGCTTCCACTCCGCCCACCATCCAGTGGATCTTCACCTGGCTAGGATTCTTACTCTCGGACGGGGGAATGCAACCTATTAGATTGTTGAACCGGCCTCTGAGTTCGTTTTAGGCTGAAGTAATTGGAGGCCTATTACCAGATATGGGTATGGAATGATTTTCACACCTACCTGGTAGATGTGTGCATTTGACCTCTACCCATACCTTTGCTATCTATGCTCCAACCATGATAGCGATTGGTGCTTCTTTCGGGGGTTCAACCAGCCTGGATAAACCACTTCTAGCTTTGGCTTTGCCTCATACCCGGTCTAACTAAAACTTGGACTTTGATATGCTTGCTTTAGGATAAACTGAAATTGGCTTCTCCCCCGCTTCTTCCGTCCTCACCCCCGCCTATACGGGATCAACTGGATTAGCTGCTATCTATTATTGATGAACAGGGAGAGGCACAAGCGCGTCATGCCCGAAAGACTCACCTCGCATTGGGGGGATCAATGAACAATGGGACTTACCAAGACCGTCGACCGTCCACTCAACTCAAGACTTCGACTTGACCGGTAAGGACTAGGGGATACGCTTCAGACAATGCATCATTTGAAATGGGTTCAACGTCCAGTTATGAAACCCTTGGAAGAAGAGGATGAATCGAAATATAGCTGCTACACCGAAACTGGGTGCAAAGAACCAACCGGATAATCCATCTTACTTACTCAAAAGCTTTGAATATTCTACTCGAAACCTTGCGCTGCTTTTTATCTCTCTTTATCTGCCTCACCGTCCAGCCTCTCTCTCTCTTGCTTCTAGCTTTGGGTCTTTCTGAGATAAATAGCGTATATAAGCTAGCGTTCTCTCTCGTCTGTCTTGGTATTGGATCCCTTTCTCTCTCAAATCATCAATCAAATAGAAGGCTTTAAGTGATGATTGGGTAGTCGTTCCTCTCTCAGTCGGGAAGTTTTTTTAATTTAATAGTAGGATTAGGATGAGGATGGGGAAGCCTTGTTTCGCCATAGAACAGGGGCAAGGGAGTGTAGCGGGCGATTCAGAAAAGGATTCTCCTTTTCGTACGCTCGGCAGGTAAGTTTGGTACTAGCGCATCAGAGAAAGATAGGCTAGGATGCTACGGTAGGACGCAAGGGGTTTGGCATATAGTCTCTGTGGATTTAAAAAATGTTGCAGCGTTTAACATAGTCCATATAATTCTGGACTATTGTAGGCCAGTAGTACCCCATCTCATCTGTTTGAACTTTGAACTTAACTCGCATCTTTGGCTCAGACTGGTGGGCACCCCACACCCCTGAATGTACTTCGTACATGGCTTGCCTTGCTTCATCACTAGACAAAGATCTCAGCTACAGCATAAGACTTTCTGTATAAAGTTTCGTTTAAATACACATAATGGAGCAACCTCCTTCGAAGCTGGGTTCTTTTGTGGCTTTCTTCTGGCCATCTGCCGTGCTTAAAGTAGTTAAAAAAATAATATCTCCAATCTTCATGGAGACTTCCATGCAGGGAGTCATTTCCACTATGGTGGCAGCGTTCCAATCCTGGAAAAGTAGTTCAGGTCTGGGAAAGGGGCCCTGTCATGTATAATGACTTCTGTTCAGCCACCAGGGGGACTGCGTCAGCGGCTACTAACTTCGCTAATGCGTCTGCCTTGTCGTTCTTTTTCCTTTGTACGTGGCAGAATTCGAGAAGCTCGAACTCTTTCATGAGCTCCATAGCCATGGCGGGGTAGGGCATAAATTCTGGTTTGCGTACTTCATATGTACCAACGAGCTGGCGAATGATTAACTGCGAATCCCCATAGATGGTTGACTACCAGGAGAAGGCCGGCAATGAGCGCTTCATACTCAGCTTCATTGTTTGAAGCAGCCTTTCAGTAATGCAAAGGAGAAATGTATAAGGCCTTTCTGTGGTGTGACGAATACAACTCCTGCGCCTGAATGGGTCTTTGGAGTTTGACCTTCCATTTGTTCTGTTCTGGGTGCGCCGCCAGGAAGTCTGCAAGGGCTTGTCCTTTGATCGTCTTTTTGGGGCATATAGGATATAAAATTCTATTAGTAAGACTGTCCATTTGGCTAAATTCCCCAATAGTGCTGATCTTGTCATAATTTATTTAATGGGTCCACCTTGTCTGAAAGCGCAAAGGAGACAAGGGCGTTCTTCTATACCAAACCCAAGTGAAGGATATTAAATCAGTGGATAATTTAATCTTTCTCCCGGGGTATGGCATTCAATCCTATCTCAATATATGCTCCTCCAAGGCCTGAGGGTGGATTGAATCCAATCTCATCCGGTAGCGAGGGGATGATGAACAATGATGCTATAGCTGCTCACCTTTCCACTATCTGCCTTGTTGTGATAGGGGCTGTTAAGCCCACCAACCAATCTTTCTTTCTATCTCGAATTCTTGATCGTGCCAGTGGAGCAAAGGAAGCAGGGGACGAAGTCCTCTATCTACCCTAGAAATGGGTTGGATTTATTGAATGAGATCCTGGAGACAGGGCTGGGAGGTATGAGTCGATCAGATGCAGGGAAGCCCAGGCAATCTGTTCCTATCAATCATTCGTCAGGAAGCAGTGGAGAAAGAATCGTCTTTTGAACTCTCATTGTTGAAGGCGTAGAGAGGGCTGAAAAAAAATAGGATAATTTTTTATAGCCATATCATTAATAAAGAATTGTGTAATTAATTAGACCAACAGTTCTCTGTCCGGCAGGCAATTTTCGTGCAACTATGGTTTCTGTAGTCCCTGCTATGCCAGCAATAGGGAATCCCGGAACTCCCCAATTCGATATGTAAAACCGGAATGCAAGTTGCGTGATAGTTTGATTCCCCACAAATGAGAAGTCTCCAAGCTTGACCCCTCCCACACAAGGGCGACTGGCTGGGGAAAGAACCCGAAAGCCTTGTTGACAGCTTTTTGCCTTCAGAAGAGGCAAGACAAGCAGCCCGCTTCGCTTCCTTCGTCTCATTACAGGGAAGGATAGGACCTCGGTCGGCTAAGCTCCTTGGTCGGTTCCAAGGGTGAGGAAGAAGTGGGCGGCTATTGGAGCTCTTCTATCAAAATAGCCTTTCGGTTAAGCTTGGTCGGGTGAACACCAGTGAAAGGAATGAATGCTTTGGGGGCAGCACAAAAGGAGAGGGCACCAAAGGATAGAAAAAAAACAGATGCCTTTGGAAAGGCATAAGCCCTAGCATCAACTCTTTTGCCGACTCGTTCGAAGAAGCGGGTGAAGGACAAAGTTTTTATCCCTACGGAGAGGGGAATGAAACCAACCTTTACTACTACTTTGGGTTGCATCCGTCAATCAATTGAAGCATTTTGTGTGTGGGAGCTCGAGGATAAAAAGTAGGCTGATGGTGATGGATCCAAGAAAGAGGGGGTAAGGACGGAATTGCGTGTATATAAGATAAATTGCGTGGTTAAGCCGGCAAGCGAACAAAAAAGCCTTTTCCTTTTTTCGTTTTGGAGGGAATCAAGCGAGACTGATTCTGAAGCCGAGGATGTAGTTCCTTTTCCAGCAAATAGGGAAGGAAGAATTCCATTATCAATAGTACAGGCCAGCGAGAATAGAGAAAGAAGCCGATGGGGTTTGAGTGAGCGGTAGGTGTAGAAAAAGCTTATTATAAAAAAAAGATTGACTCGAGCTCGGTCAAGTGAAAGTATGCTCAGCGATTCCCCCCTACCAATGCAACTGGACACCGCATTTTGATTCGTTTTCCACCGGGCAGGCTGGAGGGGATCATCCCAAAGCTAACTCGTCCTTTTCTTATTCTTCTTCTCCTTTATCATATCGAGACTCAAAGGCAAAGACTTTTATGAAAAGAGAAGCTTATGAAGGCCTTGAATCCGTTTCTGGTAGTAGGAGGGAGAAAGAATACTTCTTGGATTCCATTGCAGGATCTACTTTCCGGGGTTCCGCTGTGCTGTAAGGATAAAGACTGGGCTAAGGTGGGCCTGACAGCGCTTGTCGTGGGTAACCGGGAATGATCGAGTAGATTGTGCAGCTTGTAAATGATGCATGCTTCATGGAATATCGGTTAAGGCAAGGCCCATTTTTGCTACTAGAAGGGGAAGCAATAAAAGGAGGTTGACTCGCGTCTGTGATATCCAGTTCCTTTTTTTATGATACTGCTAGAACTGGTTGATTATACACGGACATGCTTTTTATGATGGGTTGGGATGGGACTCTAAATACGATGAGTTTGATGTAGAATGTACAAGGATTCGTCTTTCTTCCGTCACGGTAAACGGTTGACGGACTTTTAGTTCCGTCAAAGCATATCACAGAGAAATTTCTTTAACGCCTTTGAAGTCAAGCTTATTGTCAGGCTCAAGCTCTGTCTGATCTTCCAAGAACATGGTTCATTCTCTATGAACATAGACATTCTTTTTTAAATAGAAAGTCGTACCCTCATCTTTTTTGAAAAGACTACCTCAAGCCCTCAGTGGAATGATTTAGCTATGTTGATCCTTCAGAAAAGGAAGTATATGACTCTTTTAAACAATGATGATCCACAAAGAAAGTCTCGAAAAAAGGGGGAGGGATGAGAGAGCAAGCTGGCGCGGGGGCAAAGGCAATAACATCCGAGAAAAGCAAGCCCAAGTCCATGCAAGAAGGCCCGCGGGATCTGTCAAAATGAAAAGCCCGTCAAAGACTCTCCTACATGAAAGGATCTGAGTCCATCCAAATAGCCCAGAAAATGACAGCCATCAAAAGACCTAAGCCCATATTATAGCCTCGGCCTGTCCAAATGATGTTTAGTGGTCTCTACCCAAGTAGCTGTGGCCCATGATTCAAAGGACCCGCAAGCAGTCAATCATGCTATCCTTACCTTCCAACCAATCAGCCAATCACGCTATCCTTACCTTTCAACCAACCCCTTCGATTCCGCTTCTGCAGCAGTATATAATCTCGGTCCCTTACCTTGATGCCTACAGCTCAATTTGTTTTCCAGTGATGGCAAGAATCCGCGAAATACTGCTTTTTCTTTTTCTTGTGTTGTTTCTGAATGGCATCATAGCTACACGAGGGAAAGTGATGCTGCCTACTCTGCCGCAAAAGAGGGCCGCTTTCTTCCCCCCAAAAATGCCAGTTCCACCATCAGGGCCCAGCAAGCAGCATAATTCTGTTCCGAGGCTGCCTTTCATTCTAGTCTATGGTTCGAAGCGCCTTGTTCCATCCGGCGCGAATCCACTCCATAACTAAGTGGAGGTGTGCAATAATGAATAAAAAAATGTACGAAAACAAATAATGAGCAGACCTGCCTTTATAAGTGGGTTCATTTCATAATTGATTTGTGTTTTGAATAAAGAAGCGCGCTCCTAGTTAGTGTAACGCAGGTCTTTTACTCGGTTGATGGATAACAACAATAAAGTGAGAAAACGATTTCAAAAGAAGCTTTCGAAGTGAAAGTGAATTATATCAGAGGAACGCTATCCTTCAAAAGAAATAGCGTGATTTGCCTACCTATATTCATAGCATGACGAACATGAGGCAATCGTTAGATTGTAACAAAGGATGATATTGAAATCTTACTAGAAAACAAAAGACGGAAAAAAAGTGAAATTTTGCAGTGAATTGGCTCACGCGCAACCTTCTCACGACTCAGTCACATGCAATCAGGCTTTCAACCCGGCCAACTCTCCCTTCTGCGCCACCTGACCAAAAAAGAGTATGGTCTTTCTGAGAAGAGGAGCATATCTACATTTAAGAATTTCTGGAAAGTCGCCTATCGAAGGAGCATACTCCACCAATATAAGCCTGTCCGAGACTTGCCATTCTCATGGAAGAAACTTTCCCTGCGTATTGATTCATTACCGACTGAACGGGAAATCCTTGCTTCTATTCTCTCTCTCCGAGCGATGAGCCGTGATTGTCTAGCTGTACGGAATCCCTGGGGAGTGAAAGGATAGGTGGAACAGGAGAGGGTAGAAGAACTACTTACTGAAAGTAATCCATAAGATTTAATACCTTTCCGGCGTAGTGCAAGAGCCCGGTACATAGGGCTAGGAGAGCATTAACCATGATCCCTTCTATTTGGTATCAATCCCTCTATTCATAGCCTTAGCGGTAGCCTTCTATTGGCCAGACCCCATCTTTCTCTTGCTTTAACAACCCGATATTGACATTTCTCACCCCAGCTCCATTTTCCGGTGTAACACCTCCAATTGATTAACCCCTAACAAGCACACCACCGATGCCTCTCCTCTGGCCGACTTTCTTCTACAACTAACATCAGTCAACAACCTCCTATTTCAGGTCCCCATTGACCCTTCTCTGCTGATTTGTGCATCGGTTCTCTAACCCTTCCTCCCATTTCAAATCTCTCACAACAAGCATTCCCAACATGCTTTAATATCATTTGTTGGGAAAATCACACCATTTGAGCACAATGGAAGTGATAAATTAACAAAAATATCAAAAAATTAACACCAATATTTTCATGTGGAAATTGTTTATAAAAGGAGTTATTTACATTTTAATATCTCAACCTTTTTTGAGATAACAAAAGGACTTTGGTCTTTTTGAATTAATAAAAAGCCCCTATTTTTTTATCATACTAATAAAAAGTCCACTCTTTAATGTAATAACGCCATTTTTTTTTTCAACATAGTTGAATTGAATATTACTTTTTTCAATAAATGATAAAAATACCATTCAATAATCATACTTTTGGACAAATTAAGCGAAAATAAATAATTTCTGCATATATAACATATGGAATTTTGTACTTACAAAGTGAGAATAAGAGTATTGAAGGGTACGTTTATCATTTTACTACATCATTAATAAAAGAAACCGTTGTTTTATCAGCTTTATTTTCATAAACGTTAGGGTATTAAAATATAAATAACTCTGATATAATTGAACCGCTTGCTACTAGTGATAGGCGAATAAATTATGCATGCAATTATTGAAGGTTACACTTTTTTCGCCCAGTACTTACACGCCTGGTAGGCTCGGTGCTATAGATATAATGAGTCGGTAATTCCTATATAAAATCGGCTAATAATAAACTAGATTTAAGTTAGAAAACTGGAGCTTGAAAATACTAAATAAGTAAACTAGAACTAAATGGTACCATGTGCCTTTTTCACATCTCTTGCTCCTCTTTACGTGAGAAGTAAGGGAAGGATAAGGGAAGGGCATATAAAGGGAGTAAAAAAAGAGGGGTGGCTATGCTAATGGAGAGGCATCCAAGAGGGGGATTTATATGATCCTCGTATAGAAGAAAAAGGAAAGGGGGCTCTTCACCCTTCTTTCATTTCTCTTGACCTCTTCGGAGTAATAATTGTTCAAGTTTCTTATTCATCTTAAGCTAATATTTTATGCTTATCAGCTGACTTGTCCTACTAGCCCTTTTTATCGTGTCCTCTTAGGGGCTTCTGCGAAACATTTTGATATATTCATGATCTTATTAATTTGTTAACGCTTCATTATTATATTTATTTATTACCCGCTTTTATCATTATTTTATGAGACTGATACTGACTTAAGCATCAAAAGGGTCACCCACGGGCCCCTTTAATCATTTGTTAGATCTCGCAGGAAATATCAAGTCGAGCATGTAGCTCAAGCTTAAGTTCAGCTCATCCTAACGAACTCCACTTGAAACATATCTAATATATGATGAATAAGCACACTAAACAAATTCATCATAAACAAAACTCTCTCTCAACTAGAGGAAAAAATTACGAGACACAAATGGGTGCCTCATCCCAAATAGAATTTAAGGATTATAATATCTAATTATAACCCCTAAAGTCATATACAATCATCATCATCATTAACAACAATGTGATTGATGCATGGTGAGTCATCAACCCTTTCACAATGTAGCTTCTATTAGGTGAGCCACCAACCCTCTTCAATATAATTACTGCACACCAAGTGAATAATCCTCTCACAATGTAACTATTGCATGGCAAGTCACCAACTTTCTCAGAATGTAGCTTCTGCATGGCAAGCCATCAACCCTCTTCAACCTAACTTTGGATAGTGGAAGCTACAAACTCTTATCAACACCTCAATCAAAGACACCTCTAAATCAAACCTCTCAAAGCATTAATCTCTCTACCTCTGCCCATGTGCCCCCCGGAGCACCCTTTACAAAACTGCACCAACCTCTCACATCTTTACTCTCTTTTCTTCATTCTTCTCAAACATCAATCCTCAGCCATATTTATAAGTTATGTTTATTTGATCACACTCAAATTAGATAATTTAATCTCATTCAAATCATATTACAATCAAATATTACCAAAATTTCACCTAAATCAAATCATAATCAAATCTAAATCATGTGAATTAACTATTTAATTTAGAGATAAATCGTATCCTAACCCACACCCACACCCACACCCACCCCCACTCCCACTCCCACTCCCACTCCCACACCCATTGTTATTCCTACCTCTTATCACCTGAGCCTCAGCTCCACCCTGGCCTATTGCCTCATATGTTGGGCGGGCAACGCGCGTATGCATGTGTCATCCATCCTAGCTCCAAAAGGTGCTTGATAACATACCAAGCATAGTGGGTGCTAAAATATTTGCACCCAACATAAGTTCTTTTCAATCCCATGTGGAGACCCTAAGGAAAGTGTTAAACTCTAGTTCAAATTTTGGACAAGAGAATGACTTTTGGATGTGCTATTTATGGAAAGTTCTAAGTCTTCTTCCAACGTTGGATAATGGTCTGAAAACACAACTTTGACCCTTATTTTTTTATGGCATATAAGTTTTGAAGCATTTTTAATGTTTGTCCAAATGTATGGTTCAAAACCAAATGAAGATACTATTGAGAAAAGGAAAATATTATATATTTGATCAATACTTAGTATGTACAGACTTGTAATATGTCCTAATAGGTGAAAAAGGTCTTGAGCCATTTGAATGATATAGAGCAAATATATAGACTCATTTCTCTCAAATTGAGGCTCATCCAACAATTAATTTGTCCCATTTTGCCCTATGACCCTCTTAGACATTAATGAATGCTATTGAGGGTGGGTCAGTCCAACAATTAATTTGTCGCATTTCACTTAGGAGAACCCATTCGGCATGTCATGTCCCATATTCACTGGCATCGAATGGGACAAAAAGTGCACAACTTTAATGAAAATATGATTTTATTGAACCAAAGAAACTTGGGACATGCTTCCATCATACATAAATCGATTCTATGACTTTAAATCGAGCAGCCCCTAATACAAAATTGAGCTTGGTAAGGCTTATTAAGCTTGATTTGATAGATAGCAGTATATGCTCAATATTTGGATGAACTTGGCTCGTTATTCTAATTGAGCCAACTTGAGCTTCATGAGTCAAACTTGTTATTGAGTAAATCTTGTTAGTGAATTGAACTACTGAGTTTCTATAAAGCTATTATCAAAGCATTTTTAAGCTAATATATAGAGTTGTTTATGCATCATTAACAAGCTTTTAATGAGCCATTATTGAATTGTTCGCAAATGTTAACCAGTGGAGCATCCCTACTTGCATTCAAACCAGTTCGTTAAGCTTATCGAGTATTCTTAAACTTTGTCAAATAAGTTATTTCAAATATAAGTATTTTATTGAATGTTTGGTTCTTTTATACCCCACTTGCCCGTTGTGAGGATTTTGATTGACTTTCTATAGCATTTATGAATGACAACAGGGAAAAATATGACAAAGTTGTTAAGAATAATATTATAAAATTTAATTATTTAATCTTTCGTTATTAATAATATACTTTTTTTATTTATTATTTGATTTATGTTTTACGAGTTATACATATATGTGAAAATTTTTAAAATGTGCCATGAGATGGATGTTTAGACGATAACATACCAAGATTTTATTTAAGTGGTTAATGAGATTAAATCACGGATAAAGTTAAATCAAAAGAAGTGATATGTATAGTTAGTGATAAGTTTTGACTACTTATCTAATAAGACTACAATAAGGATCAAGTGATACCTTGCTCATGGGGATAGAGATCCAATAATATCTTACTGGTGTTTGTCAATGAGATTGTAACCCTGAATAAAAGCACTCAGATTATGCATTTTTCTCAACTCGTATACAATTTTATAACTCTTCAGCTTGATTTAATACAGAAATTTACTACTAAGCAAGACTTATTCTAGTGATGATAATAATTGAGTGCTCATGACGGCCAAAAGGCATAGTTGATTGACAATTGGTGAATATTCTAGTACTAGTCCGTGTAGGTCCCGAGGGATGGAGGAGGCCAGGTTAGCCAAAAGGTGGTTATCAGTTCAAGGATGTAAGATGTCCGACTTAGATCAAATCGCACTGGCAACAAAATGCCCCCACTCCCTCCTTACCAACCTAAAAAAGTATTTATATTTATTGGGAGTTATTATTGTCGGGGCAACAATTATTATTGCTAGAGCAAATGCATGACTTACAAATAATGAGAACTATAAAATTATCTTAAAAACTATAATTTTGCTCCAGAAGTAGCAATTTGCACTAACCATAATATTACTGTATTTATATATTCATTAATGTGTATGCATAAAAGCTAACAAAGAGAATGTTAATTTTTTTTTTTTTTAACCAAGCCTTTAGGCCCGACCTACAGAGTAAGAACATACGAGATCCACACATAAGTCTAAATAGGGTTCCATCCTAAAATCAATTGATAATAGGTGAAGTAATCCACTAAACTTATGAGATGATCTTTTCTTTCTCTTAACTCAAATGTAGGATTTCACAAGAGTCTGATATGAAGTCTTCAGCAATAAAAAGTGAGTGGGATTTGTTAATTTAGTTTGGTGAACTAACCCCCTCAAACTCAGTCAACGGTCATGAGTTTGACTAACAAATGAAACTAGAGTAGTACTAGTCTACTACTACATGTTTCGGCGCAGAAAATGGAGACATCTTTAATGAATTTTGTTGTTTTTTTCTTCTTTAAAGTTTTGCACAACTCATGGCGTAATTCAAGCCTGGAGTCTTGTGTCCATTTTGCAAGTCCACTTTATTTATTGATCCCTATTTCTTTGCATTCTAGACTTTTTGTAATACAAAATATATTAACAAATGCCAAGTGGCATATTATGATAATGAGAGTCCTCATTTAAGTTTATTGGTACAACCCCATAACACACACTGAATGTTAGGGAAAAGAGTGTTTAAATTGGGTACAAAATCAATATAATGGTTTTACTGTGTGTAATGAGTCACTATCTTTAAAAGTTATTTCATCCTTCTCGACATAGGCTTAGTATTAGTATTGTAACCTAGATTAGTTTACATTCAGTGTTTATATAGCCCTAAGTGCTTTTATGTACTTTCCTCTACTTTAGTACTTCTATATATATATAGCTCAGCAACCCTATTAGGTCATCCTCTCATAATTATTCTTTCACATGGTATCAGAGCGTACCAAACCCTAAACAACCTTCTCTCTCTCCCCAGTGCGGCGTCCCAAAACAAAAAAACCTACCACCGAAGCCCTCTCTCTCTCTACCTTCTTCGGTGACAACCACCCCCAAGGCGTAGTGCATAAGCTTTCAATTCTTGGTTGGTGATTCCATGGCTGCAACCCACACCTTCTCCTCTCCTTCGTCTCCATCGGGTGCTCCCCTAGCCCCTTTGCCTCCGGCCGATCTCTCCTGGCCAACCGTCAACTGGCTGCCAACACTTCCTCACCTCAGGTCTCTACCTCCACCAATCTTGGCACCCACTTTCTCCGGCCATAACTACTAGAAGTGGCAAAGATGACCCGACCCGAAAAACCGACCTGAAAAATCAACGACCCGACCTGATTCGACCTGAAGATTTGATGTAAATAACTCAACCCAAACTCAGAATGACCCGACCTGATACTTACCCGACCCAGTCTTAATCCAACCCGAAAAGACCCGATATGAATATTGACCCAACCCGACCCACTGGTGAACTGATGTAACCCGACCCAAAATGACCCAAACCCAAGTAGACCTGAACCCATCTAAACCTGAGCACAAACCCAACCCGACCTGTGACCCGATTTGACCCTCAAGCCTTTAATCTTGAAAATTATTGTTATTACTACATAGAATTACTGTCTTGACTATCCATATTTGGTGTTGGTTCTTCCATTGCTAGATTATAGATATATAACAAAATAGAAAAAAGGTAGCCACTCATTTAGACTATTATATCAAATGAAAGCCAATATATAAAATTGTAGAAATGCGTTTTTATTTTTCAAAAAGCTTATGTTATTCCTTGCTATTGTAATTCATTAATGAGATGAAATGTTGGACTAATTTGAAAGCCTGTACAATAAAACATCAATGTTGCAAAATTATTACATAAAATTGATAATATGTGAGAAATAAACTAAGTGGAATACAATATACGCAGAAACAAAAATTATGGGGGAGAACAACAATGCTAAAAGTACATTTTTTTTGCAAGATTTTTATTTTGGACCAAAATTATTTTTGTAAGTTGGTTCTATCATTTTTATATAATTGAATATAAAAATATTAAACTAGATTTTATTTTAAATAGATTTATAATTAATGGGCCATGTTAGCTACCTTAGGCCCCCTGACCTTTTTTTTCAAATAATTTAGGGGCCATACACTATTAACTTGTACTTCCATAAGACACATGCATAATTAGTGGAAGGTAGTTGAAACTTGACCATATCTAATTACTACATTTCAAAATTAGTTTCCTTGATTTAATTTTATGTTGTTATATAAATGTAATTTATATATGTGATAAAAATAGTCAAACTATAAAAATAGATTATTATATTATAATTGTCTTAATATGGTCATTGTATAGTCTATATTATGCCAATTTAATTTTAGATTAAAATTAACTTTAAATTAAAGATGTAATTCAATAATTGGATCACGAACATATTTAAATTAGTTAATTCATATGCGAAATGCAAGTTTGACGTGTAATTGTCCATTATCAAATATGTTTGATAGGGTTTATGAAGGTTGTTTCCTAGGTAAAGACTAAATATTTTTCATTATTTATTTTATATTATTTTTCAATTATAAATAATTGTTGATTAGATTTTTATCCTGTAGATTTACAATTAAGGAATTTATATGTTTATGTTCAGTAAATTATGTTAAAAAATTGTATTATCTTTTAAATTAATAATTAGTGAAATTATGATTTCAAGTTTAATAAGCTCTTTTTTTTTTTTTTTTTTTTGTCTATGAGGTAAATATTTTTGATTTCAAGTTTTAGAGTTTAGGATATTTATTTATTTATTTTTTTTTTTTTTTTGTGGTTAGGTTTAGGTTTTTGAATTTATTAAAAGGGTCAAATGTTACAGTTACTGAAAGGGGAAAATGTGGGTCACGTAAGAAGTGGAACATAGGTAGTGGGATTAATGGTTTGGAGTTTTTGGTTTGTTTTAGTTTTTAAAATTTAAACTTGGGCAAAGGCTTAGAATTTGAAGAATTGGGGAATGGAGGATTCTAAAGTGGGGTAAGGGTGGTTACCAGCTCTGAAATAAATATATAGATAGATAATATAGTAGAGATTCTAATCAAAAAATAATATAGTAGAAATAAAAAAAATGTTAAAAAGTTAAAAAAAAGAGAAAAAATATATATACAATTATAACTCATAAATATAAATATTAAGCTAAAATAGGCGACCCGATGGGTCAACCCATAGCAACCCGAGACCCGTGTAACCCGACCCAAAATTGACCCATACCCGAGATGACCTGAAATTGAGGTGACCCAGACCCGAACTAACATGAACCCGATCCAACCCGACCTGAACATTGTCGAAAGTCAAAGATGACCCGAACCTGATTGGGTTGACCAGAGCCCGACCCGACCTGAGTCCATTGCAAACCCGAGATGACCCAAACCCGTATGGGTTTACCTGAACCCGACCCAGTTGACCCAATTACCACCTCTAATAACTACGGTACCTCGCTCCCCACCTTAAACTTTACTAGTGGATACTCAGGTTCCTCATCCATAATTCCCGGTATTGAGAATGTCTCCTCTCTCCCTAGCCTTGAAAACAATTTCCTAAAGCCCCTTCCCACAACCTTTTCCGGGTCCCCGTATTACTCGGCGCCCCTACACACCTCTTCAATTACAAGTCTCGTTACCGTTCTACTTGGCGCTCTAACCGCTTACACCACTTGGTGGGAACAAGTGTCCATGCTCCTACGTGCCTATCGTCTTATGGAGTTTGTCGATGGCTCTCTCTCCTGTCGTCCTTTTCAAATCCAAACGCTGGCAGGTACCTTTATTTCTAACTTTGACTATCATACCTGGTCCTACATTGAGCAAAGTATTAGGGCTTGTTTATCGGCCTCCCTTGCTCGCCCGGTTCTCAATGCTATTATTCATCATCCCACTTCTAAAGATATGTGAGATGCCCTAGCCAAAAGATTTCGGGATCACTCCCTAGCCAAAGAATTTGACCTTTGGTCTCAGCTTGTTACTTTACGCAAAGATAACAAAACCGTGACTACCTATCTTACCAAACTCAAAACTATAGTCGACAATCTTGCATCACCGGTCGTAAATAGAGAATCAATGCATTACGCTCTCTTTGGTTTACCATTGGAGTATGCGCCCTTTAACACCTTCACTCGGAATTTCTCCCACAACCTTACCTTTGAGCAACTCAAGACATCGTTATTGGATGAAGAAATAGCTCTTTCTCGGATTCAGATGCGATCTACCCTTGATCTTGGCCACACTCTTGCTGCGTCAAGTCCCTCTCCTGACTACATGAGTAATGGGTGTGGTCATGGTGGGTCGTGGATGTAACTCCAACCATCATGGGAACTATGGAGGTTGTGGCGAGGGCCACAGTCAACAATAGCTAATGCCGAGGTCGAGCTCGGTCACTACTGGCAGACTTCCTCCCCACCAGCAGAGTTGGGTAAGACATGCAGGTATAGATTCTCGTCAGTGTCATGATGCACTACAAAAAAAGCGCGCATCTACGACAAACACTTTGCGATGGAGTAAAATTTCGTCGTAAATAATGCTTTATTAACGACAGAATTTTACTTTGTCGTAAAAGGTATGAGCAACTATGACGGTTGTAAAATACCGGCGTAAATGGGTCTCAATTTTCTGTCGTAAATGACTTTCAAATTTTCGGGGATATTATGGCGCGTTTTTTAGCGCCTTTTGTTCTTCTACCCCGAAAACCCCCTCTTGCCCCCACAATCCCCTGCCACTTCCCTACCCCGAAAACCCTTAACCACCCCCCCCCCCCCTCTCCCCCGCCTCATCTCTGACGCCTGGCCCACTGCCTTCACCAACGACTCCTCGCACACCGCCATGGCTACTGACTACCTTCCCCAACATACATACGGATTTCGACCATCTCCGCACTTAGGTTTGCGTTCTCTCTCTCTCCCTTTGTTCACCTTTCTTACTCAATCCATACCCGAACCCACTTATTGTTTGTAAATTTATACTCTTTTATACTAAAGAAAGTAGCTTAGGTCTTCTATTTCTCACACTTCCCTTGATTTAGGTTTTTTTTTAAAAATTTTATGGGTTTTTGACTAGAGTTAATCTTCTCTTCTTCTTAATCTAGTTTTTATAATTTATTTGATTTGAGTAGGCTTTGATAATTAAAGAGTGGTTAAAGTTGTCGATTGAGTGATAATAGAGGAGATTGGGGTCTCTCCTCATTTTTATGGTCACAATTTCACTTTTCTCTCCATTATTGGTACATTTGAACATCAAAACACAAATTAATTGGAAATTTTTTTTTTAATTTATTGCATAATATATTGAGCCCTAGGTTCCAATGTTGGCCTAATTATTGATTTGTATTTATATTAAACTAAAACTTTGCAATGAACCAATCTCGTACAAGGTTTTTGCTTATGCAAGCTTCAATCAATTGATTGCATGAATTAATTGAAATAATCATCTGAAAATTGCTTGTATGTGAACTCATATTGGTATCATATATGTTAGTTTGTTTACATCTGTGTTGGCATTGTTACTTCATATGAAAAAGTTAAAAAGACTATCAAATGTAGAACAGTTTATTCTATTGTTGAATAATTTGTTACACTTATGCTTATATATCACAATCCTTTATTCAATTACCATCTTAAGGAACTTGATGTTATATACCTAAAATGGTCTTCTAGAGCTAAATCCTTGACATCTCAGTCTTATCACTACTAGAATTAGTTATCCTTGGTTTCCTTTTCCTCATCTTTGCTTGTTTGCTGGAGACTAACGTCTATGTTTGAATTTGATTTCTCACTTAATTCTCAATTGTATTTTCTCATTCTCAAGTGCATTTGCATTTGCATTAGTTTGAATTTGATTTCGCATTCTTACTCTTAATTTAGCTTGAATTGAAATTAACACTGGTAAATTGGTCAATAGTAAAGCACCTTAGTGAAATAAGTTTACTATGTTTCGTTATTGTGATGTAGCATTTCTAATATGCTAGCTTTGGCGGAACCGAGGCCCTGTTTGATGAGATTGCTGAGGAAAATGGGAAGATCTTGAAGATTAACAAGATCTTCAAGTTAGTATATGACATCTTATCTAAGATAAGTAGACACTTACCACTTAAAAAACTACGTCCTTCTATGGATTTGGTTTTTAGGGTTAGGGTTTATATAAATCCTAAGCAATTTTTTGTAGAAATCGTCACAATTGTTTGAGAGTTTGATTTGATTCTTTGGGCTTTTAGGGTTGGGTCTTATATAAACTCTAAACTATAAACATTAATATGTTTGATATTGCTTTTTGAGTGCCTGATTACTTATATGTTAGGGTTTTTTAGTTTATTGACACATTAGTTTTGACATTACTCTTTGTTACAATCAAACTTGCAACAACCCAATCACCAAGAACAATCAACTTGATTAATCAGGGAGTGAGTATTTTGTATATTAATATCATTCTCAGTGGGGTATAGTAGCATTTACAGGTATTAGTATAGAGGGAAATGAGAAAGGAGGAAAGAGAAGAAGCAGATAGGAGGGAGCAGGGGAGAGCCGAGAGTTTGAGAGAGTTGATGTTGATGTTGCTATTGACATAGCGTTTGAGCAATGGTCATTTGTTAGTTATTATTTTTGGAATTAAGTTTTTGGAATTGGATATTCTTTATGTTTTTTTTCCACAATACTTATAAAGTATGGCTAACGGCATATATATACCCACTGAAAGGATTAACTCCTTGACAACGTCTAAATTCTATGATGAGTGGGTGATTGATTACTCATTTTATTTGCAAAATCAGCGAAGCCTTGGCATCTTTTCTCAAGCAGTTGGTACTTGGGTTTCAAACTAATTGCATGTTACAGCTGGGGATCACTTGCTTGAAGTGTACTTAAGTTAGTCTATACACTTATTTCTCCTATTTTTTGTTACATGAAATACGTATATTTCCTGAGTTTAACTTTTGTTATAAATGTATGTTTTGCAGGGTTGGGAACTTGAAGAGCGAGGAATGGAAGATTGACAATCTTTTTGAACTTCTCTCTACTTAAAATTTGATGTGGTTTCATGTGGATAAATTAGATTTTTTGTATTGTACATATACATTATGACAGGAAGTTAATCCTACCATATTGTGGTGATATGCGCGATTATGTATGTTAGTTCATTTTTTGAATGTAAATACTCTTGTGATATGAGCAAGTTGTAAGTTATTGAATTTGCATTTGTTTCACTTGTCTTTATTTTAATTCTTATTTTCATAATTGTGAATGGTGGGTGATATTGCTAATGGATCCAACAATAACGACAAACAAATCTAGTTATTGTGAGTACAACTAATATGTATAATTTTATAGTAAATGTCATGCTATTTACGGCAAGTAACGAAGCTGTCGCTAATGTATATATATTCCTTTTTAGATATCATTTTTTTTTTACGACAGAGTAAAATGCCTTTGTTAATGTTTATATAGTTACGGCAGAAAAATCTGTTGTAAGTAACATATTATTTACGACTGAGCAAAATTTCCGTCGCTAATATTTAAACAATTACGATTGAAAATTCTGTCATAAATAACATACTATTTACGATGGAATAAAGAGCCGTCGTAAATAGTTACATTATCATTTACGACGGATTCGTCGTAAAAGACCTTTAACGACGAGGCCTTCTGCGACAGCATACGACGGAGGAAAAATCCGTCATACATGATTATTTACGACGGAAAAATGGGTTTTTTACGATGGATTTTTCCGTCGTTATTGATCATTTTTCTTGTAGTGATGGTATACTAGGAGCTGGGCCCCTTGTTTGTCAGATTGTCATCAAACAGGTCATGCTGCCTCTCTTTTCCCACACCGATATTCCATACTGATTTATCTCATTCCCTCTCAGCCATGTATGTTACTGAGTCAGCTGACCCTACATGGTACCTTGACTCGGGGGCGTCTAACCACATGACTTCCAACTCAGGTATTTTGACAAACCTCACTACTTTAAAGGTCTAAAATCTATTCAAGTTGGCAATGGTTCTCTCTTACCAGTGACACATGTAGGCTCCTCTACAATTCGTACTACTCTACATGATTTATCGCTTTCTAATGTATTATTGGTTCCTGGTCTCACTTACAACCTATTGTCTATTAAACAGTTATGTCGTGACAATAATTGTGAGGTTGAATTTGATTTGTCATCCTTTTGTGTCAAGGACAAGGCTACGGGGATGCACCTCCTCAAGATGCACAATAATGGACCCCTCTATGGCTTCTCTCCACGCCTTACTGGACTCGTAGCATGGACAGTTCTAGCTGAACTATGGCGCAGGCCCTTAGGTCATTTAGGCAATTCAGTTTTATATACTTTGAGGGCTTGTTGTTTGCTTAATTCTTCTTCTAGTTCTAGTTCAATAAAACGTTGTCAAGCATATTGCTTAGGAAAATCACGTCGTTTACTATTTTCTCGTGTTTTACGTACTACTACAACACCTTTGTAATTAATACGTTCAAATGTTTGGCAATCTCTTGTTAAGTTTGATTTTGTTTTTCGATATTATGTGCTATTTTTTGATGATTGCTCATGCTTTACTTGGCTTTATCCAATGCAAAGGAAAGATGAAGTTTACTCCATATTTTATGACTTTAAGGACTTTGTCAAAAACCACTTTAATGCCCAGATCAAATGTTTTCAAAGTGATGGAGGCCGTGAGTATAATAATCCGCACATGTCTGCCCTTTGTCGCACTCGTGACATCCATTTTCGTCTTTCCTATCCCGATACTCAACAACAAAATGGAGTGGCAGAATGCAAGCATCAACATATAAGTGAAATGGTATGGACCTTACTCTTTCAGGCGCGTCCTGCAACCAAGTCTTGGGTTGATACTGCCTGCACGACATGTTTTTTATAAACCGATTGTTAAAGTGGTGCCTTATTACACTTTCTTCCGGGTCTTCAGGTGTGCATATTATTCTAACAACACATCCTGTACCACTCATAAATTGGCTCTTCGTTCCATACCCTGTGTCTTTCTCGGGGGGGGGGGAGGTATATAAGGGCTATCGATGTTTGGACCCCACTACGGGTCGAGTACATGTCAGTCATCATGTCCATTTTGTTAAGCATTTATTTCACTATCATGATTTAGTCTCTAGTTGCACAATGCCGACACCTAATACCCTCGTGGAGGTCCCTTTACCTACTTCGGCTCTGCATTGTGCAGTCCCATCAGCGTCCCTTACTCCACCATCTACTGCGGTGTCTGCTAGTCACACACGGTCCTCTTCCTCAGACACAGGTGTTGACCATCTCCCCACTGCACCCATCTCGATGACACCACTTGTTATTGATAACGTGGGTCATACAGTGGTTGACCTACCTGTTGTGGACTCAGGGGGTGTCTCCTCTGCACCTACCGATAACCATCCTATAACCTCCTTGGATGGTCCTTCCACATCTACACCTACTCCTCATGATTCAGTCCCTATCACGAACACGCATCCTATGCATACGCAGCTTCAGGATGGCATATGCAAGTCCAAGAACATCCTATCTCTTAGCTCTGTTATGGTAATCTAGGAACCTACTAGCTTTTCACAGGATGTCAAAAACCCTCAGTGGCAGGAAGCTATGGTTGAGGAATTTAATGCACTTTTTCAAAATTAGATGTGGGACCTTGTTCCCCCGTCATCATCTCAAAATATGGTCAGCAGTACTTAGAAGTATGTTAAATTCTAGATTGAATCTTGAACTTAACCTAAGAATCAATAGAATTTGGGATGAGAAAGAAGTGAAGGAGATAAGAAAATAGAAGAGTTAAGATGAGAGAGAGAAGTTTATCTCAAAAGAGATGGTTTAATATTTTCCTTGAATGATCTAACCATTACATAATTTCAGCTCTTATAATCGAGCTTAACGCAAGGGAAAACAAAACAACAACTAAGCTTCTTCCTGCCAAAACTGCTAACCGACTCCTAACCTTAACTAACTTTGGCGCCAGAACTTTAATTTGAAAGTTTACAGTCAAAAACACCTTATTACATCAATTCAACAATTAAGAACATAACAATCCCCTTCCCTTAAACACATTCTTGTCCTCAAGAATGAAAAGAAGGGAATTGACTCAATAAGAAACGCTTTTCCTCCCAAGTGGTGAACGATTCATCCAAATTACTCCAACTCACGCGAATTTTCTGGTCCTTGGCGTCTGCTGCTGGCATCTGCTCGAGCACTGCATCTGGTTGTAAGACTAATGACCCATTGGAACCCACTTCTGGAGGACTAGAAGAGGAGTTGTGACCTTCTTTAACCTGTTTTTTTAGAAGTGAAACATGGAAAATAGGGTGAATATAAGAGTCAGGAGGTACTTTAAGCTTGTAAGGCACCTTGCCAATCTTCTCAAAGACTTTGTAAGGCCCAAAGAACCAAGCACAAAGCTTGACATTCCTTCTTACTACTGCTGTGGATTGTCGGTAAGGCTGTAGTTTCAAGTATACCATGTCTCCCACCTTGAAATTTCTTTCAACCCTCTTCCTATCAGCATACCATTTCATTCGAGCTTGTGATTGATTAAGATTCTGTTTCAGTTGCTGTAAAATATGATTCCTCTGTTGTAAGATGTCAGCCACTGCCCCCATTTGTGTCTCAACTCCTTGCAACCCAAAAGGAGAGGGCGGATCATACCCAAATAAGGCTTTAAAGGGAGTCGTGCCTAAGGAAGTGTGAAAATGGGTATTGTACTAGAATTCAGCCAAGGAAAGCCATCTTCCCCACACCTTTGGATGCCTAAATACCATGCTCCTGAGGTATTGTTCAATGCATTGGTTTACCCTCTCCTTTTAGCCATCGGTTTGAGGGTGATAAGATGAACTGAGAGCCAAGGTCGTTCCCAAGAGCCTAAACAACTCCTTCCAAAACCGGCTTGTGAAGAGTTTGTCTCTATCAGAAATTATGGATTGGGGTAATCCATGTAGCTTGTAGACGTTGTCTAAGAATACACGAGCAAGTTTTTCTGCAGTTACAGGTCTTGCCAAGGCAATGAAATGCCCAGATTTGGTGAACCGATCAACAACTACCCAAAGTACCTCTTTCCCTTCTGATTTAGGTAATCCCTCGATGAAATCCATGTTTATGTGTTGCCAAACACCATCATGAACAAGCAAGGGCCGGAGCAACCCTTGGTATCTATGATCACCAAGTTTGGTTTGTTGGCAAACCTCACAACTTTGTACAAAACTAGTCACTTCTTTCTTCAAGCCGGGCCAGCAAAAATGTAATTTTAGTCTCTGATATGTCCCTTCAATGCCTGAGTGACCTCCCCAAGAAGAATCATGAGCGGCACTGACGATTTGATGTCTAAGACCAGTAGATTTGCCCACATACAACTTTCCTTGGATTCTGATCACTCCTCGGTTTACAGAAATATCTGTTCCAGCAGTCAAATTGCACGCCTTGCCAACACTTGCTGCAGCTATACATTCTTGTGCAAACGAGTCATTCTCATAGGAATGATGTAACTCTTCCATCCAAGCAGGAGAAATCATGGTGGTAGGCCCAAGGGAACCCTGTTCGTGCCCCTCAAACCTGTGTGACAGTGCATCTGCTGCCCAGTTTTCTCTGCCTTTTCTGTATTCAATGTAATAATTCAGCCCCAACATCTTTATTAGCCCTTTCCTTTGTATTCTCGTAACAATCTTCTGCTCTAATAAGTGTTTAAGACTTTGATGATCAGTCCTAATGATGAAGTGATGCCCATCCAGGTAATGCCTCCACTTATCCACCGCAAGTAAGATTGCAAGGTACTCTTTCTCATATGTGGAAAGAGCTTGATGTTTTGCACTCAAGGCTTAGCTAAGGTATGCTATAGGTCTTCCAGCTTGAGACAATACTGCCCCAATACCACTCCCACTTGCATCTGTCTCTAGAATGAAACTTGAAGTGAAATCCGGCATAGCTAAAACAGGAGCTCTGCACATTGCAGCTTTGAGAGCATCGAAGGCCTTTTGAGCTTCTTCTGACCATTTGAAGGAATCCTTCTTAAGTAAATCTATTAAGGGCTTGGCTAAGGCTCCATAGTTAGCCATAAACTTGCGGTAGTAGCCAGTTAACCCCAAAAATCCTCGCAATTGTTTCAAGGTGACCGGAACAACCCATTCTCTCATGGCTTGTACCTTTGAAGGATCGATTGCAACTCCATCACAAGAGATCACATGGCCTAAATATTCCAAATGTGTCTGAGCAAAAGAACACTTGGCCGACTTAGCATATAATTTATGCTTGCGCATGACCAGAAATACCTCCCTTAGATGCTTCAAATGTTTTTCAAACGATGCACTAGAAATGAGGATGTCATCGAAGAAAACCAATAAAAATTTCCTAAGAAATTGCTTGTAGACATCATTCATTAAAGCCTGAAATGTAGCTGGTGCGTTGGTTAAGCCAAAAGGCATAACCATAAATTCAAAATGTCCATGATGCGTCCGGAATGCAGTCTTTTACACATCATGCTCACCCACCCGGATTTGATGATAACCTTGCCGCAGATCTAGCTTGGAAAAGACTCGGGCTCCATGTAATTCATCCAACAAGTCATCTATAACTGGTATGGGGAACTTGTCTTTCACAGTCGTAGCATTAAGTTGCCTATAATCAATACACATACGAGCTGTGCCATCCTTCTTCTTGACAAGAATGACCGGAGGAGCAAAGGAACTATGGCTAGCTTGTATGAAATTAGTCTTAAGCAATTCATCCACTTGCCTTTCAATTTCTGTCTTCTGAGCATGAGGATATCTATATGGTCTTATCTTTACTGGTTCAGCACCCTCTTTGAGAGGAATTTCATGATCCAAACTTCTCTTTGGAGGTAAGGATCTAGGCACTGAGAACACATCCTCAAATTCTGTCACCAGCACTTGCACTTCTGGTTCGGTTATGTCGACCATTTCAGCTGTGGATATGGCAAACAACTGGCCCACCCACTGGTACGCACAGCCCTGAAGACCCTTCTTCAACTTCCTTCCTTTAATTACTTGAAGTTGAGCTTGCTCCGCAATGCCTTGCAATGTGACTTTAGAGTCTTGAATTTCAAAAGAGACTGTAAGGTTTGCATAATCAAACAGCATAGGACTATAAGTTCTCATCCAATCAACATCGAGCACCATGTCACAACCTCCTAAGGGAAGGATTCTGAAGTCATATTGGAACTTATGATCTAAACAAACCCCCCGCACTTGTTCTGAGTCATTACAGTCTTCCCATCAGCTACGGTGACAGCAAGGGGATGGGTTTTTATCACTTCGTGACCCACTTTCTTGACAACTTTGGGATCAACAAAGCTATGAGTACTCCCACTATCAATGAGAATGACAATGGACCTCTTCCCAGCCTTCCCTTTGATCCTGATTGTGCTATGAGCCCCATTACCGGTTAAAGCTTTTACTGAAATTTCCACTGCTGCCTCATCCAGCTCCTCTTCAATTTCCTGCTCAGAATTGCTATCCTCAATTTCTTCTTCATCAGAGAGTACCCCAACCTTAGTACCTTCAGCAGACATGAGGTACTTGGGATTACACTTGTGGCCAAATTGGTAAGGCTGATTGCAACGATAACACAGTTTCTGTTGCTGCTGGCCTTCATTTCTGAATATCCTGGTCTTCCCCTGCAGTAGCTGTGAGCTATTACCACGAGACCTGGTTACATCACTGGATGCCAAACCTGTTGCTTCATAGAGCTTGGCTTTGGCAGAAGCCATGGACAAATCAATCGGATCCATAGCCTTAACCAGATTCTTCAATTTAGGCTTTAACCCACTAATGAAAGCAGCTACATAATAAGACTTAGAAGCTTCAATTTCATTCAAAATGCTAGCTCTTAGATTCTCAAATCTAGTCATGTAATCCTTCACAGACGTCTCTTACTTAACCTTATTGAATTTATCCACTATATCACTATCATCTTCATCACTATACCGAGCACATAAGGCCCTAGCAAAGTCATTCCAAGTAATGAAAGGTCTACTTCTCAACAAGCTATAGAACCATACCTCATGATCCCCAAGCAAATATACAGCCGCAATTTGCACTTTTTCAGATTCATCAATGTGATAAAAATGGAAATAACGTTCACACCTTCTTAGCCATGAGTGAGGTTGTTTCCCCTCAAATGCATCGATTTGCACTCGAGGTTGTCTATGGCTATGGTTCCTGGAGCTGGAAGAATCATCGTTGCTTCCTGAACGCTGCTGCAGCAACTGATCAGGAGGCCTGTCCAGTTCAGATACTCGTGGTCCAGTACCAGCATTCCCATTTGAAGATTGAGGCAGCACCTGCTCATTGTTACCTTGCCTTTCATCAGAAATCATTACATCTGGATCCCGATCTGCATTCTTTTCATTGACACCAGTGTTTCCTCCTGAATTCTGGATGTTCTACCCATCCTCATTGATGGATCTTATCGGTTGAGTTGTCTTCATGAAGCTAGCAGGTAATAATGGATCAGGAATTGTCCTTCTGGTTTGATCTCGATTCTCATTCAATTTCAACTCGAGCTGCTGCATTTGCTGATCAATGCGCTGATTAATCTTTTCCTCTAGATTTTGAGATTGACGAGCAACTTGATCTGCAATTTTACCCTCTACCTGCTGTACCCGATGATCAACCCTTTCCTCAATCTGTTGAGGTAGCTTCTCAGTGACTAATTGCGTGAATTGAGCAATGATTGATGCAAACTTACTGTCTAGCTGAGCGTTTGTCACCAAATCCTATCCAGTTACATCGCTACTACCAGTTCCAGCAGCATTTGCTGATCTAGTGGCAGCTCGTGCTGCTGCTGATCTGGTGGTGACACCACCGATCAAGGGATTATCGCCTGAATCCATTAATTTGTAAATCGAATGAGGCTCTGATACCAATTGTTAAATTCTAGATTGAATCTTGAACTTAACCTAAGAATTAATAGAATTTGGGATGAGAAAGAAGTGAAGGAGATGAGAAAATAGAAGAGTTAAGATGAGAGAGAGAAGTTTATCCCAAAAGAGATGGTTTAATATTTTCCTTGAATGATCTCAACATTACATAATTTCAGCTCTTATAATCGAGCTTAACGCAAGGGAAAACAAAACAACAGCTAAGCTTCTTCCTGCAAAAACTACTAACCGACTCCTAACCTTAACTAACTTTGGTGCAAGAACTTTAATTTGAAAGTTTACAATCAAAAACACCTTATTACATCAATTCAACAATTAAGAACATAACAAAGTATAAGATCAAGTATAAGACTGATGGTTCAGTTGATCGCTTCAAGGTCGACTTATTGCTCATGGATTTCATCAACGAGAAGGCCTTGACTACTTTGAAACTTTTAGTCCAGTTTTCAAACCCACCACCATCAGGTTTATACTTGCTCTTGTTGTCACTAACTCACGGTTCATTGCCAACTTGAGGTTATAATGTGTTTTACATGGACTTTTAAACGAAGAAGTATACATGAGGCAACCTCCAGGGTTTATCCACCCTAAGTTTTCTACGCATGTATGCCATTTACGAAATGGTCTCAAATAGGCACCTTGAGCTCAGTTTCATAGGTTTAGCATGTTTCTCTATAGTCTTGGGTTTTATTGTAGTAAAGCTGATCCCTTTCTCTTCATCCACTACTCCCCTAATAGCACTATGTTCTACTGCTCTATATGGATAACATTATACTCACTGGGTCTAACTTGACCCTACTTACCTACTTCACTGATTCCCTATCCACTCAATTTACTATGAAAGACCTTGGCTCGCTTCATTACGTCCTCGATATTGAAGCTAAACAAACTCGACATGGTCTCCTTTTTTTCTCAACACAAGTACACCTTGAACCTCCTTGTCAAACATGACATGCTTGAAGCCAAACTCGTTCAAACTTCTCTCCTAGCCCGGGCTCAACCATTGGTCACTGATGGGGACCTACTACCTGATACAATTGAGTTTTGAAGTGCAGTGGGTGCTCTCTAGTATCCAACAATGACTTGTTGACATCTGCTATGCTGTTAACCGTGTGTCTCAGTTCATGCATGCTCCTAGGACCTCTCACTGACAAATGGTGAAACATATTCTGCAATACCTTAAGCAAACACCTGACCATGGCCTCACCATTACTTCTGGCTTTTACACCACTGTCACTGCAGATGTTGATACTGACTGGGGTGGATGCTCTGATACACTTGGCTCTACTACTGGGTTTGCTCTATTTCTTGGTCCCAATCTTATCTCCCGGCGTGCAAAGAAGCAACCTACTGTTGCTAAGTCAACCATTGTGTCTGAATATCGAGCAGTTGCTAATGTCGTTGATGAGTGTGACTGGATCAAATATCTTATGCATGACTTGGGCTTAAAGCATTCAGGCCCTATTGTCATATACTATGACAATGTCTCTACTAATTACTTGGCAACAATCCTATCTCAAATGACTGAAGTAAACATGTTGATGTTGACTTTTATTATATTTGAAAAAAGGTTGTTAAGGGTGACATTCAAGTTTGATTTACGCCTACCACCAAACAGGTTGCTGACTTATTTACTAAAGGATTAACCACAGATTGCTTCTACTTCCACAAAGCCAATCTATGCGTTGGTACCCCTCGTACATATTAAGGGGCGTATTAGTATAATACCCTAGATTAGTTTATATTCCATGTTATATAGCCCTAAGGGCTTTTATGTACTTTCCTCTATTTTAGTACTTCTATATATACATGGCTTAATAACCCTATTGGGTCATGCTCTCATAATTATTCTCACACTTGGGATATATTGAAATGTAATCGTAACGTGAGATTAAATATAGAGAAGACAGATTTTTGAGATTTGAATAAGAAGAGACTGATATGATTTTTACATGTCGTTTTCAAGATCTCACCATTTGAAAATGGAGGCAAGCTTTTAGAGAAAATCAAGTGTTCCTTCGAAGGGATGCATACTGTTTTAGAAATGATATAAAAATCGAGCTAAATAATGGCCAAACCCTACTTCAATCAATTTTTATAATTTCTAGTTCAATTACACCTCTATTGAATCAATTTTTGCTACAATTTCTGATTCAATCAAACTCTAATTGAATTAATTTTTGCTAAGGTTTCTAATTCAATCAAACCCAACTTGAATGAGTTTTTGCTTTACGGTTCATAATTGATCCAAAGCAATCAATCAACTCCAAAATAGTAGTGTATTTGTATATAGCTAGGTAGAACCTGTACAATAGTATATACTTTACAAGTTTGAGTACAATACAGGGAAGATAGGAGGTAGAGAGATAGTCTAGATAGAAAAGGGAGGGAGAAATTTAGAGAGAGGGTTTTTTTTTGTTTTTGTTTGGGGGGGGGGGGGGGGTCGCCGCTAACAATCCAATTTTCATTCATGCATCTCCTCTAGACTCAAGTCCCTACACATACTGTTAGGGGAAGACTATAATCGTAATTAAGTGTTTAACAAATCTATTTAATAGCTAAATTATCCTCACTTAACCTATATATTTTGGTTTATATCAACTACAATTTCTATTTCGATTGAACCCTACTTGAATCAATTTTTGCTGCAATTTCTAGTTCAATCTAACCCCACTTGAATAAAATTTATAGCAAATTATGTAAAGACCCCTAAATTTTATAATTAAATACAACATACCCCTTACACTTTCGATTTAATAAAATAACCCCTAAACTTTGTAATTAAATACAACACAGCCCCAATACTTCTAATTTCATAAAATAGCCTATGACCTTTATTATTACACACAACTCATCCTTTAGACATTATAAATTTAAATTTTAAAAAAAAAGCAAAATTAGAAAATTTTAAAACAAATTATGAAAAATATTTGGGAAAAATTTTGAAAAAATATAATAGTAATTTTTTTAATTGGTGAAAATTAGATTAATAAATTTAAAATTAAAACAAAATGTATCAAGTAAAAAATAGGGACTTTCTACTTTTATACACATGATAGATATTTTATACTTTTAGATGAAAACTAAGAGTTTTGTGTTCCAATGCAGAAGAGAGGAGAATTTTTTGATATTTACACATAATAATTATTTTAATTAATTTTACTCTTCCCACTAAAATTTAGAATATAATAAAATATTTTTTTTAAATTTTCATAAAAAAAAATACTACAAGATAAAATACAATAAATTTTTTTAAAAAAATAAGTTTCAAAATTAGACTAAAAAATCTAAATTTGAAGAATTTTAAAAAATTCAAAATTTAAAATAAATTTTGAAAATATAATTTCTTTAAAAAAATTAAAAACTATGGTTAAAAAATATTTACATTTTTCAAACTTTTTCAACATAATTACTTTTCCATAAATTTTTTCAAATTTCGCACAATTTTTTAATTTCAAAATTATTAGTGTTTAAGGGGTGTGTTATGTTTAGTAACAAAGTTCGAGGGCTGAATTGTGTGTAATAACAAAGTTTAAGGGCTATTTTTCAAAATTGAAAGTTTAAAGGGTGTATTGTATTCAATTGCAAAGTTTAAGGGCTGTTGTGTGTGATAACAAAGTTCAACGAGCCATTTTATGAAATTAATAGTGAAAGGGGTGTATTGTATTTAATTGTGAATTTTAGGGGACTATATTATAAAATTGAAAGTGTGAGGACTGTATTGCATGTAGTAGGAAAGTTCATGGGATGTATTTATAATTTGCTCTAAATTTTGTCTACAATTTCTAGTTCAATATAACCCTATTTCAATCAGTTTTGTTACAATTTCTAGTTCAATCAAGCCCGACTTGAATTAATTTTTGCTACAATTTCAAGTTCAATTAAACCTACTTAATCAATTTTTGCTATAATTTTGATACAGTGGAATCAACATGCAGAAGCAAAGCACCAGAAAAATGCAACATTTAGCGGGTGAAGCTCATTTCTGGTTTTGGCTGGAAAAGTTGTTGGGATTCCTAAGCAGAATAGCGTGGGAAGTTTAGGAGCTCAAGCACGCGTTGGGCAAGTGATGCAATAGAGTTAGTTAGGATATTTTTAGATATTTTCAGTTATTTTCCAATTAATTGCTCTTTTATGTAATTTCTTACATTTCCCTTTGATTAGTTTAATTTCAATATAAATAGATAGTGATGTAAGGATTAGGGTTTTTGAATGAAGTAATCGTCTATCTTCTCCCTCAAATTTACCCTTCTTTTCTCCCTTTAACCTCTAAATTTCTCCTTTCCCTTCAAACTCTATTACTAGTATTTGGATTAGGATTCCATTAAATTAGAATCCTATATCACTGGTATTAGAGCTACGATTCTCTTGACTGTGGGAATTGGATTGAAGTTCAATGGCAGAAAACACCCGATCAGCAACTGAAATAAGGAGGCAGGAAGAGGTTCTAACCACTCATCTCTCGGCCAATACTGAAGCGATTGAACACAATCAAGGATACCTGAGAATGATAATGCAGGACCTTAAGGATCTGATGACTGGGCTAACCTTGCATGAAGATTAATCTGGGAATCGAGGAGGTGGAGTTGATGGAGGATCCACCACTGATACCAAGGGAAAATCAGATCCCTGCAGCCTCTTGCCTGTTTGAGTAAGGTGGACTTTCCCCTGTTTCATGGTGATGATGTGAGTGGTTGGATGTTTATGTGTGAACAATTTTTTCTTATTGATCAAACCCCTGAAATGGATAGGGTTAGATTAACCTCTATCCACATAAGAGGGTAAGACCTCCAATGGTATCAGAAGTATATGAGAACTAGGGGAACTTTGCATATGCCTGGTTGGAATGAGTTTGTTGATACTTTGAAAATGAGGTTTGGAAATGATTTTGAAGACCCTGTGCCTAAGCTAATGAGTTTGAAGCAAGATGGACTGGTTAGGGACTATTTAGCCAAGTTTGATGTTATTTTAGTGAAGGTAGACTTGAATGAGCCCCGGCTTATTAGCTGTTTCTTAACTGGATTAAGGGAAGATATTGCCTTAGAAGTGAGGTCAAGGTAGCCCACCACTCTCCACCACGCTATGTGTCTAGCTAAGTTGGCTGAGGCTAAGTTTGAGGCATTAGCTAAACAGCTCAAGTATTCGAGAGTTCCTTTGCTCCCCACACCCAACACTCAAAAATCCACTATCAATCCTTATAGGGCACTTCCTTCTAGGCCAAGGGCTCAACCCAACAATGTTCCCAATCCTCAAAGACCTTAAAGAACCATGACTAGAGCTAAGTCACAAGAGAAACAAGCCAAAGGCCTTTGTTATTTTTGTCATGAGAAGTTTGAAATGGGCCATAGAGGCAAGAACAAAGGACCTCAACTCTTTATCCTTGAAGTGGATGATGAGGATATTAAAGAAAAGCTTGAGGAGGGTGAGAATTCAGCAAGAAGTGAGGAACCTATAAAGTAAACAGCTCATATCTCCTTACATGCCTTACCAGGAGCATCCACCTTTCAGACTTTGAGAGTTACTGGGGCAATCAAGAGCAAACCCATCCACATATTGATAGATTCTGGATCAACTCATAATTTTATAGATGTGTCCTTAGCTCACAGGTTGTAATGCCAACACGTCTTAGTCCTTTTTGTTGCAATAGCTGTGGCTGAGCTGCAACTTCTAATGTGGGGGTCTCAATTGGAAGATGCAAGGGGCCACTTATAGCTCTAGTTTCCTCTTCATTCTCTAAGGGGGATGTGACATGGTGTTAGGTATAGAGTGGCTTTCAACTTTGGGAGATATTAGCTGTAACTTCAGGAACCTTACTATGACCTTCACATATAAAGGCATAACCAGAGAACAGAGGGGAAATGGTTCAATTGCCTGTAAGATAGTGGGAGCCAAGGCCCTCTCCAAGGCTCTAATAAAATCTCCCATTATTGCATTACTTCAAGTGCTACCAGATAAAGTTGCAGATACAAGGGTTAGTCTGCAGTTGATACACATGCGTCCTAAGCATCAGGAAACTGCCTCAGTGCCTTTGGAAGTTGCTGCCCTCTTAACTCAGTATGACTCACTTTTTGAGGAGCCTCAGTAATTACCTCCCACCCGAGGTTCTTTTGATCATAAGATTAACCTTAAGAAGGGAACTCAGCCCATCAATAAACATCCCTACCGTTCTCTTTCCTTGCAAAAAGATGTCATAGAGGACATGATCCATGAATTGCTGAGAACAAGATACATCCAACATAGTTTCAGACCTTTTGCATCAGCTGTGGTGATGGTTCGAAAGAAGGATGGAGGATGGAGAATGTGCATTGACTATACTGACTTGAACAATGCCACTATAAAAGATAAGTTCCCTATACCTTTGGTAGAAGAGTTGCTTGATGAATTAGGCAATGCCAGACTCTTCACCAAGCTGGATCTTCGATCTGGATACTGCCAGATCAGAATGCACAAAGAGGATGTGCAGAAAACAATCATTAAGACCCACTTTGGACACTTTAAGTTCTTGGTGATGCCTTTTGGCTTAACTAATGCTCCCTCTACCTTCTAAGCTCTTATGAACTTCATATTTGCTCCATACCTTAGAAAGTTCGTGTTGGTTTTCTTCGATGATATCCTTGTTTTAGTGCACACTTAGAGGATCACCTGCAGCATCTGCGTATTGTATTCAATGCACTGCAGAATCAGCAGCTGTTTGTCAAGAAGAGCAAGTGCTCCTTTGCTGCCACTCGAATTGAATATTTAGGCCACATCATCTTTGAGGGAAGAGTTTCTACTGATCCTCAAAAGGTGGAAGCAGTCAAACAGTGGCCAGTGCCCACTACCCTGAAGCAACTTTGAGGATTCTTGAGCCTTACTGGGCACTACAGGAGATTTATCCAACATTATGGGTTTTTAGCCAAACCTCTTATAGAGTTAACTGGTAAGGATAAGTTATAGTGGACTGAAAAGGCTCATCAGGCCTTCAGTGAGCTCAAGGAAGCAGTGATTTCAACCCCTGTTCTAGCATTACCCAACTTCTCCCTGCTATTTGAGATTGATGCTAGTAACACGGGAATAGGAGCTATCTTGGCTCAAGCAGGGCATCTTAGAGCTTTTCTCAGCAAGGCTTTCAGCCCCAGATGATAAGTCCTCTCAGCTTATGAAAGGGAACTACTGGTTGTGGTGGCAGCTGTGCAGAAATGGCATCAATACTTGCACAACAACACATTCATCATCAGGACTGACCAAAAGAGCTTGAAGTATCTACTCGAGCAGAAGGTCCACACTTATTTCCAGCAGCTATGGCTATCCAAGTTGATTGGGTTTAGCTATGTAATTGAGTACAAAAAGGGGAAGGAGAATGTGGTTGCTGATGCACTCTCTAGAGTCTCCAGTTTGCAAGTCACTTGTATTCTCTTGTCTTCAGTTGATAGCAACCTCTATGCCATGATTCAGCTCAGCTGGTAGATAGATCCCGCTCTTAAACAGCTCATTCAGGACCTTACTAATGGGCCACAGCAGCACACAAAATTTAGCAGGAGGTCTCATCAATTGTGAAGGAAGGGAAAATTGGTTATTGGGCAGGATGAAGACCTCAAAGATGGAATTCTATGATGGTTGCACTCTTCCCCTAGTGGAGGGCATTTAGGAAGAGATGCTACCTTACATAGAGTAAAGTCCCTGTTCTTTTGGAGGGAGATGTCCAGAGATGTAGCCCAATTGATTAGGTAATGCCTAATTTGTGAAACTAGCAAATCTGAAACCGTAGCCTCTCCTGGCCTACTTCAGCCTCTGCCAATTCCCAACTTAGTTTGGACTAACATCTCCATGGATTTCATTGAGGGCCTTCCTCAATCTTATGGAAAAGATGTCATGATTGTTGTGGTGGATAGATTAAGCAAGGCTACTCACTTCTTGTCTTTGGCACACCCTTATACTGCTCTCTCGGTTGCTCAGCTTTATATGGATCACATCTACAAGCTTCATGGTATTCCCACTTCCATTGTCAGTGATAGGGATGCTGTCTTTCAAAGTGACTTCTGGCAAGCCTTGTCTTCAATATAGGGGGTCGAATTACACCTATCCACAGCTTATCACCGTCAATCTGATGGGCAGACAGAGGTCATCAACAGAGGGTTAGAAACCTATCTCCGGTGTGTGCAGCACCCATCCCTCTCGGCGGTCTAAGTAGCTGCCACCAACTTAATGGTGGTATAACACTGCTTGGCACTCATTCACTCAAAAGACTCCCTATGAAGTTGTGTATGGACAGCCACCTCCATTACACATCCCTTACATTCTAGGAGAGACCCAAGTGGACGCAGTTGACAGAAGCTTGCAACAAAGGGAAAGCATGATACAGGTCAGTAAATATAATCTTGCCAGAGCCCCGAACCATATGAAGCAAATTGCTGATAGGAAGAAGTTAGATCGAGTTTTCAAGCCTGGTGATTGAGTTTATTTGAAGTTGCACCATTACAGACAGATCACAGTGACCCACGGAACCTCCCATAAGCTCTCTCCTAAGTTCTATGGGCCATTCCTTGTACTAGCAGCTGTGGGACAAGTGGCTTATCAACTTGAACTTCCTGATTTTGCTTGAATACATAACGTATTCCATGTATCACAGCTTAAGGCTCACTTCGGGGACCCTCCTACTACAATTGTCTTCCTTCCAGATGTCATTGAATTAGAATCCTGTATCAAACTCTATTACTTGTTTGGATTTGGATTAGGATTCTATTGAATTAGAATCCTGTATCAAATTTCTAGTTCTGTCAAATGTGACTTGAATCAATTTTCACTATAACTTCTAGTTCAATTAGACCCTACTTGAATCAATTTGTGCTCTAATTTCATCGTTTGAGGCATATCGTCTATGTTTTCAAATAGTTTTTGTGCCCTTTGATGGGGAAGCAATTAGAATTGCTGATAAGGGTTTCACACCTACAAAATCTCTCTAAATTCCAGCAATTGTTGGAAAATTATTATCAGAACCCTAATTTTAATAATTTCTCAATTGGTTCGTGCTTAGGATTTCAAGTTGATAAGAATCAAACCAATCTTAGGGTTTTGAAATTTTTGTTTGGTGGATTCCAAGCAAAGATTGATGTGAAGGAGATAAAGAAGTAATGAGTTTAAAGAAAAGACTAAAAGAGTCAAAGATGTTAAATTTGAAGTCACCTAAGAGATTATTGGGTAAGTTCAATGGAACTTGAGAGGCTTTGTTGACTTTATAGGTTTTCGCTACAATGGTGCGGGATAAGTCGGAGCACAAATTTAAAAATATTTTGATGAATTCATGTAGAAATCTAGGTGGGATTTGGATTTAGCAGCAAATTTGGGGTATTCCAGTGTACACTATGTTAAGAAAGGGCGATAATCATTATGCAATGTTATCCTATGCATGTATGCATATGTTTTAAGGGTTTAATTTGGAGGGTTTTAGTTAGAATGAAAGTGAAATTTTCTTGTAACGTTTATGTTATAAATCTTGGTATCAAGGAAGTGAAGTTTCAAAATCCATACTCTCACCCACTAACAATGGCACCTAAGTCCATGTCCAATACTGCTTCCTAAAAATTATAGAGACCATACTCACATTAATTAGCATTCAGGAAAGCTTGTTAATGCTCACTGGGTATCACATTAAGTGGGAGACTTAACCATTTGTAATGCATCTCTCTCGTGAAAGATAATGTTTCACTGGTTCATCACCCTCCCATCGTAAAGCTGGCAAACAGACCCAATAATTCTAAATTGAGGATGATACAAGGATAAGACCGTCAACCATACCTTTGGTAATCCAAATATAAATGTTCTAATACAAGCATAAAGTTCACTACTACAGCACAAAAGCAGTTTAGGAAGTGCATTTAAGAGCTGAGTGTGGGCAGAATGGGATAGGTCATATAGCAAGGCTACGAAATTATACAGTTTACTCCGAAAACTTCATTTCGACATATAAGAGGCCTAATAACTCCTTTGGAACCCACATGTAGGATGGTTTAATAATTATGTTTCTACTTCTCTTGTAATTTTATTGAGCTAGCTACTCCAAGAACCTCTCAACTACCTATCTTACGCACTTACAAGGTAGTGTTTGAAGCCAATGATTCATCGAATACAAGCACAAGGTGTCCTTGCCTCGCATAAAGTCCTAATTACCCATTGCCAACACATCCATTATTATCCTATAAAGTACTAGGAAAAACTATTCAATTTGCAAGATAGTCCTACCATACCTTACCCACTCAATAAACATGCTGTATCACACTTAACCATACCTCAAGATCGAGTGTTGCTGTATGTTAACTACCTTTTAGGTCCAATTGTAGGAGACCGAATTTAACCTAGTTAAATTCGGTAAAACTGAAAGTCGATAATGAAAGACTAGTAAATGTTGGCTTCATCGACGGATCACAAACCTTTAAGGGTTGGGGGGCTTCCACTACGGGTTAGATTTCATTTTATTAGCAGGTTAAATTTAAACGTAAGGGCCTGTTTGGATTGCTTTTTTCTGGGAAAGAAAAGGTTTTTTTTTTTTGGAACAAAGCACTTTTATGAAATTCCTAAAATGTTTGGCCAAAGTCAATAAGAGCTTTTTATTAGAAGAAGAATATTGTTTTTTTTTTTGTTTTTAAAGAGAAGCAAAAATTTGGTACTTGTCTTTATAAGCAGAAGTTGAAGAAAAAAAGTTAAACAATTAAAAAACATTTGTTTATGTGTCATGAAGTTTGATAATATATTTTTTAACTTGAAAATATATATAAAAAAATATTTTATATATCAAAAATATTTTAAATATGTTAAAAAAATTGAAATATTTAGTAATATACTTAAGATATTTTAAAAAATTTTGAATATTGAAAAATATTATAAAATTTTAAGGAAAAAATTCAAATATTTTAAAAACATTTTAAAAAATATTATAAAATATTTAAAATTATTTAAAATAATATTCAATATATTTAGAATATATTTCAAATAATGAAAAATTATTTTAATATTTAAAATATAAATTAAATATTTAAAATGATTTTTGGGTAATTGTTTTCAATTATAAAAGAATTTTTTAATGTGCTTTTTAGTAATTTAATAGAAAAATTAATTTTCTTAAATATTGGCCAAACACAAACAATGATGTCATAAGCACTTTTTTACGTGCTGTCCCCAATCACAAATTGTGTTTTTTAAAATAGTACTTTTTATAAAAGTGTTTCCACAACAAATACTTCTAAAAAAATAATTTTTTATGATAATGTCAAATTGGCCCTAAATGATCTCTGAAATCTTTTTTTCTATTTCTTTAGTTTGTAGAGCCAAGGTATCGTACATCATTGGAGCGCAGAATTATTAAGTTGGGACTTCGGATATATGTAGTTGGCTACACATAAAATAAATTAGATATAATAAGTATGTATCCAATCATTAAATTTTTAGAAGGCAAGTGTGATTCTCCTTTTCGTATTTAGTAAATGTGATAGATATTAATTAAATAATATAAAGATCAACTTATAAGCAGTATAAGGTTAATATTAAATTCTTTTTACTTGGTAAAAATGTAAAACACAATCCCAACAAAAAACCCGAACATAGGTGGAGATGAGCTTCTAACTCAATATCTCATTGACAAATGTGGGTATCCTAATTATTACATCAGGTATTAAACATAAATACACAACATTTATCATTGTCAAAAATAAAAATGTTATAGTAAAACATTACACATATATACGAAAAGAGTTTTTTCTTGAGAACTCCTCATTCAGGCTCTGAAGATCAAGAATCAAGGAAGACCTTCAACAAAATCGTTCTCGATTCAGCTATTTCTAAATGAAGAGCTTCCAAGTGAAATTGGTTGGAAAAACTCCAATTTCATAGAAGCATTAAAAATAATATTCATCATATGACTGATGGAAACAATGAGTGATATCTTAAGGTGGTTGATGAAACCAAGAAAGAATGGCTTCAACAAATTTATATTCTAAGTATTTCGTATATTATGCATATGTAACTGTTACATTACTAATAAAACCAAGGTCTTATTTATTAGTATTTTATACACGTGCAATCTTTTTAAGTTGTTCAAAATACAAAATGGTCCAACTCAAGTTTTGACCCATGTTTGACCTGCCTAGAACTATATCGCACGACCCATTTTGACCTGTTTGGGTCTAACAGCGGTTAGACCTTGTGATTTGGTTTGACCTAGTTTACCCTAGGGTATTTGTCATGTGCCTAAACAGTGTCACAAAAGTATTTTCCGTGGACTTCCCCCAGGTTCAACCGTTGTACAAATGGATTTGACCTAGTTTTGACTTGTTCGTAAAGCATTGCCCACAAATTGGCTAACCGGTTGGTTTGGGTTAACCCAATGGAGACCACTAGTTGAGGGCATCCTATCGCTCCCCCCGCCCCCCTCCATTTGTACATACCTCTGTCTCTACATCTCAAACCTCTCTCTTGCCAATCCAATTGTGGCCTACATGCTTCGTTGATGGCTGTTGTATCTCAGTCTAGCCACAGTTGTGGCCGTCCTTATTGCTTCCTTGTCTCAAATTCCTTTCAAGATTGTGACAGTTTGACGAATTGGGGCATTCCATTTCAATTTATGTTTGAACTCTATTATTTTCTATCATTCAAATTCAACACACCAGCTGAAATCCAACCCTAATGTACAGAAAATAAGTTTCAACTCGGTATCTTGGTTGAGAGTGTCCATAGACGAGATTTGAGCACCCCATGTTGAGTAAGAGAAAGCCCTAATAAGTTAAGGGTGACTCCGGCAACTCACTATCAAGTACGGTAGGCACACACCCTACAGGGCTAGGCCCGGGAAATGACTCAGTAGGTGGTGGAATCAACCCGGTAAGCATGAGAGTTACTCATCTACCCATGGAGACCAACTCGGTTAGTAGATAGTTACTCGACTATAAGTTACCTGGGTGACGAGCTAGCCCTTGCCAGCAATAACCAAGCCTTAAAATGTGTAAGCTACTTGGCAGTCCATATGGACCAACCCCGATAAGCAGTGAGGGTTACTTAGCTTTAGGCTACTTGGTTGCTGAGTTTCTTGCTGGTGGACATACCGTACTGCCTCCTTGGGATTACCCTACGTTAGCCCCTCAACTCTCATCAAATGCCTAGGGGACTCGGCACACCTTACCTCCTTTCTTAAGGAAACCCTCTACATTCCACCGCTTGCCCTAACTAATGCAAAGGTGCCATTGTTTATGCTAACCTCCTTTAATAAACTCCCATCTCCACCTGTAAATAGAAGGAATGAAGACCGAAGAAAGGCAAGTGGAGATCCACCAAGTAGGCTGGTCCTTTTTGCTTTCAACCAAAAAGAGGTTGAGTTTGACTCTTCCTCCAAAGAACTCAACTCCACACCAAAAACAAGTGGCAGTCTGTGGGAAGGGAAAATGCATCATGACAAGACCATCTACCTAACTGGATCTCCGCCAAGGTCACCTTAATGGCGATAGCGCAACGACGACCCAGTTAAACGAGTATCAAAACACCTTAGACTACTTGAAGGCTAAAATTACCGAGCAAGTTGCAAACCCCACATCAAAAGCACTCAACACTCCTCCAGTGCAAGCTTGGACCGAGTCGGGATCCCCTGCTCATTTTAAGGATGTCCCACTCTCTAATGGCTGATATACTTGCCAAAATCATGATAACATCCCAGCACGCACCAAGGATGAGGGATCTACCTCAAACCTATGAAGGAAGGTTAGAGGCTTCTGAATTCGGAATTCAGCATACGGAAGAGCAGGTTAGGTTGAAAGCATTTGATACATTGGCGACACACTCACCCCTTCACCAAGCAAGTGCTAAGAACTCCAATAGGCAAGATAAAAGTCCCAGGTATCGCTTTCTTTGATGAGACACAAGACCCCATATATCACTTGGCAGGATACGTAGCTAAGATGTATATACAAGACGCGAGTGAGGCGTTTGGTGTAACTGCTTTCCTAAAATGCTCAAAGGGGTGGCCCCAAGCATGGTTTGTGTCTCTCCTTTATGGGTCAAAGGACAATTGTATGGAACATTTGGAATGCTACGTAAATCATTTCCTTAGCAATAAGAGGTGAAAGAAAACCGTAGCACAACATATACAAATGTGTCAGAGAGAATCCAAATCGTTGCGAGACTTTGTACAAAGATACACCCTGGAAAATGATGGACATGCCAAGCTTAGAGGATGAGACCTTGTAAAATTTTCGTGAATGGACTATGCAATTATGAGTTCACGTTTTCCTTTGAAAAGAACCCATTTGAATCCTTGGAAACATATTGGTAAAAGGCGGACAAGTATATGTCATCCAAGGACATTATGTCCATAGTAGAAAAGAATGCAACGGGTGTGAAGCGTACAAGTCCCAACGACTCATGGGTAGAGTATAGAAGGCTGGACCCCATTAAAAATATTAGCCAAAAGACACCTCACTACAAGCAGGTCCTGAATGCACATTCCAAAATGGGAGCTGAGTGACATAAAAGACAAGAAAGCGCTTGATTTTGCCAATGAAGATGAGACCAAGGTCGGGACCTGTAGGATTTCATCGAAGTGGTGAAAATTTCATCTTGGCCTTGGGCATACCATAGAGGAATTCCAAGCTTTAAAGGGTCAAATAGAAGAGTTGATCAAGCATGGGCAAGTAAGGCAATATGTTTGATATACAGAAGCCAAAGCTAGAAGAACGAAAAAAGCTAGAGGCAGAGGACAACAAGGTTATAAACTATGGAAACCCCTAATAAGTAAAGAAGCTGGGTTGGGGGGGCTACCTGCTCCAAGGTTCGAGTGAAAGTTTTGTATGTTTTTGTTAACCCAATTAGAGTTAAGCTTTTTTGTAATAAAAGCAAACATTTTCAATGCCCCAGTAGGGTCGGGGGGGGTGATGTACACAGCCCTTTCCCCTTTAGAGTACCTTGAAGGAAGGCTATTTCTGAGAACCCTAACCTAAAGGGGTGCAACACGTGGTCTTTCTAGGAGGTCACCCATAGTGGTACTACTCTCGCCCCAAGCCACACTTAACTTTGGAGTTCTAATAGGATCTGATGCTTGCGTGTTGGTACCCTTTTAGGTAAATGCATATATAAATGCATATGATGTGTTTGTGCTTAAGTGCGAATCCTTCGGAAAGACTACCCAAAAATGAATCCTACAAGTTGCCTCTTGGCACCTACAGGAACAAACGACTCAGCAAGTTCCTACATGCCTCTTGTCACCTATTGCAATAACAACTCAACAAGTTCCTACAGGTTGCCTCTTGGCAACCTACAGGAATAACGAGACAACAAGTTCCTAATCAGTTGCCTATTGGCACAGTAGGAATAATGACTCAACAAGTTCCTATAAGTTGCCTGTTGGAACCTATAGGAATAACAACTCAACAAAATTCCTAGAGGTTGCCTCTTGGCATGTAATACAACGACTCAACAAGTTCCCTGCAGGTTGCCACTTTGCGCCTATAGCAAAAAACAACTCAACAAGTTCCTACAAGTAGCCTCTTGACACCTATAGCAAAAAAGTAATCAAAATGATCCTACAGGTTGCCTCTTGACGCCTACTGGAAAGAATTACTTTAAAAAGACCCTGTAGGTTGCTTTTTGGCACACACAAGAATGTCAACTGAAGTTGCTTTCTGACAAGGGCACTCCTTTTGCTATTTGAATCTTATAAACCTTCTTTGCAAGGTACTACTTGATGAATATGGGGAGTGATTATCGAGACAAACCTCCTCTGGGCACGATACATCCAAGAGGACTCTTGGTATCATGCCTCTATACAAAGCTAGTAGCGCCTCTAACTTTCATAAACTACAATTACTCCTAAGAAAAGCACTCGTCATATGGTTAAACAAAAGAAACATTCATTTCAAACCATGTACCAACTATTTCAAACCATGTACCAACTATTACCTTTACATCACTTTGTCATCTTAAAATTAGCGGAGGAAAAAGAGGGTTGAATCCAAATTATAAAAATAAATAAATAAAATTCAAGTACCCCCTTAATGAGTCAATTACAAAAGCTGCTAACAAAAGACGATGTGTCAGTCCTCTATGTCCCCTTGGCAAGCTTGAATCTTGTTCCCCTTCCCAATTTCTCTACTGTTCTCCTCAGCAGCTTGTTGAAGTATGGTTGTGTCAAGATATGGAGCTAGAATTCGTATTTTCTGCTGAAACTTTGCTTAGTGCCTTCTCCAGTTTCGGCCCCAGTAGACTTGGCACTTTAAATGAAAGACTTCAAAGCTAGAGTGATATCTCTCCGCGGCCTCTTCCCCCCATAGCTGATAGCCGAGTGGGTAGACTGGCGAGACACTCCTCAAGTTTGTTCTTTGACTCACGAGCAACGCGTTCTTTTCTCGGATAAAGACCCCTCGAGATCGCCGACCTTATTCCTCAACTCTTCAATGACCTTGGATTTAAACTTATTTGAATCTTGTGACTTCTTAAGAGTAGCCGAACAAGAGGCAAACTCGTCCTCTAAGTGCTGGATTCGCCCCATCTTCATCAAGGAAATCTGCCCACAAGGAACCAATAACGCCTAAACCCCTACAAGATACAAGCTTGAGTGGGTAAGATTAACAAGATATTGAAGTGGAGAAATCATAGAGTATTTTTATCTGTGATAGACATGCCGCCATCTCATTCCTTAGGAATATTAGTCACACGCTCTAGGTCCCCTTATGGGACAAACACCCTTAAATGTCGGAAGAGATGTTTCGGATCGCTTCTAGCTACTGATGGCAATAAGAGGAGTCAAATCCCTTATCTCCTCCCTAGCTCCACGCGCACTACATAATCATGTTACAAAGACTCTCTCAAGAGTTCTAGAAGGAAGGACTTGAGTGGCTAGAGCTAAGGGATTTCCACTCCCTACTTCATACATTTCGGTTTCAGTAGTAGTCTCATCACCAGAAGAAGGGGACCTCTAGGCTCGCTAAATGACTGCATATCCTTAGTAAAGGTTTGTCAGCGTCTACGGATGAGGATGGGCGAGATGGTTTTCCAAGAGGCCTTAAGGCTTTTCAGCAATAGGGCAACCTTCATTGCCTTCTCTTTTTCGTCAGGCAGCTCGGGTAATGCCCTTATGTCCAAAGCCTGAAGTTCTTCGACTAAAAAAGTATAAGGAATGAGTTTTCCATAATAAAATCTGGACAAAAATACTACTGGACAAGCGAAATACCTACCTTGATAAGGTTTACGGCTTAGTCGAGCCTTGGCAAGCACTAACTCTTACTCCAAACAATTCTCGTGTAGCTAAAAACCTCTCACCTTCAAACTTCCTATTGAAGTAACTATATATCTTATGACCCATTTCGTTCAAATTCTCCAACTTCTGTTGAGTTTTCTTATTAACAACCCGCCAACTACTAGAATACTGAGGATGGGTTGGCGACTTCACCACCT